>NC_069399.1:51480868-51549473 GCF_026875155.1 Cherax quadricarinatus | reverse complement strand
TTCTCTTCGAATCTCCCAAGGCACGTGTCATCAGCAAAGAGCAGCTGTGACAACTCCCAATTTTGTGTGTGATTCTTTATCTTTTAACTCCACGCCTCTTGCCAAGACCATCGCATTTACTTCTCTTACAACCCCATCTATAAATATATTAAACAACCACGGTGACAACACACATCCTTGTCTAAGGCCTACTTTTACTGGGAAATAATTTCCCTCTTTCCTACATACTCTAACTTAAGCCTCACTATCCTCGTAAAAACTCTTCACTGCTTTCAGTAACCTACCTCCTACACAATACATCTGCCACATTGCCCCCCTATCCACCCTGTCATACGCCTTTTCCAAATCCATAAATGCCACAAAGACCTCTTTAGCCTTATCTAAATACTGTTCACTTATGTTTCACTGTAAACACCTGGTCCACACACCCCCTACCTTTCCTAAAGCCTCCTTGTTCATCTGCTATCCTATTCTCCGTCTTACTCTTAATTCTTTCAATAATAACTCTACCATACACCTTACCAGGTATACTCAACAGACTTATCCCCCTATAATTTTTGCACTCTCTTTTATCCCCTTTGCCTTTATACAGAGGAACTATGCATGCTCTCTGCCAATCCCTAGGTACCTTACCCTCTTCCATACATTTATTAAATAATTGCACTAACCACTCCAAAACTATATCCCCACCTGCTTTTAACATTTCTATCTTTATCCCATCAATCCCGGCTGCCTTACCCCATTTCATTATACCTACTGCCTCACGAACTTCCCCCACACTCACAACTGGCTCTTCCTCACTCCTACAAGATGTTATTCCTCCTTGCCCTATACACGAAATCACAGCTTCCCTATCTTCATCAACATTTAACAATTCCTCAAAATATTCCCTCCATCTTCCCAATACCTCTAACTCTCCATTTAATAACTCTCCTCTCCTATTTTTAACTGACAAATCCATTTGTTCTTTAGGCTTTCTTAACTTGTTTAATCTCACTCCAAAACTTTCTTATTTTCAACAAAATTTGTTGATAACATCTCACCCACTCTCTCATTTGCTCTCTTTTTACATTGCTTCACCACTCTTAACCTCTCTCTTTTTCTCTATATACTCTTCCCTCCTTGCATCACTTCTACTTTGTAAAAACTTCTCATATGCTAACTTTTTCTCCTTTACTACTCTCTTTACATCATCATTCCACCAATCGCTCCTCTTCCCTCCCGCACCCACTTTCCTGTAACCACAAACTTCTGCTGAACACTCTAACACTACATTTTAAACCTACCCCATACCTCTTCGACCCCATTGCCTATGCTCTCATTAGCCCATCTATCCTCCAATAGCTGTTTATATCTTACCCTAACTGCCTCCTCTTTTAGTTTATAAACCTTCACCTCTCTCTTCCCTGATGCTTCTATTCTCCTTGTATCCCATCTACATTTTACTCTCAGTGTAGCTACAACTAAAGTGATCTGATATATCTGTGGCCCTCTATAAACATGTACATCCTGAAGTCTACTCAACAGTCTTTTATCTACCAATACATAATCCAACAAACTACTGTCATTTCGCCCTACATCATATCTTGTATACTTATTTATCCTCTTTTTCTTAAATATGTATTACCTATAACTAAACCCCTTTCTATACAAAGTTCAATCAAAGGGCTCCCATTATCATTTACACCTGGCACCCCAAACTTACCTACCACACCCTCTCTAAAAGTTTCTCCTACTTTAGCATTCAGGTCCCCTACCACAATTACTCTCTCACTTGGTTCAAAGGCTCCTATACATTCACTTAACATCTCCCAAAATCTCTCTGTCTCCTCTGCATTCCTCTCTTCTCCAGGTGCATACACGCTTATTATGACCCACTTCTCGCATCCAACCTTTATATATCAGTTGCCCCTCTATAAACATGTACATCCTGGAGCCTACCCATCAACCTTTTATCCACCAATACATAACCTAATAAACTACTTTCATTACGTGCTACATCATACCTTGTATATTTATTTATCCTCTTTTTCATAAAATATGTATTACTTATTACCAAATCTCTTTCTACACATTGCTCAATTAAAGGCTCCCCATTTACATTTACCCCTGGCACCCCAAATTTACCTACTACTCCCTCCATAACATTTTTACCCACTTTAGCATTGAAATCCCCAACCACCATTACTCTCACACTTGATTCAAAACTCCCCACGCATTCACTCAACATTTCCCAAAATCTCTCTCTCTCCTCTACACTTCTCTCTTCTCCAGGTGCATACACGCTTATTATAACCCACTTTTCACATCCAATCTTTATTTTACTCCACATAATCCTTGAATTAATACATTTATAGTCCCTCTTTTCCTGCCATAACTTATCCTTCAACATTATTGGTACTCTTTCTTTAGCTCCAACTCTATTTGAAACCCCTGACCTAATCCCATTTATTCCTCTCCACTGAAACTCTCCCACCCCCTTCAGCTTTGTTTCACTTAAAGCCAGGACATCCAGCTTCTTCTCATTCATAACATCCACAATCATCTCTTTCTTATCATCTGCACAACATCCACACACATTCAGACTTCCCACTTTGACAATTTTCTTCTTATTCTTTTTAGTAATCTTTACAGGAAAAGGGGTTACTAGCCCATTGTTCCCGGCATTTTAGTTGACTTTTACAACACGCATGGCTTACGGAGGAAAGATTCTTATTCCACTTCCCCATGGATATATATATATTTTTTTAATAATAATAATTTCAACAAACCGCCCGTATCCCACCAAGGCAGGGTGGCCCAAAAAGAAAAACGAAAGTTTCTCTTTTTAAATATAGTAATTTATACAGGAGTAGGGGTTAATAGGCCCTTGCTCCCGGTATTTTAGTCGCCTCTTACAACACGCATGGCTTACGGAGGAAGAATTCTGCTCCACTTCCCCACGGAGATAAGAGGAAATAAACAAGAACAAGAACTAGAAAGAAAATAGAAGAAAACTCAGAGGGGTGTGTATATATATGCTTGTACATGTATGTGTAGTGTGACCTAAGTGTAAGTAGAAGTAGCAAGATGTACCTGAAATCTTGCATGTTTAAGAGACAGAAAAAAGACACCAGCAATCCTACCATCGTGTAAAACAATTACAGGATTCCGTTTTGCACTCACTTGGCAGGACGGTAGTACCACGCTGGGCAGTTGCTTTCTACCAACCTACTACTAGGTGCCAGATCAACCAGGCTGTGATGGATATGTGGGACAGCGGGCCTCCAGCAGCAACAGCCTGGTTGACCAGGCAAGCGCCAGGCAAGCCTGGCCCATAGCCGGGCTCAGAGAGTAGTTTAACTCTCAAAACTCTTCAAAGGTATATCAGAGTTAAAGGTATTGATATTATTATGTCATATTAGATCAATTGTATTAATAGATAAATAAGCTGTAGAGTTGATATTAGCATCATACTGAAGGAGTATCTTGTCTTGTTTCCAAACAAACTCAACTTTGTCGTCCATAAACCAACAAGAGTCTTCAGTAAAGGTATATAATGTTTAGATTTATATTTATTTCTCATTGTTTTCTGTATGTAAAACTATATTTATTCTTTAAAAAATGAATTTTTTTGTGAATATTTTTGGGTGTCTGGAATGGATTAATTTTATTTACGTTATTTCTTATGGGATATATTGCTTTGACTTTTGAACAATTTGAATTTTGGCCGAGCTTCTGGAACAGATTACGGCCAAAACTCGAGGTTCCACTGTGTAGTTAATCTTTAAAAAATGTATTTTTTGTTGATATTTTTAGGTGTCTGATACTGATTAATTTTTTTTTTTCCTCAACAAGTCGGCCGTCTCCCACCGAGGCAGGGTGACCCAAAAAAGAAAGAAAATCCCCAAAAAGAAAATACTTTCATCATCATTCAACACTTTCACCACACTCGCACATTATCACTGTTTTTGCAGAGGTGCTCAGAATACAACAGTTTAGAAGCATACACATATAAAGATACACAACATATCAAACTGATTAATTGTATTTACATTAATTCTTATGGGAAATATTTCTTAAGTTTTCAGCTTTTTTGGATTTAGGCCAACCTGGAACAGATTACAGCCGATAACTGAGGTTCCACTGTGTATGGGGGGGGTGTGAGGGAGGTTGTGTGTTGATAAGATAGAAAAAACCTCAAAGATTTTAATGGGTTGAAAGCACCAAACGATAAAAGTTGTGAAGACGGGCTAAAGCATTAGACACTCCCTTACTGGCTAATAGGACAAAGGGAGATGTGATAACCACATAAAAGATTATTGAACAATGCTTAAAAATTAATAAGATTTCCTCAGAGTGGCAGATTATTACATTCTACTCTGCAAAGGAGAGGTCTTGATCCAAGGAATTGGACATACCTTCCTCTTAGATTGTATCTGTCTCCATTTCCAGGCACTATTTTTGTTTATACAGCAGTAGAACTGTATGTTTATTAAACACTTTAAACATATTTTGTTTCTAAGATTATCAAATTTACACTATCATTGTCATCTTTCATGATCTATTCGCTCTGTTACATAACTCATAATCACAAAGAAAGTAAAAACTATTCGGCCTTTTTCACATTCCACAACCATAATTCATTCAGTGTCATTGCAAGTGTCTTCAAATTTAGACAGAAGGGAAATATTCCCATCAATACTGAAAGAGCGACAGAGTTGTTAGTCAGGCAAGCACTTGTGAGGACAGTGGCACCTCTCCCAGTGAAGACATCCCCCAGGCACCTCTCCCAGTGAAGACATCCCCCAGGCACCTCTCCCAGTGAAGACATCTCCCATGCATGAACCACTCAGATCTCATCACTTTAAGATGATCCAGTGTTAGGAGCCCCATATGCTGTGCACCCCCCCCCCTTCCACAGTTTATCTCCCTCCACTGCTGGGGCACCCCAGTATGGTGGTGAGGGTTGAGTGGTTTCTGTCTACTAGCAGGGACTTCTTGTTTGAGAGAGATGCTACTCTCCCAACAGTGGATGCTTGCCTAAAAAAAAAAAAAAAAAAAAAAAGGCATCTCTTTTGGCATAAATATTGAGGATACTTGTCTTTTGTCTAAATTTGCTGACATGGCTGACACTGAAGGAATTATGGACATGGATTGCCAAATAAGAAAAATAATTTTTTGTACTGAACATTTCGGGTTTATCACTTAATTACACGTATAATACTAAATAATATTTATTTTTTATGTCACAAGTGAATTGGCCACGAAAGCAACAAGTTAACCCTTAAACTGTCCAAACATAGGTCTCTGTTTTCACTGCCAGTGCTCAGAATACAGTGGTACCCCGAGTTTCGATCTGCTCCCAACTCGAACAGTTATGCAAGTGCGTTTGTAGGTGTATTTTTGGAGGTCTGAAATGGACTAATCTAATTTACATTATTCCTTATGGGAAAAAAATTTGTTCGGTATTGGCACTCGAACAGCATTCTGGAATGAAATAAGTTCAAAACTCTGGGTACCACTGTATTTTGAATTTTTTTTTTTTTAATTAAAGAGGGCAATTTTCTGTGTGTAATAAGACAAAAAAAAATTTTTTAGGATCAGTACTTGCCGAGATATAAGACATGAAGTTGGCGCTGGATGTTCACCTGACGGGAACATGGAGTCCTACCACTTGCAGAAGTGTTGCTGATATAACTTTTTTTTTGCGTTTTTATTTTTAATTTGTATAAGTTTTTTATTCTGATAATTACAAATTGTAGTAGTTCTTGTGATTTTATAGCCAATGTTTGTTCTGACACACATTAGGTACTCAAATAGTCACAAACACACTGACAGGTGAACATTTTCACCTGTCTTGGTCACCTACTATTGTTGAGAAATACAGTATATACATAGTATTTATAGGTCCCAGCAATGTTTTAGACATGCTGAGGTATATATGAAACTCCTTGAAGCAGCACTGTGTAAGATGAGTGTCACTCCATTGCTGACAGTGTAGCAGTGAGTGACAGTTGATGATAGTGCACTGCCTTGGCTCTGTCTGCCTATTTGTCTGTCTAGATGTGTCTTTATTTTTGTCTCTGCTTGTCTGCCTTTCTCTCTGCCTGTGTGCCTGTCTTCCTGTCACTCTGCTTGTGTGTGTGTGTTTCAGAGAGCCATTCATGAACCAACAGGTATTACACACGATGCAGAGTCACGTCTGATTCCTGAACAAGTGAAAATGTGTATTACTTGCCAGTCATGCTTATTATGCCTTGTATCTACAAGCTCAGTATAGCACTTTTGTCTGGATTTTTTGGGTTATCCTTGGTAATTTATACTATGTATACTAACTATTTATGTATACAGAGATAGAGAGACAGGCAGAGATAGATACACAGACAGCCAGATGGAGATAGAGACAGCCACAGTTAATCAGACACCTGGCCAGCCAGCCACTCAGCCTGCCAAACACACATTACACATTCCAGAATCATTTCTCTTTACTTGGGGCATAGGTTATAGGACATTCTGGCAGGATGATACTACCAGTGGTATCAGAAATGAATGAATGTTGCACATGGGTTATTATCGGAGTTTTTGATATTTCCTCGACCACTTGTGGCCACTTCCATCTCAGAGCCACTAAACTCTGGGTCAACATCACTTTTCTCTTAACAGGGGTGTTAATACAACATGGCATCAGTGAATCCCTGGTGTTTGCCATGCTATTTGCTCTAGCTGGCACTCAGTTGAATTGGTGCTCCCACAAGGTACTAAGTGGCTCCAGATTTTTTTAATACTGCACACACCAAGTGTTAAGACCCATTCTATACTGACCAGGCATCTCAGGCCAATCGTGCCAAATTTGAAGGCAGGAAAAATAAAACATAGATCTACGTTTGGAGCACAAGCGGTACAAACATAGATCTACGTTTGGACGGTTTAACCCTTAAACTGTCCAAACGTTGATTTACGTCCACGTAGATCTATGTTTTTTTTTTTATGTGCTTTCAAATGGGGAAAATCAAGGTCGGAGTGCTACGCACGTGAACGTAGATCTACGTTTGGACAGTTTAAGGGTTAATGGAGTAAATCTGATGTTGGAAAATGAATGTTAACAGCTCTGAATAACCAAATGGTTGAAGTGTTTTGTAAATAAAATCAGATACAAACCCTTAAGAATGCAGTGCTCCCATGAATGTAATGTACATATATTGAGTAGAAGTAGAACCATGTGGGTCAGAATGAATTAAGAGGTAGTACTTCAACCACTAGGAACTTTTAAGAAATGGTGATAAATTTAATGTGAAGACATGACACTACGCTACAGGCTTGCCTCTGCTTCTGTAGCTACGAATAGTTAATTACAAGTAGGTTAACCTTTGTCCTCATTCATGCTTAGACAATGTCTGTACCTCAGAATTTACCTGACATTATCAAAATATTGAACCCTTAAATTTCCCTGCTTGATGGAGGGTGGCCTTTCTCTACTTGGTGAGTGTACTCCTCTCCACTGCTTGGCAGGATGTGTCTGCACACTGGTAAATTTATCTGCACATTTGCAAAGGGAAAATGTGTGTAAATTATATTATCTGCCCTGTAAGTATTTTATTAACTTGCTTATTTGCACTTGGTGCTATTGAGCAGGCGTGTTACAATGTCTTAAGATTTTATCCTCCACACTTTACTAAATGTAAAACCTTTGATTTAATGGACTAATGGTGATGGGTGAGTGGATACCCTGTAATGGCATTTGTGGTGGATACATGCAACGTTGATTTACTGTGTACCAAAAATGGACAATTTTGTATAACATGTTTTGCCCACTGTTTCTGAATTGAGTGACCTAGTGGATTTTGGCCTTTATTTCTGAAGTCCTTTAAATTAAGGGTTTGCTAAAAAAAAAAAAAATGGATACTGCATTTTTTCTTGCATAAACTGAATTTATTGGTATCATCCAGCTCCATACAAAAGTTTCATTTATATTTTGTCAAGTGCTTTTGTTTCTTAAAAGTTGCTGTGAACATTTGGAAAAAATAGTTTGTGCTGGATTAATGCAGGCTGCTTAAGCCCCAGCCATGACAAGGGCCTACCAGCTGCTTTAATTAAAATTCATTAGTTATGATACATGGCTAATGAATTAAAAAAAATTCTGCATTTTAACAGTTAATATATTTTGTTGTATTACTGTTCAGCATTTTTTTTCTGCTCAAGTTTGTTTGTATTCATATGGCAAAAAACTTTACGATAAGTTTTATATTTTAAAGTCGGCTAAATATTACCTTGGTCTTGGTCTGTATAAAACTTAACCATGATTATTGGTACATAGTACGTAAGGTCAAAGATAGCACGGATCTGATAATACATCATTGGTACATAATACAACTGTATAGTAAGGTCGAAGATACCACGGATCTGATAATTATTTTAATCTTGGAGTGCTAGGGGTCACATAGTGCCTAGGGGATGGGAGGCATTTAGGTTAGATCCAAGGAAGGGGAGGTCAGGTCCAATTCTTTGGATCAGGAGCACCTCAAGGGAAGTTAACAGTATTACCCAGGCATTCATTTTGCTTGATTTTTTTCACTATAGTCAGAAACTTTGTGTTAATTTCATTATAATTCAATAAAAGTTTTAGATCAAGAGTTCTTTTAAATAGTATTTTAAATACATATTTTTCTGTACTTAAATTATAAGACTAAAATCTTGAATTTTCTGTATCCACAAGAGTAATAACTTTTGATCAAATGTCAGGTTTGTTACTAATTGTCATTAATTAATCAACTGTATTAATAGTAAATGTTGAGCAGAGTAATATACTGAATGACATTCCATGGCAGACTTACTGCAAGTGATATTAATTAAAACTAAATGTGTGATAACATGTGCCATAGTATAAAATGACATTCCTTTATAGTGATAATTTGCTGTGCCTTTGTTCCTCTCATTGTCCATGTTAAACTACTGGTTTGTGTACTGTTTAAGTGAACATTCATTGATGGGTTTTAATTGATGGTTGATGTAGTTGTGTACTTAATATTTTCCACTTTATGACCAACCTGGCATAGTATTTTGTCTTTAGTGTATTATATTCATGGAGAAGTGCTAAACCCATATGGGCCATATTGTGTTTGAGGAATAACACATAATTAGGCTTGATGCACGGAAGGGGGTGCCAGCTCTAGTTCCTCGAATAAAGAGCCCTTGAGCAGCATTCAGACACTTCCCCTGAAAGGTAGGTTTAGTTCAATATCTGGATGTATCCCTTTAAGGCTGGTTGCCAAAGTTTTGAATAAATTGAATCTCTGTTATATTACAGGTACAATACCAGATACTTTGTATTTTCTGTACCAGTCAATGTTTTACTGATGTTACTTTATGAAAGATTTAAATGCTTTTCAATCCTTCTTCACATTTAGTGAAAGTTGAAACTTTCTAGATGAAACACTGAACCTCATCATTATGGATTTAACTTTAAATATTTAGCCATTCACTGAATGTCAAGTGTAATATTTTTCAATATCTGTACCTTTATTACCACAAATAATGGATCAAACATTATAATAAAGATTTAAAATTATCTGTGTGTGTATTTAAATGTACTTCATATTTTTGTGCTTGTCTAGTAAGGTTATGTGTTGGAATTATTACATTCATAGGGAGTGCTAAACCTGTAGTCCTCTTTAAGGAAGCTCCTTGTCGTGGTAAAGAGGCTGTCGATCTGACGAGTTGGACGTCTTGGTCTTCTTCCTCTGACCGAACCTAATTACCTCCCATTCCCCCCTTCCCTATCCCTTTCTCCCCATACCCTCCCTTTTTCCCTTCCCTCCGTTCTCCCAACCCTCCCCTTTTCCCCATCCCGTTTGGAGATTCTTGGATCCTTCCCTCTGGCGCTGCGGTTTCTAGGTGGGGGGTGGCGTGCTGGGGTTCGTCCCACTCCATGAGGTCCCTCGGGGGTGGTATGGTTTGCTGTGGAATCTGAATTGTCTGAGGATGCCCTACTCCCTTCCCAGTTTCTGGGTCGTGGGCAGGGTGATCTTTGGATGATGGGTGTATCTCAGAAGTTGCCTGTCGGTTCTGAGGGTGGCAGCCGAAGGAGGTATGCTTTGTGGTGGGTCCTCTTCAAGGGATGCTCCTTGTTGTGGTGAAGAGGCTCTTGATCTGAGGAATTAGACCTGTCGGTCTCCTTCCTCAGACCGAACCTAATTACCCTCCAATCCCCCCTTCCCTATCCCATCCTTCCCTTTTTCCTTTCCTCCTCCTCCTCCCCACCCCTCCCTTTTGCCCTTCCTTTTTGGCCTTTGGGATTTTTTTCCCACAGGCACGCTAGTTCCTAGGTAGGGGAAAGGGTACCGGGGTCCATCCCATTCCGTTGAGGTTCTTGGCGGTGGAGTAGTTTGCCGTGGAATCTGGATTGCCTGGGGATGTCCCGATCCCTCTCCGGTATCCCGGAGGGTGGCTTTGGGTGTCTCTTGGGCGACGGGTGTATCTCTGGAAGCCACTTTTCGGATTCCGGGGGTGGTGGCCGAAGGAGGTATGCTTTGTGGCGGATATCCGGCTGCACTCTCTTGTCCACCGAGGTAGATTGGCAGATGTGAGGTTGCTATCCCGGATTGCTGGTTTACTGGCATGATGGGTAGGGTATGGCACGGGTTCCATGCTGCATCTACGCTACTAGCAGTGCTGAGGTCCTCTTGGGCGCGGAGGGAGATTTCTGGCCTTTTCATTCCTCCTAGGAACTATCCCTCCCTGGTACCCCCTTTTTTTTATTTCTTTTTTTTTTCTTTTTATTTTTTCTTTTTTTTTTTCTTAAAAGCAAAAAGAAAGAAGTAACCTAACCATGGCAGCCCCAGTCCATAAACCTGATACCCCCAGGCCCCTTCTTGATACCGCACCCTGTTCTGACCCCCGCCTCGTCTTTGGACCACTCTTCGGACACTCCTCATGCCTCTGTACCTCTTGCCGGTGCTGTTTCCTCACCCGATTCAGGTACTGAGGTCTCGACCGATTCCTTCGACTTATCTGACCTCTGCTCTCCTTTGACTATGCTTCCAGCTTCTCCCTCTACGGAGCGGCAATTTTCGAATCGCCGGCCCGTTCCACGTCGGACCAACTCTGGTCCCACGCCTAAACGCCAATGACAATTGCCTGCTGATGATGCTTCTCCACCTTCTCGTTCTTCTCAGAAAAGATCGACACGTCCTGCACTCCCTTTCCACGCTTAGTTTCAGAATGCACAATGGACTAAATTCTTCACTGTACGACCGACTTCCTCTACTGCCTATCTTTCCGACCACAGTATTGGCAAGGCACTCCTACGCCATGTTGGTAAAGATATTTCTTTTCATGCTCTTAAGAGCGGTACACGCATCATCACAGAATGCTACCCAAGCTCATGATCTTTCTCTTCTTTTCCATATCGATACTGTTCCTGTCACTATTGAAAAACATCATTCTCTCAATTCTTGTAGTGGTAATGTCATTCTGCCCCATACCATAGTTCAACAAAATTTCCAGACATGTGGCAATGACATTCTTGAACAGCTGGAACTCCAAGATCTCCCAATCCTCAAGGTAGACACTTATG
The DNA here is from genome assembly GCF_026875155.1 of Cherax quadricarinatus. Classification (NCBI taxonomy): domain Eukaryota; kingdom Metazoa; phylum Arthropoda; class Malacostraca; order Decapoda; family Parastacidae; genus Cherax; species Cherax quadricarinatus. The sequence continues at coordinate 51,537,919 of NC_069399.1, read as the reverse complement.
TTCTTCCTGCCCACGGGCGGAGACGATACCCTAGCAATGTGGCTTGTTTAACTTTTGACAGCCGTGAACTCCCATCCTCAGTTTATGTAGCAAGACATCGGTTACAAGTTCGAAAGGTGATCCCTACACCGCAACAGTGTAGAAATTGCTGGCGATTTGGCCATCCAGTGAAATATTGCAGATCCATAGCCGAATGCCCAGTCTGTGGTGCCGATGACCATTCTAATACATCTTGCAATCGACCTCCCTCTTGCCTTAATTGTCATGAGGCTCACCCTTCATACTCTCGCTGTTGCCAAGTCTACTTAAATGAGCGGGAAATCCGTTACCTCAAAGAGTCAGAAGGTCTCCCTTATACCATGGCAGTTTCTCATCTCCGCCTCCAAGGGAGACTACCTCGTGTTTCTTATTCCCGTGTTTCAAAACGTCCCCCAACTTCTGGGGTCCCATCTTCTGCAGCCTCCTGCTGTATAACCCTTGTGGTTTAGCGCTTCTTTCTGATTATAATAATAATTCTGCAGCCTCCTCTATGGTTACCTCTCCAATAGTCACTCCTGTATCTAATTCTTTTGCTGTCCTAGGCTCAGACGTCCCTACTTCAACGACTCGGTCTGATCTCACTTCATGTTCTCCCTCACAAGCCTCAGTATCGACGAAATCTCGTACGACACCTCCTCCCAATCGTCCCTCTACTTCTCAGAAGTCAAAAAAAGGTCCTTTAACCCCTCCTTCCCTTCTTCCACCTCCTCATTTTACCTTCCCTGTCTCTGTACCTGGTTCTTCCCCTCTCACTGGCTCTGTTACAAGTGTAGAGGTTCACCCTCCTCCTCGTACTGTACCTTCCTCCCCTCTTCCCTCCCAAGTTTCTTCCTCTTCTGCCACCTCCCAGGTTTCTGCCTCTTCTGTCCCCTTCCATGCTTCTTCTCCAGTTCCCTCCACCCTTTCGCCCTCCCCCTACGTTGGTACAGTCCATTACAGTTCCAATCTGTACTCATCCTCCCCCTACCATCTCCAATATTGTCTCCCATACGTCGTCTCTGAATTTCGAAACACTTAAAGCAATCTCTGATTATATTGCAGAGACCAAACCATCAATGGACACTGATCCACCCTCTGGTCCTTCTCTCTCCTCTCCTCCATCTGCGCAACTCCTTTCTTCACAGCGCACCGTTCCTTCGCTGCTTGAAATTTTTCCGCTGCCTCCGCATGTGGACTTTTCTAACCCCTCTAGTCCGTAGGAACCCTTGCCTGCGGATTTCAGGTATCTTTATCATTGCCAATCATGGCCTATTCACAGTGGAATATACGTGGCCTCGGGTAATCGGGGTGAGCTTCAGATGTTACTCTCCCAGTTTTCCCCTGTTGGTGTTTGCTTACAGGAACCAAAATTACACTCTGCTGTTATCTCTCCCATCTCAGGCTATAATTTATTGTATTCTTCAGATCCTTTTCCTGATGGAACCTTTAAGGAAAGTGCCCTTCTTCTGTGCACTGATATTCCGTACCATCAGCTATTTGTTCGTACTTCGCTGCATTACACAGCAGCCCGTATCCACTTGCATAGGTGGTATACGCTCTGTTCTTTATATCTCTCTCCTTCTCGGGCATTATCTATTCCGGATATTGCCTTTCTTGTTTCGTCATTACCGCCACCGCTTCTGTTACTTGGCGATTTTAATGCCCATCATTTCCTCTGGGGGGGGTCTCACTGTGATTCCCGTGGCATTCAGTTAGGCTTTTCTTGCTACCCACCCCCTCCATGTTTTAAATACAGGTACTCACACCCATTTTGATCCTCGGACTCACACTCACTCTTGCATCGATCTCTCAGTCTGCTCTTCCTCCGCCGCATTAGACTTCACCTGGTCTGTTCTCCCGAACTTACATGACAGCGATCATTTCCCAATCATTCTTACTTCCCCTTCAGATTCACCACCTCTTCGTATCCCACGCTGGCAATTTGATCAGGCAAATTGGAACCTTTACTCACAACTAACTGTTTTTAGTGAGGTTCCTTCTTCGTCCTCCATTGATGAGCTTTTACACCTCTTCTCATCCTCCATTTTAACAGCAGCTTCCCATTCTATACCCCAAACTTTGGGCAGGCATTCTCAGAAATGCGTGCCTTGGTGGTCTCCTGCTTGTGCTCGTGCAGTACGTTTGAAACGCACTGCATGGGGCAGGTACCGGTACAATAGAACCATGGAGAGACTTCTTTCTTTTAAGCAAAAGCGTGCAATCGCTCGCCGTGTCATCCGTGACGCTAAACGCACTTGCTGGGGAGATTGTCTCCACCATCACCTCTGCTTCCTCTATGAGTGCAGTCTGGAAAAAAGTACGAAAACTGAGTGGTGAATATTCACCTGACCCAGCTCCTGTTCTGCGGGTTGCCGGTGTTGATATAGCAAACCCACTAGATGTTGCCAATGAAATTGGCAATCATCTGGTCTGTATTTCTCAGGGGCTCCATCTATGCCCCTCATTTCTTTCCTCAAAGTCTGCCAGAGAGTTAGCACCCTTGGACTTTTCTTCTCTGAGAGAAGAACAGTATAATGTGCCTTTTACACTTCAAGAACTGGAGGCAACACTCTCAGCTTGCCGATCATCGGCAGCTGGGCCCGACGACATTCATATTCGTATGCTACAACATTTACATCAGTCAGCCCTTGCAGTTCTATTACGCCTTTTCAATCTTATTTGGTCACAAGGAGTTCTTCCACAGCTGTGGAAATCTGCCATTGTTCTCCCTTTCTGCAAACCAGGCACTACAGGACGTGAAGCCTCCCACTATCGTCCCATTGCTCTTACCAGTGCACTTTGCAAAGTGATGGAACACTTGGTAAATAGACGTTTAGTGTGGTATTTAGAGACACACAACAGTCTCTCCACTAGTCAATATGGCTTTCGTAAGGGACGTTCTACTATAGACCCTTACTACGCTTGGATACGTATGTTCGTAATGCCTTTGTGAATAACCACTCGGTTATTGCCATATTTTTTAACGTTGAGAAGGCATATGACACAACTTGGAGGTATAATATTTTGGCCCAAGCCCACTCCTTAGGCCTCCGAGGCAATCTACCATTCTTCCTTAAGAACTTTTTAACCGATAGACATTTCCGTGTTTGGGTTAATAATGTGCTCTCCCCGGACTTTATCCAAGCTGAAGGTGTCCCCCAGGGATGTGTTCTGAGCACAACACTTTTTCTCCTTGCTACTAATAATATGATTTGGCCTCTAGTCTTCCATCAAATATTTGGTCATCACACTATGTTGATGACTTCGCTATTGCCTGTGCAGGCGCTGACTGTCACATTACAGTTTCTCTCCAGCATGCGGTCGACAGTGTTTCCAATTGGGCCACCACACATGGGTTTAAATTTTCCAGCACTAAAACCCACCAAATTACTTTCACTAGACGCTCTGTCATCTCCGATCATCCTTTGTACCTCTATGGGTCCCGTATCCCTGAACGTGATAGTCAAGTTTCTGGGCCTCCTCGTTGACCGTAGGTTATCCTGGAAACCTCACATTACCTCTCTGAAGGCAACTTGTCACAGCCGGCTGAACCTTCTTAAAACCCTTGCTCATCTTTCATGGGGAGCTGATCGTCGAACCCTCCTTCACCTACATTCCACCCTCATTTTATCGAAACTTGATTATGGTGACCAGATGTATTCAGTGGCATCTGCTATTCTCTCTAGCCTTAACCCCATTCATCACCAAGGATTACGTTTATGCCTTGGTGCTTTTCGCTCTTTCCCTGTTGAGAGCCTCTATGCAGAAGCGAACGTTCCATCCTTATCTGATCGCCGTGATGCCCATTGCCTTCGCTACTATGTACGCTCTCATGATCTCCGCAATCCTTCCATTTATAGAATGGTCACTGATATTAGTAGACATTCTTTATTTGTTCGCCGCCCGTTTACTCCGTCCCTTCTCTCTTCGCCTACATTCACTCGTCTTCTCTTCAATTACCACCTTTCTATGTTCATGTAGCATCTCACTTTTCCCTACCCCCCTAGGAAGTTCCAGCTGTTCGAGTCTGTTCTTTCTCTCTCCGTTGCTCGAAAGCCCAACTGTCTACGGTCGCTTCCCGCTCTCTTTTTCTTGACCACTTCCATTCTCATTCTCATGCCATTGCAGTGTACACAGATGGCTCTAAGTCTTCTGATGGCGTAGGATTCGCAGCAGTGTTTCCGGACAGTGTCGTAAGAGGGCATTTACTTTCTTCGGCTATTATTTTTACTGCTGAATTGTATGCCATTCTTTCAGCACTTATCCGTATTGCATCTATGCCTGTGTCATCATTTGTGGTTGTCTCAGACTCCCTTAGTGCTTTACAGGCTATACAGAAATTTGATACACCTCATCCCTTAGTCCTCCGTATCCAACTTTGGCTACGCCGCATCTTTACCAAGCATAAAGATATTGTTTTTTGTTGGGTCCCCGGTCATGTTGACGTACAGGGTAATGAACAGGCAGACACTGCTGCGCGGTCAGCAGTATATGACCTACCAGTTTCATATAGAGGTATCCCATTTACAGACTATTTTGCTGCAATAGCTACCCACCTTCACACCCGTTGGCAACAACGTTGGTCTACTATGCTCGGTAACAAACTTCAATCTATTAAACTGAGTATAGGTTACTGGCCGTCTTCTTGTCACCAGTGTCGAGGTTGGGAGACTACTCTCTCCTGTCTTCGCATTGGCCATACTCGTCTTACTCATGGATATCTCATGGAGAGGCGCCCTGCTCCTCTCTGTGAGAATTGTCAGGTTCCATTATCAGTCAGCCACATTCTGTTAGACTGCCCACTTTATCAACGAGCACGCAGAATTTACCTCCGTCGTTGTCTTCACTCCGCTGTTCTCTCTCTACCTTCCGTTCTCGCTGATGGACCCACCTTTCATCCGGACTCTCTCATTGACTTTTTGACAACAACTTACTGACTTCACAAACTCTGATACCTTCAGCCCTTTCTACCTCAATCTCTTGCTACCCCCTACCCCCGCACTATCCCCTGCCCCGCTGTTTTCTGTAACCTACTGATCATCCCTACCCCCTCCTGCTGCCCAATACCCTCGCTTCCTTCCCTACCCTGCAGCGCTGTATAACCCTTGTGACTTAGCGCTTCTTTTTTATTATAATAATTTGGCGGGTTTCTGACCGTCCTTTCTTTTGTCCACCGAGGTAGCTCAGTAGCTGCTATTCTGGAGCGCTGGTTTACTTGTGTGAAGGGTAGGGTATGGCACGGGTTCCATGCTGCATCTTGACCGCCAGTGGGCTTGAGCCCCTCTCAGATGAGGGGAGGAGCTTTCAGCCCCTCCATGCCTCCTAGCGACTGTCCTTCCGCTGTCCCTCTTTTTTTTCTGTTTTTTTCTTTTTTTTTTTTTAATAACACCTCTTCAAGGGGGGCTCCTTGGCGTGGTGAAGAGGCTCTTGGTCTGAGGAATTAGACCTGTCGGTCTCCTTCCTCAGACCAAACCTAATTACCCCCCTTTCCCTATCCCATCCTCCCCTTTTTCCTTTCCTCCTCCTCCTCTCCACCCCTCCCTTTTGCCCTTCCTTTTTTGGCCTTTGGAATTTTCCCACAGGCGCGCTAGTTCCTAGGTAGGGGAAAGGGTACCGGGGTCCATCCCATTCCGTTGAGGTTCTTGGCGGTGGTGTAGTTTGCTGTGGAATCTGGATTGCCTGGGGATGTCCCGATCCCTCCGGTATCCCGGAGGGTGGCTTTGGGTGTCTTTTGGGCGACTGGTGTATCTGGAAGCCACCTTTTGGATTCCGGGGGAGGTGGCCGAAGCAGGTATGCTTTGTGGCAGATATCCGGCCGCCCTCTCTTTTGTCCACTGAGGTAGCTCGGCAGATGTGAGGTTGCTATCCCGGATTGCTAGTTTACTGGCATGATGGGTAGGGTATGGCACAGGTTCCGTGCTGCATCTGCGCTACTTGCGGTGCTGAGGTCCTCTTGGGCACGGAGGAAGATTTCTGGCCCTTTCACTCCTAGGAACTATCCCTCTTCGGTCCCCCCTTTATTTATTCTTTTTTTTTTTCTTAACAAAAAGAAAGAAGTAACCTAACCATGGAGTCCCCAATCCATGACCCTGCTACCCCCGGGCCCCTTATTGTTGCCGCACCCCGTTCTGACCTCGCCTCATCTTTTGGCCACTCTTAAGACACTCCTAAGACCCCTGTACCTCTTGCTGGTGCTGTTTTGTCACCCGCTTCAGGTGCTGGGGTTTCGACTGACTCCTTCGATTTGTCTGACCTCCGCTCTCCTTTGACTATGCTTCTGGCCTCTCCCTCTATGGTGCAGCAATTTTCGAATTGCCAGCCCGTCCTACGTCGGGCCAACTCTGGTCCCACCTCTAAACGCCAACGACAATCTCCTGATTACGTTACTTCATTACCTTCCCATTCTACCCGGAAAAGACCGTCACGTTATGCACTCCCTCCCCACACTCAGTTTCGAACCACACAATGGACTAAATTCTTTACTTTAAGACCGACTTCTACTATCTATCTTTCTGACCATAGTACTATTGGCAAAGCGCTCCTACGCCATGTTGGTAGAGATATTTCCTTTCATGCTCTTAAGAGTGGTATGCTTATCACAGTCCAGAATGCTACCCAAGCTCATGATCTTTCTCTTTCACATATCGATACTATTCCTATCACTATCAAAAAACATCATTCCCTCAATTCTTGTAGTGGTACTGTCATTCTGCCCCATACCATAGTCCAACAGAATTTCCAGACATGTGGCAATGATATTCTCGAACAGCTGGAACTCCAAGATCTCCCAGTTCTCGAGGTAGACACTTGTGTTCTTCCTGCCCGTGGGCGGAGACAATACCCTTGCAATGTGGCTCGTTTAACTTTTGACAGCCATGAACTCCCATCCTCTGTTTATGTAGCAGGACATTGGTTACAAGTTCAAAAGGTGATCCCTACACCGCAACAGTGTAGAAATTGCTGGTGATTTGGCCACCCAGCAAAATATTGCAAATCTATAGCCGAATGACAGCCCTTTCTACTTCAATCTCTTGCTACCCTCTACCCCTGTACTATCCCCTGCCCAGCTGTTTTCTGTAACCTACTGATCATCCCTCCTCCCTTCTGCCACCCGATACCCTCGCTTCCTTCCCTACCCTGCAGCCCTGTATAGCCCTTGTGGCTTAGTGCTTCTTTTTGATTATAATAATATAGCCGAATGCCCAGTCTGTGGTGCCGATGACCATTCTAATACGTCTTGCAGTCGACCTCCCTCTTGCCTTAATTGTCATGAGGCTCACCCTTCGTACTCTCACTGTTGCCAGGTCTACTTTAATGAGCGGGAAATTCGTTGCCTCAAAGAGGCAGAAGGTCTCTCTTATGCTATGGCAGTTTCTCATCTCTGCCTCAAAGGGAGACTACCCCGTGTTTCTTATTCTCGTGTTTCAAAACGTCCCCCCACATCTGGGGTCCCATCTTCTGCAGCCTCCTCTGCGGTTGCCAGTCCCATAGTCACTCCTGTATCTAATTCTTTTGCTGTCCTGGGCTCAGACATCCCTACTTCAACACCTCAGTCTGTTCTCACTTCTTAGTGTTCTCCCTCACAAACCCTGGTATCGACAAGACCTCATACGACACCTCCTCCCAATCGTCCCTCTACTTCTCAGAAGTCCAAAAAATCTCCTTTAACCCCTCCTTCCCTTCATCCACTTCCACACTTTACCTTCCCGGTCTCTGTACCTGGGTCTTCCCCTTTCACTGGCTCGGTTACAAGTGAGGAGGTCCATCATCCTCCTCGTACTGTGCCTTCCTCCCCTGTCCCCTCCCAAGTTTCTTCCTCTTCTGCCACCTCCCAGGTTTCTGCCTCTTCTGTCCCCTCCCACACTTCTCCAGTTCCCTCCACCCTTTCGCCTCCCCCTCCCCCTCTACCTTGACACAGTCCATTACAGTTCCGATCTTTACTCAAACTCTTCCTCCTTCCATCTCCAATATTGTCTCCCATATGATGTCTCTGAACTCCGAAACACTTGAAGCAATCTCTGAATATATTGCAGAGACCAAACCATCAATGGACACTGATCCACCCTCTGTTCCTTCTTCCTCTTCTCCATCTGCGCAACTCCTTTCTTCACAGCGCACCGTTCCTTCGCTGCTTGAACATTTTCCGCTGCCACTGCATGTGGACTTTTCTAACCCCTCTAGTCCATAAGTACCCTTACCTGCAGATTTCTAGTATCTTTATCGTTGCTAATCATGGCCTATTTACAGTGGAATATACACGGCCTCGGGTAATCGGGGTGAGCTTCAGACGTTGCTCTCCCAATTTTCCCTTGGTGTTTGCTTACAAGAACCAAAATTACACTCTGCTGTTATCTATCCCATCTCGGGCTATAATTTATTGTATTCTTCGGATCCTTTTCCTGATGGGACCTTTAACGAAAGTGCCCTTCTACGCACTGATATTCCATACTATCAGCTATTTTTTCGTACTTCGCTGCATTACACAGCAGCCCGTATCCACCTGCATAGGTGGTATACACACTGTTCGAGCTTTATGTATTCCGTATATTGCCTTTCTTGTTTTGTCATTACCGCCACCACTTCTGTTATTTGGCGATTTTAATGCCCATCATTTTGTCTGGGGGGGGGGGTCTCGCTGTGATTCCCGTGGCATTCAGCTAGAGGCTTTTGTTGCTTCCCACCCCCTCCATGTTTTAAATACAGGTACTCGCACCCATTTTGATCCTCGTACTCATACTCTCTTGCATCGATCTCTCAGTCTGCTCTTCCTCCGCTGCATTAGACTTCATCTGGTCTGTTCTCCCAGATTTACATGACGGCTATCATTTTCTAATCATTCTTGCTTCCCTTTCATATTCACCACCTCTTCGTAACTCACGCTGGCAATTTGATCAGGCAAATTGGGACCTTTTCTCACAACTAACTGTTTTTAGTGAGGTTCCTTCTTCGTCCTCCATTGATGAGCTTTTACACCTCTTCTCATCCTCAGTTTTAACCTCAGCTTCTCATTCTATCCCCAAAACCTCGGGCAGGCATTCTCAGAAATGCGTGTCTTGTTGGTCTCCTGCTTTTGCTCATGCAGTACGTTTGAAACGTGCTGTGTGGGGCAGGTACCGGTATAATAGAACCACTGAGAGACTTATTGATTTTAAGCAGAAGCTTGCGATCACTCTTCATGTCACCCGTGATGCTAAACACACTTGCTGGCGAGATTGTCTCCACCATCACCTCTGCTTCCTCTATGAGTGCAGTCTGGAAAAAAGTATGGAAACTGAGTGGTAAATATTCTCCTGACCCGGCTCCTGTTCTGTGGGTTCCCAGTGTTGATATAGCAAACCCTCTAGATGTTACCATTGAAATTGGCAATCATCTGGTCCGTATTCCTCTGGGGCTCCATCTCTACCCCTCGTTTCTTTCCTCAAAGTCTGCCAGAGAGTTAGCACCCTTGGACTTTTCTTCTCTCAGAGAAGAACAGTATAATGTGCCTTTTACACTTCAGGTACTGGTGGCAACACTCTCAGCTTGCCGATCATCGACAGCTGGGCCCGACGACATTCATATTTGTATGTTACAACATTTACATCAGTGAGCCCTTGCAGTCCTCTTATGCCATTTCAATCTTATTTGGTCACAAAGAGTTCTTTCACAGCTGTGGAAATCTGTCATTGCTCTCCCTTTCCGCAAACCGGGTACTACGGGACATGAAGCCTCCCACTATCATCCCATCGCTCTTACCAGTGCACTTTGCAAAGTGATGGAATGTCTGGTAAATAGACGTTTAATGTGGTATTTAGAGAGACACAACAGTCTCTCCACTCGTCAATATGGCTTTCGTAAGGGCCGTTCTACCATAGACTCCTTACTACATTTGGATACGTATATTCCTAATGCCTTTGCGAATAACCACTCTGTTATTGCCATATTTTTTGACCTTGAGAAGGCATATGACACAACTTGGAGGTATAGTATTTTGGCCCAAGCCCACTCCTTAGGCCTCCGAGGCAGTCTACCATCTTAACAACTTTTTAACTGACAGACATTTCCGTGTTCGAGTCAATAATGTGCTCTCCTCGGACTTTGTCCAAGCTGAAGGTGTCCCTCAGGGATGTGTTCTGAGCACAACACTTTCTCCTTGCTATAAATGATTTGGCCTCTTCCATACAGTATTTGGTCATCACTCTATGTAGATGACTTTGCTATTGCTTGTGCAGGCGCTGACTGTCATCTCATTACAGTTTCTCTCCAGCATGTGGTTGACTGTGTTTCTAATTGGGCCACCACGCATGGGTTTAAATTTTTCAGTACCAAAACTCGCCAAATTACTTTCACTAGACGCTCTGTCATCTCCGATCATCCTTTGTACCTTTATGGCTCCCGTATCCCTGAACATGATAGTCAGGTTTCTAGGCCTTCTCTTTGATCGTAGGTTATCCTGGAAACCCCACATTGCCTCTCTAAAGGCAACTTGTCACAGCCGGCTGAACCTTCTTAAAACCCTTGCTCATCTTTCATAGGAAGCTGATCGTCGAACTCTCCTTCGCCTCCATTCAGCCCTCATTTTATCAAAACTCGATTATGGTGACCAGATCTATTCAGCGGCCTCTACTGCTACTCTCTCTAGCCTTAACCTCATCCATCACAAAGGATTACGTTTATGCCTTGGTGCTTTTCGCTCTTACCCTGTTGAGAGCCTCTATGCAGAAGTGAAAGTTCCATCCTTGTCTCATCGCCATGATGCCCATTGCCTTCGCTACTATGTGCGCTCTCACGATCTCCGCAATCCTTCCATTTATAGAATGGTCACTGATATTAGTAGACTTTATTTGTTCTCTGCCCGTTTGCTCAGTCCCTTATCTCTTTGCCTACATTTGCTCATCTTCCCTTCAGTTACCGCCTTTATATGTTCATGTAGCATTTCACTTTTCCCTACCCCCTTGGGAAGTTCCAGCTGTTCGGGTCTGTTCTTTCTCACTCCCTTGCTCGAAAGCCCAACTGCCTACGGTGGCTTCCCATCTCTTTTTCTCGACCACTTCCACTCTCATTCTCATGCCATCGCCGTGTACACAGATGGCTCTAAATCTTCTGCCTCTTCAAGGGGGGCTCCTTGGCGTGGTGAAGAGGCTCTTGGTCTGAGGAATTAGACCTGTCGGTTTCCTTCCTCAGACTGAACCTAAATACTCCCCAATCCCCCCTTCCCTAACCCATCCTTCCCTTTTTCCTTTCCTCCTCCTCCTCCCCCTCCCCACCCCTCCCTTTTGCCCTTCCTCTTTTTGGCCTTTGGGATTTTTCCTACTGGCATGCTAGTTCCTAGGTAGGGGAAAGGGTACCGGGGTCCATCCCATTCTGTTGAGGTTCTTGGTGGTGGCGTAGTTTGCCGTGGAATCTGGATCGCCTGGGGATGTCCTGATCCCTCTCCGGTATCCTGGAGAGTGGCTTTGGGTGTCTTTCGGGCAATGGGTGTATCTCTGGAAACCGCCTTTCAGATTCCGGGGGTGGTGGCCGAAGGAGGTATGCTTCGTGGCAGATATCCAGCCGCCCTCTCTTTTGTCCACCGAGGTAGCTCGGCAGATGTGAGGTTGCTATTCCGGATTGCTGGTTTACTGGCATGATGGGTAGGGTATGGCACGGGTTCCATGCTGCATCTATGCTACTTGCAGTGCTGAGGTCCTCTTGGGCGCAGAGGGAGATTTCCGGCCCTTTCATTCCTCCTAGGAACTATCCCTCCCCGGTCCCCCCTTTTTTTTATTCTTTTTTTTTTTATTTTTATTTTCTTTCTTTTTTTTTTTCTTAAAAACAAAAAGAAAGAAGTAACCTAACCATGGAGAACCCAATCCAGGAACCTGCTACCCCCAGGCCCCTTCTTGATACTGCACCCTGTTCTGACCCCGCCTCGTCTTTGGACCACTCTTCGGACACTCCTCATGCCTCTGTACCTCTTGCCAGTGCTGTTTCCTCACCTGCTTCAGGTACTGAGGTCTTGACTGACTCCTTTGATTTATCTGACCTCCGCTCTCCTTTGACTATGCTTCCGGCCTCTCCCTCTATGGTGCGGCAATTTTTGAATCGCCAGCCTGTTCCACATCGGACCAACTCTGGTCTCACGCCTAAACGCCAATGACAGATACCTGCTGATGATACTTCTCCACCTTCTCGTTCTTCTCAGAAAAGATCAACACATCCTGCACTTCCTTTCCACGCTCAGTTTCAGACTGCACAATGGACTAAATTCTTCACTTTACGACCGACTTCCTCTACCGCCTATCTTTCTGACCACAGTATTGGCAAGGCATTCCTACGCCATGTTGGTAAAGATATTTCTTTTCATGCTCTTAAGAGCGGTACGCTCATCATCACTGTACAGAATGCTACCCAAGCTCATGATCTTTCTCTTCTTTCCCATATAGATACTGATCCTGTCACTATTGAAAAACATCATTCCCTCAATTCTTGTAGTGGTACCGTCATTCTGCCCCATACCATAGTTCAACAAAATTTCCAGACATGTGGCAATGACATTCTTGAACAGCTGGAACTCTAAGATCTCACAATCCTCAAGGTAGACACTTATGTTCTTCCTGCCCGCGGGCAGAGACGATACCCTAGCAATGTGGCCCGTTTAACTTATGACAGCCGTGAACTCCCATCCTCAGTTTATGTAACAGGACATCGGTTACAAGTTCGAAAGGTGGTCCCTACACCGCAACAGTGTAGAAATTGCTGGTGATTTGGCTATCCAGTGAAATATTGCAGATCTATAGCCGAATGCCCAGTCTGTGGTGCCGATGACCATTCAAATACATCTTGCAATCGACCTCCCTCTTGCCTTAATTGTCATGAGGCTCACCCTTCGTACTCTCGCCATTGCCAAGTCTACTTAAATGAGCGGGAAATCTGTTACCTCAAAGAGTCAGAAGGTCTTCCTTATGCCATTGCAGTTTCTCATCTCCGCCTCCAAGGGAGACTACCTCGTGTTTCTTATTCCCGTGTTTCAAAACGTCCCCCCACTTCTGGGGTCCCATCTTCTGCAGCTTCCTCTGTGGTTACCTCTCTCATAGTCACTCCTGTATCTAATTCTTTTGCTGTCCTCCGCTCAGACGTCCCTACTTCAACGCCTCTCTTCTCGCTTCTTCGTGTTCTCCCTCACAAGCCTCAGTATCGACGAGATCTCGTACGACACCTCCTCCCAATCGTCCCTTTACTTTTCAGTACTCAAAAAAAGGTCCTTTAACCCCTCCTTCCCTTCTTCTACCTCCTCATTTTACCTTCCCTGTCTCTGTACCGGGTTCTTCCCCTCTCACTGGCTCTGTTACAAGTGTAGAGGTTCACCCTCCTCCTCGTACTATACCTACCTCCCCTGTTCCCTCCCAAGTTTCTTCCTCTTCTGCCACCTCCCAGGTTTCTGCCTCTTCTGTCCCCTTCCATGCTTCTTCTCCAGTTCCCTCCACCCTTTCGCCCCACCCCCCCCCGTACCTTGGTACAGTCCATTACAGTTCCAATCTTTACTCGTCCTCCCCCTACCATCTCCAATATTGTCTCCCATATGACATCTCTGAATTCCAAAACACTTGAAGCAATCTCTGAATATATTGCAGAGACCAAACTATCAATGGACACTGATCCACTCTCTGTTCCTTCTCTCTCCTCTCCTCCATCTGCGCAACTCCTTTCTTTACAGCGCACCGTTCCTTCGCTGCTTGAACGTTTTCCGCTGCCTGCGCATGTGGACTTTTCTAACCCCTCTAGTCCATAGGAACCCTTATCTACGGATTTCAAGTATCTTTATCATTGCCAATCATGGCCTATTTACAGTGGAATATATGCGGCCTCAGGGGTAATCGGGGTGAGCTTCAGATGTTACTCTCCCAGTTTGCCCCTGTTGGTGTTTGCTTACAGGAACCAAAATTACACTCTGCTGTTATTTCTCCCATCTCAGGCTATAATTTATTGTATTCTTCAGATCCTTTTCCTGATGGGACCTTTAATGAAAGTGCCCTTCTTCTCCGCACTGATATTCTATACCATCAGCTATTTGTTCATACTTCGCTGCATTACACAGCAGCCCGTATCCACTTACATAGGTGGTATACGCTCTGTTCTTTATATCTCTCTCCTTCTCGGGCATTATCTATTCCGGATATTGCCTTCCTAGTTTCGTCATTACCGCCACCGATTCTGTTACTTGGTGATTTTAATGCCCACCATTTCCTCTGGGGGGGTCTCATTGTGATTCCCGTGGAATTCAGTTAGAGGCTTTTCTTGCCACCCACCCCCTCCATGTTTTAAATACAGGTACTCGCACCCATTTTGATCCTCGGACTCATACTCTCTCTTGCATCGATCTCTCGGTCTGCTCTTCCTCCACCGCATTAGACTTCACTTGGTCTGTTCTCCCGGACATACATGACAGTGATCATTTCCCAATCATTCTTACTTCACCTTCATATTCGCCACCTCTTCGCACCCCACGCTGGCAATTTAATCGGGCAAATTGGAACCTTTACTCACACCTAACTGCTTTTAAAGAGGTTCCTTCTTCGTCCTCCATCGATGAGCTTTTACACCTCTTCTCGTCCTCCGTTTTCACCGCAGCTTCTCATTCTATACCCCAAACTTCGGGCAGGCATTCTCAGAAATGCGTGCCTTGGTGGTCTCCTGCTTGTGCTCGTGCAGTACGTTTGAAACGCGCTGCATGGGGCAGGTACCGGTACAATAGAACCACAGAGAGACTCCTTGATTTTAAACAAGCGTGCGATCGCTCGCCGTGTCATCCGTGATGCTAAATGCACTTGCTGGCGTGATTGTCTCCACCATCACCTCTGCTTCCTCTGTGAGTGCAGTCTGGAAAAAAGTACGAAAACTGAGTGGTAAATATTCTCCTGACCCGGCTCCTGTTCTGCGGGTTGCCGGTGTTGATATAGCAAACCCACTAGATGTTGCCAATGAAATTGGCAATCATCTGGTCCATATTTCTCAGGGACTCCATCTATGCCCCTCATTTCTTTCCTCAAAGTCTGCCAGAGAGTTAGCACCCTTGGACTTTTCTTCTCTCAGAGAAGAACAGTATAATGTGCCTTTTACACTTCAAGAACTGGAGGCAACACTCTCAGCTTGTCGATCATCGGCAGCTGGGCCCGACGACATTCATATTCGTATGCTACAACATTTACATCAGTCAGCCCTTGCAGTCCTATTACGCCTTTACAATCTTATTTGGTCACAAGGAGTTCTTCCACAGCTGTGGAAATCCGCCATTGTTCTCCCTTTCTGCAAACCAGGCACTACGGGACATGAAACCTTCCACTATCGTCCCATTGCTCTTACCAGTGCAGTTTGCAAAGTAATGGAACGCCTAGTAAATAGACGTTTAGTGTGGTATTTAGAGATGCACAACAGTCTCTCCACTCGTCAATATGGCTTTCGTAAGGGACGTTCTACCATAGACCCCTTACTACGCTTGGATACGTATGTTCGTAATGCCTTTGTGAATAACCACTCAGTTATTGCCATATTTTTTGACCTTGAGAAGACATATGACACAACTTGGAGGTATAATATTTTAGCCCAAGCCCACTCCTTAGGCCTTCGAGACAATCTACCATCCTTCCTTAAGAACTTTTTAACTGACAGGCATTTCCGTGTTCGGGTTAATAATGTGCTCTCCCCGGACTTTATCCAAGCTGAAGGTGTCCCCCAGGGATGTGTTCTGAGCACAACACTTTTTCTCCTTGCTATTAATGATTTGGCCTCTAGTCTTCCATCAAATATTTGGTCATCACTCTATGTTGATGACTTCGCTATTGCCTGTGCAGGCGCTGACTGTCACCTCATTACAGTTTCTCTCCAACATGCAGTCGACCGTGTTTCCAATTGGGCCACCACACATGGGTTTAAATTTTCCAGCACTAAAACCCACCAAATTACTTTCACTAGACGCTCTGTCATCTCCGATCATCCTTTGTACCTCTATGGCTCCCGTATCCCTGAACGTGATAGTCAAGTTTCTGGGCCTCCTCTTTGATCGTAGGTTATCCTGGAAACCTCACATTACCTCTCTGAAGGCAACTTGTCACAGCCGGCTGAACCTTCTTAAAACCCTTGCTCATCTTTCATGGGGAGCTGATCGTCGAACCCTCCTTCGCCTACATTCCACCCTTATTTTATCGAAACTTGATTATGGTGACCAGATCTATTCAGTGGCATCTCCTGCTACTCTCTCTAGCCTTAACCCAATTCATCACCAAGGATTACGTTTATGCCTTGGTGCTTTTCGCTCTTCCCCTGTCGAGAGCCTCTATGCAGAAGCGAACATTCCATCCTTATCCGATCGCCGTGATGCCCATTGCCTGCGCTACTATGTACGCTCTCATGATCTCCGCAATCCTTCCATTTATAGAATGGTGACTGATATTAGTAGACATTCTTTATTTGTTCGCCGCCCCTGTTTACTCCGTCCCTTCTCTCTTCGCCTTCATTCGCTCTTGTCTTCTCTTCAACTACCACCTTTCTATGTACATGTAGCATCTCACTTTTCCCTACCCCCCTGGGAAGTTCCAGCCGTTCGAGTCTGTTCTTTCTCCCTCCCTTGCTCGAAAGCCCAACTGTCTACGGTCGCTTCCCGCTCTCTTTTTCTTGACCACTTTCACTCTCATTCTCCTGCCATTGCTGTGTACACAGATGGCTCTAAGTCTTCTGACGGTGTAGGATTCGCAGCAGTGTTTCCGGACAGTGTCGTACGAGGGCATTTACTATCTTCGGCTAGTATTTTTACTGCTGAATTGTATGCCATCCTTGCAGCACTTATCCGTATTGCATCTATGCCTATGTCATCATTTGTGGTTGTCTCAGACTCCATTAGTGCTTTACAGGCTATACAGAAATTTGATACGCCTCACCCCTTAGTCCTCCGTATCCAACTTTGGCTACGCCGCATCTTTACCAAGCATAAAGATATTGTTTTTTGTTGGATCCCTGGTCATGTTGACGTACAGGGCATTGAACAGGCAGACACTGCTGCGCGGTCAGCAGTACATGACCTACCAGTTTCATATAGAGGTATTCCATTTACGGACTATTTTGCTGCAATATCTTCCCACCTTCATACCCGTTGGCAACAACGTTGGTCTACTATGCTCGGCAACAAACTTCAATCTATTAAACCGAGTATAGGTTACTGGCCGTCTTCTTATCACCAGTGTCGAGGTTGGGAGACTACTCTCTCCCATCTTCGCATTGGCCATACTCGTCTTACTCATGGATATCTCATGGAGAGGCGTCTTGCTCCTCTCTGTGAGAATTGCCAAGCTCCATTATCAGTCAGCCACATTCTGTTGGACTGCCCACTTTATGAACGAGCAGGCAGAATTTACCTCTGTCGTCGTCTTCGCTCCGCCGCTCTCTCTTTACCTTCCCTTCTCTCTGATAGACCCACCTTTCATACAGACTCTCTCAATGACTTTTTGACAACAACTGACTTACTTCACAAATTCTGATACCTTCAGCCCTTTCTACTTCAATCTCTTGCTACCCTCTACCCCCATACTATCCCCTGCCCCGCTGTTTTCTGTAACTTGCTGATCATCCCTCCTCCCTTCTGCCATCCAATACCCTCGCTTCCTTCCCTACCCTGCAGCGCTGTATAGCCCTTGTGGCTTAGCGCTTCTTTTTGATTATAATAATAATAATCAGCTTGCTGATCATCGGCAGCTGGGCCCGACGACACTCATATTCGTATGCTACAACGTTTAAGCAGTTGGCCCTTGCAGTCCTATTACGCCTTTACAATCTTATTTGGCCACAAGGAGTTCTTCCAGAGCTGTGGAAATCTGCCAGTGTTCTCCGTTTCCGCAAACCAGGCACTACTGGACATGAAGCCTTCCACTATCGTCCCATTGCTCTTACCAGTGCAGTTTGCAAAGTGATGGAACACCTGGTAAATAGACGTTTAGTGGGGTATTTAGAGAGACACAATAGTCTCTCCACTCGTCAATATGGCTTTCGTAAAGGATGTTCTACCATAGACCCCTTACTATGCTTGGATACGTATGTTCGTAATGCCTTTGCGAATGACCGCTCAGTTATTGCCATATTTTTTGACCTTGAGAAGGCATATGATACAACTTGGAGGTATAATGTTTTAGCTCAAGCCCACTCCTTAGGCCTTCAAGGCAATCTACCATCCTTCCTTAAGAACTTTTTAACTGACAGGCATTTCCGTGTTCGGGTTAATAATGTGCTCTCCCCGGACTTTATCCATGCTGAAGGTGTCCCCCAGGGATGTGTTTTGAGCACAACACTTTTTCTCCTTGCTATAAATGATTTGGCCTCTAGTCTTCCATCAAATATTTGGTCATCACTCTATGTTGATGACTTCGCTATTGCCTGTGCAGGCGCTGACTGTCACCTAATTACAGTTTCTCTCCAGCATGCGGTCGACCGTGTTTCCAATTGGGCCACCACACGGGTTTAAATTTTCCAGCACCAAAACTCCCCAAATTACTTTCACTAGACGCTCTGTCATCTCCGATCATCCTTTGTACCTCTATGGCTCCCGTATCCCTGAACGTGATAGTAAGGTTTCTAGGCCTCCTCTTTGACCGTAGGTTATCCTGGAAACCTCACATTATCTCTCTGAAGGTAACTTGTCACAGCCGGCTGAACCTTCTTAAAACCCTTGCTCATCTTTCATGGGGAGCTGATCGTCGAACTTTCCTTCGCCTACATCCCACCCTCATTTTATCGAAACTTGATTATGGTGATCAGATCTATTCAGCGGCTTCTCATGCTACTCTCTCTAACCTTAACCCCATTCATCACCAAGGATTACATTTATGCCTTGGTGCTTTTCGCTCTACCCCTGTTCAGAGCCTCTATGCAGAAGCGAACGTTCCATCCTTATCCGATTGCCGTGATGCCCATTGCCTTCGCTTCTATGTACACTCTCATGATGTCCGCAATCCTTCCATTTATAGAATGGTCACTGATATTAGTAGACGTTCTTTATTTGTTCGCCGCCCCTGTTTACTCCGTCCCTTCTCTCTTCGCCTACATTCGCTCTTGTCTTCTCTTCAATTACCACCTTTCTATGTTCATGTAGCATCTCACTTTTCCCTACCCCCTTGGGAAGTTCCAGCTGTTCGAGTCTGTTCTTTCTCTCTCGCTTGCTCGAAAGCCCAACTGCCTACGGTCGCTTCCCGCTCTCTTTTTCTTGACCACTCCCACTCTCATTCTCATGCCATTATAGTGTACAGAGATGGCTCTAAGTCTTCTTACGCCATAGGATTCGCAGCAGTGTTTCCGGACAGCGTTGTACGAGGGCACTTATTATCTTCGGCTAGTATTTTTACTGCTGAATTGTATGCCATTCTTGCAGCACTTATCCGTATTGCATCTATGCCTGTGTCATCATTTGTGGTTGTCTCAGACTCCCTTAGTGCTTTACAAGCTATACAGAAATTTGATACACCTCACCCCTTAGTCCTCCGTATCCAACTTTGGCTACGCCGCATCTTTACCAAGCATAAAGATATTGTTTTTTGTTGGGTCCCTGGTCATGTTGACGTACAGGGCAATGAACAGGCAGACACTGCTGCGCGGTCAGCAGTACATGACCTACCAGTTTCATATAGAGGTATTCCATTTACAGACTATTTTGCTGCAATAGCTACCCACCTTCACACCCGTTGGCAACAACGTTGGTCTACTATGCTCGGTAACAAACTTCAATCTATTAAACCGAGTATAGGTTACTGGCCGTCTTGTTGTCACCAGTGTCGATGTTGGGAGACTACTCTCTCCCGTCTTTGCATTGGCCATACTCGTCTTACTCATGGATATCTCATGGAGAGGCGCCCTCCTCCTCTCTGTGAGAATTGTCAGACTCCATTATCAGTCAGCCACATTCTGTTGGACTGCCCACTTTATCAATGAGCAAGCAGAATTTACCTCCATCGTCATCTTCACTCCGCTGCTCTCTCTTTACCTTCCCTTCTCGCTGATGGACCCACCTTTCATCCGGACTCTCTTATTGACTTTTTGACAACAACTGACTGACTTCACAAACTCTGATGCCTTCAGCCCTTTCTACCTCAATCTCTTGCTACCCTTTACCCCTGCACTATCCCCTGCCCCACTGTTTTCTGTAACCTACTGATCATCCCTCTCTCCTTCTGCCACCCAATACCCTCTCTTCCTTCCCTACCCTGCAGTGCTGTATAGCCCTTGTGGCTTAGCACTTCTTTTTGATTATAATAATCTAAATCTTCTGACGGCGTCGGATTCGCAGCAGTGTTTCCGGACAGAGTCGTGCGAGGGCATTTACTATCTTCCGCTAGCATTTTTACAGCTGAATTGTAGCCATTCTTGCAGCACTTATTCGTATCGCAGCTATGCCTGTGCCATCATTTGTGGTTGTCTCAGATTCCCTTAGTGCTCTACAGGCTATACAGAAATTTGATACACCTCACCCTCTAGTAATCCGTATCCAACTTTGGCTACGCCGTATCTCTTCCAAGCATAGTTTTTTGTTCGGGTCCCTGGTCATGTTGACCAACAGGGCAATGATCAAGCATACACTGCTGCGCGGTCAGCAGTATGTGACCTACCAATTTCACATAGGGGTGTTCCATTTCTGGACTATTTTGCTGTAATAGCTACCCACCTTCACACCCATTGGCAACAACGTTGGTCTGCTCTGCTCAATAACAAAGTTTGTTCTATTAAGCCGAGTATAGGTTACTGGCTGTCTTCTTGCCACCAGTGTCGAGGTTGGGAGACTACTCTCTCCTGCCTTCGCATTGGCCATACTCATCTTACTCATGGATATCTCATGGAGAGGCGCCCTGCTCCTCTCTCTGAGATATGTCAGGTTCCATTATCGGTCAGCCACATTCTGTTAGACTGCCCACTTTGTCAACGAGCACACAGAATTTACCTCTGTCGTCGTCTTTGCTCCGCTGCTCTCTCTTTACCTTCCCTTCTCGCTGATGGACCCACCTTTCATCTGGACTCTCTCATTGACTTTTTGACAACAAGTGACTTACTCAACAAACTCTGATGATACCTTCAGCCCTTTCTACCTCAATCTCTTGCTACCCTCTACCCCTGCACTATCCCCTGTCCTGCTGTTTTCTGTAACCTACTAATCATCCCTCCCCCCTTCTGCCGCCCGATACCCTCGCTTCCTTCCCTACCCTGCAGCGCTGTATAGCCCTTGTGGCTTAGCGCTTCTTTTTGATTATAATAATCTTAAAATAACAAGAAAGGAGATATCACAGAAGATGCATTTATTATGATGGAATCTTCACCTAGTGTAACCCTTCATCCTCCCAGGCCCCATTCAGATCCCACACCCTGTTCTGACCCTGCTTCATTATCAGACCATTCTCTCGACTCTTCTCATATCCCTGTACCTTCTGCCAGTGACGCTTCGTCACCTGCTTCAGGTGCTGAGGTGTCACCCATTTCAGTTCATACCACTGCTTCTAGCACGACTCGCAATGCACCCGGCTTCCCCGAATATTGTGTGATGTTTCTCGGAACGCCCACCTCCCTCGGGTCAGACCACCCAAACCAGTGTTTTTGAAAGGATCAACTTCCTGGACCAAAGCATTTCTGGGCATACCCCCCTAAGAAAAGAAGAGGCAGGAGTAAACTGGAAGAAAAAGACCCCCCTCTACAGAAACACAAAAGGTCACGAGCTCCCAGGATGCTAGAATTCGATACACAAAGGGGGCCTGACCAGGGAATAAAACAACGAACTTAAGCTAAATAAACTCTTACAGGAACCGGGAAGGCAGGGGGAGTTTAAAGCTATTAGTGAAATTAAAAAATTTCAAAATATTCTTTTCAAACCAAAAACAAGCAAATACACATCTAGTATGGGGCCCCCTTACTCAGACAGGAGGGGACTTACACAATGAAAAAAGAATGAGTGAAATATTGAAAACCCATACGACCGTGTTTAAATGAACCACAATCGGGCTAGGATCGACGACCCAAATGATTTTCATGAAAAGGGCCCCAAAATCCCTAAATGTATCCAATTTTCCGACATTACCCTAACTCTGTAGATTTCGAAAAAGCCATTGCAAAAGCCTATGCACTCACCCCGGCCCAACTCGGGAACTCTGTTTTCATTAAGAACTGCAAGAAACCCCTCTCGCTGCCCTAAGTACACTAGGAGGGGGAGCTTGGGCTGGGGGAAATTTCCCCATTCACTTAAAACAACGGGAAAAGCCCCACTCCTAAAGGTGGCGCAAAGCATTAGCTAAGAACTATAAACCAATAGCTCTGACGTCCCACACTAAAAATCTTTTAAAGAGGCAAGAAGCGGGTTGCAAATCACCTGGATTTTCCCAAAATCTGCACAATCCAGGGCAACATGGGGCAGGGCAGGCGCCCTGCCTCTCACAACTACGAACACATGACAGGCCTTGGGTTTTACGAAAAAAAAATCAGAATGCAGATGAAAAAACAGACTTTGCAAAAGCATTTTACAAATGCATCATGGCGTAATAGCCCATAAAATACTTCTAAAGGAAAAAACTGGAAAATGGGGGGAGATGGAACTTTAAATTCCCCAAAAAATCGAACACAAAGAGTAGTGGTCAAAAGAGTTTAAATCGGAGGCTGCCATAGTAAAAGCTCTGTTCCACAAGGCACATACCCCCCCCATCTTATTCCCTTTATCCTAAAACAACAAGATGTACACCACAGCACTGTACCCCTTTTGCGGTTTATACTAGGATCTGCATGGGGCTGTCACTGCTGGGGAGCGGTTAACCCCAAAGAAGAAAAAAACAAATTTTTTCCAGGGGGCAACGGTAAACAATAAGATGTTCAATGAGGACAAATTCCAACTACTCCGTTATGGAAAACTGGAGGAGATAATAACTAGAACAGAGTATACTACTGACATCCAGCCATACAATAGAGCGGAAAAATAATGTAAGGGACCTGGGAGTAGTAATGTCTGAGGATCTCACTTTCAAGGATCACAACAGTGCCACGATCGCACGTGCAAAGAAAATGATAGGATGGATAATGAGAATTTTCAAAACGAGAGATGCCAAGCCCATGATGATCCTTTTCAAATCACTTGTTCTCTCTAGGCTGGAATACTGCTGTACATTAACATCTCCATTCAAAGCAGGTGAAATCGCAGATCTGGAGAGTGTACAGAGATCCTTTACTGCACGTATAAGTTCTGTCAAGCACCTTAACTACTGGGAACGCTTGGAAGCACTTGACTTGTACTCGTTGGAACGCAGGAGGGAGAGATATATCATAATCTACACTTGGAAAATCTTGGAAGGAATGGTCCCAAATCTGCACACAGAAATCACTCCCTATGAAAGTAAAAGACTGGGCAGGCGATGCAAAATGCCCCCAATAAAAAGTAGGGGCGCCATTGGTACACTAAGGGAAAACACCATAAGTGTTTGGGGCCCAAAACTGTTCAACAGCCTCCCATCAAGCATTAGGGGAATTGCCAATAAACCCCTGGCTGCCTTCAAGAGAGAGCTGGACAGATACCTAAAGTCAGTGCCGGATCAGCCGGGCTGTGGCTCGTACGTGGGACTGCGTGCAGCCAGCAGTAAAAGCCTAGTTGATCAAGCCCTGATCCATCGGGAGGCCTGGTCACGGGGGCGTTGATCCCCGGAATAACCTCCAGGTAACCCACAGTTCTACTCCTAAGCGTCCACAACAACCTCCTGTTATTCCTTTAGCACGCATTTTGTGCACTATTACGCCATGATCACACTTGTCGAAGGCTTTTGCAAAGTCTGTGTATCAATTGCATATGCTAGAAAAATGACAATGCGTCCAGCTTCCCCGAATACGGTGTGACAGTTCTTGGATCGCCTACCTCCCTCGGGTCAGACCACCCACAGTTCTAAGCGTCCACAACAACCTACTGATGACAGTTCGTCAACGACCACTCAAAAACGACCTACACGACACTACATATGAATACCGGACTAATGAGTACACAATGGCCGAAAGTCTTTTCTTTACAAACATCTCCCCTCAAGGAAGGTTCCTTGATGTTGGTGAGGGGCTCTTTATTTAGGGAATTGGATCTGTGCTCCAGTTCCCCGAATTAAGCCTGAATGCCTTCCACATCCCCCCCAGGCACTGTATTATCCTCCGGGTTTAGCGCTTCCCCCTTGATTTTAATAATAATAATACAAACATCTCAAACTGATTACATATCTTTCTGACCACAGAATTGGTAAAGTTCTTTTACAGCATGTTGGCCAAAATATATCTTTCCATGCTCTTTGAAGTGGAGCTCATGTCGTAACCGTGCAGAATTCAAAGCAAGCTCATGCCCTCTCCCGCATCACTTTCATAGATAACAAACCAGTCGCCATTCATAAGCACGCTACTCTTAATTCTTGGAGTGGTACTCTGGTCTTGCCGCGTATTGTTGTGCAGTGATTTTTTGTCTTGCAGCAAGGATGTTTTAGAACAATTAGCCCTTCAGAACCTCCCTATCCTCAAGGTAGATATGTACATCCTGCCTGCTCATTGGCAGAGGTGCTTTCCTAGTAACATCGCTCGTTTAATTTTCGACTGCTGTGAGCTTCCGTCCTCTATATTGTGGGCCATCATCTTGAGGTCCATCAAGTTGTTCCCACTCTCCAACAGTGTCGTAATTGCTGGCATTTTGGACACCCCGCTAAACACTGCAGATCTGTAGCAGAATGCCCAGTCTGCAGTGCAGCAGATCATTTCAATATGTCGTGTAGTCTTTCCTGTTCTTGTCTTAATTGCAAGGGACCTCATCCTTCCTTTTCATGCCGTTGCCAAGTTTATCGCAATGAACGAGAGATCCGTTATCTTAAGGAGCGTGAGGGCCTCACACTTGCTGTCTCTCAGCTCCGCCTTCAAGGTAAGCTCCCTCATGTCCTGTATGCTTGGGTAGCCTGAAGACCTCCAACCTCGATGGTCTTCCTGCCTCTCAATCCGTCTGCGTCTGTGTCTTCCGGGGTTGCCCCAGTTTCTAATTCTTTTGCAGTTTTTTCTTCTGACACTCCTACTTCTGCACTACTTCCTCCTCCTCCTTCATCTCTCTCTCTTGCTTCTCAATCTATGCAATCTTCGAAACCTCGCAGACCTGCACTTTCCATCGTCCATCACCTGCATAAAATATATCTCCTACCTCAGAGCCTCATTCTCATCCTCTTTCCAGCTCTCACACAAAGGTAGAGGTTCACCCTCCCCCTCATGTAGTCCCCTCTTCTCCTGTTCCCCCCATTTTTCTCCATAGTTATCCTCCAACCTCCTTCCTCTCCTGTTACACTGCAGGCCTCTTCTACCCCAGCCGACACATCTCTCCAGGTTCAAACTCCCTGCCCCCCCCCCCAGACCTCTTTGGTTACTTTTGTTGTTCCTCTGACCTTTCCTTGCAATGCCTCTCCTGTCTCTGACATCATGGCATCATCGGTTTCCTTAACGACTGAGACGTTACACGCTATATCCAGCTATACTGCGTAGACAACACCTCCAATGGACACTGGGACTCCCTCTACCCGTTCTATTTCATGACCCTTGCAACAATCTATTCCTCCGCAACATTCACATTCTTCCTTGCTTACTTACCGTTACCCCCACACATTGACTTTACAGATCCTAATAACCCATAGGTTTTATCGTTTCTTATTGTTGCCAATTTTATTTCTGTGCATAATATGTTTTTTTACAATGGAATATTTGTAGCCTTAGGGCAATCGGGGAGAACTCCAAGTGTTGTTTTCCCAGTTGTCCCCAGTATGTGTTGGGTTGCAAGAACCCAAAATTCGTTCTGCTGTCCTTTGCCCCATTTCAGGCTACATGCTATTATATTCTGACGAATCTTTTAATGAAAGCACGCACGCTTCTTGTGCGCATTGATATACCGTATCAAATTTTTATTCGTTCCCCGCTGCATTGTACTGCAACTTGGATTTATTTCCACAGATGGCTTACAGTTTGCTCTCTCTCTCGTGCATTCTGTATCTCTAATATTACGTTTTTAATTTCTTCTCTACCACCGCCCATCTTGCTATGGGGAGCGTCCCTCTGAGACTCGTGGTGATCAGTTGGAGACACTTTTCGCTTCTCGCCCTCATATTTTAAATACAGGTGCTCCTACCCATTTTGACTTGCACTCAGTCTCTCTCCTGCATTGATCTTTCCATCTGCTCCTCACCCATTGCACTTGATTTCATGTGGTCTTTTCTTCCAGATTTACATGATAGTGATCACTTTCCTATCCTTCTTACTTCTGCTACATATACCCGATCATTTCATAACCTTCGTTGGCAGTTTACTCGAGCAGATTGGGAATTATACTCCCGTCTTACCACCTGTTGTGAGGACCCCCTTTTGTCGTCTATTGATGAACTGGCACACCAACTTTCGACTTTAGTCCTGACTGCAGCAACTCGTTCTATCCCCCAAACCTTAGGTAGGCATTCTCAGACATGCGTACCTTGGTCTCCTACATGCATATTTGGTCATCACTTTGTGTTGATGACTTCGCTATAGCTTACTTGGGCGCTGACTGTCGACAGGTAGCAGCCTCCCTTCAGGTAGTGATAGACCGAGTCTTCCATTGGACCACTTCTCAATGGCTTTAAATTTTCCAGTATGAAAACCCAGTATGAAAGCCCATCGTAATCTGCTAAGCGAAAATTTGGAACTGTTACTGAGTTATCCCTACTATCATACTTCCATTCAATGCTAAATGTAATTGATTTGTGGTCGCTAGCACCAAGTTCCTCTGAAATTTCTAAATTATTAACAAGGGATTCATTGTTTGCCAGAACTAAGTCAAGCAGGTTATTTCCCCTTGTAGGCTCTGTCACAAACTGCTTCAAAAAACAATCCTGAACTACTACTAAGAAGTCGTTTGATTTTAAATTCCCAGTCAAGAAATTCCAATCAATATGACTAAAGTTAAAGTCTCCTAGAATTACTACGTTATTGTGCCTTGTGGCCTTAACAATTTCCTCCCATAGCAGTCTCCCTTGGTACCTATCTAAGTTTGGGGGACGGTATATTACACCTAAAATCAATTTTTCATGTCCCTCTGATAATTCTATCCAAACAGACTCAGTATGGGTTTCAGACTTTATACCTGTTTTTATGCAACAGTTCAAGCGATCTCGAACATACAGTGCCACCCCACCCCCTTTCCCGACACTTCTGTCTATTTGGAACAATTTAAAACCCTGTATGTGACATTCAGCAGGCATATCCCATTTTTTCGTATTGAACCACATCTCAGTTAAGGCAAATACATCAATGTTACCTACACTAGCAACTAGTCTCAACTCATCCATCTTATTCCTAGCACTACGACTACTTGTGTAATATATATTTAAGGACCCTCCCTTCTCTTTTTTTCTTCCTGCTGATTCCTGTTCCTCCACTATGTCTGTTACTCTCCTTATCACCTAATGCCATTGGCTTTCCTATGTTCATCAGTAACTCTTCCTCATTCTGTCTATAACTGGTTTCCTTAAAACTTACACTATTATCGCTACACTCAAAATTCATTGATTTTCCATGAAAACCAATACCACTATCTATTTCTAGTTTAAAGACCTAACTGCCCCTCAACTGCGTTGGCCAGTGCTCCCACCCCAAACCTAGATAAATGAACCCCATCCCTGGCATACATGTCATTTCTGCCATAGAAGAGGTCCCAGTTGTCAATGAATGTTACTGCATTTTCCTTACAGTATTTGTCCAGCCAACAATTGACACCAATTGCCCTGGACAACCATTCATTTCCAACTCCTCTCTTTGGCAAAATACCACATATGACAGGTTTCCCACCCTTCCTCCTAATTATATCTATTGCTGACCTATACCTGCTAATCAGGTCCTCACTCCTACATCTGCCAACATCATTGCCTCCAGCACTGAGACAGATAATAGGATTGCTCCCATTACCTCTCATGATGCCATCCAGGCAGCTAACAATATCCTTCATCCCAGCCCCAGGAAAACACACTCTCTGCCTCCTACTCCTATCCTTCAAGCAGAATGCCCTATCCATGTACCTAATCTGGCTATCCCCAACAACAACAATGTTTTTACCTTCCTTGGCGTCATCCGTCGTGATGCTCCCAGTAGTCAACTCACATTTGTCAGGTAGCATTACACCTTCACTTGTGGAATTTGTCAAGACGTTCTCAATGGTTTTCATTGGGGTTTCTAGGTATGTCTTATTCACATCAGCCAATGCTTCCTTGGGGCTCGTTGTGGCATTCCCAGTAGAACACTCACATTTGTCAGGTAGCACTGAAAATGGGTTGGAAGTTTCCACAGTAGTCTTCTGGGTCCTCGTTATTTCTGACTCTCCAACAGTCTTCTTGATCCTCAGCTTGGTTCCATGTTGCCCAGCCACTGACCAAGTTCCCCTCAACCTGGGGACTCACAACAGGAGGATTACTTCGAATCCTCTTGTTCTCCTCTGTTAATCGCCGTATCTCCTGCTTAGCAACCCTAAGCTCTTCTTTCAGCTGCTGGTAATGTTGCTCAAGAGAGTCATCCTGGTTCAGATTCACAGAGAGCACACACGCAGGTCTTCACAGAGCTAAGTACACGTCACCACTGAGCTAAGTACACGTCACACATCTCTGTATGTTCTCTAATGAGTCTATATCCATCCTGTAGTAAGGGGACCAAAACTGAGCAGCATAATCTAAATGAGGCCTCACTAGTGCTGTATAGAGCTGTAAAATAACTTTTGGACTTCTGTTACTTATACTTCTTGAGATAAATCCAAGTAATCTCTTAGCCTTGTTGTGCACACTAAGGCACTGCTGACTTGGCTTTAGATTTCTGCTTACCATGACTCCCAAGTCTTTTTCACATTCTGTATGATCAAGCTCTGCTTCACCTAGATTATAGCTTCGAGGGTTATTTTCATTACCAAGGACTAGTACCTTACACTTATCCACATTGAACTTCATCTGCCATTTTGTAGACCAAGACATTAATTTGTCCAAATCCTCCTGGAGTTCATTGCTATCCTCCTCAGAATGAATTATACAGTGTAACTTTGTATCATCAGCAAATTTACTCGTGTCACTTGTAATCCCTTCATCAAAGCCATTAATGTAAATTATGAACAATAGAGGGCCTAAAACTGATCCTTGTGGAATGCCACTAGTGACTAATCCCCATTCAGATTTCACCCCATTAACCCTTTCAGGGTCCGTCCCGTAGATCTACGGCTTTACGTTCAGGGTCCAAACCGTAGATCTACGCCATGAGCTCAGCTCACTCTGATAAACTGTGAGTGGTACATTTGGGCCTAGATATGAGAGAATACATCTATGTGGTATATGTGCACCACATAAAACAGATCCTGCAGCACACTGTGTATAATGAGAGAAAAAAAATGAAATCATGATTTTTCGATTAAAACAGCAACTTTGCACTGTTTTTTCGTATGTTTTTTATAGTTGTATTTGCGATTTCTTGGTCTCATTTGATAGAATGGAAGACATATTACAGAAATAGAGATGATTTTGATTGGTTTTAGCACTGGAAATGGCTTGAAACTGAGCTCAAAGTAGCAGAAATGTTAAATTTTTGCCGATATTCAAGAGTAAACAAACGACCTCACACGTCTAATACACACGTCAGCTGGTGGGTCTAATATACATTCACAAATATGGTGATGATATTTATACAATTATTACAGTATTGCATAACAGTAAATCTTCTATTTTTTGGTGTGAATAAAAATTCATTATGTGAATAAAAAATCAAAATGGAATTTATTTGTAAAGCCTCAAAACATAACTAATGAACAGAGGAAATGTTAGTTTAGTGCCAGGAATGCCTACATTGTTCATTCTGGACCCTGTTTTGAAATTGGAATATTTTGAACTTTGTGTTAAATTGGCCAAATTAACAATTTCCGATCACTTTATTTTGTAGTTCCGCTGTATAGCCCTTGTGGCTTAGCGCTTCTTTTTGATTATAATATTTTGTAGTTGAAACAGTTGACATGGTGATTTCTTGTGCTCAATCGATAGAATAGAAGTAATACTAGTGAAATAGCTAAGAATTTGGTTGACTGGAATAATGTAATTGGCCTAAAATGGGAGTCAAAGTCTGCAAAATCGCCGATTCGTAAATATCGCTGACACATCAAAATTCGCGAGAGCATAATTTCGTCAATTTTCCACCAAATTTCGTACTTTTTGTTTTATTACCTTCACAAAAAGATTCTCTACGATTTCATAAGAAAAAATAACAAATTTTTTTTTTGAAAATTCTTGGACACTGGTGCGTGACTCCAGATTTGGGCCTTGGACCCTGAAAGGGTTAATGGTAACTCTCTGCTTTCTATTAGTAAGCCATGCCTCTACCCATGCTAGATCTTTACCTCCTATACCATGAGCTGCCAATTTTCTTCAGAGTCTCTTGTGAGGTACTCTATTGAAGGCTTTACTAAAATCCAAATAAACAATATTCTTTATCACTGTCAACTGCCTCAAATGTTCTATTGAAGAACGTCAGTAAATTTGTCAGGCAGGAACGACCTCTCGTGAATCCATGCTGAGATTCATTTATCAAGTTATGCTCTTCAAGGTGACTTCTAATAATGTCAGCTATAATTGATTCTAATAACTTGCCCACTGTAGATGTCAGGCTTATTGGACGGTAATTTGAAGGAGAGGACTTATCCCCTGATTTGAATATAGGAACCACATTAGCCATCTTCCACAACTCTGGCACAACACCGGTAAGGATGGACGCATTAAACACACTCGTTAATGGCTGACTAAACTCCATCTTGAATTTCTTAAGTACCCTGGAAAACAACTCATCGGGTCCCGGGGACTTATTTTGCTTCAGTTTGTCTATCTGTTTAATAACTATGTCCCTCGTGACAGTAATATTAGTTAATTTAAATTCATCATGAGCTAAATAATTGTTAATTACTGGAATCTCATTTACATCTTCGTGTGTAAAAACTGACAAAAAATAGTCATTAAATAAGGAACACATTTCCAGTTCATTATCCATCAGCTGTCCATTCCCAATTTTCAGAGGTCCTACTTTTTCCTTCACCTTCGTCCTATACACTTGAAAGAACCCCTTTGAATCAATTATCCTACCTATCTTTGTGTCATCGGCGAATTTGCTCAATTCACTACTAATTCCCTCATCAAGATCAATGATATATAATCAACAACGGACCCAAGACTGATCCCTGTGGAATGCCACTTGTTACAGATCCCCACTCAGATTAAACCCCATTTATGGACACACTCTGCTTCCTGTCTGTGAGCCATGACTCGATCCACGAAAGCACTTTTCCTCCAATGCCATGAGCTGCCACTTTCTTTAACAGTCTTTAGTGCGGAACTCTATCAAAAGCCTTACTAAAATCTAAGTAAATAATATTAAATTCTTTATCGTGATCAACAGCCTCAAAAGCTTTACTGAAGAAAGTTAATAAATTAGTTAGACAATAACGGCCTCTCATGAATCCATGCTGAGTATCATTAATCAAGCTATGCTTATTGAGATGGCTTCTTATAATCTCAGCTATAATTGACTTTAGTAATTTGCCTACAATTGAGGTCAGGCTTATTGGGCGGTAATTTGACGGTAACAACTTGTCCCCTGCTTTAAAAACAGGAATTACATTAGCCATCTTCCACATACTAGACACTACACCTGTTTGAAGAGATAAATTAAAAATATTAGTTAATGATTCACAGAGTTCCATTTTGCATTCCTTAAGAACCCTTGAAAAAATCTCATCAGGACCCGGCAACTTATTTTGCTTCAGTCGGTCTATTTGTTTCGTAACTATTTCACTAGTGACTGTGATGATACATAATTTATCTTCTTCATGCCCACTATAAAAATTAATTACTGGAATATTGTTAGTGTCTTCCTGTGTAAAAACCGAGAGAAAATAATTATTTAAAATCGAGCACATTTCATTCTCTTTGTCAGTAAGATGCCCATAGTTATTTTTAAGGGGGCCTATCTTATCTCTAACTTTCGTTCTATAGACCTGGAAAAAACTTTTTGGGTTAGTTTTCGAATCCCTAGCAACTTTAATTTCATATTCCCTTTAACTTTTCTTAATCCCTTTTTAACGTCCCTCTTAATGTCAATATACTGATTCATAAGATGACCCTCACCTCTTTTGATACGCCTATAAATTCCTTTCTTATGCCCTAGTAGATATTTCAGCCTATTATTCATCCATTTGGGGTCATTTCTGTTTGATCTAATTTCTTTATACGGGATAAATGTTCTTTGAGCAGCACGTATGGTGTTCAGAAAACTGTCATATTGATAGCTTTCTTCGTTACCCCAGTCAACAGATGATAGATGTTCTCTAAGCCCATTGTAATCTGCTAAGCAAAAATCTGGAACTGTTGCTGAGTTGTCCCTACTGTCATACTTCCATTCTATGCTAAAGGTAATTGATTTGTGATCGCTTGTGCCGAGTTCCTCATTAATTTCTAAATTATTAACAAATGTTTCCTTGTTCGCCAGAACCAAATCAAGAAGGTTATTTCCCCTTGTAGGTTCTGTCACAAACTGCTTCAAAAAACATGCTTGAACTACTTCTAAGAAGTCATTTGATTCTAAATTCCCAATCAATGTGACTAAAGTTAAAGTCCCCTAGAATTACTACATTATCATGCCTAGTGGCCTTAACAATTTCCTCCCACAGTAATTTCCCTTGGTCCCTATCTAAGTTTGGGGGACGGTATATCACTCCTAGAATCAATTTTTTATGCCCCTCTGAAAATTCTATTCAGACTCTGTATGTGTTACCTCAGACTTAATACCCATTTTTATGCAACAGTTCAAGTGATCTCGGACATATAGTGCCGCCCCACCTCCCTTAGCGATATTTCTATCTACTTGGAACAATTTGAAACCCTGAATGTGACATTCCGAAGGCATGTCCCAACTTTTGGAATTAAACCATGTCTCAGTGATTGCAAATACATCAATGTTACCTGCACTAGCAACAAATTTCAACTCATCCATCTTATTCCTAGCACTACGGCTATTACCATAATATAATTTTAAAGACCCTCCTTTCTCTTTACCTTTCCTGCTCATATCTGTTTTTTTTTCACTAAACCTATTACTGTTCTTGTCACCTAGTGCCATTGGCTTTCCAATATCCACCTCATTATGCCTATTACTAGTTCCCCCTAGAACTCATTGTATTACTACACTGGGACTTCACTGTATTCTCGCAAAAACCCATACCACTAACTATTCCTAGTTTAAAGCCCTAACAGCTCCCTCCACTGCCGTTGCCAGTGCCCCCACCCCAGACCTAGATAAGTGAACCCCATCCCTGGCATTCATGTCATTTCTGCCATAGAAGAGGTCCCAGTTGTCAATTAATGTTACTGCATTTTCCTTACAGTATTTGTCCAGCCAGCAATTGACACCAATTGCCCTGGACAACCATTCGTTTCCAACTCCTCTCCTTGGCAAAATACCACATATGACAGGGTTCCCACCCTTCTTCCTAATTATCTCTATTGCTGACCTATACCTGCTAATCAGGTCCTCGCTCCTACATCTGCCAACATCGTTGTCTCCCGCACTGAGGCAGGCAGATAATAGGATTGCTCCCATTGCCTTTCATGATGTCGTGCAGATGGCTAACAATATCCCCATCCCAGCCCCAGGAAAACATACCCTATGCCTCCTCTTCCTGTCCCTAAGATAAAAGGCCCTATCCATAAATTTAACATGACTGTCTCCAACTAAAACAATGTTCTTACCTTCATTTGTGGAATTTGTCATGACATTCTTGATGGTCTTCATTGGGGTATCAAGGGATGTCTCACTCACGTCTGCCAATGCTCCCTTGGTGCTCGTTGTGACGTTCCCAGTAGACAACCCACATTCATCTGGTAACACCAAAAATGGGTTGGAAGTCTCCACAGCAATCCTCTGGATCTTCGTTGTTTCCCCTACTCCAACAGACTTCTTGATTTTCAGCTTCATTCCATGTTGGCCGGCCACTAACCAGGTTCCTCTCTTGACCTGAGGACTCACAACAGGAGAATTACTTCGAATCCTCTTGTTTTCCTCCATCAGTTGCTGTATCTCAAGCTTAGCAACCCTAAGCTCCTCTTTCAGCTGTTGGTACAGTTGCTCAAGAGAGGACATCTTGTGCAGATTCATGGAGAACACACTGGACAGAACTTCACAGAGCGAAGTACACATCACCATCCTTTACAATCCATCCCACTAACAAAACATTTACCCAACCCAATTTTCAATGCTGCCCAAGATATAAGTTCTGATAACTATCCACTCATATGCAAGTCCCACTCAAATCCAACCCTTCTCACTCATATATTTATCCAACCTAATTTTGAAACTACCCAAAGTCCTAGCCTCAATAACCCAACTAGGTAGACTGTTCTACACATCAACTACCCTATTTCCAAACCAATTCCTCTTCAAGGGGGGCTCCTTGGCATGGTGAAGAGGCTCTTGGTCTGAGGAATTAGACCTGTCGGTCTCCTTCCTCAGACCGAACCTAATTACCCCCCAATCCTCCGTTCCCTATCCCATCCTCCCCTTTTTCCTTTCCTCCTCCTCCTCCTCCCCACCCCTCCCTTTTGCCCTTCCTTTTTGGCCTTTGGGTTTTTTTTTTTTTTTTCCTCCACAGGCACGCTAGTTCCTAGGTAGGGGAAAGGGTACCGGGGTCCATCCCATTCCGCTGAGGTTCTTGGCGGTGGCATAGTTTGCCGTGGAATCTGGATTGCCTGGGGATGTTCCGATCCCTCTCCGGTATCCCGGAAGTGGCTTTGGGTGTCTCTTCGGCGATGGGTGTATCTCTGGAAGCCACCTTTCGGATTCCGGGGGTGGTGGCCAAAGGAGGTATGCTTTGTGGCGGATTTCCGGCCGCCCTCTCTTTTGTCCACCGAGGTAGCTCGGCAGATGTGAGGTTGCTATCCCAGATTGCCGGTTTACTGGCATGATGGGTAGGGCATGGCATGGGTTCCATGCTGCATCTGCGCTACTTGCGGTGCTGAGGTCCTCTTGGGCGCGGAGGGAGATTTCTGGCCCTTTCATTCCTCCTAGGAACTATCCCTCCCCGGTCCCCCCTTTTTTTATTCTTTTTTTTTATTTTTATTTTCTTTTCTTCTTACTTTTTTTTTTCTTAAAAACAAAAAGAAAGAAGTAACCTAAACATGGCAGCCCTAGTCCATGAACCTGCTACCCCTGGGCCACTTCTTGATACCGCACCCCGTTCTGACCCCGCCTCATCTTTGGACCACTCTTCGGACACTCCTCATGCCTCTGTACCTCTTGCCGGTGCTGTTTCCTCACCCGCTTCAGGTACTGAGGCCTCGACTGACTCCTTTGATTTATCTGACCTTCGCTCTCCTCTGACTATGCTTCCGGCCTCTCCCTCTACGGTGCTGCAATTTTCGAATCGCCAACCCGTTCCACGTCGGACCAACTCTGGTCCCACGCCTAAACGCCAATGACAATTACCTGCTGGTGATACTTCTCCACCTTCTTGCTCTTCTCAGAAAAGATCGACACGTCCTTCACTACCTTTCCACGCTCAGTTTCAGACTGCACAATGGACTAAATTCTTCACTTTACGACCGACTTCCTCTACTGCCTATCTTTCTGACCACAGTATTGGCAAGGCACTCCTACGCCATGTTGGTAAAGATATTTCTTTTCATGCTCTTAAGAGCGGTACACGCATCATCACCGTACAAAATGCTACCCAGGCTCATGAGCTTTCTCGTCTTTCCCATATCGATACTGTTCCTGTCACTATTGAAAAACATCATTCCCTCAATTCTTGTAGTGGTACCGTCATTCTGCCCCATACCATAGTTCAACAAAATTTCCAGACATGTGGCAATGACATTCTTGAACAGCTGGAACTCCAAGATCTCCCAATCCTCAAGGTAGACACTTACGTTCTTCCTGCCCGTGGGCAGAGACGATACCCTAGCAATGTGGCTCGTTTAACTTTTGACAGCCGTGAACTCCCATCCTCAGTTTATGTAGCAGGACATCGGTTACAAGTTCGAAAGGTGATCCCTACACCGCAACAGTGTAGAAATTGCTGGCAATTTGGCCATCCAGCGAAATATTGCAGATCTATCGCCGAATGCCCAGTCTATGGTGCCGATGACCATTCTAATACGTCTTGCAATCAACCTCCCTCTTGCCTTAATTGCCATGAGGCTCACCCTTCGTACTCTCACCGTTGTCAAGTCTACTTAAACGAGCGGGAAATCCGTTACCTCAAAGAGGCAGAAGGTCTCCCTTATGCCATGGCAGTTTCTCA
This sequence comes from Cherax quadricarinatus, assembly GCF_026875155.1. Taxonomy (NCBI): domain Eukaryota; kingdom Metazoa; phylum Arthropoda; class Malacostraca; order Decapoda; family Parastacidae; genus Cherax; species Cherax quadricarinatus. The sequence continues at coordinate 51,501,558 of NC_069399.1, read as the reverse complement.
TCTCCGCCTCCAAGGGAGACTACCTCGTGTTTCTTATTCCTGTATTTCAAAACGTCCCCCCACTTCTGGTGTCCCATCTTCTGCGCCCACCTCTGTGGTTACCTCTCCTATAGTCACTCCTGTATCTAATTCTTTTGCTGTCCTCCGCTCAGACGTCCCTACTTCAACGCCTCAGTCTGATCTCGCTTCTTTGTGTTCTCTCTCACAAGCCTCAGTAGTGACGAGATCTCGTATGACACCTCCTCCCAATCGTCCCTCTACTTCTCAAAAGTCAAAAAAAGGTCCGTTAACACCTCCTACCCATCTTCCACCTCCTCATTTTACCTTCCCTGTCTCTGTACCTGGTTCTCCCCCTCTCACTGGCTCTGTTACAAGTGTAGAGGTTCACCCTCCTCGTACTGTACCTTCCTCCCCTGTTCCCTCCCAAGTTTCTTCCTCTTCTGCCACCTCCCAGGTTTCTGCCCCTTCTGTCCCCTTCCACACTTCTCCAGTTCCCTCCACCCTTTCGCCTCCCCCTACCTTGGTAGAGTCCAATACAGTTCCAATCTTTACTCATCCTCCCCCTACCATTTCCAATATTGTCTCCCATACGACGTCTCTGAATTCTGAAACACTTGAAGCAATCTCTGAATATATTGCAGAGACCAAACCATCAATGGACACTGATCCACCCTCCGCTCCTTCTCTCTCCTCTGCTCCATCTGCGCAACTCCTTTCTTCACAGCGTACCATTCCTTCACTGCTTGAACGTTTTCCCCCTCAAGGAAGGTTCCTTGATGTTGGTGAGGGGCTCTTGATTTAGGGAATTGGATCTGTGCTCCAGTTCCCCAAATTAAGCCTGAATGCCTTCCACGTCCCCCCCCAGGCGCTGTATAATCCTCCGGTTTTAGTGCTTCCCCCTTGATTATAATAATAATAATTGAACGTTTTCCACTGCCTCCGCATGTGGACTTTTCTAACCCCTCTAGTCCATAGGAACCCTTACCTGCGGATTTCAGGTATCTTTATCATTGCCAATCATGGCCTATTTACAGTGGAATATACGCAGCCTCAGGGGTAATCGGGGTGAGCTTCAGATGTTACTCTCCCAGTTTTCCCCTGTTGGTGTTTGCTTACAGGAACCAAAATTACACTCTGCTGTTATCTATCCCATCTCAGGCTATAATTTATTGTATTCTTCAGATCCTTTTCCTGATGGGACCTTTAACCCTTTGAGGGTCGACAGGCCCTCTCCGAAACTCGTTCTCAGGGTCGGCCAAACTTCAAAAAAAAAAAAAATTATTTTTTCTTATGAAAAAATAGTTTTTTTTTTTCTAAACATTATAGGATAAACAAAAAAAATTTACCATCAATACTTACGGAGATATGGATGCATGAAGTTTGCAGAAAATGAGCCGCTTATGGCGACTGCCGCTCACCGGTAAACTTTAGTTTACTTGTATTTGAAGGTTTGTTGTTTTTTTCACTATTTTATTTTTTCACATAACTTATGTGGCCTATGAGACCAAAGTAAGGTGAAATGTACATATATACACTCGTTGTATACAACACAATAAGCACACAAACATAATTATCAATATATTGTTTACAAAACTTGTTTACAAAAACAAACAATACAAAACATTGTTTATTATTATTGTTCTATAATATATATACCAATATACAGTCACTGAACATATTCCTATTAGTTCTGCAGCTTGTGGAACTCTGAAACATGGTGTCATACACAATGGTGTTTTATCTTTCTCCCTCATTCTATCTCTTTCAATCTGTCTCTCTCTTTCTATCTGTCTGTCTATCTCTGTCTCACAGGTACACATAAATACAAGTATACATAGTATAAAATTACCTAGGATAACCCAAGAAATCCAGACAAAGTGCTATACTCTGCTTGAAGATGTGAGTAAAAGTGATGACACAGTCTTGTGGCTCTCTGAGACAGAGAGCTAGACGGATAGACAGTTAGACAGGGAGCTTGACAGACAGACAAATAGACAGACAGAAATGTTAGTGTACCAGTACCAGTGTACTAGTGTTCCACCCTCCTCCTCCTCTTCTTCCTCTTCCCTCCTCTTCCCCTACTCTTCCTCATACTCTTCCTCTTCCTCTTCCTCCTACTCTTCCTCTTCCTCCTCCTCCTCTTCCTCCTCCTCCTCTTCTTCCTCTTCCTCCTCCTCCTCTTCTTCCTCTTCCTCCTCTTCCCCCTAATCTTCCTCCTACTATTCCTCTTCCTCTTATTCCTCTTCCTCCTACCTCCTCTTCCATCCTCTCCTCTCTTCCTCTTTTCCCCCCCTACTCCTTCTCCTCCTCGTCCATAGTGTAAATTACAAGGAGTCGGCAGCTGTCAAAGTGACATATTGGCTCATTACTCTTTCCCCCTCCGGCCTGTCAAAACAATGGGGTCGGATGCTGCTTCCCCTCCTCCATTCTATCTAATTATCTTTCTCCCTCATTCTATCTGTCTGTCTATCTCTGTCTCACAGGTACACATAAATACAAGTATACACTAGTATAATTACCTAGGATAACCCAAGAAACCCAGACAAAGTGCTATACTCTGCTTGAAATGTGAGTAAAAGTGATGACACAGTCTTGTGGCTCTTGAGACAGAGCTAGATGGATAGACAGGGAGCTTGACAGACAGGCAAATAGACAGACAGAAATGTTAGTATACCAGCAAAAACAAAGGGAGGGAGATGTTTATCTCATCTTTTGGCATCAGCTCTACCCTCATTTACCCTCATCAAACGTCAGCACTTATCAGATGTTATCTCCCTTATCTTGTTACTGTCATGGGTGAACATTTATTATTACATATTATTACCATTATTATTATTATGTATTTTATTATGTATTATTATTATGTATTATTATTATGTATTATTATTATTATTATTATGTATTATTATTATGTATTATTATTATGTATTATTGTTATCATTACGTATTCTTCTTCTTCCTCCTCCTCCTCTTCTCTTCTTCCTCCTCCTCTCCTCTTCTTCCTTCCTCCTCCTCCTCTTCTTCTTCCTCCTCCTCCTCCTCCTCTTCTTCTCCCCTCCTCCTCCTCCTCCTCTTCTTCTTCCTCTGCCTCCTCCTCCTCTCCTCCTCCTCCTCTCTGCCTCTCTCCTCTGCTCCTCCTCCTCCTCTTGCCTCCTCCTCCTCCTCCTTCTTCTTCCTCCTCCCCCCTCTTTTCTCCTCCTCCTCCTCCTCCTCCTCCTCTTGCCTCCTCCTCCTCTTGCCTCCTCCTCCTCTTTGCCTCCTCCTCCTCTGCCTCCTCCTCCTCCTCCATTCTTGGAACAAGTTTGAAGAGCTTGTAGTTCATAATCACTATCACTATCATCACAAATGCTCACATCTGAGTCTGGGATTTGGAAAATAGGAGTTTCCTCTTTGATTCTGGTACAACTGAACGTGAACAAGACGGCCCAGCACCAGAGGTGGAAGGCTGTGGGTTGTCTGGGTTTTCCTCACTATTACCCATATTATGGTCATTAGTTTCGGTCAAAACCTCACCAGAACCTTGAAACTCATCTTCACTGTCACTTCCATCTGTATTAGAACTGTCACTTGGGAACAAAAGTGTCCCAATTCGCCGAGGAGTGAGGAACTTCTTACCGCAGGGCACGGTGGAAATTGTGTACTATGATGGCATTCCCACAATGCACCACTGGGTCCCAGATTTTTTTCCTACTGCGCACACCCACCACACAGACCCATTCTCTCACATCTAGGCTTATCAGCCTTTTCCTGCGAGATTTGAGGCCGCTAGAATTTATGCGTACTAGTACGTCAAAAACCCCTACGCGTAAGACGTACTAGTACGACCAAAACCCTCAAAGGGTTAATGAAAGTGCCCTTCTTCTACGCACTAATATTCCATACCATCAGCTATTTGTTCGTACTTCGCTGCATTACACAGCAGCCCGTATCCACTTGCATAGGTGGTATACGCTCTGTTCTTTATATCTCTCTCCTTCTCGGGCATTATCTATTCTGGATATTGCCTTTCTTGTTTCGTCATTACCGCCACCGATTCTGTTACTTGGTGATTTTAATGCCCACCATTTCCTCTGGGGGGGGGGTCTCACTGTGATTCCTGTGGCATTCAGTTAGAGGCTTTTCTTGCCACCCACCCCCTCCATGTTTTAAATACAGGTACTCACACCCATTTTGATCCTCGGACTCTCACTCTCTCTTGCATCAATCTCTCAGTCTGCTCTTCCTCCGCTGCATTAGACTTCACTTGGTCTGTTCTCCCGAACTTACGTGACAGCGATCATTTCTCAATCATTCTTACTTCCCCTTCATATTCACCACCTCTTCATATCCCACGCTGGCAATTTGATCAGGCAAATTGGAACCTTCACTAACACCTAACTGTTTTTAGAGAGGTTCCTTCTTCGTCCTCCATTGATGAGCTTTTACACCTCTTCTCGTCCTCCATTTTAACCGCAGCTTCTCATTCTATACCCCAAACTTCGGGCAGGCATTCTCAGAAATGCGTGCCTTGGTGGTCTCCTGCTTGTGCTCGTGCAGTACGTTTGAAACGCGCTGCATGGGGCAGGTACCGGTACAATAGAGCCACAGAGAGACTTCTTGATTTTAAGCAGAAGCGTGCGATCACTCGCCGTGTCATCCGTGATGCTAAACGCACTTGCTGGCGAGATTATGTCTCCACCATCACCTCTGCTTCCTCTATGAGTGCAGTCTGGAAAGAAGTACGAAAACTGAGTGGTAAATATTCTCCTGACCCGGCTCCTGTTCTGCGGGTTGCCGGTGTTGATATAGCAAACCCACTAGATGTTGCCAATGAAATTGGCAATCATCTGGTCCATATTTCTCAGGGACTCCATCTATGCCCCTCATTTCTTTCCTCAAAGTCTGCCAGAGAGTTAGAACCCTTGGACTTTTCTTCTCTCAGAGAAGAACAGTATAATGTGCCTTTTACACTTCAAGAACTGGAGGGAACACTCTCAGCTTGCCAATCATCAGCAGCTGGGCCCGACGACATTCATATTCGTATGCTACAACATTTACATCAGTCAGCCCTTGCAGTCCTATTACACCTTTACAATCTTATTTGGTCACAAGGAGTTCTTCCACAGCTGTGGAAATCCGCCGTTGTTCTCCCTTTCTGCAAACCAGGCACTTCGGGACATGAAACCTCCCACTATCGTCTCAGTGCTCTTACCAGTGCAGTTTGCAAAGTGATGGAACGCTTAGTAAATAGACATTTAGTGTGGTATTTAGAGACACAACAGTCTCTCCACTCGTCAATATGGCTTTCGTAAGGGACGTTCTACCATAGACCCCTTACTACACTTGGATACGTATGTTCGTAATGCCTTTGCGAATAACCACTCGGTTATTGCCATATTTTTTGACCTTGAGAAGGCATATGACAAAACTTGGAGGTATAATATTTTAGCCGAAGCCCACTCCTTAGGCCTTCGAGGCAATCTACCATCCTTCCTTAAGAACTTTTTAACTGACAGGCATTTCCGTGTTTGGGTTAATAATGTGCTCTCCCCGGACTTTATCCAAGCTGAAGGTGTCCCCCAGGGATGTGTTCTGAGCACAACACTTTTTCTCCTTGCTATTAATGATTTGGCCTCTAGTCTTCCATCAAATATTTGGTCATCACTCTATGTTGATGACTTCGCTATTGCCTGTGCAGGCGCTGACTGTCACCTCATTACAGTTTCTCTCCAGCATGCAGTCGACCGTGTTTCCAATTGGGCCAGCACACGTGGGTTTAAATTTTCCAGCACTAAAACCCACCAATTTACTTTCACTAGACGCTCTGTCATCTCAGATCATCCTTTGTACCTCTATGGCTCCCGTATCCCTGAACGTGATACAGTCAAGTTTCTGGGCCTCCTCTTTGATCGTAGGTTATCCTGGAAACCTCATATTACCTCTCTGAAGGCAACTTGTCACAGCCGGCTGAATCTTCTTAAAACCCTTGCTCATCTTTCATGGGGAGCTGATCGTCGAACCCCCCTTCGCCTACATTCCACCCTTATTTTATCGAAACTTGATTATGGTGACCAGATCTATTCAGCGGCATCTCCTGCTACTCTCTCTAGCCTTAACCCAATTCATCACCAAGGATTACGTTTATGCCTTGGTGCTTTTCGCTCTTCCCCTGTCGAGAGCCTCTATGCAGAAGCAAACGTTCCATCCTCATCCAATCGCCGTGATGCCCATTGCCTTCGCTACTATGTACGCTCTCATGATCTCCGCAATCCTTCCATTTATAGAATGGTCACTGATATTAGTAGACATTCTTTATTTGTTCGCCGCCCCTGTTTACTCCGTCCATTCTCTCTTCACCTTCATTCACTCTTGTCTTCTCTTCAATTACCACCTTTCTATGTTCATGTAGCATCTCACTTTTCCCTACCCCCTTGGGAAGTTTCAGCTGTTCGAGTCTGTTCTTTCTCTCTCCCTTGCTCGAAAGCCCAACTGTCTACGGTCGCTTCCCGCTCTCTTTTTCTTGACCACTTTCACTCTCATTCTCATGCCACTGCTGTGTACACAGATGGCTCTAAGTCTTCTGACGGTGTAGGATTCGCAGCAGTGTTTCCGGACAGTGTCGTACGAGGGCATTTACTATCTTCGGCTAGTATTTTTACTGCTGAATTGTATGCCATCCTTGCAGCACTTATCCGTATTGCATCTATGCCTATGTCATCATTTGTGGTTGTCTCAGACTCCCTTAGTGCTTTACAGGCTATACAGAAATTTGATACACCTCACCCCTTAGTCCTCCGTATCCAACTTTGGCTACGCCGCATCTTTACCAAGCATAAAGATATTGTTTTTTGTTGGGTCCCTGGTCATGTTGACATACAGGGCATTGAACAGGCAGACACTGCTGCGCGGTCAGCAGTACATGACCTACCAGTTTCATATAGAGGTATTCCATTTACGGACTATTTTGCTGCAATATCTTCCCACCTTCACACCCGTTGGCAACACCATTGGTCTACTATGCTCGGCAACAAACTTCAATCTATTAAACCAAGTATAGGTTACTGGCCATCTTCTTATCACCAGTGTCGAGGTTGGGAGACTACTCTCTCCCATCTTCACATTGGCCATACTCGTCTTACTCATGGATATCTCATGGAGAGGTGCCCTGCTCCTCTCTATGAGAATTGCCAAGCTCCATTATCAGTCAGCCACATTCTGTTGGACTGCCCACTTTATCAACTAGCATGCAGAATCCTATTATTTGCCTCAGTGCCGGAGGCAATGATGTAGGCAAGCGTAGAAGTGAGGATTTAGTTAGAAAGTTCAGGACAGCTATAGACATAATTAGGAAGAAAGGGGGGCACCCTGTTATATGTGGCATTTTGCCAAGAAGGGGTGTTGGAAATGAATGGCTGTCCAGAGGAATTGGTATTAATTGTTGGCTGGATAAACACATTAAGGATAATGCAGTACCATTCATTGACAAATGGGACAACATCTATGGCCGAAATTGGCTTAGCAATTCTTTTTGATTATAATAATAATATGGCCAAAATGACATGTATGCCAGGGATGGGGTTCACTTATCCAGGACAGGTGTGGGTTTTCTTGCTAGCTCAGTTGAGGGGGTTGTTAGGACTTTAAACTAGGATTAGTTAGAGGTATGGGTTTAGAAATGATAAATAATGAGTATGGATATATTGACTTATGCTCTGATATTAAGAATCTTAATAGTAACTGTCATGGAGTAACTCTGGGTAATGATAATTTCAGAAATTGTTTAAAAACAAAGATGAATATGAAAAATGTGCAGAAGAAAAAACATATGATGGTATTTTATTCTAACAGTCGAAGTGCAAGAAATAAGATTAATGAACTACGTTCGGTAGCATGTTCTGGGAACTTTGATATCATTGCATTAACTGAAACCTGGTATGATTTAAAGAGTCAGGATATGATTGCTGAGTGTAATATTCAAGGGTTTAAGTTGTTCCATGTGGATAGATGTAATGGGAAGGGGGGAGGAGTTGCATAAATTCGAGAAAATATTAACTGTTGCCTAAAAACAGGTGTAAAAATAGATGGAACAGTAACAGAATCTGTTTGGGTAGAGTTTGTAGGTCAAGAAAAACTAATTATAGGTGTAATATACCGACCTCCAGGCTTGGATCACGATAGAGGGAGACTTCTTTGGGATGAAACTGTTAGGGCTTCTAGACACAATAACATAGTGATAGTAGGGGATTTTAACTTTAGTCAAATTGACTGGAATTCTTTGACCGGTAATCTGGAGACCAGTGACTTTTATGGAAACAGTTCAGGACTGTTTTCTGAAGCAGTGTGTAACAGAGCCTACCAGGGGTAATAATTTGCTAGACCTAGTCTTGTCAAATAAGGAAACACTCGTAAATAATCTGGAGATCACTGAAGAGCTTGGCGCAAGTGATCACAAATCCATCACTTTTAGCATTAACTGGGAATACAAGAATAATGATAATACGGTAAAAAAAAAATCCCTGATTTTCGTTCTGCCAATTATAATGGACTTAGGGAACATCTGTCAAATCTCGATTGGAGTTATCTAGCTAATGATGCTATTGACGATGATCATACTTATGATTACGAAGGGATCTCCATTAATGAGTTCTTTCTTAATAATGTACACTGCGCTCAGAGTATATACATTCCCCAGAGAGAAATCAGGTCTAATAATAACGATCCCAAATGGGTTAACAGGAGGCTAAAGCATCTAATAGGGGAGAAAAGGGGAATTTATAGGAGCATCAGAAGAGGAGAGGTTACCCTTACTGACCAATATGTTCAGCTTAAAAGAGAAGTAAAAAAGGGGATTAGAAAGGCTAAATGTGACTATGAAATTAGAGTTGCTAATGAATCAAAGACCAATCCGAAGGGGTTGTTTCAAGTGTATAGAACGAAGGTGACCTGTGGTGACCTGTACTCAACTGTGGTGACCTGTATTTAACTCAGTGGTGACCTGTACTTAACTCTGTGAAGAAGAGTCTTGTGTACTCCCCTGCTCTACTCAGACTCAATGCCATGAGAGCCATGACGAGGCACTGTGTAGGGGCGAGCAATGATGTACTTCGTTTGTACTATATACAAGCTATACGCTCGCTCATTCACTACGGTGCACCGGCGTTAGCTCATCTCTTCCCGCAGAGCAGGGAAAGGGTGGAGGTCGTACAAAACCAGGCGATAAGAACTATGCTTGGGGCCCCCATCTGGACCAACACAGTATGTCTCAGATCTGAGGCCCGGCTTCCTTCCCTGGCTGACACAGTAAGATACATAAACTCCTGCAAAGTAGCCATGATTCTGCACCGGCAGCAAGGTACCCCACTAAGGAGACGGATATTGACAACCATGACACAAGATCCCACACTCTTCACGGACTACTCCTGGATTCGTTCATTTTGTGCTGCTGGGCAGAAGCTGCTCCCTATACAACTACTTGAGAAGAGTTGTGACCTTCCTGTTGCTGGGTACCATCCACCACCTCCCTGGTGCCCAGATCCAGCCGATATTTGCGTCATGCAACTACCCATCTCTAAGCATCTCTGCAGTCAGGACACCCTCAGCAAATATGCTGAGACAAGCATGGCACTGGCAGAGGGAGGCACATGTGCAGTGTATTTCACAGATGGCTCTGTCGACCCTGACAGGAAGAGAGCAGCAGCTGGACTGTACCACAATGGTCACACACAAGGCTTGCGACTCCCTGACCACTGCACGATCCTTCAAGCTGAGCAGGTGGCTCTGACCTGTCATGTTGATTCCACCTCTGCAATCAATGCCCTCTCCCATCCTCTACCACAGGGCAATGTTCACCTCATCACATCGATCCTGAGCATAATGACAACCTTAGAAGATCAGGGTAACAGATCGACATTGAATTGGATCCCCAGCCATTACCTGGAGTTTACCTGGAGAGAGTTCCAGGGGTCAACGCCCCCCCAGCCCGGTCTGTGACCAGGCCTCCTGGTGGATCAGAGTCTGATCAACCAGGCTGTTACTGCTGGCTGCACGCAAACCAACGTACGAGCCACAGCCCGGCTGGTCAGGAATCGACTTTAGGTGCTTGTCCAGTGCCAGCTTGAAGACTGCCAGGGGTCTGTTGGTAATCCCCCTTATGTATGCTGGGAGGCAGCTGAACAGTCTTGCACCCCTGACACTTATTGTATGGTCTCTTAACGTGCTAGTGACACCCCTGCTTTTCATTGGGGGGATATTGCATCGTCTGCCAAATCTTTTGCTTTCGTAGTGAGTGATTTTTGTGTGCAAGTTCGGTACTAGTCCCTCTAGGATTTTCCAGGTGTATATAATCATGTATCTCTCCCGCCTGCGTTCCAGGGAATACAGTTTTACGAACCTCAAGCGCTCCCAGTAATTGAGGTGTTTTATCTCCGTTATGCTCGCCGTGAAGGTTCTCTGTACATTTTCTAGGTCAGCAATTTCACCTGCCTTGAAAGGTGCTGTTAGTGTGGCAGCAATATTCCAGCCTAGATAGAACAAGTGACCTGAAAGAGTGTCATCATGGGCTTGGCCTCCCTAGTTTTGAAGGTTCTCATTATCCATCCTGTCATTTTTCTAGCAGATGCGATTGATACAATGTTATGGTCCTTGAAGGTGAGATACTCCGACATGATCACTCCCAGGTCTTTGACGGTTGGTGTTTTCGCTCTATTTTGTGGCCAGAATTTGTTTTGTACTCTGATGAAGATTTAATTTCCTCGTGTTTACCATATCGAGTAATTGAAATTTCTCATCGTTGAACTTCATATTGTTTTCTGCACCCACTGAAAGATTTGGTTGATGTCCGCCTGGAGCCTTGCAGTGTCTGCAATGGAAGATACTGTCATGCAGATTCAGGTGTCATCTGCAAAGGAAGACATGGTGCTGTGGCTGACATCCTTGTCTATGTTGGATATGAGGATGAGGAACAAGATGGGAGCGAGTACTGTGCCTTGTGGAACAGAGCTTTTCACCGTAGCTGCCTCGGACTTTACTCTGTTGACTACTACTCTCTGTGTTCTGTTAGTGAGGAAATTATAGATCCATCGACCGACTTTTCCTGTTATTCCTTTAGCATGCATTTTGTGTGCTATTACGCCATGGTCACACTTGTCGAAGGCTTTTGCAAAGTCTGTATATATTACATCTGCATTCTTTTTGTCTTCTAGTGCATTTAGGACCTTGTCGTAGTGATTAAGACAGACAGGAGCGACCTGTTCTAAACCCATGTTGCCCTGGGTTGTGTAACTGATGGGTTTCTAGATGGGTGATCTTGCTTCTTAGGACCCTTTCAAAGATTTTTATGATATCGGATGTTAGTGCTATCGGTCGGTAGTTCTTTGCTGTTGCTTTACTGCCCCCTTTGTGGAGTGGGGCTATGTCTGTTGTTTTTAGTAACTGTGGGACGACCCCCGTGTCCATGCTCCCTCTCCATAGGATGGAAAAGGCTCGTGATAGGGGCTTCTTGCAGTTCTTGATGAACACGGAGTTCCATGAGTCTGGCCCTGGGGCAGAGTGCATGGTCATGTCATTTATCGCCTGTTCGAAGTCATTTGGCGTCAGGATAAATATCGGATAGGCTTGTGTTAACCAAATTCTGTGGCTCTCTCATAAAAATTCATTTTGATCTTCGACTCTCAGTCTGGTTAGCGGGCTTGCTAAAAACTAGAGTCATATTGGGACTTGAGTAGCTCACTCATTTCCTTGCTGTCATCTGTGTAGGACCCATCTTGTTTAAGTAGGGGCCCAATACTGGACGTTGTTCTCGACTTTGATTTGGCATAGGAGAGAAATACTTTGGGTTTCTTTCGATTTCATTTATGGCTTTTAGTTCTTTCCCGCAATTCCTGACTCCTATAAGATTCCTTAGCTTAAGTTCGATGCTGGCTATTTCTCTGACCAGTGTCTCCCTACGCATTTCAGATATATTGACCTCTTTTAGCCCTTTTTATTTTTTTCCACCACCTTAAAGGAGCCCCTGTCTCTTTCATTTTAATCTACTCCCCTTTTTCTAGAGAATAACCCTTGTGCATAATCGAGTCCCCCAAGTTAATCTTTTTCTAGGCATAAGTTGGGGTCTGTGTTGCTTAGTAATCTTCCCAGCTTATATGGGTTAGGACTTGGTTTACGGGTCCCCTTTATGTTTTTGTTATTGAAGTTAAAATTTTGGTAATCCCCCTCGTGCTAGTTCATTATTTCGGCTGGGGCTCCACCATACTGCTAAACCCCAAATTATGTTGTGTTGAGTATATTGTTTTGTTTGGGTGTTTTTCTTATCAATCATCATTTTTAGTGAAGATGAGGTCTAGTGTATTCCCCAGTCTAGTAGCTCTATTATTTGCGGGTTTAAAAATAATTTTGTGCAGAGATTTAAAAGCCGTGTAGTGGATTTTTTCTCAAGCTGCCTTCTGGGTTATTACTGAACAATTTTATTTGCTATATTCCCCCATTTTAGGTCCCTTAATGAAATCCCCCGGGGCAAGATGTTGGGTGCAGGAGCGGGAAAGTTTTCCCCAACGGGGTCAATTTTAACAGCTGTTCCTGGAATTGCGGGGATTTTGATCCAGAGGCTTGTAGCACCACTTTTGGTTCTCGACCTTTACTGCTAAAACTTCCATACATCATTTAGCATTTTGATTCCCTTGCAAAAAGTGCTCTGCAATGTACAGGCCCAAACCCCCCCCCCCCCTTTTGCCCGTTCCTCTGCACTCTGTATAGGTTGAAAACCCGGGACTAATTTCGTTTTCCAAGTGATCCTTTTTGTGGGTCTCATGAAAGCCGGAACATTGCCTTTTCCTCTGCAAGCGTCCAGGATGAAAGGGGTTTTTTTGTTTGTTGCGGCTTTATAAACCCGTATATTTGCAAAAAAGAATGTCTCGGGGGGGTATGTTTGGGACTGGGGGGGGTTTTTTTTTCCGGCATTTGTATCTGTACTGTTGGGTTTGGAGTGGAGGCCATCGCTGTGGTTCCATCCAGGAATACTGGATTTGGTGTTTCATTTTGCCATTTCCGCCATTTTTTTTCCTTTCCGGCACTAAAAAACCTCTCCCCTTGAGTGGCTGTGGTACCCCGGTTTTCCCCTGGCCTGGAGTTTTGTATCTTTTTTTTCCCCTTTTTGATGGTTGCCTGGAATTTTAAGTTAAGCACAATCTTTCCCGTACTGAAGGGTACACTTTTAGGGGGAAAAAGCTTTTCAGGAAAGGGGGTTTGCATTTCCCGTTGTCATAGGGCATGGCTTTTTTGGGGGGTCATAGTTGCACGTCCCTCTTTTTTTCCAGATTTCCCATGTCTGCAGATACCAAGTGCATAGTATGTGCCCAGGCTTGGTTTCCATTTGCCTTGGGTTTCTGTGACTGTATTCCCTGTTGGTGCATGTTTCCCTGTCTTATTCCTATCCTCCCTAGCACCAACAATGGAGCTCCCACCAGTTGTTTTTGGTAATATATCCTCACTATTGCTAGTGGAGTCCTCTTGTTTGCTAATTCCTGTGGTATTTCTAGTTTGCAATATTGGTTTTATCTTATCTTTGACTACACTTGTTTCCCCACTATGGCTCCTGTCCCCTATGAGGTCATTTATATGTATTCCTTCCTGCATATAATTCCCGACTACCTGGACAAAATCTCCAGCTTCACCATTACTGTCTCCCAGGACAGCACCTCCAGCTTCACCATTACTGTCTCCCAGGACAGCACCTCCAGCTTCACCATTACTGTCTCCCAGACAGCACCTCCAGCTTCACCATTACTGTCTCCCAGGACAGCTACCATCCAGCTTCACCATTACTGTCTCCCAGGACAGCACTATCAGCCCCACATTTACTGACTACCAGGACATCACCTCCAGCCTTACAGTTTCTGACTACATGGCCAGTATCAAGGGCAGTACCATTCAGCCCAGACTTTTTATGTTCCCATCTGTTGTAGAAAGCTTCCAGGTTGTCTATGAAAGCAGCTTTGATGTTATCCTCTTTTAATACCCTTGTGATTTTAGTCCACAGATTTTCCTCATTTGGGCATACCCAAAAACACTTCCCTGTTTTAATACTGCTTGTAGCTAGTTCTTGGATATCTGCACAAGGGGCGTGACACCAATTTCCACAAAAATGGCAATTTATCCATGTGGAAGCCCGTTTGTTTGATTGACTGCAGACTACACAGAGCTTCATAATGATTTGAATGGTTGATTTACCGTAATTCTACTAGCAACCTCTTGAATACTCTATTAATAACCTCCTTAAATGAGGCTCTAGCTATTTGTATTTTCTATTTCTAACTGTACTTGTATATTGGACAGCTTACCGTGTACGTTCCTGATTTATATTTATTGTGTTTGATAAGGGCGCCTACAACCCCATCCGTTTACAGTCTGCTTTATTGTCCAACGAATCCGTTTGAAACCAGTCAAGGGTTCGGCCCAGTCGAGGGTTGGACCAGTCATCTGATCTGATCAGTGGGTCCTTAAATTTAAAACAAACGGGTCGGTGATTTGGGTTTTAAACATAAGGGATCTACTTGAAATTATCTACCCAAGTATACAGTGGACCCCCGCAAAAAGGTGGATCACTAGCGATTTTTTCGCATCCCCGCTTATTTTTAAATCGAAAAATTTTTTGCCGCCCCTTTTACCGAAAAAAAAAACCCCCTCCCCCTTTTCCCAAGGGGTCCAATGTGCGCCCCCTCCCCCCCCACAGGGTCCCGCCCTTTTGCCATTTTTTTCCCGGGCACCCTTTCCCGCGCTAACATCCAAGCAAAACGGGGGAAATTTCGTATTATTACAGTGTTTTCGGTGGGTGTTTCGGGAAAATAAGGACCAGGGCCCCCAAAAAAAGCTTTTAGTGCCAACCTTTTTCCCCCAACCAAAAAGGGTGGGACCCTTGGGGTTGGAAAGGATCTTTGATAAGTTGAAAGTGGATTTGCGTATTGCCGACCTAGTCAAGTTGTACAAGAAACCCCAAATTAAAAACCTTTGAAAACTTTTGTGGGCCCCCAAAAAAGACAAATCAAGGAAGCTGTTGTTGCCAAAGGTTTAACTGTGTTTTCAAAACAAAGATCGCAATTTAGGGAAGATGTTGAGAGACTCTTATTGGTGGGGGTAAATGAAAAAAAAGCTACAGGAGGATGGGTTTCTTCAAAAAAAGGGGTTTCTATGTAAAAAGGCCCTAGGAAGTTGCATGGGGGTTTTAATTAAAAAAATTTCCCTGAAACTAGTGATGATGGGGGTAAAATTTTTAAGGCCAGCAAAGGTTGGGTTTGAGGTTTTAAGAAGCGTAGTGGCACCCCAATTGTGTGTTTAAGGCGGGTTTGAGGCTCCCCCATTCGGAAACAAAGCAGGGAAAAAATAGTGCAGGAATTAAAGGGTATATAAAAAAACTGAAGGACTGAAACCTAAAACAAGTTTTTTAAATTTTTGATAAAAACCCCGGGCTGTTCTGGAAAAAAAAATGCCAAGCAGGACCTACATTACTCAGGGGGAAAAAAGGCATTTCCCGGACATAAGCCTATAAAAAGACAGGCTTACTCTTCTCAGGGTGGGGCCAATGTTTAATCTGGTGTTTTGAAAAATTTGAAGCCTTTTTAAGGGGTATCATTTCTGAAACCCCCAGAGCGTTCGGGGAAAAAGAATGTCCTCAAGGATAATTTGTGTGTCTGTGGGGGGAAAAAACATAAGGCAGGGGCCCACTGGGGAATTTTTTATAACGGGTTTACACCATGCATTTCCCCCCAATGGAAAGTTTAACCTAACTGAAAAAAAATTTTAGAACTTAAGTGCCTCCTGGTTTTTGAAAATTTCCCCCTGGCCCATCCTCCAGCCCGGGGGCCAGACCCGGACCTTTAGGGGGGAAAAGAAATTCTTTAAACATAAAGTTTTGCCCCCTAATCCCCACTCCTTCTCCTGCAGCCCATGGCCCAAAGCAGGTTTTTCCAACTTCAAGAAACTGCCGATCAAAAGCCTTTTTTGAAAGGGGCTTTGTAATGACCTCAAAAACTAAATTGACTCTAAAGATTTTTGGAGGGGAATAATTTTAAATTCCCCCCCCTCAATTGTGTAAACCCTTAAAAGGTAAGGTTTTTGGGAGGGGGTGCCCTAAGAGGACCTTGAACTCTGCTTGGAAGAAACTGTGGCCAGAATGTGTAGACAGAAGGGTTTTTTGAAGGGTTTGAGGCAAACCCTGGAGAGGTTTTATCCCAAGTTGAGGAATCCCCTTTGGGGGCATTGGGAAAGGGCCTTGGGGGTTTGGAGGGTTTTGGGGAGGATGTGGAAGAGTTGTTGGGAAAAGGGGGGGACAAATAAGAATAACCACTGATGACTGATAGATAACTCAAGAGCAAGAGGCCAGGGCCTGGGGGGAAAAATGGTTTTTAGAAAGGGGGGGGAGAGAGAAAATTGGAAGAAGTTGCCTACTACAAAAAATAAAGGAAAAACTTGGCAAAAATGGCTTGAAGTGCAAACCTTCATGGATGAAAATCACCCCCCACAAAAGCTATTGCAAGCCGTGCTGGGGGACTATTACACTGACAAAGTTGTGAAAAAACTTTAGGGAAGTATAAAGGAACGAGAGGTACAGGCCACTATGGGGGCGATATCTTGTGCGGAAAAAAAGTCCAGTGACTCTGAAGCTGGCCCCAGTTTGGAAATTAAAAAAAAAAGGGAAAAAAAGGGGGAAATAAACCCCCGAAAAGGGAAATTTTCTACCTCAAGTTTCCCAATGGAAGGGGATTCCCCTTCAAAAAACTAACACCCCTCTCTCCCCTTTCCCCCCATCCCCTCAATCATCCACCAGATCTTCAATAAAATAAGTGTCATGTTTAGTTTTTTCCCCCCCTTTTTCCCGTTTGGGGATATTAAAATTTAAAATTTTTTTGTGGTAAAAAAATTTTT
This sequence comes from Cherax quadricarinatus, assembly GCF_026875155.1. Taxonomy (NCBI): domain Eukaryota; kingdom Metazoa; phylum Arthropoda; class Malacostraca; order Decapoda; family Parastacidae; genus Cherax; species Cherax quadricarinatus. Next base: position 51,484,665 of record NC_069399.1, on the reverse strand, counting down.
TTTTTTCATACTTTTTGGGGGTTTTTGCACGGATTTAATTTTTTTTTTTTTCCATTTTTTCTTATGGGAAAAAATTTATTCACATAAAATTATTTCGCATAACAAATTTCCCCCCTTCACGGATTTTAAAAACGTTAACCCGGGGGGGGGGCCCCTGTAATATGCGGGAAACCGGGGAAATGAGGCGGCAGATTTATGCGCCAAAGGGACAAAAAAGACTTTCCACATTTCAATTCAAAAAAAGGTTTTTTCTCTAAAGGGGTTTCAATGTGGGGTTTACAGGGTTTTTGGGGATTGTGTGGTTTACATGGTTTTAAATAAAAACTAATTACAAAAGGGGGCCACTAGGGAAAAAAAGCATGGGTAGGGCCCTTTTGAGCAACTTAGATTAATTCTTAAATTAAATCCTTTCAGAAATTTTGATATTTAAAAGGGAAAGTGGGCTACATATAATTTGTGGTTAGCAAATTGGGGAAAGCTTTTTTTTTTGGCACAAACAAAGGTTCCCACATTGGGAAATTAAACTTTGGCAAAAATTTTGACAAATTAGGTTTATTATTTTAAGATTTTAAAATTTTGTATTTTGGGGTTTTAGTCAGTGGGAGTGAGTTAATTTTGAACCACCAGGGGGTTTTCATGTAGTTAGTTTTTTCGGGGGGTCAGGGAGATAAAATGTTTTTCTAACTGTTTGTTTTGAAAGGATGAAATTGTCTGCAGTTCTAGAGTTTTCAGGGAGGGGGTTACAGATTTTAAAGGGCCTTTGATTATTTTTTATAATCAAGGGGAAGCCCCTTTAAAACCCCTTAAAATTATACAGCACCGGGGGGGTGTGGAAGGCATTCAGGCTTAATTCGGGGAACTGGAGCAGATCCAATTCCCTAAATCAAGAGCCCCACACCAACCAAACAAGGAACCTTCCCGAGGGGTCAGGTCCTTTGGAAAACATTGAATTTTTGTAAAGGTTTAATTTAAACACGGGGAAAAAGTCCGGGGATGTTTGGGGTCTGGTGTTATGCCTGTGGATCCTGTCACAACTGTCAAGAAAGTTTTTTAAAGGTCAAGGTTAATATTGGAATTTAAGGTCCTGTAGATATAGATTGCACAGTAGTAAGTGTGGATGTACTGAACAGGGAGTAAATTTAGATCTATGAAGAGTGGGGGGGTGTGTTGCCAGGGATGGGATTTAGTGATTATTCTTACTGCGGCTTTTTGTTGGGTTATTATTGGCTTTAGGTGTGTTGCTGCAGTTGAACCCCAAGCACAGATAGCATAGGTGAGGTAGGGATATATAAGTGAATGGTATAGTGTGAGAAGGGCATTTTGCGGCACGTAGTATCGTATCTTGGAGAGGATCCCCACCTACGACAGACCAAACTGGTGGCTGCCAGAGCCATGAAACTTACGGGGGAGGTCTTAGGTGATACCCCCCATCTCAACAGTGGTACCGAGCAGCGACTCAGGGAGATCCCCCTCCATATGATAGAAGCTGGTCCAGAGTGCAGTGTACTGCCATCCATCGGCTTCGTTCGGGCTTTCCCACAGCCAAGATGATGGCAGACAAGGCTGAAGAGGAGATGTGCCAGTACTGACGTTGTCCAGCGCCCCCTAACACACTATCTTCTGGAGTGCAAAGTTGCTGAGACACTTTGCAGGCAACTAGGACTGATATTCCCTCCCAAAGACGACCCAGAGATGACTGCAGCCACACTAGTGTACCATGGGGTCAACGAACCAGACAAGCTGTTACCCATGATAACGACATCATACCCTCCTTGCTAGTGTCCACAGTTAGGAGTACATATGGTGTTGTCGCTTATGAGATGCACCAGTTGAACTGACCAGAAGAGTGCTTGAGCAGCATACGTCGCATCATTGTAGAAACCTTTCTCCCTCGGGAGCCAAAGACGGGTCATCGCAAGATTGAGACCTGTGCCAGGACTACGGTCTTGGCGAACATTATACGTCTTGTGTGCTCCCCGTGGACTGAACCAAGATGCCCTCCATCGAGCAACTTTACCAGCAGCTTAAGGAAGAATTGAGGGTAGCGAAGATAGAAATACAGTGATTGACTGAGGAAAACAAGAGGATTCGTAGTAGTCCTCCTGTTTTGAGTCCTGAGGTCAAGAAGGGAACGTGGTCATTGGCTGAACAGCATGGAACAAAGTTGACGATCAAGAAGACGAATGGAAAGGTAGAAACAATGAAGAAAAAAGAGACTGCTGTGGAAACTGTTGTGGAAACATCTAATGCATTCTCCGTGCTACCCAACGAATATGAGTCGACAAACGACACCAAGGAAGGTAAGAATATTGTTGTCGTTGGGGATAGCCAGGTTAGACACATGGATAGGGCATTCTGCTTGAAGGACAGGAGTAGGAGACAGAGGGTTTGCTTTCCTGGGGCTGGAATGGAGGATACTGTTAGACGTCTGGATGACATCATGAGAGGTAATAGGAGCAATCCTATTAACTGTCTCAGTGCTGTAGGCAACGATGTTGGCAGATGTAGGAGGACCTGATTAGCAGGTATAGGTCAGCAATAGAGATAATTAGGAGGAAGGGTGAGAACCCTGTTATATGTGGTATTTTGCCAAGGAGAGGAGTTGGAAACGAATGTTTGTCCAGGGTAATTGGTGTCAATTGCTGGATGTGCAAATACTGTAAGGAAAATGCAGTAACATTCATTGACATCTGGGACCTCTTCTATGGCAGAAATGACATATATGCCAGGGATGGGGTTCACTTATCTAGGTCTAGGGTGGGGGCACTGGCAACTGCAGTGGAGGGAGCTGTTAGGACTTTAAACTAGGAATAGTTAGTGGTATGGGTTTTGGCGGGAAAACAGTGAAGTCCCAGTGTAGTAATATGAGTACTAGGAGAACTAGTAATAGGCATAATGAGGTGGATATTGGAAAGCCAGTGGCACTAGGCGACAATTACAGTAATAGGTTTAGTGGAAAAACAGTAATGAGCAGGAAGGGTAAAGAAAAAGGAGGGTCTTTAAATATACATTATGCTAATTCCCGTAGTGCTAGGAATAAGATGGACGAGTTGAGATTAGTTGCTAGTGCAGGTAACATTGATGTATTTGCCATAACTGAGACGTGGTTTAATTAAAAAAGTCGGGACATGCCTGCAGAATGTCACATTCAGGGTTTTAAACTGTTCCAAGTAGATAGAAGTATCGGGAAAAGGGATGGGGTGGCACTGTATGTCCAAGATTGCTTGAACTGTTGCATAAAAACGGGTATTAAGTCTGAAGTAACACAGAGTCTGTTTGGATAGAATTTTCAGAGGGGCATGAAAAATTTATTTTAGGTGTAATATACCGTCCCCCAAACTTAGATAGGGACCAAGGGAGACTACTATGGGAGGAAATTGTCAAGGCCACTAGGCACGATAATGTAGTAATTCTAGGAGACTTTAACTTTAGTCATATTGATTGGAATTTCTTGACTGGGAATTTAGAATCAAACGACTTCTTAGAAGTAGTTCAGGATTGTTTTTTGAAGCAGTTTGTGACAGAGCCTACAAGGGGAAATAACCTGCTTGACTTGGTTTTGGCAAACAAGGAAACCCTTGTAAATAATTTAGAAATTACAGAGGAACTCAGCACAAGCGATCACAAATCAATTAACCTTTTACCAAAGAATGGAAGTTGATAGTAGGGATAATTCATAATGGTCCCAGATTTTCGTTTAGCAGATTACAATGGCTTAGAAGAAAACTTATCATCTGTAGACTGGAAACGAAGAGATATCATAGACGGCTGCCCAAAGTCATTTATCCCATATAAGG
>NC_069399.1:51437942-51480368 GCF_026875155.1 Cherax quadricarinatus | reverse complement strand
ATCGTTGAACTTCATATTGTTTCTGCAGCCCACTGAAAGATTTGGTTGATGTCCGCCTGGAGCCTTGCAGTGTCTGCAATGGAAGATACTGTCATGCAGATTCGGGTGTCATCTGCAAAGGAAGACACGGTGCTGTGGCTGACATCCTTGTCTATGTCGGATATGAGGATGAGGAACAAGATGGGAGCGAGTACTGTGCCTTGTGGAACAGAGCTATTCACCGTAGCTGCCTCGGACTTTACTCTGTTGACGACTACTCTCTGTATTCTGTTAGTGAGGAAATTATAGATCCATCGACCGACTTTTCCTGTTATTCCTTTAGCACGCATTTTGTGCGCTATTACGCCATGGTCACACTTGTCGAAGGCTTTTGCAAAGTCTGTATATATTACATCTGCATTCTTTTTGTCTTCTAGTGCATTTAGGACCTTGTCATAGTGATCCAATAGTTGAGACAGACAGGAGCGACCTGTTCTAAACCCATGTTGCCCTGGGTTGTGTAACTGATGGGTTTCTAGATGGGTGATCTTGCTTCTTAGGACCCTTTCAAAGATTTTTATGATATGGGATGTTAGTGCTATTGGTCTGTAGTTCTTTGCTCTTGCTTTACTGTCCCCTTTGTGGAGTGGGGCTATGTCTGTTGTTTTTAGTAACTGTGGGACGACCCCCATGTCCATGCTCCCTCTCCATAGGATGGAAAAGGCTCGTGATAGGGGCTTCTTGCAGTTCTTGATGAACACGGAGTTCCATGAGTCTGGCCCTGGGGCAGAGTGCATGGGCATGTCATTTATCGCCTGTTCGAAGTCATTTGGCGTCAGGATAACATCGGATAGGCTTGTGTTAATCAAATTTTGTGGCTCTCATAAAAAATTCATTTTGATCTTCGACTCTCAGTCTGGTTAGCGGCTTGCTAAAAACTGAGTCATATTGGGACTTGAGTAGCTCACTCATTTCCTTGCTGTCATCTGTGTAGGACCCATCTTGTTTAAGTAGGGGCCCAATACTGGACGTTGTTCTCGACTTTGATTTGGCATAGGAGAAGAAATACTTTGGGTTTCTTTCGATCTCAATCTTAAAATAATGAATCCTAACTAGTCATAATTTGGCCTGTGATACTCCAATACTGAAACTATGTATTCTGCCAAAACAAAAGCATTCACATTGCTCAACTCACAAACTAGTATTTAGTCACTTAGCCATAATACCAACTTACCTCATAATTTGTAATATTTTAAATTTAAGAATTAATCTAAGTCTGCCCGAAATGCCTAGCCATGCTAGGTGTTCTAGTAGTACACTCTGTAATTATTATTTTACTACATGTAAACCACACAATAACCAAATTCTGTAAACTCAGCATTGTAATCCTTATAGAGAATAAACTTTGAATTTGAATTTGAATTTCATTGATGGCTTTTAGTTCTTCCCACATTTCTTGACTCTTGTAAGATTCTTTTAGCTTTAGTTCAATGTTTGCTATTTCTTTGACCAGTCTCTCCCTAAGTATTACAGACATATTGGCCTCTTTTAGCTGTTCTGTTATTCTTTGCTTTCGCCTGCATAGGGAACGCCTTTCTCTTTCTAGTTTGCATCTCCTTTTCCTTAAATATGCCTTGAGGATACCTCAAGTGCCACGGAGTTAATTTGTTCCAGACATAAGTTGGGATCCGTGTTGCTTATTCTATCTTCCCAGTTTACATCATTTAGGACTTGGTTTACTTGGTCTCACCTTATGTTTTTGTTACTGAACTTGAATTTGGTGAATGCTCCCTCGTGACTGATCACATTTTGAGGGTCTGGGGCCCCTCGCATACATGTATGAACTTCTATTATGTTGTGATCAGAGTATACTGTGTTTGATATGGTGACATTTCATATCAAATCATCATTGTTAGTAAAGATGTAGGCTCTATTATTTGCTGGTTTAAGGTGAATTTGGTGCAGAGATTTAAAAGCTCGTGTGTGTGCGAGTTTTCATCTGAGCTGCCTCCTGGTGTTATCTCTGCTACATTATTTGCTATATTCTTCCATTTTAGGTGCCTTAGGTTGAAATCCTCCAGGGTCAAGATACTAGGGGCAGGAGCTGGAAGATTTTCCAGAGAGAGGTCAATTTTCAAAAGTTGTTTCTGGAATTGTTGGGACGTTGCATCCGGAGGCTTGTAGACTACCACAATGACCAGGTTTTGGTTCTCATTCCTTACTGCTAAGACTTGAACTACATCATTAGAGGCATTTAGTAGTTCCGAGCATATATGTGACTCTGTGATATACAGGCCAGCCTCCCACTTTTACCTGTTCACTCTGTCGCATCTGTATAGGTTGTATCCCGGGATCCATATTTCATTGTCCAAGTGATCCTTTATGTGGGTCTCTGTGAAAACCACAAACATTGCATTTGACTCTGTAAGCAGTCCACAGATTTAAGGTATTTTGTTGTTCGTTGCTGGCTTTAGACCCTGTATATTTGCAAAGATGAATGTCAGCGAATTGGTGGTATTGGTCGTATGGTATGGGACAATGTTTGTTATATGCCTATCCATTCTCATTGGATAATTCTTTATGCCAGTCAACCGTACCTAGCTCTGTTGTGAAGTTATTGAAGCCTCGTCATGGTATCTAAAAGAGACCGTGTTGTATTCCAGAGGTTGTTTACAGTGTCTACAATATCATTATTATTATAATCAAAAAGAAGCGCTAAGCCACAAGGACTATACAGCGTCTACAATATCAGCACTTGGATCCTGAATTTCTGGTGTCAGATCAAGTTGCAAGCCTTCGTCAACTTCCCAACTATCTGATATTAGCTGAGTGGACTGGCCAGGGGACTCTGCCACCCTATATTCACTCCCGTGCAGTATTCAATAAGCGCTATAACACTGGATTGTACAGACCTCCTCAACGTCGATGTTATAAGTGTCAACGTTGGGATCTTAATACTTGGGAATTCTTCACTTGCCTAACCCTTGGGCACGACCTACTTCCACATTGGACAAATGTGACACCACCTACGACTGCTGCCCCTCACCTGTCTACGGTTTATAAGCTGCTTCTCCGCTCATATACCGTATTCTATTCAAGATTGATGGACTGACCACATCGACTCAAGGCTGAGGGACTGATTACCTCATTCTCCTCCTGTTCTTCAAGTTTCTCCTTTGCATGGACTGATGAAGCCACTGTGTGGCAAAACGTTTCCTCAATAAAGATACCCAAGAGTTGCACATGTGTCTAATTCAACAGCATGTCGGTTCTCTGAACCATTCATCTAGAATCCTGTCAGACACTGCAACTTCTTGGGATCTTAATACTTGGGAATTCTTCACTTGCCTAACCCTTGGGCACGACCTACTTCCACATTGGACAAATGTGACACCACTTATGACTGCTGCCCCTCACCTGTCTACGGTTTATAAGCTGCTTCTCCGCTCATATACGGTATTCTATTCAAGATTGATGGACTGACCACATCGACTCAAGGCTGAGGGACTGATTACCTCATTCTCCTCCTGTTCTTCAAGTTTCTCCTTTGCATGGACTGATGAAGCCACTGTGTGGCGAAACGTTTCCTCAATAAAGATACCCAAGAGTTGCACATGTGTCTAATTCAACAGCATGTCGGTTCTCTGAACCATTCATCTACAAGAAAGTTGTTGTGTAGATAGTTTAGAAAAGTGAGGAAGAGAAGTGATGGGAGGTGGATCGGTGTCCATCATTGGTTTTGTCTCCTCAGTATATTTGGAGGTGGCTTCAAGTGTTTCAGAGATATGCAGGTAGCTCGACATCAAGGATAGAAGGGGGAGGGGGAGTAAAAATCAGAGATGATGGAAGTTACCAAAGGAGGGGGATGATGAGAGGTTACAGTTAACTTGGGAAGAAACTTGGGAGGGTACAGAAGAGGAAGACACTTGGGAGGGGACAGGGGAGGAAGACACTTGGGATGTGACAGGGGAGGAAGACACTTGGGAAGGGACAGGAGAGGAAGATACTTGGGAGGGGACAGAAGAGGAGACAACTGTACGAGGGAGAGTATGAACCTCCACACCTGTAATAGAGACAGTAAGAGGTGAGGTACTATAAAGAGACTGGAAAGGAAAAAATGTTTGGGAAGGATAATGTGAAGGAGGTTTTAAAGATCTGAACTTTGGGGATGTTTTAGACTTTGGAGAAGTAGAGGGGCAAAGGGAAAGTGCAGTAATGGGAGGTCTTGTAGACAAACATAAAAACAAGACGATGACTCAAGTACAGTATAAGGCGACGAGATAGGAACCTCGGAGTCCAGGGCTGCAAAAATTAGAAACGGAGGTGACTGTGGAAGTTGTGACTATAGAGGAGATTGTGGAAGTAGGTACCACTGAGGTAGGCGGCCTTGTAGTAACTCTAGAATAAGAAAGTTGTGGAAGTCTCCCTTGGAGGTGGAGATGAGAGATAGCTATGGTGTAAATGAAACCTTTTCTTCTCTTTGAGACAATGGATTTCTTGTTCTTTTAAGTAAACTTGGCAATGGAGAGAATAAGCTAGGTGAGCCTCATTACAATTATGGCAGAAGGGAGGTAGGCTGCAAGATGTATTGATATGGTCAGCAGTACCACAGACTGGGCATTCTGCCATGGACCTGCAATATTTCACTGGGTGGCCAAAGCGCCAGCTATTTCTACACTGTTGTGGTGTAGGGATCAACTCTTGGACTTGTAGTGTCCTGCAACATAAACTGAGGACATAAGTTCTCAGCAGTCAAAAGTTAAGTGAGGTACATTGCAGGGGAAGTGTCTCTGCTCGCGGACAGGTAGTACATAACTGGGAGATCTTGGAGCTTAAGTTGCTCCAAAAATAACACTGAACAATGGTTGAGGCAGAACTACAGTATTACTGCAAGAAATGAGAGAAATGTGTTTTTGAACCATGACAGGAACATAGTAGACCCTCCAGGTCTACCTGGAGGGTATTCCGGGGATCAACGCCCCCACGGCCTGGTCCACAACTAGGCCTTCCGGCGGATGAGGGCCTGATCAACCAATCTGTTACTGCTGGTCGCACACAGTCCAACATACGAACCACAGCCCGGCTGATTTGGCACCAACTTTAAATATGTCCAGCTCCCTCTTGAGGGCAGCCAGGGGCCTATTGGTAATTCCCTTATGGTAGGAGGCTGTTGAACAGTATTAGGCCCTAGAAACTTACTGTTTTCTCTTGGTGTACCAATGGCATCCCTACTCTTTACTGGGGGGTATTTTGCACAGCCTGCCCAGTCTTTCGCTTGAGTGATTTGTGTGTGCAGATTAGGGACCATTCCTTTTAGGATTTTCCAAGTGTAGATTATGATATATCTCTCTCGCCTGCGTTCCAGCGAGAACGAGTCAAATGCTTCCAAGTGTTCCCAGTAGTTAAGGCATTTGATGGAACTTATATGTGCAGTAAAGGTTCTCTGTACATTCTTTAGATCTGCAATTTCACCTGCTTTGAATGTAGATGTATTGCACAATAGTATTCCAGCCTAGAGAGAACAAGTGATTTAAAAGGGATTATCATTGGCTTGGCATCTCATTTTGAACTTTACCTGGAGTTTACCTGGAGAGAGTTCCAGGGGTCAATGCCCCCGCAGCCCGGTCTGTGACTAGGCCTCCTGGTGGATCAGAGCCTGATCAACCAGGCTGTTGCTGCTGGCTGCACGCAAACCAACGTACGAGCCACAGCCGGCTGATCAGGAACTGACTTTAGGTGCTTGTCCAGTGCCAGCTTGAAGACTGCCAGGGGTCTGTTGGTAATCCCCCTTATGTGTGCTGGGAGGCAGTTGAACAGTCTCGGGCCCCTGACACTTATTGTATGGTCTCTTAACGTGCTAGTGACACCCCTGCTTTTCATTGGGGGGATGGTGCATCGTCTGCCAAGTCTTTTGCTTTCGTAGTGAGTGATTTTCGTGTGCAAGTTCGGTACTAGTCCCTCTAGGATTTTCCAGGTGTATATAATCATGTATCTCTCCCTCCTGCGTTCCAGGGAATACAGGTTTAGGAACCTCAAGCGCTCCCAGTAATTGAGGTGTTTTATCTCCGTTATGCGCGCCGTGAAAGTTCTCTGTACATTTTCTAGGTCGGCAATTTCACCTGCCTTGAAAGGTGCTGTTAGTGTGCAGCAATATTCCAGCCTATAATCATCCATCCTATAATTTTCTTCACAGTTGTGATCGTGGCACTGGTTTTAAACCATTTATCATATCTGCAAGATCATGGGATCCTGATAAGATTTCATTCGGATTTTTAACGCCAGAGGGTTAGCCACCCAGGATAACCCAAGAAAGTCAGTGCGTCATCGAGGACTGTCTAACTTATTTCCATTGGGGTCCTCAATCTTGTCCCCCAGGATGCGACCCACACCAGTCGACTAACACCCAGGTACCTATTTACTGCTAGGTGAACAGGACAACAGGTGTAAGGAAACGTGTCGAAATGTTTCCACCCGCCGGGAATCGAACCCGGGCCCTCCGTGTGTGAAGCGGGAGCTTTAGCCACCAGGCCACCGGGCCACCAAAGAATTCTTCAACCAATTTTTCACCAAAGAATTCTTCAACCTTGTCCAACCTTTGGACGAAGACCTACTTCGACTAGTGGATGGTACCACTCTGCCCTGCCTCCTCCTGCTTCGCCTCACCTGACTACAGTATATAAGCCACTTCTACGGCCCTATGCTGCACAGACGGGTCACTGGAAGATTGAGACCCATGCCAGGACTATGGTCTTGGCGAACATTACACATACCTATGCTGCACTTTCTACAAGATTGATGGACTGAACACATCGACTCCAGGCTGAGGGAATGATTACCTCAAACTCCTCCTCTCCTTATACTCTTCTGATTTGTATTGGACTGATGAAGCCAGTGTGTGGCAAAACATTTCTTCAATAAAGATTCCCATATGTTGCATAAGTGTCTCAATCTTCATTATTATTATAATCAAAAAGAAGCGCTAAGCCACAAGGACTATACAGCATCTCAATCTTCAACTTGTCGGTTTTAAACCATTTATCACAAATGTTGTCATCCTTGAAAGTGAGATCCTCAGACAATATCACTCCCAGGTCCCTCACATTATTTTTTCACTTAATTTTATGAGTTTGTAGTATATCCAGTTCTAATTATTATCTACTTCAGTTTTCCATAATAAAGTAGTTGGAGATGAATGGTTCAGAGAACTGACAGGTTGATACGTTAGACATATGTGCAACACTTGGGTATCTTTAATGAGGAAACTTTTCACCACACAGTGTCTTCATCAGCCTATACAAAGGAGAATGGTGGAGAACAGGAGGAGTTTGAGGATATCAGTCCCTCAGCCTTGAGCCGATGTAATCAGTCCATCAATATTGAAAAGAATACAGCATATGTGCGAAGTGGCTTATATACTGTAGGCAGGAGAGGTGCAACAGTCGTAGGTGGTATCACATTTCACAAATGTGGAAGTAGGTCATGACCAAGGGTTAGGCAAGTGAAGAATTCCCTGTACAGTGGACCCTCACTATAGTTATTCTCTATAAAATGTATTTTTGTTAATATTTTTGGGTGTCTGGAATGAATTGGATTTACATTATTTCTAATGGGAAATATTAACAAAAAAAATACATTTTATAGACAATAACTATAGTTTTACATACAGGAAAGGGATGACGAAATTCGAGAGTCCACTTTATTAAGATCCTCAAACTCCTCCTGTTCTTTACCATTTTCCCTTGTATGGATTGATGAAGCCACTGTGGCAAAACGTTTCCTCATTAAAGATACCCAAGTGTTGCACACGTGTCTAATTTATCAGAGTAGTTGGAATTTGTCCTCACTGAACATCATGTTTTCCGTTGCCAATTGGAAAACTTGGTTTATATCTTCTTGGAGGTTAACCACGTCCTCAGTGGATGACAGTCTCATGCTGATCCTAGTATCATCTGTGAAGGATGACACAGTGCTATGGATTACATCTCTATGTCTGATATGAGGATGTGAAACAGGATGGGGGCAAGTACTGTGCCTTGTGGAACAGAGCCTTTCACTATGGCAGCTTCCGATTTAACTCTGTTTACCACTACTCTGTGTTCGATTGGTTAGAAAGTTGAAGATTCATTTCCCCCCTTTGCCAGTTATCCCTTGAGCATGCATTTTGTGTGCTATTACACCATGATTGCACTTGCCAATGGCTTTTGCAAAGTCTGTGTATATTACATCTACATTCTGTTTTTCTTCCAGTGCATCAAAGACTATATCATGGTGATCCAGTAGTTGTGAGAGGCACGAGCAACCCACTCCGAACCCACGTTGCCCTGATTATTATAATCAAAAAGAAGCGCTAAGCCACAAGGGCTATACAGCGCTGCAGGGTAGGGAAGGAAGCGAGGGTATTGGATGGCAGAAGGGAGGAGGGATGATCAGTAGGTTACAGAAAACAGCAGGGCAGGGGATAGTACGGGGGTAAAGGGTAGCAAGAGATTGAAGTAGAAAGGGCTGAAGGTATCAGAATTTGTGAAGTCAGTCGGTTGTTGTCAAAAAGTCAATGAGAGAGTCTGGATGAAAGGTGGGTCCATCAGCGAGAAGGGAAGGTAGAGAGAGAGCAGCAGAGCGAAGACGACGATGGAGTTAAATTCTGCGTGCTCACGTTGCCCTGAAATGTGCAGTTTTGGGGAATCCAAGCGGTTTGCAATCATGCTTCTTAGTACTCTTTCAGAGATTTTTTATGTGGGACATTAGAGTTATTGGTCTATAGTTCTTAGCTATTGCTTTGCTGCCACCTTTATAGAGTGGGGCTATATCCGTTGTTTTTAGTGACTGGAATTTCACCCATATCTAAGCTCCTTCTCCATTGCTGATATTATTATCAGATAGTCAGTGGGTGACACTGGTTGCAGAATGAAAAACTTAGTCCAAAAGAACTTTGAAATATAATGTTTGAGGGGAATGAGTTTTGTGCTCGTTTTCTCTGGGAAGAGTGAGAGGTAATTGAAGCAGTGTCATCTGTTAATGGTCATGGTCATTTAGGTGCGAGACCGGTGGTGGTCCGTCTCGAGATGTGCAGGCAATCTGAAAATTGTCACACTGTAGAGGGAGAAGCTGGAAGCATGGTCAAAGATGTGCCGAGATCAGATGTGTGAAAGGAGTTAGGCGCAACTCTGGTACCAGGGGCAGGCAACAAAGTGTTACCAGCAGAAGGTACCAGGATTAGAATGGTCCAATACTGAAGCAGGGTCAGAAGAGAGCACTGCAGCAGAAAGGGGTCAGGAAGAAGTATCATAGACTTGAGACTCCATGGTCAGGTCTCTTGTCTTTTGTTTTCCCCCCAAAAAGTAAAAAAGTAAAAAGCTAATAAAATAGGGGGGGGGGACATGGAAGGGTAGCTCCTAGAAGGAATGAAAGGGCAGCAAATTCCCCCCGTGCCCAAGATGACTTCAGTGTGGCCAGTAGTGCAGATATGGCATGGAACCTTTATCATACCCTACCTTTCATGCCAGTAAACCAGCAATCTAAGATAGCAACCTCACATTTACCGAGGCACTTCAGTGGACAAACAAAGAATGGGCTTTTACTAATGTCTGAGACCAACCTATATGTAGAAGGAACACGAAGGTCATGAGAGTGGACAAAGGAAGGCAATAAGCATCACAATGATCAGCTAAGGAACATTCGCCTCAGCATAGAGGCTTTCAACAGGGGATGAAAGGCACCAAGGCATAAATATAGACCCTGATGATGAAGGGATCTAAGAAAGAGTTGTAGAAGTCGCAGATTATTATAATAAAAAAAAAGCACTAAGCCACAAGGAAGTCGCAGAACAGATTTGGTCACCATAATCTAACTTGGAAGACTAGGGTGGAATGTAAACGGAGGAGAGTCTGGCGATCTGCTCCCTATGAATGATGTGCAAGAATTTTAAGGAGATTTACCCAATCATGGCAAGCTGCCTTCCAAGAGGAAATGTGAGGTTGGAATACGTAAGCTGTGTAAATACAATGGAATATCTGGACAAGGACGTCTAGTGAAGGTAATGAAATGGGTTTTTGCACTAGAAAATTTAAATCCATGAGGAGTTGCCCAATGGAAAACTTGGTCAATTGCATCCTGAAGGAAGGCCACTACCAAGCGACAGTCAGCACCTGTATAAGCCATAGCAAAGTCATCCACATAAAGTGATGACCAAATATGCGATGGAAGGTCATTTATAGCCAAGAAAAAAAAGGATAGTGCTATGGACACAACCTTGTGGGACTCCTTCGGCCTGAACAAAATCTGATGAAAGCGAGGCACCAACAAGGACACAAAAACGTCTTTCAGATAAGAAAGTAACAAGGAAGGTCGGTAGATTACCAAGGAGGCCTAAGGAGTGGGCCTGGGCTGAGATGTTATACCTCCAAGTGGTGTCATATGCCTTCTCAAGATCAAAAAAGACTACTAGGACAGTGCATTTATTAGTAAAGGCATTTCACACGTATGTATCAAAGCAGAGCAAGGGGTCCAAAGTTGAGCAGCCCTTGTGAAAGCCATATTGACAAGGAGAAAGATATGGTCTCCAAATACCATATCAGACGACTATCCACCAATCGCTTCATGACCTTGCAGACTACACTGGTCAGAGCAATGGGACAATAGTGAGAGGTATCAACCCCCTAGGTGCCTGGTTTGCAAAATGGTAGTACAACAGCAGATTTCCATTGTTGAAGGAGAGCACTTTGCATCCAAAAAAGAATGAAAAGATGCAAAAGGACTGTAGAATGCAGATGCTGTAGCATATGGATATGAATATCATCAGGCCCAGCTGCCAATGACTGGCAAGTGGAAAGTGTGGACTCTAGCTCTAGGAGAGTGAAAGGTACATTATAATCCTTCATTCCATTAGAAGAGAAATACAAGGGCAGACTTAGAAGCGAGAAATGAGGGAAAGAGGTGAAGCTCCTGGAAGACATGGACAAGATAGTTCCTGATTTCCATGGCAACTTCAAAAAGTTCTGCAACACTAACACCAGCAACCCACAAAATGGGAGCAGGGTCCAGAGCATATTTGCCACATAACTTCTGTACACTCTTCCAAACTGCACACATAGGGGTAGTCGAGGTAATAGCAGAAACATAGTCTTGCCATGTTTCTTGCCACGTCACGTATGATGTGATGAGCGACTACCCTTGCCAGCTTAACCCTTAAACTGTCCAAACATAGATCTACGTTTACGTGCGTAGTGCTCCGACCTTGATTTTATCCATTTGAAAGCATGTAAAAAACGTAGATCTATGTTCGGAGTGCTACGCAAGCAAACGTAGATCTTCGTTTTGGACAGTTTAAGGGTTAACATCCAAAAGATGATCTGGAGTCCAATCATATTGATAACGGCCCCAAGCAGCATGTTGCAAACACACTGCATGGCCATATGCAGACCACCTAGGCACACATGTCTGAGAATGCCTGCCTGAAGTTTGAGGAATAGAATGTGACACGAGTCAAAACAAACGTCAAAAACTGGTGCACCAGCTCATCAATAGAGGACGAAGCAGATCCCCACAAGAAGAGGTAAGATGAAAGTATATTTCCCAATTCGCTTGTCCAAACTGCCAACAGGGGCTATGAAGCGGTCGGGATTATAATCAAAAAGAAGCGCTAAACCACAAAGGCTACACAGCGCTGCAGGGCAGGAAGGAAGCGAGGGTATCAGGTGGCAAAAGGGAGATGGACGAGTAGTAGGTTACAGAGAACAGCAAGGCAGTGGACAGTGAAAGGGTAGAGGGCAGTAAGAGATTGAGGTAGAAAGGGCTGAGGGGAGTGCTAAAGGTATCATCATCCGAGTTTGTGGAGTAATTCAGTCGTTGTCAAGAAGTCAATGAGAGAGTCAGGATTAAAGGAGGGTCCATCAGCAAGAAGGGAAGGTAGAGAGAGAGAGTAGTAGAGCAGAGACGACGTTGGAGGTAAATTCTGCGTGCTCGTTGATAGACAGGGCAGTCTAACAGAATGTGGCTAATTGATACTGGAACTTGACACTTCACACAGAGAGGAACAGGGTGCCTCTCCATGAGATACCCATGAGTAAGACGAGTGTGGCCAATGCGAAGGCAGGAGAGAGTAGTCTCCCAACCTCGGCACTGATGACAAGAAGACTGCCAGTAACCTATGCTTGGTTTAATAGAATGAAGTTTGTTACCCAGTAGAGTTGACCAACGTTGTTGCCAACGGGTGTGAAGGTGGGCAGCTATTACAGCAAAATAGTCCGGAAATGAAACACATCTATATGAAATTGGTAGGCCATGTACTGCTGATCGCGCAGCAGTGTCTGCCTGTTCATTGCCCTGTACGTTAACATGACCAGGGACCCAACAAAAAACATTATCTTTATGCTTAGTAGAGATACGGCGTAGCCAAAGTTGGATAAGGAGAACTAGGTGGTGAGGTGATTCAAATTTCCGTACAGCCTGTAGAACACTAAGGGAGTCTGAGACAACCACAAATGATGACACAGGCATAAATGCGATACGAATAAGTGCTGCAAGAATGGCATACAATTCAACAGTAAAAATGCTAGCCAAAGATAGTATATGCCCTCACACGACGCTGTCCGGAAACACTGCTGCGAATTCGATGCTGTCAGAAGACTTGGAGCCATCTGTGTACACGGCGATGGCATGAGAATAAGAGTGGAAGTGGTCAAGAAAAAGAGAGTGGGAAGCCACCATAGGCAGTTGGGCTTTCGAGCAAGGGAGAAAGGACAGACCCAAACAGCTGGAACTTCCCAGGGGGGGTGGGTAGGGAAAAGTGAGATGCTACATGAATATATAAAGGTGGTAACTGAAGGGAAGACAAGAGTGAATGTAAGCGAAGAGAGAAAGGATGGAGCAAACAGGAGCAGTGAACAAATAATGTCTACTAATATCAATGACCATTCTATAAATGGAAGGATTGCGGAGATCGTGAGAGCATACATAGTAGCGAAGGCAATGGGCATTATGGCGATCAGACAAGGATGGAACATTCGCTTCTGCATAGAGGCTCTCAACAGGGAAAGAGCGAAAAGCACCAAGGTATAAACATAATCCTTGGTGATGGATGGGGTTAAGGCTAGAGAGAGCAGCAGGAGAGGCCACTGAATGGATCTGGTCACTATAATCGAGTTTCGATAAACTGAGGGCTGAATGTAGGTGAAGGAGAGTTTGACGATCAGCTCCCCATGAAAGATGAGCAAGGGTTTTAAGAAGGTTCAGCCAGCTGTGACAACTTGCCTTCAGAGAGGTAATGTGAGGTTTCCAGAATAACCTACGGCCAAAGAGAAGGCCAAGAAACCTGACTGTATCACGTTCAGGGATACGGGAGCCATAGAGGGAAAAAGGATGATCGGAGATGACAGAGCGTCTAGTGAAAATAATTTGGTGAGTTTTGGTACTGGAAAATTTAAACCCATGCGTGGTGGCCCAATTGGAAACACGGTCGACTGCATGCTGGAGAGAAACTGTAATGAGATGACAGTCAGCACCTGCACAGGCAATAGCGAAGTCATCAACATAGAGTGATGACCAAATACTGGATGGAAGAACAGAGGCCAAATCATTTATAGCAAGGAGAAAAAGTGTTGTGCTCAGAACATATCCCTGAGGGACACCTTCAGCTTGGACAAAGTCAGGGGTGAGCACATTATTAACTCGACCACGGAAATGTCTGTGAGTTAAAAAGTTCTTAAGAAAGGATGGCAGATTGCCTCGGAGGCCTAAGGAGTGGGCTCGGGTCAAAATATTATACCTCCAAGTTGTGTCATATGCCTTCTCAAGGTCAAAAAATATGGCAATAACTGGGTGGTTATTCGCAAAGGCATTACGAACATACATATCCAAGCATAGTAAGGGGTCTATGGTAGATCGGCCCTTACGAAAGGCATATTGACTAGTGGAGACTGTTGTGTGTCTCTAAATACCACATTAAACGTCTATTTACCAGACGTTCCATCACTCTGCAAACTGCACTAGTAAGAGCAATGGGACGATAGCGGGAGGCATCATGTCCCATAGTATCTGGCTTGCGGAAAGGGAGAACAATGGCAGATTTCCACAGCTGGGGAAGAACTCCTTGTGACCAAATAAGATTGAAGAGGTGTAAGAGGACTGTAAGGGCTGACTGATGCAAATGTTGTAACATCCGAATATGAATGTCGTCAGGCCCAGCTGCCAATGATCGGCAAGCTGAGAGTGTTGCCTCCAGTTCCCGAAGTGTAAAAGGCACATTATATTGTTCTTCTCTGAGAGAAGAAAAGTCCAAGGGTACTAACTCTCTGGCAGACTTTGAGGAAAGAAACGAGGGGCATAGATGGAGCCCCTGGGAAATACGGACCAGATGAGTGCCAATTTCAATGGCAACGTCAAGAGGGTTTGCTATATCAACACCGGCGACCTGTAGAACAGGAGCCGGGTCAGGAGAGTATTTACCACTCAATTTCCTCACTTTTTTCCAGACTGCACTCATAGAGGAAGCAGAGGTGATGGTGGAGACATAATCTCGCCAGCAAGTGCGTTTAGCGTCACGGATGACACTGCAAGCGACCGCACACTTCTGCTTAAAATCAAGAAGTCTCTATTGTACCGGTACCTGCCCCATGCATCGCGTTTCAAACGTACTGCATGAGTACAAGCAGGAGACCACCAAGGCACGCACTTCTGAGAATGCCTGCCTGAGGTTTGGGGTATAGAATGAGAAGTTGCCATTAAAACTGATGCCGAGAAGAGGTGTAGGAGCTCATCAATGGAGGGTGAAGAAGGAACCTTACTAAAAGCAACGAGATGTGAGTAAAGGTCCTAATTTGCCGGATCAAATTGCCAGCGAGGGCTACGGAAAGGTGGTGAACATGAAGGAGAAGAAAGAATGATTGGAAAATGATCACTGTCATGTAAGTCCGGTAGAACAGACCAGGCAGACCGATAGATCGATGCAAGAGAGGGTATGAGTACGAGGATCAAAATAGGTGGGAGTACCTGTATTTAAAACATGGAGGGGGTGAGAGGTGAGAAAAGCCTCCAACTGAATGCCACGTGAGTCACAATAAGACCCCCCCAGAGGAAATGGTGGGCATTAAAATTGCCAAGTAACAGAAGTGGTGGTGGTAAGGATGACACAAGGCAAAATCTGGGATAGAAAATGCCGAGAAGGAGATATAAAAACATGCTGTAAACCACTTATTCAAGTGGATACAGGCTGCAGTGTAATGCAGCGAGGTATGGACAAATAGTTGACAGCACAGAATATCATTGCGTAGAAGAAGGGCACTTTCATTAAAGGTCCCATCTGAGAAAGGATCCGAAGAATACAATAAATTATAGCCCGAGATAGGTTGGAAAACAGCTGAGTGCAATTTTGGTTCTTGTAAGCAAACACCAACAGGGGAAAACCTGGAAAGCAACATCTGAAGCTCACCCCGATTACCCGAGGCCGCAGATATTCCACTGTAAATAGGCCATGATTGGCGACGAGGAAAATACCAGGAATCCATAGGGAAGGGCACCTACGGACTAGAGGGGTTAGAAAAGTCTACGTGCGGTGGCATCAGAAGACGTTCAAGCAGCGAAGGAACGGAGCGTTGCGAAGACTGGAGTTGTGGAGATGGAGGAGAGGGAAGAGAAGGAACAGGAGGTGGATCAGTGTCCATTGAAGGTTTAGTCTCTGCAATATATTCTGAAATAGTGTCAAGTGTTTCTGAATTCAAAGATGTTGTATGGGAGACAATATT
This sequence comes from Cherax quadricarinatus, assembly GCF_026875155.1. NCBI lineage: Eukaryota > Metazoa > Arthropoda > Malacostraca > Decapoda > Parastacidae > Cherax > Cherax quadricarinatus. Next base: position 51,464,652 of record NC_069399.1, on the reverse strand, counting down.
GGAGATAGAAGGAGGGTGAATAAAGATTGGGACAGTAATGGACTGTACTAAAGTAGGGAGGGGGGGACGAAAGCACGTTGGGAACTGGAGAAGTGTGGGAGGGGACAGAAGAGACAGAAACCTGGGAGGCGGCAGAAGAGGGAGAGACTTGGGAGGGGACAGGAGAGGGAAGCACAGAATGAGGAGGGGGGTGAACCTCCACACTTGCAATAGAGCCAGTGAGAGGGGAAGTACCAGGTACAGAGACTGGAAAGGTAAAATGTGGGGAAGGAAGAATGGAAGGAGGGGACAAGGAAGAATTGAGCAAAGGGGATTTTTTTGACTTCTGAGAAGTAGAGGGGCGATTGGTAGGTGTCGTACGAGATCTTGTCGATACTGGGGCTTGTGAGCGAGAACTCGAAGATGTCAGAACAGACTGAGGTGTTGAAGTAGGGACGTCTGAGCCCAGAACAGCAAAATAATTAGATACAGGAGTGACTATGGGAGGGGTAATAACAGAGGAGGCTGCAGAAGATGGGACCCCAGAAGTGGGGGGACGTTTTTGAAACACAAGAATAAGAAACACGGGGTAGTCTCCCTTGGAGGCGGAGATGAGAAACTGCCATAGCATAAGGGAGACCTTCGGCTTCTTTGAGGCAATGGATTTCATGCTCATTTAAGTAGACATGGCAATGGCGAGAGTAGGAAGGGTGAGCCTCATGATAATTAAGGCAAGAGGGAGGTCGACTGCAAGACGTATTAGAATGGTCATCGGCACCACAGACTGGGCATTCGGCTATAGATCTGCAATATTTCACTGGGTGACCAAAACACCAGCAATTTCTACACCGTTGCGGTGTAGGGATCACCTTTCGAACTTGTAACTGATGTCCTGCGACATAAACAGAGGATGGGAGTTCACGGCTGTTGAAAGTTAATCGAGTCACATTGCAAGGGTATTGTCTCCGCCCGCGGGCAGGAAGGACATAAATGTCTACTTTGAGGATTGGGAGATCCTGGAGTTCCAGCTGTTCAAGAATGCCATTGCTACATGTCTGGAAATTCTGTTGGACTATGGTATGGGACATAATGACAGTACCACTACAAGAATTGAGAGAATGCTTTTCAATAGTGATAGGAATAGCATCAATATGTGAAAGGAGAGAGAGATCATGAGCTTGAGTAGCATTCTGGACAGTGACGATGCGCGTACCGCTCTTACGAGCATGAAATGAAATATCTCTACCAACATGGCATAGGAGCGCTTTGCCAATACTAAGGTCGGAAAGATAGGCAATAGAAGAAGTCGGTCGTAAAATAAAGAATTTAGTCCATTGTGTGGTCCGAAACTGAGCGTGGAGAGGGAGTGCATGACGTGTCAGTCTTTTCCGAGTGGAATGGGAAGGTAACAAAGTAACATCATCAGGAGATTGTAGTTGGCATTTAGAAGTGGGACCACAGTTGGTCCGATGTGGGACAGGCTGACAATTCAAAATTTGCCGCACCGTAGAGGGAGAGGCCGGAAGCATAGTCAAAGGAGGGCGGAGGTCAGACAAATCGGATGAGTCAGTCGAGACACCGGTACCTGAAGCTGGTGATGAAACAGCACCAGCAAGAGGTACAGGGGCATCAGGAGTGTCCAAAGAGTGGTCAAAAAGCAAGGCAGGGTCAGAAATGGGTGCGATATCAGGAAGGGGCCCGGGGGTAGCAGGTTCATGGACTAGGGCTTCCATGGTTAGGTTAGGTTCTTTCTTTTTGTTTTTAAGAAAAAAAGAAAGAAAATAAAAAGAAAAAAAGAAAAAGGGGAACGGGGAGGAACAGTTCCTAGGAGAAATGAAAGGGCCAGAAATCACCCTCCGCACCCAGGAGAACCTAAACACTGCAAGTAGTGCAGATACAGCATGGAACCTGTGCCATACCCTACCCTTCATGCCAGTAAACCAGCAATCTAGGATAGCAACCTCACATCTGCCAAGCTACCTCGGTGGACAAAAGAGAAGGCAGCCGGATATCTGCCACAAAGCATACCTCCTTTGGCCACTACCCCCAGAATCCGAAAGGTGGCCTCCAGAGATACACCCATCACCCAAAAGACACCCAAAGCCATCCCCACGGAAGACTGGAGAGAGAACAGGATATCCCCAGGCGATCCAGATTCCATGGCAAACTACACCACTGCCAAGAACCTTAACGGAATGGGACTGACCCCGGTACCCTTCCCCCAACTTAGGAACCAGTAGGCCTGTGGGAAGGGAATAAGGGAGGGATGGGGGGGGAGGAGGAGGAGGAAAGGGAAAAGGGAGGATGGGATAGGGAAGGGGGAATTGGGGGGTAATTAGGTTTGGTCTGAGGAAGGAGACCAACAGGTCTAATTCCTCAGACCAAGAGCCTCTTCACCATGCCAAGGAACCCCCCTTGAAGAGGAAGTGGTCAGGAATACATAGAAGAAGTAAGAAGAATAGGAAAGTGATCACTGTCATGCAAATCTAGGAGAACAGATCAAGCATAATCAAGTGTGAATGACGAAGAGCAGATACAAAGATCAAGGCAAGGGACTGAGTGCGAGAGTCAAAATGGGTGGGAGCACCTGTATTCAAAACAAGAGGATAAGAAGTTTAAAGTCTCCAAATGATCTCCACGAGAGTCACAGTGGGACCCTCCCCAAAGATGATGATGAGCATTAAAATCACCTAACAACACAATGGGCAGCGGCAGAGAGAGATCAAGAACGCAATATCTGAGATACAGAATGCATGGGAAGGGGAGAGATATAGAGAGCAAACTGTTTACCATCTGTGCAAATATGGGCTGCAGTATAATGCAGCAGAGAATGAACAAAGACATATTGATACGGTATACCAATGTGTACAAGAAGAGCACTCATTAACTGATTCATCAGGAAAGGGATCAGAAGATTGCAACAACACAAAGCCCAAAACAGGACCAGTAATGGCTGAACGAGTTTTGGGCTCCTGTAACCTCACATACTGGGGAAAACTAGGAGAGCAACACCTGGAGCTCTCCCCGATTAACAGAGGCCATGAATATTCCATGGTAAATGGGCTAGTAAGGGCAGTGAAGTCAATGGAAAGTGTGTAAGCAAGAAGGAATAGGAATCCTGTGAAGGAAAAGACTGCTGTGTAGGTTGTGAAAAATAAGAAGGGGTAGGAGGAGGCATGCTGGTATCCACAGAGGGTTTCGTCTCCGCAATATAGTCGGAGATAGCATTGAAATGTTAAAAGCAGGTGGGGATATAGTTTTGGAGTGGTTGGTGCTATTATTTAATAAATGTATGGAAGAGGGTAAGGTACCTAGGGATTGGCAGAGAGCATGCATAGTTCCTTTGTATAAAGGCAAAGGGGACAAAGGAGAGTGCAAAAATTATAGGGGGATAAGTCTGTTGAGTATACCTGGTAGAGTTATTATTGAAAGAATTAGGAGTAAGATGGAGAGTAGGATAGCAGATGAACAAGGAGGCATTAGGAAAGGTAGGGGGTGTGTAGACCAAGTGTTTACAGTAAAACATATAGGTGAACAGTATTTAGATAAGGCTAAAGAGGTTTTTGTGGCATTTATGGCTTTGAAAAAGGTGTATGACAGGGTGGCTAGGGGGGCAATGTGGCAGATGTTGCAGGTGTATGATACAAGAAGTAGGTTACTGAAAGCAGTGAAGAGCTTTTACATGGACAGTGAGGCTCAAGTTAGAGTATGTAGGAAAGAGGGAGATTATTTCCCAGCAAAAGTAGGTCTTAGACAAGGATGTGTGATGTCACCGTGGTTGCTCAATATATTTATAGGTGGGGTTGTAAGAAAAGTGAATGCGAGGGTCTTGGCAAGAGATGTGGAGTTAAAAGATAAAGAATCAAACACAAAGTGGAAGTTGTCACAGTTGCTTTTTACTGATGACACTGTGCTCTTGGGAGATTCTGAAGAGAAGTTGCAGAGGTTGGTGGATGAATTTGGTATGGTATGTAAAAGATAGTAGTAGGTTGGCAGACAGCAACCACCCAAGGAGGTACTACCGTCCTGCCAGGTGACTGTGAAACAGAAACCTGTAACTGTTTTACATGATGGTAGGAGTGCTGGTGCCTCTTTTCTGTCTCATAAACACACTGGATAACAGGTATTTCTTGCTACTTCTACCTACACTTAGGTCACATTACACAGGCAACCATATACATATGCATATATATATATATATATATATATATATATATATATATATATATATATATATATATATATATATATATATACACACACACATCTAGGGTTTTTCTTTTTCTTAATAGCTCTTGTTCTTGTTTTTTTTCTCTCTATTGTGCATGGTGAACTGGAAAAGAATCTTTCCTCCGTAAGCCATGCGTGTCGTATGAGGTGACTAAAATGCCGAGAGCAATGGGCTAGTAACCCCTTCTGTAAACATTTACTAAAAATCAGAAGAAAAACTTTATAAAACTGGGATGCTTGAATGTGCGTGGATGTAGTGCATATGATAAGTAAGAGATCATTGCTGATGTTATGAATGAAAAGAAGTTGGATGTCCTGGCCCTAAGCGAAACAAAGCTGAAGGGGGTAGGCGAGTTTCAATGGGGAGAATAAATGGGATTAAGTCAGGAGTAGCTGAGAGAGTTAGAGCTAAGGAAGGGGTAGCAATAATGTTTAAGGACCAGTTATAGAAGGAGAAGAGGAAATATAAATGTGTAAATTCAAGGATTATGTGGATTAAAATAAGGGTCGGATGTGAAAAGTGGGTCATAATAAGCGTGTATGCACCTGGAGAAGAGAGAGAGAGAGAGAGAGAGAGAGATAGATAGATATGGAAATAGATATAGATAGATATGGAAATAGATATAGATAGATAGATATGGAAATAGATATAGATAGATAGATAGATATGGAAATAGATATAGATAGATAGATATGGAAATAGATATAGATAGATAGATATGGAAATAGATATAGATAGATATGGAAATAGATATAGATAGATAGATAGATATGGAAATAGATATAGATAGATAGATATGGAAATAGATATAGATAGATAGATATGGAAATAGATATAGATAGATAGATAGATATGGAAATAGATATAGATAGATAGATAGATATGGAAATAGATATAGATAGATAGATAGATATGGAAATAGATATAGATAGATAGATATGGAAATAGATATAGATAGATAGATATGGAAATAGATATAGATAGATAGATATGGAAATAGATATAGATAGATAGATAGATATAGATAGATAGATAGAGATATATTGATTGATTGATTGACTGATTTTGGGAGATGTTAAGAGAATGTATAGGAACCTTTGAGCCAAGTGAGAGAGTAGTTGTGGTAGGGGACCTGAATGCTAAAATAGGAGAAACATTTAGAGAGGGTGTGGTAGGTAAGTTTGGGGTGCCAGGTGTAAATGATAATGGGAGCCCTTTGATTGAACTTTGTATAGAAAGGGGTTTAGTTATAAGTAATATGTATTTTAAGAAAGAGCATAAATAAGAATACAAGGTATGATGTAGGACGTAATGACAGTAGTTTGTTGGACTATGTATTGGTAGATAAAAGACTGTTGAGTAGACTTCAGGATGTACATGTTTATAGAGGGCCACAGATATATCAGATCACTTTCTAGTTGTAGCTACAGTGAGAGTAAACGGTAGATGGGATACAAGGAAAATAGAAGCAGCAAGTAAGAGAGATGAAGATGATTAAACTAAAAGAGGAGGCAGTTAGGGTAAGATATAAACAACTATTAGAGGATAGACGGGCTAGTGAGAGTATAGGCAATGGGGTCGAAGATGTATGGGGTCGGTTTAAGAATATTTAGAGTGTTCAGCAGAAGTTTGTAGTTACAGGAAAGTGGGTGCGGGAGCGAAGAAGAGCGATTGGTGGAATGATGATGTAAGTAGTAAGGGAGAAAAAGTTAGCATATGAGAGGCTTTTACAAAGTAGAAGTGATACAAGGAGGGAAGAGTATATGGAGAAAAAAAAGAGAGGTTAAGAGAGGGGTGAAGCAATGTAAAAAGAGAGCAAATGAGAGAGTGGGTGAGATGTTATCAACAAATTTTGTTGAAAGTAAGAAAAGGTTTTGGAGAGAGATTAATAAGTTGAGGAAGCCTAAGTAACAAATAGATTTGACAGTTAAAAATAGGAGAGGAGAGTTATTAAATGAAGAGTTAGAGGTATCCGGAAGATGGAGGGAATATTTTAAGGAATTGTTGTTTATAAAGATAGGGAAGCTGTGATTTTGTGTATAGGGCAAGTGAGGAAGAGCCAGTTGTGAGTGTGGGGGAAGTTCATGAGGCAGTGGGTAGAATGAAAGGGGGTAAGGCAGCTGGGATTGATGGGATAAAGATAGAAATGTTAAAAGCAGGAGGGGATATAGTTTTGGAGTGGTTGGTGCTATTATTTAATAAATGTATGGAAGAGGGTAAGGTACCTAGGGATTGGCAGAGAGCATGCATAGTTCCACTGTATAAAGGCAAAGGGATAAAGAGAGTTCAAAAATTATAGGGGGAAGTGGAGTAAGAATCTTTCCTCCGTAAGCCATGCGTGTTGTTAAAGTCAACTAAAATGCCGGGAACAATGGGCTAATAACCCCTTTTCCTGTAAAGATTACTAAAAAGAATAAGAAGAAAATTGTCGAAGTGGGAAGTCTGAATGTGTGTGGATGTTGTGCAAATGATAAGAAAGAGATGATTGTGGAAGTTATGAATGAGAAGAAGCTGGATGTCCTGGCTTAAAGTGAAACAAAGCTGAAGAAGGTGGGAAAGTTTCAGTGGAGAGGAATAAATGGGATTAGGTCAGGGGTTTCAAATAGAGTTGGAGCTAAAGAAGGAGTACCAATAATGTTGAAGGATAAGTTATGGCAGGAAAAGAGGGACTACAAATGTATTAATTCAAGGATTATGTGGAGTAAAATAAAGGTTGGATGTGAAAAGTGGGTTATAGTAAGCATATAAGCACCTGGAGATGAGAGAAGTGTAGAGGAGAGAGAGAGATTTTGGGAAATGTTGAGTGAATGCATGGGGAATTTTGAACCAAATGTGAGAGTAATGGTGGCTGGGGATTTCAATGCTAAAGTGGGCAAAAATGTTGTGGACGGAGTAGTAGGTAAATTTGGGGTGCCAGGGGTAAATGAAAATGGAGAGCCTTTAATTGAGCTATGTGTAGTAAGAGGTTTGGTAATAAGTAATACATATCTTATGAAGAAGAGGATAAATAAATATACAAGGTATGATATAGCACATAATGAAAGTAGTTTGTTAGATTATGCATTGGTGCATAAAAGATTGATGGGTAGGCTCCAGGATGTACACGTTTATAGAGGGGCAACTGATATAACCGATCATTGTTTAGTTGTAGCTACAGTTAGAGTAAGAGGTAGATGGGAAGAGAGGGAAATGGCAACAATAAGCAAGAGGGAGGTGAAAGTGTATAAACTAAGGAAGGAGGAAGTTTGGGTGAGATATAAGCAACTATTGGCAGAAAGGTGGGCTGGTGCAAGTATGAGTAGTGGAGGGGTTGAAGAGGGTTGGAATATTTTAAAAAATGCAGTATTATAATGTGGGGCAGAAGTTGGTGGTTATAGGAGGGTGGGTGCAGGAGGAAAGAGGAGTGATTGGTGGAATGATGAAGTAAAGATTGTGATAAGAGAGAAAAAGTTAGCTTATGAGAGGTTTTTACAAAGCAGAAGTGTTATAAGAAGAGTACAGTGGACCCCCGGTTAACGATATTTTTTCACTCCAGAAGTATGTTCAGGTGCCAGTACTGACCGAATTTGTTCCCATAAGGAATATTGTGAAGTAGATTAGTCCATTTCAGACCCCCAAACATACACGTACAAACGCACTTACATAAATACACTTACATAATTGGTTGCATTCGGAGGTGATTGTTATGCGGGGGTCCACTGTATATGGAGAGTAAAAGAAAGGTAAAGAGAGTGATGAGAGAGTGCAAAAGAAGAGCAGATGATAAAGTGGGAGAGGCACCGTCAAGAAATTTTAATGAAAATAAGAAAAAATTTTGGAGTTAAACAAGTTAAGAAAGCCTAGAGAACGAATGGATTTGTCAGTTAAAAACAGAGTAGAGGAGTTAGTAGATGGGGAGATGGAGGTTTTGGGTAGATGGCAAGAATATTTTGAGGAACTTTTAAATGTAGACAAAGAAAGGGAAGCGGTAATTTCATGCACTGGCCAGGGAGGTATACCATCTTTTAGGAGTGAAGAACAGGATGTGAGTATGGGAGAGGTGCGTGAGGCATTACGTAAAATGAAAGGGGGTAAAGCAGCTGGAACTGACAGGATCATGACAGAAATGTTAAAAGCAGGGGGGGATACATGTATAGTGTTGGAGTGGTTGGTATTTTTGTTTAATAAATGTATGAAAGAGGGGAAGATACCTACGGATTGGCGGAGAGCATGTATAGTCCCTTTATATAAAGGGAAAAGGGACAAAAGAGACTGTAAAAAATATAGAGGAATAAGTTTACCGAGTATACCAGGAAAAGTGTATGGTAGGGTTATAATTGAAAGAATTAGAGGTAAGACAGAATGTAGGATTGAGGATGAGCAAGGAGGTTTCAGAGTGGGTAGGGGATGTGTAGATCAAGTGTTTACATTGAAGCATATATGTGAACAGTATTTAGATAAAGGTAGGGAAGTTTTTATTGCATTTATGGATTTAGAAAAGGCATATGATAGAGTGGATAGGGGAGCAATGTGGCAGATGTTGTAAGTATATGGAATAGGTGGTAAGTTACTAAATGCTGTAAAGAGTTTTTATGAGGATAGTGAGGCTCAGGTTAGGGTGTGTAGAAGAGAGGGAGACTACTTCCCAGTAAAAGTAGGTCTTAAACAGGGATGTGTAATGTCACCATGGTTGTTTAATATATTTATAGATGGGGTTGTAAAAGAAGTAAAGGCTAGGGTGTTCGGGAGAGAGGTGGGATTAAATTATGGGGAATCAAATACAAAATGGGAATTGACACAGTTGCTTTTTGCTGATGATACTGTGGAGAAATTTTCTCCAGGAGGGAGATATCAGCCCCCTTCAGCCCTTTCAGCCCCTTCAGCCCCTTTCAGCCCTGAGGGGCCAAGCCCTCTCAGAAGGGGCGAGCGTCTTGTTTACTGCTAGAGTGAGTAATTGATCACTGCTAGAGTGAGTAATTGATCACAGATGCTATGCGACATAGTCAAGTGACCTCTGCTCCTTGCAGCGGTGTTGCAAAGTGTATTTTTATAAGAGACAGTACATCTCTTACTTAGCAGGACAATTAAGGAAAATCCTGCTCCCACTTTATTACCATAGTTAGATAGTGACATTGTTGTCTCTATGCTTAAGACTGCAAGAACAAAATTTGCTTTGCTTCTTCGAGGAGGTGACAAGGATTGCAAGGGTACTAGGTTCCAGTTTTTTTTTGTGCTAGGGCAGTGTGACGGCATTTGGTGGTGGTGTGGCGTCGCCAGTCCACCTTTGGACTCTGGTTGAGAGTGACGCTGGCGCCGGGGATGGCTCTAGCGGGGAACGCTGATGTGGGTGTTGTGTTGAACGGGGTGTATGTCTCGGGCACAATGAGCATGGGGAGGGGTTGTGATCGCTTCTTTGTTGATACATTGTGAACAATAAAAAGACAAAATCTTGGTTGGAACATAGTGTTGTACCAGTGTGCGTTTCCTAGACAATGGAAGATGTGGACATCAAGGACACTTCAGCTTCTATCAAGTCACCGATACCTGTCGATGGTGTGAGAACTCCATAGCACGCGTTACAAGAGCAAGGTATGTACGAATTTCTTGTAGAATCGGGGGGACTGCGCAGTTCTTGAGTCGCAAGGAGTTTTGTAATCAACCTCATAGTCGGACAGTAAGGTGTGAGGACTCTTTTGAGTCCAACAAGTAAGTAACTCGTTCAGCCACCAGTAATGCAACTAAGTGACATAACACCCCCTAGGGGTAATTTATAATTTACAAATTTATTATCTCTTGAAGCCATTGTTGAGATGGTTTCGACAGCTTTAGACCTCGTCTGCAGGGCAGCTGTTGGTAGACGATTTGCTGTTCATTTATCAGCTAAGTGTTTATATTTATATAAATTAAACATAGCTGGTAAGGCCAATATCTTCAACAGAATTGGTCGTGCTCGAACCGGATTAAAGACCACACTGTGGTCCAAATATGTTTGTACTACGGTGTACAAAATAATACCTATGAGCAAGGTCCTTCGAAATAAAGCCTGTTAAAACTAAGTGTTTTACAATTAAATCAGTTATAAATGAGTCCCTCCAGATTCAATCACAGAGACAGGGCAGCAAAAGAAAACGGGCGCTCACCAGCGTTCACCACAAGCGAATAAGGAGCTGGGTGGCCTCACCAACAAGGGGTTGACGGGGGGATGGTATCCTTGACCATCCTTCAACTGCCTCCAATCTCAAAATTTGGTTGATTAAGACACACACCAAGTGTGTGCATGTTGTTGTGTCTGGATGTAGATAGATACCACAGGTTTTATAAGGTTTCTAGTACAAGAAATTAAGAGACAAAGATTGTGTTAAGTTTTGTTTCTTATAGATCTACTGTAATATTTAAGGAAACTTGTATATAAAGTGTAAGCTTTCAAATATTATTAACAGTGCAAATTTATATATGTGTAAGTAATATTCACGATCGTGATTACAGTTATACAGTGACATTTATAGTGTATAGTGAATGAAGTGTATATATCGTTATTTACGATTAATCATCGTGGTCAGGCTGACACAGCAAACTCGAGCCATATAACATCAGCCACATGTACAGGTGACATTCATGCGTCATTGCCCTGAGGTTAAGCTTAGTGGGTCCGTAGTGTCTGACTCGATTAGTGCTGACTTAGCTTAACAAAAAACTAAGCTTGTCTATAGCAGTACAGGTGTTTTTTAAACCTCTAAGTGTGGTGCTAGGAAAAAAATTTTCGGTATAGTTATACCATTTAAAATGGCTTGTTTGAAAATTCAGTTTCTGTCTTTACAGACTAAGATTACACAATTAGGAAAATCTAATTTCTGTTGGTATAGGATTAATCAAGATACAAACATAGATTTTGATGATCTTGAGGTCAAGTTTGAATAATTTACACACGTATGGAAATAATTAATTCAGATATAACATTATGAAAATAAATTTCTTGAATCAGATCAATCTGAGGATGAATATTAAAAATGTTTTGGATATTTTTAGAGATCAAAACCCCCAAAAAATTTTATAGGTGGACAGGAGTAAGGCTATATCGGCCGACAAAAACTCTGTCACAGAGACATACTGTAACTAGTGGTCAAACACCTGTTACAACTGTAACAACAACAAGTGTCCCATTACCATAGCTTACCTATATTGTCATTACCTATTTTCCAAGGTCATATTTATGAAGAATTCATTAGTGGTTTTAATCCATAGTAAATTCACGAACTGACATAGATGAGATTTGCTAAGTTCAATTTACCTTAAATGTCTTTGAAGGGAGTAAACCCTATGAACTGATTAAGCCCTTTCCGGGTGGTTAAAAGGTAATTATCAAATAGCCTTTACGTTTCTTAGCAGACAATTACATTGATGATGACAAGGCTAGAGTTAGACATGCCAGTTTTAATATCAAGCTTGAAGCCACCCAAAACATTGTTATTCGATTACAGGCATTTAGAATCACATTAGACAATAGTCTAGAGTCTCTTAGATGCTAAATATGACCTAAGACATGTGTTTGGTTTATCAGATGTATTGTACAGTGAGTTGTCACCCAAACTATTGACGATTTTTAAATATTATGTTCAATGAAACGCTATTTCACTTGTGAGGAAATTAGCATGGTTTACAAAACAATAGTTTCATGCATTGCAAGCAATGAGACAAGATGAAATATCCACAAATCTGTTGGATAATAAACCTGCAACTCAGTATAAAAAGAGTATAACTACTCCCACTAAAACCACATAATGGGAATCCATATAGGCACTTTTATTCAGTGTGAATACAATAGACAGTAACAGACTGTCATTACATAAACGTACTCAAAATGTGTTACTTTTGATGTGAACACATTGGGCACGTATTGTATTAATACACATCAATGGAGGCACGTAAACAACGGTTCATCAGCTGAAAAGATGCATAAAGTGTTTAGAGTGAACACAAGGGAGGTAAATGCTCACTGAAAGAAGTGTTTTAAATTGCAAGGGTATGCATCCATACCAGATTATGCCCCAAAATACTTTTGTCTGACAGCAGAAGGACTTCCACAGAATCAGGAAAGTCAACAAGCAACAGCATTAATGTGAGAGATAAGTTTAAAGCCCAACTGCTCTCCGATAGCTTGAGTTCAATTTCTAATAAATTACACAAAAACCAATGTGCTAACACTATTTGTCAAGGCTCAAAAAGGTCCTTCATATGCAGAACAGTGTTGCAGAGAAACTGAATAAACAAACTATGCCAAAAATACAGTTAGATATAGCTGGTTTTTTCCCCAATTCTGGTTAAAGACATATGACCTAGACCAGAATACTGTGGTCTAGGAAACAGGGAAAAAGACTGTAGAAGCTGTGGGTAGTAGGGATGATTTGCCTAAGTCTGTGCAGATCCAGGGAATATAAAGAAACAGTTGCAGCACTGAAAGCAGCTAAGGTCAAGTTAGCCTGTCCTGACATATAGACGGGACAACATTAGTCCCAAATTGTTTTTAATCATTGGGAAGTGATTATATCACTGTTTTGTGCAAATTATAGTAAGTAAACATGATGTTCACTTGCTGATAACAAGGAGGCCACATGATATGTGGTCCCATTCCCTCTCAAAGGTGGGAAAGAAGCTGATGTTGATTCAGTGGAAAATGTACTAGTTACAAGAAATAACCGCTGAATCATGTACCACAGCAAAAATTTTCATTACTGGGAAGAAATGAATGAACCAGTTGATAAAGTTGTCGGGATTTAGTTGCGATAGGTATTGATGTAAATAAACATGCCCACAAGAGTCTCAGACTTATACAATAGTTGGACACTGTCAAATATGAAGATGGACAGTATTGTGGTTAGGTTACTCATGGAAATTAATCCAAACAACATCTGCCTAGCAATTATCGCATGGCTTTCGGACAGATGAAAGCACAAATACATGAGCTCAGGAAGATTCCAGAGTTACTGACTGTATTTGATATATAATACAAGAACAGTTGGACAAATAAATTCATTGAGGAAATAGTTCTGAAGATAAGTTTGTGAAGACAAACGCTCATTATCTCCCGCACCAGGAGGTCTGAAAAGGATTCTGAAAACCACTCCACTATGTGTTGTATATAATTGCAAGCGCACGTGCTATAAAAGATGTAGCAAGTCTTAATTGGACTGTCTGATGACCGGACCCTCACTAACTGAGAAGCTTGGAGACGTGGCTTATGAAATTTCGCACAAAACCCATATGCCTACACGGTGATTTTCCAAGGTTTCTTAAGTGTAGGACTTTAACCAAAAAGAAAATTGAGTAGAGATTATACTCGATTCTTGTGGCCTGAAAATCCACATGATCCTCTAATTCCTGTGAAAAGTATCGTTTTCAATCAGCATTATTGGTGCAACATCCTCTCCCAATCTTATTAGAAGCTACTATAAATACACATTTGAAGAATCTGAAAGTATCCTTCAAAGAAAAATCTTTAAAGAAAAGTTTCTATGGGACAATCTTCAAGGTACAGTGAATATAAGAGGAGGAATTTGAAATCCTTATTTCAGAGAAGCTAACAAGGAGATGAAAGAAGCCAAACAATGCCTCTAAGGATGTGGAATACTAAATTCAAGCAATTAAGGGAACTTATCAAAGAAGATTTCCTGAAACTGAAATTCTGATTTGCAACAATATGCTGGTCTTAATTGGAACACACAAGAAGATACTGTTGGTCTCAAAAAGATAACAATAATCATGGCAGTTTACACTCACCTAAAACGTAGTTTATGTCAGGGTATCACAATGTTTTTGATCCTCTAGGCTCGTCTCACCAATTACCATAATGGGTTAAAATGCTTATGCAATATGCATGGAAGCCAAAATTGGTGGATGAGAACTTGCCTCTAGAAATTGAGGTCAAGCATGGGATGAAATATCCAGGGAAGTTTAAAGCAAACTTCATCAAATTATTTCCCAGACAATAGGTTCAAGAGGGAACAATCACACAATTACATGTGTTCGTGATGCTGGTCAACAGAGGTTATGGCGCTGTAGCTTACTCATTGAGTAATGCTGAAGGAATACACTTATTACTTCAAAGGCCAGGGTAGCACCCCTTGAAGGTCAGAAACGTACCACATTGGAAACTGACAGCACTCTATGTAGTACAAATTAGCTATCTATCTCAACAAAGTACTTGATCATCTCACTTTTGAAACAAAAACCGTGATCTGGAGTGATAATGAGGCAGTTCTCCAGTGGTTAAGAAATAATAAGAGTAAGCTGGTCTATGTACAGAACAGAGTAGCAGAATAAAGTGATATGCAGAGAGATTATCTCTCTTTTTCACGTCTCTACCCAAGAGAATCCAGCCTGACCATGTTGTCACGTGGTGTCCCACTCAAGAAATTTGTGGATAATCAAAATTATGGCTCCACGGAACCAAATGGCTTTTCTAATATGAAAAATAATACTGGCTCAGCAAAAAGCTTCACATTATGCCATGAAGAAACAGTCTGCTTGAACACAGCAGAATAAGTTGTGTAAATTCTGCAGCAGCCACAACAGAAATAGTCATTGTTGTATCTAAATACTCATCTTGGGTAAAACTCTTAATGAGTTACAGAACTCTTGGTCTTTTAAATTCATTAAAGGAATAGAACCTGATTATGAATGTCTTGAACCCATTAAATACTGGGTGTGAAACCTAATACAAGAAAGTTGTTTTCTCTAAGAATAAAATTTCTAGGAAACACAAGATAAATCTCCCAAGAAACCTGTATGATAATTTTTAGGACTTTATCTCGACCCTCAGAAAAGATTATAAGATGTCGGAGGAAAAATTCATAATTCTTCACTTACCTAAGAAGGGCCATACAATCCAATATTGAATCCCAAGAATCATTGGGCTAACAAAACTGATTGGTGCCACAAAACGCCACAGTACGTGTTACAGGGGTGGGGGTAGACTGAACACCACTTTGTCATTTACGGACAGTCCTACTGGATACCTAAGGTCGGACAAAGTGTGAAAAAACAAATAAAGGACTGTATTATCTTTTGTCGTCAACTACGTTATGCGAGTATGTCAGGATCAGTTCCACCTCATATCCCTCGAAAGGTTTGTCATGTCCTCCATTTGAGTGACAGGTGTAGTTACACTGACCAGTTAATTTTAACCAAAAACAGTTGACAAAGTTCCATTCAAGGTTGTACATCTGTTTGTTCTCTTGTGCTTCTACTAGAACAGTACTCTAGAAAGTAGCCACTGACATGTCTGCTGAAACTTTTATCAAAATTTTATTCAGGTTTGGCAGCCAGAAGGGCATGTCCCAGACTGATGATTTCAGATAATGCAACGAACTTTGTTGCTGGTGTGCTTATATAGCAAGGGATCTTTGATCAACCAGAAGTACAACAGATGCTGAATCAACGCGATGTCGTTGGAGATACATTCTCCTAAAATCTCCATGGCACGGCCCGGATTTTATGAAAGAATGGATCGGCCATTGTAAAACGTTTTGTCTAAAGGAAGAGACTTCATGTCAGAGAATCGACACTTAGAAGAATCGTCAGTTGTGACTGAAAAGAAAATAAGTCAACAACAGACTTTAATTTATGTTACCAATGATCTGGACAATTTAGAAGTGTTAAGTCCATATCATTATACTCCATGGCGAAGGCTCGAACTGTTCCTCACTTGAATGATAAAGAAATTCATAGAGGATCCTACTTATTACGAAACCTGAGCAACTCAGGACATAAATTCAAACACCTTAATAAAGTGATTGAATGTTGGGAGAAAAATTTGGCGAGGGAAGACTATTCCACCTCATTGAGAGAACACTTCTATGGAGTGGTGTTCCTAAAAATCATAAGTCCTTTAAGACCTGGTGACTTAGTGATTATCGACAATGATGGTCCGAGGTCCCCTATGGCCACTGGATAATTGTGACCATATATCCTGATTGCAAATGGAATCATCAGGACAGTTGATGTTTTAAGAAAGGTGTAGTGAATAAGCGGACAATAAATAAACTAGTGCCGTTAGAATTACACAGTGTTGAAAACAAAATTAGTGATTTCCAAAAAACCCTCAGACTAAAGCTGTTCAGAAAAAGTACAAGCATGCAGTGGTGAGCGAGTGAGGAAAATTCTAATTAATGTAAGTGATGAATAGCTTTTCACCTGCAGCGAAACTCCGACGCCCCCCAGTGTGGAGAAATTTTCTCCAGGAGGGGGATATCAGGCCCCTTCAGCCCTGGAGGGCCTAGCCCTCTCAGAAGGGGCGAGCATTTTTGTTTTACTGCAGAGTGGAGTATTGTCACAGATGCTATGACGACGTAGTCAAGTGACCTCTGCTCCTTGCAGCGGTGTTGACAAAGTGTTATTTTTATAAGAGGACAGTACATCTCTTAGCAGGACATTAAGGAAAAATTTCCTGCTCCCACTTTATTACCATAGTAAAGATAGTGTACATTGTTGTCTATGCTTAAGACAGCAAGAAACAAACATTCTGATTTGCTTCATCGAGGAGGTGACAAGGATGCAAGGTACTAGGTCAGCTTTTTTTTTTGTGCTTGGGCAGTGACGGCTTGGGGCGGTGTGGCATCGCCAGACCACCTTTGACTCTGGTGAGAGTGACGCTGGCGCCGGGATGGCTAGCGGGGAACGCTGATCTGGGCGTTGGTGTGAACGGGGTGTCTCGGGCACAATGAGCATGGGAGGGGTGTGATCGGCTTCTCTTGTTGATACATTGTGAACAATTAAAGACATAATCTTGCTGTCGGAATATAGGTACAGTGTTGCGTTTCCTAGACAATGGGAAGACGTGGACATCCAAGGACCTTCAGCTTCTATCAAGTCACGAACCTGTCGAAGGTGGTTGAGAACACCATAGTACGATTACAAGAGCAAGGTATTGTACGAAATTTCTTGTAGTCAGGGGGACTGCGCAGTTCTTGAGTCGCAAGGTGTTTGTAATCAACCTATAGTCGGCAGTAAGGTGTGGACTTTTGAGTCCAAACAAGTAAGTACATCGTCAGCCACCAGTGAATGCAATAAGCTGACATAACACCCCCTAGGGGTAATTTATAATTTACAAATTATATCTCTTGACAGCCCATGTTGAGATGGTTTCGACAGCTTCTAGACCTCGTCTGCAGGGGCGGCTGTGTAGACGATTTGCTGTTATTTATCAGCTAAGTGTTTATATTTATAATAAATTAAACATAGCTGGTAAGGCCAATATCTTCAACAGATACTGTGCTTATGGGAGATTCTGAAGAAAAATTGCAAAGGTTAGTGGATGAGTTTGGGTGTGTGAGTAAAGGTAGAAAGTTGAATGTGAACATAGAAAAGAGTAAGGTGATGAGGGTATCAAATGATATAGATAAAGAAAAATTGGATATCAAATTGGGGAGGAGGAGTATGGAAGAAGTGAATGTTTTCAGATACCTGGGAGTTGACGTGTCAGCGGATGGATTTATGAAGGACGAGGTTAATCATAGAATTGATGAGGGAAAAAAATTGAGTGGTGCGTTGAGGTATATGTGGAGACAAAACACATTATCTATGGAGGCAAAGAAGGGAATGTATGAAAGTATAGTAGTACCAACACTCTTATATGGGTGTGAAGCTTGGGTTGTGAATGCATCAGCAAGGAGGCAGTTGGAAGCAGTGGAGATGTCCTGCCTAAGGGCAATATGTGGTGTAAATCTTATGCAGAAAATTCGGAGTGTGGAAATTAGGAGAAGGTGTAGAGTTAATAAAAGTATTAGTCAGAGGGCTGAAGAGGGGTTGTTGAGGTGGTTTGGTCATTTAGAGAGAATGGATCAAAGTAGAATGACATGGAGAGCACTTAAATCTGTAGGGGAAGAAAGGCGGGGTAGGGGTCATCCTCGAAAAGGTTGGAAGGAGGGGGTAAGGGAGATTTTGTGGGCGAGGGGCTTGGACTTCCAGCAGGCGTGCACGAGTGTTCGATAGGAGTGAATGGAGACAAATGGTATTTGGGACCTGACGATCTGTTGGAGTGTGAGCAGGGTAATATTTAGTGAAGGGATTCAGGGAAACCGGTTATTTTCATACAGCCGGACTTGAGTCCTGGAAATGGGAAGTACAGTGCTGCACTCTAAAGGAGGGGTTTCGGGATATTAGCAGTTTGGAGGGATATGTTGTGTATCTTTATACGTATATGCTTCTAAACTGTTGTGTTCTGAGCACCTCTGCAAAAACAGTGATTATGTGTGAGTGAGGTGAAAGTGTTGAATTATGAAAATATTTTCTTTTTGGGGATTTTCTTTCTTTTTGGGTCACCCTGCCTCGGTGGGAGACGGCCGACTTGTTAAAAAGAAAAAGAAAATCTGTTGAGTATACCTGGTAAAGTGTATGGTAGTTATTATTGAAAGAATTAAGAGTAGGATAGCAGATGAACAAGGAGGCTTTAGGAAAGGTAGGGGGTATGTAGACCAAGTGTTTACAGTGAAACATATAGGTGAACAGCATTTAGACAAGGGTAAAGAGGTTTTTGTGGCATTTATGGATTTAGAAAAGGCATATGACAGGGTGGATAGGGGGGCAATGTGGCAGATGTTGCAGGTGTATAGCATAGGAGGTAGGTTACTGAAAGCAGTGAAGAGTTTTTACGAGGATAGTGAGGCTCAGGTTAGAGCATGTAGCAGAGAAGATTATTTCCCAGTAAAAGTAGGCCTTAGGCAAGGATGTGTGATGTCACCATGGTTGTTCAATATATTTATAGATGGGGTTGTAAGAGAAGTGAATGCGAGGGTCTTGGCAAGAGGTGTGCAGTTAAAAGATAAAGAATCAAACACCAAGTGGAAGTTGTCACAGTTGCTCTTTGCTGATGACATGGTGCTTTTGGGAGATTCTGAAGAGAAGTTGCAGAGGTTGGTGGATGAATTTGGTAGGGTATATCAGAATAGAAAATTAAAAGTGAATATAGGAAAGAGTAAGGTTATTAGGATAACAAAAAGATTAGGTGACAAAAGACTGGTTATCTGACTGGAGGGAGAGAGTAAGGAGGAGGTGAATGTATTCAGATATTTAGGAGTGGACGTGTCAGCAGATGGGTCTATGAAGGACGAGGTGAATCACAGAACTGATTAGGGGAAAAGGGTGAGTGGTGCACTTAGGAGTCTGTGGAGACAAAGAACTTTGTCCGTGGAAGCAAAAAGGGGAATGTATGCGAGTATAATTGTACCAACACTCTTGTATGGGTGTGAAGCATGAGTGACATGAGTGATAAATGTTGCAACGAGGAGAAGGCTGGAGGAAGTGGAGATGTCATGTCTGAGGGCAATGTATGGTGTGAATATAATGCAGAGATTTCGTAGTTTGGAAATTAGGAGGAGGTGTGGGATTACCAAAACTAGTATCCAGAGGGGTGAGGAAGGGTTGTTGAGGTGGTTCGGGCATGTAGAGAGAATGGAACAAAACAAAATGACTTTGAGAGTATATAAATCTGTAGTGGAGGGAAGGCGGGGGTAGAGGTCGGCCTAGGAAGGGTTGGAGGGAGGGGGTATAGGAGGTTTTGTGTGCGAGGGGCTTGGACTTCCAGCAAGCGTACATGAGCGTATTTGATAGGAATGAATGGAGACAAATTGTTATTAACACTTGACGTGCTGTTGGAGTGTGAGCAAAGTAACATTTATGAAGGGATTCAGGGAAACCAGCAGGCCAGACTTGAGTCCTGGAGATGGGAAGTACAGTGTTTACACTCTGAAGGGTGCTAATGTTGCAGTTTTATAACTGTAGTGTAAAACACTCCTCTGGCAAGACAGTGATGGAGTGAATGATGAAAGTTTTTCTTTCTCGGGCCAGCCTGCTTTGGTGGGAATGGCCGATGTGTTAATAAAACAAATAGCGTTGTCTCAGCGGACAAGGAAGATGCCGATACCATGACTTCAGAGACAGTTGAGGTAGAGTAAGTAGAGATCAGGGAGACTATGGAGGGAGGTCTGAGTGGGGAGGGGAGTATGAACCTCGAGAGATGTGCCGGCGAGGACAGAAGAGTTCAGGCAAGGAAGGAGGCTGGAAGGTGAGTAGGGAAGAAATGGAAGAGAAGAGGAGAAGAGGGGACCACACAAGAGGGGGGGGGGTGAACCTCTATCTTCGTATGAAAGTTAGAAAGGGGGTGAGAACTATGCATCGAGGCCAAAAAGTTAAACTGTTGGAGAATTGTGAGCACTGGAGGGATGCGAAGAGACTTGGGCTTATGAGACAGGTTCAACTTCACAGGTGACAGGCATGAAGATGCAGGCTTGCAAGGCTTTGTGGACTGAGAAACTAGCAGGCAAGAAGAAGTAGAGGTAGGAATAGGGAAGGAGGTGGGGGTTTCAGAGGGTAAAACTGCAGAAGAATTAGAGACAGGGGTGACCCTGGAAGACATGACTCCAGAGGAGCTGGTAGGCAGGGAAGACCGCCAAGGTTGGTCTCCTAGCTACTCAAGAATAAGGAACATGAGGAAGATTCCCCTGAAGGCCGAGCTGAGACAGCCACAGCACAAGGCCTTTGCTCTCTTTATTTCTCATTCATTAAGATAGACCTGACATCGGCGGGGAAAAGGATGAGGGTCACTACAAGTGAGACAAGTGGGGGAAAACTGCAAGATGTATCGGCATGATCCACAGCACCGCAGACCAGGCACTCTGCCACAGATCTGCAATATTCAGCGGGGTGTCTGGGGCGCCAGCAATTTTGATACTGTTAGGGAGTAGGGACCACTTTATGGACCTCTAGGTGATGGCCCGCGATATAAATGGAGGACGGGAGTTCACAGCAGTCAAAGGTTAAGCGGGCAATGTTACTGGGAAAGCGCCTCCGCCTGCGAATGGGCAGGACACATGTATCCGCTTTGATAATTGGAAGGACCTGAAGGCCTAATTGCTCCAATATATCATCACCACAAGACAGAAAATCACACTGCACAATGGTATGTGGTAAAACCACCGTACCACTGCAAGAATTTAGAGTAGCGTGCTTGAGAACTGGGATAATAATGTTATCAATGGAAGTAAGATGGTAAAGATCATGAGTTTGTTCTGCATTCTGAACTGTAACAATGCGTGTACCGCATCGTTACAACACTATGGAGATGTCGATTATAGGGAAAAGAATTTAGTCCACTGCGTACTTGTAAACAAGGTGTGTAAAGGAAGGGGGTATTGTGTAAGTCGTTTCTGGGTGGAATAAGCAGACATCAAAGAACCGTCATCAGCAAATGGTCTGGAACGTTTAGGCATAGTTCCGCAGGCAGCCCAACCTGAGGTAGCTGGGCGATCCAAAAACCATCGCACCATATTCGGGGAAGATGGGCGCATAGTTAAAGGCGTGCAAGAGGCAGAGGCACTAGAAGAAGTGGGCGGAGCTTCAGCACCTGAAGCACGTGATGAATCGTCACCAACAGAAGGTACAGGAGTATGGGAAGAGTCTGAAGAATGGTCCAATAATGAAGCCGGGTCAGAACAGGGTGCAGTAACAAAAAGGGGCCTGGGAGGAGGAGGGTTATCAGGGAACGAAGACTCCATAATGATGGTACTTCTTTCTTATTATTTTAAAGAAGAAAAAAGAAAGGAAAAAAAAAAAGAAAGAGCAGAGGAAGTCACTAGAAGGCATGAAAGGGCCGTAAGTTCTCCCTCTCATCCAAGAGGACCTCAAGACCACAAGCAGTGCAGAGGCAGCATGGAACCTATGCCATACCCTGCCCTTCATGCCAGTAAACCAGCGCTCTGGGACAATAACCTCACATCTACTGAGCCACCTCAGCGGACAAAAGAGAGGGCAGCACTTCGCCGTATCTCGCATCTACTTGACTGACAGTAGGGGTTGCAAGTTTCTGTACAAGGCACAAGTATGCTCACACCTTGAGTATGCTTCACTTTCTTGGTTTGCCTGCCCCCCTCTCATCTACGACTGCTTGACAGAGTAGAGAACAGAGCAAGACGTCTCATCTCTCGTCTGGACCAATCCTGGATAGATCTGTCATTTCAGCAGAGCCTTCAACATAGGAGGGATGTGGGTGGCCTTACTGTTATGTACAAGGCCAATATTGTCAAAGTACCACACTTGGATCCACTTCGAGGACAGCGTGAAACAAGCTTTTATGCCACAAGACGGGCAGAAAGCAGCAACTTCACTCTGGCTGTACCCTTCTTCAGAATATCACTCCATCTGAGATCATATATACCCAGGATGACTCGAGTATGGAACACATTCGTACAGCATAATGATGTCAACGAGATAAAGTCAGTTGATCAAATGAAAATGCTGGCCCACAGATGGCTCTAATTTAATCCTGTTCCCTACTTGTATGTCTCATAACAATAAAAATGCTTTCAAATGAGCTGATGTAGGTAACAGCTCTTAGCTTGCCAATAAAGTTAGGAATCTTTAACCTGTAAATAGCTTGTCAATAAATCTAGGGATCCTTAACCTTGTCAAACCCTGTGTATAAAAAAAAAAAAAAAAAAAAAAAAAAAAAAAAAAAAAAAAAAAAAACACACACACAAAGCATACCTCCTTCGGCTGCCACCTCCCAGAACAGACAAGAGGCAGCCTCTGGACACCCTGCTCACCTCTTGGAAATCCGGGAAGGAAGCAGGGTGCCTCCAGATAATCCACAGTCCACAACAAACACCACCACACCCAAGGAACCTCACGGAGCGGGATGAACCATGGCACACTTTCCCCTACCTAGAAACTGTAATGCCAGAGGGGAGGACTCCAGAGGCTACAAATGAGATGGGGAAATGGGAGGGGGGGGGGAGGAAAGGTAAAAAGGGGGATGGGGAGGATGCAATAGGGAAGGGAGGATTGGGGGGTAATTAGGTTTGGTCTGAGGAAGGAGACCAAAGGGTCTAATTCCTTAGACCAAGAGCCTCTTCGTCACATCAAGGAGCCCCGTTTGAAGAGGTTCTCTGTTCAATAATCATGTCCCCGAGACACTCTTATATAACACTTGACCTCCATTTTGATTTCATCACACAAAAAAGTTTTATCGTAGTTCTCAGAATAGTAAAATATAACTAAGAATGCCGGGTTATTTATGGCATCACAACAACTGAAACAAGTCTAGTAAAAACCATAAAACAGACTGGGGGGTATAGGGAGCCCTATTCTTCCTCTGGAAAAAAAAAATGCCAAAAATAGAATATTTCTGCTACTCTGAGCCCTTTTTCAAGCTAGAAGTGTTTCTGAAATTGACCCAAATCATCTCTGCTGCACTAATAATTCTTCCCTTGTATCAAGTGATAACTAAAAAAAAAAAACCACCACCCTAGAAAATGTCTCAAAGTTGCTATTTGAATCCAAACACATGGCCAGAGATTTACTTTTCCCATTATGCACTGTGGGGAAGCATGATTTTTTATATATGGTGCAAAATTACTGTGCTGACCCATTCTCTCACGTCTAGGCCAAAATTTAACAATTGCAGTACATTTATGAGTGCTGTGCTTAAAATGTTCATCTACCTGAGTGATGCTGGTGTCATTTCATTGTTATAAAGGCTGATGAAGGCACCTTCAACATCATTATAATCAAAACTAAGTGCTAAACCACTAGGGTCATACAATGCTGCTGGGTAGAGGTTGTATGGTTGGTGAGTGCTAAAGGAAGTACAGTCAGTGGTTGTGTAATAAATCTGTTGCTGTCAAAAAGTCAAAGAGGGAGAAGAGAAGTGAGAACAGCCTCTAACTTATCACCATGAGAGTCACAGCGAGACACCCCCCCCCCCGAGGAAATGAGCATTAAAATCACCTAAGAAGAAGAGGAGGTGGTAGGGAAGAAATCAGATGCAACATCCAGAATAGATAATGGCCAAGGAGAGATATATAAAGAGCAGACTGTATACTACTTGTCCAGGTAGATGCGGGCTGCAGTGTAATGCAGCAAAGTATGGACAAGGACCCGAGAATGTGGTGTACCGTGGTGCACAAGAAGTGCACTTTCATGAAAGTTTCACTGAGAAAAGGATCCGACGAATGTAACAGGATATAGCCCAAGATGGGCCAGAAAACAAGAGTGCACAATTCTGTTTCTTGTAAACATGACACACACAGGAAAAAACTGGGAGAGCAACATCTGAAACTCACTCTGATTACTCCTGAGGCCTTGAATATTCCACTGTAAATAAGCCAAGGCCAGCTAAAAAAGCTTAACAGTAATATTTTGCAGGTGTGTATGGACCAGGAAGTTTAGTAAAGTCCATATGTGGAGGCAATGGGAAACTAGTAAGGAGTGACTTTTTTGATGACGAAGAAAGGCGCAGAAAGTGAGGATGTGATGTGTCGGGGGGTGGACTAGTGTACATCATAGGTGTTGTCCCCTCGATAAACGAGATGGCTTCAACAGTCTCAGATGAGAGATGGCGGAGAGAGAGCTTAACAGTGGGGAGATGCAGTTTGGGTAAAAAGGGGAGACAACAGAAGACATCAAAGAATGGGTAGAGGTGTCTTGGGTGGCAGAAAATTCCTGAGGGACAGGCGAGAGAGCAACTGTACTTGGGGGAGGATAAACCTTCACAACAGTATCAGATGCATCTTGAGGTAAAGGCCTAGACTTACAGATAGGGAGAGAACGTTTGGGAATGTCAAGTGGTTGGACGTTGAAGATTTGGACATGAATGAAGATTTAGACTTTGGAGAAGAGATATGTTGCATTGATTTAGACTGGAAGGGGCACCTAGATGTTGAAAGATATGAGTGGAAAGGTGAAAAAGTAGGGACAGTAATAGATGAGGAGGTTGGAACCTCAGAGCCCAGGACCGTCAATGGGTTGGACACTGAGTTGACTGTGGAAGTAAGGGGCAAAAAAGCAATTATGGAAGCAGACACCACTGAAGTCTGGGGCTGTCTAGCAACCCTGGAATAAGAGCTGTGGGAGTCTCTCTTGGAGGCGGAGATGCCATGGCATAAGAGAAGCCCTCCTTCTCTTTAAGGCAACAGATCTCCCTTTCTCTTAAGAAAACTGAGCAACGGCAAGAATAAGCCAGGTATGCCTCTTTCCCGTCAAGGCAAGAGAAAGGGTGGCTGCAGGATGGACAGCAATGGTCAGCAATACCACAGACAGGGCATTCTGCCCCTGACCTGCAATATTTCACCAGGTGGCCAAAGTACCAGCATTTTTGACATTGTTATGGGATACCAATCACCTCCTGCACTTGTAGGCATTATCCCACTGCATAAACAGATGGTGGCAGCTTACAACTGTCAAAAGTTAGCCTCATTATATTTCAAGGATAATGCCTGCACCTGCAAGCAGTGAGCATGTGCTGACTTTAATTATTGGGATTATTATTATTATTATAATCAAATAAAGCACGAAACCGACAAGAGTCATGCAGCGCTGCGAGGCAGAGAGTAGTGCCAGGTCTATGAACAGGTAGTTGGAAAGGAGATCAGAGGTAGGGGAAGAAAAGGGCTGGAAGGGACGCTAAAGGCTATATGTCAAAGTTTGTGTAGTAAAGCAGTTGCTGACAAAAAGTAAAAATGTGAATGTAAGTCAAAGTCAGGGCCATCAGCAAGGAGGGAAGATAAAGAGTGGTATAGTGGTGATGATGGTGGAGGTAAATTCTATGAGCTTGCTGGTAAACCAGAGATTCCACAAGAAAGTGATGAACCAAAACTGGGACCTGACAAACCTCAGAGAGAAACAGTGTCGCTCCACGAGATACCCATGGGTAAGACGAGTACGGAAAATGCAGAGGTGGGAGAGCGCAGTCTCCTGAGTACAGCAACAGTGGTAAGAAGACGGCCACAAACCCAAACGTGATTTCATAGAATGTAATTTGTTATTGCCAATGGTTGCAAAGACAGGTATAGATGGCAGTAAAATAGTCCCTGAATGGAATGCCACCTCCTAGAACTGAGAGGAAGCCTCTGGAGATACACCTGTCATCTGCAGAACACCCTGCCCCACCCTATGGAAATCCAGGAAGGGAGCAGGGCACCTCCAGATGATCTAGATTCCACGACAAACTACACCACCTCCAAGAGACCTCATGGAATGGGATGAACCCCGGCACACTTCCTCCTACCTAGGAACCATAATGCCTTTGGGGGGAACCCCAGAGGCTACAAACGAGATGGGGAAAAGGAAGGGGAGGAGGAATGGGAGAGGAGGGATGGGGAAGACAGGACAGAGGAAGGGAACTGGGGGGCTTAGGTTTGGTCAGAGGAAGAAGACCAAAGGGTATAATTTCTCAAACCGAGAGCCTCTTCACCGCTGCAAGGAGCCCCCCCCCCACGAAGAGGTAATGATCAGGAGATTCTGGAGCTCGAGTTGCTCCAGAATGTCTTCATTACACATGAGAAAGTCATGTATGATTGTACTAGGAAGGACTATAGATACACAGCAAGAATTAAGGGAGATGGGTTTGTGAATTGAAACTGGTGTGTTGTCAACAATGTCAAGAAGTGGAAGATTGTGTGCCTGCTCTGAATTTTAAACTGTAACAATGTGTGTACCACTCTTAAGGCTGTGGAAGGAAATGTTCTGGCCAAC
>NC_069399.1:51395442-51432942 GCF_026875155.1 Cherax quadricarinatus | reverse complement strand
AAGGATGGAACGTTCGCTTCTGCATAGAGGCTCTAAACAGGGTAAGAGAGAAAAGCCCCAAGGCATAAACGTAATCCTTGGTGATGAATGGGGTTAAGGCTAGAGAGAGTAGCAGGAGAGGCCGCTGAATAGATCTGGTCACCATAATCAAGTTTCGATAAAATGAGAGTGGAATGTAGGCGAAGGAGAGTTTGACGATCAGCTCCCCATGAAAGATGAGCAAGGGTTTTAAGAAGGTTCAGCCGGCTGTGACAAGTTGCCTTCAGAGAGGTAATGTGAGGTTTCCAGGATAACCTACGGTCAAAGAGGAGACCCAGAAACCTGACTATCACGTTCAGGGATACGGGAGCCATAGAGGTAAAAAGGATGATCGGAGATGACAGAGTGTCTAGTGAAAGTAATTTGGTGAGTTTTGGTACTGGAAAAATTAAACCCATGTGTGGCGGCCCAATTGGAAACACGGTCGACCGCATGTTGGAGAGAAACTGTAATGAGGTGACAGTCAGCGCCTGCACAGGCAATAGTGAAGTCATCAACATAGAGTGATGACCAAATATTTGATGGAAGATTAGAGGCCAAATCATTTATAGCAAGGAGAAAAAGTGTTGTGCTCAGAACACATCCCTGGGGAACACCTTCAGCTTGGATAAAGTCCGGGGAGAGCACATTATTAACCCGAACATGGAAATGTCTGTCAGTTAAAAAGTTCTTAAGGAAGGATGGTAGATTGCCTCGGAGGCCTAAGGAGTGGGCTTGGGCCAAAATATTGTACCTCCAAGTTGTGTCATATGCCTTCTCAAGGTCAAAAAATATGGCAATAACTGAGTGGTTATTCGCAAAGGCATTACGAACATACGTTATCCAAGCGTAGTAAGGGGTCTATGGTAGAACGTCCCTTATGAAAGCCATATTGACGAGTGGAGAGATTGTTGTGTGTCTCTAAATACCACAATAAATGTCTATTTACCAGGTGTTCCATCACTTTGCAAACTGCACTGGTAAGAGCAATGGGGCGATAGTGGGAGGCTTCATGTCCCGTAGTGCCCAGTTTGCGGAAAGGGAGAACAATGGCAGATTTCCACATCTGTGGAAGAACTCCTTGTGACCAAATAAGATTGAAAAGGCGTAATAGGACTGCAAGGGCCGACTGATGTAAATGTTGTAGCATACAAATATGAATGTTGTCGGGCCCAGCTGCCAATGATCGGCAAGCTGAGAGTGTTGCCTCCAGTTCTTGAAGTGTAAAAGGCACATTATACTGTTCTTCTCTGAGAGAAGAAAAGTCCAATGGTGCTAACTCTCTGGCAGACTTTCAGGAAAGAAACGAGGGGCATATATGGAGCCCCTGAGAAATACGGACCAGATGATTGCCAATTTCATTGGCAACATCTAGTGGGTTTGCTATATCAACACCGGCAACCCACAGAACAGGAGCCGGGTCAGGAGAATATTCACCACTCAGTTTTTGTACTTTTTTCCAGACTGCGCTCATAGAGGAAGCAGAGGTGATGGTGGAGACAATCTCGCCAGCAAGTGCGTTTAGCGTCACGGATGACACGGCGAGCGATCGCACGCTTCTGCTTAAAATAAAGAAGTCTCTCTGTGGTTCTATTGTACCGGTACCTGCCCCATGCAGCGTGTTTCGAACGTACTGCACGAGCACAAGCAGGAGACCACCAAGGCACGCATTTCTGAGAATCCCTGCCCGAAGTTTGGGGTATAGAATGAGAAGCTGCGTTTAAAACGGAGGACAAGAAGAGGTGTAAAAGCTCATCGATGGAGGACGAAGAAGGAACCTCACTAAAAACAGTTAGTTGTGAGTAAAGGTTCCAATTTGCCTGATCAAATTGCCAGCGTGAGATGCGAAGAGGTGGTGAATATGAAGGGGAAGTAAGAATGATTGGGAAATGATCGCTGTCATGTAAATCCGGGAGAACAGACCAGGTGAAGTCTAGTGCAGAGGAGGAAGAGCAGACAGAGATCGATGCAAGAGAGAGTGTGAGTCTGAGGATCAAAATGGGTGTTAGTACCTGTATTTAAAACATGGAGGGGTTGGGTAGCAAGAAAAGCCTCTAACTGAATGCCACGGGAATCACAGTGACGCCCCCCCCCCCCCGAGGAAATGATGGGCATTAAAATCGCCAAGTAACAGAAGTGGTGGCAGTAATGACGAAACAAGAAAGGCAATATCCGGAATAGATAATGCCCGAGAAGGAGAGAGATATAAAGAACAGAGTGTATACCACCTATGCAATTGGATACGGGCTGCTGTGTAATGCAGCGAAGTACGAACAAAGAGTTGATGGTACGGAATATCAGCGCGTAGAAGAAGGGCACTTTCATTAAAGGTCCCATCAGGAAAAGGATCTGAAGAATACAATAAATTATAGCCTGAGATGGGATAGATAACAGCAGAGTGTAATTTTGGTTCCTGTAAGCAAACACTAACAGGGGAAAACTGGGAGAGTAACATCTGAAGCTCACCCCGATTGCCCCTGAGGCTACGTATATTCCACTGTAAATAGGCCATGATTGGCAACGATAAAGATACCTGAAATTCGCAGGTAAGGGTTCCTACGGACTAGAGGGGTTAGAAAAGTCCACATGCGGAGGCAGCGGAAAACGTTCAAGCAGCGAAGGAACGGTGCGCTGCGAAGAAAGGAGTTGTGCAGATGGAGGAAAGGAGAGAGAAGGAACAGAGAGTGGATCAGTGTCCAATGATGGTTTGGTCTCTGCGATATATTCAGAGATTGCTTCAAGTGTTTTGGAATTCAGTGATGTCATATGGGAGACAATGTTGGAGATGGTAGGGGGAGGATGAGTAAAGATTGGAACTGTAATGGACTGTACCAAGGAAAGGGGGGGGGGCAAAAGGGTGGAGGGAACTGGAGAAGAAGTGCGGAAGGGGACAGAAGAGGCAGAAACCTGGGAGGTGGCAGAAGAGGAAGAAACTTGGGAGGGAACAGGGGAGGAAGGTACAATACGAAGAGGAGGGTGAACCTCTACACTTGTAACAGAGCCAGTGAGAGGGAAAGAACCAGGTACAGAGACAGGGAAGGTAAAATGAGGAGGTGGAAGAAGGAAAAGAGGGGTTAAAGGACCTTTTTTTGACTTCTGAGAAGTAGGACGACGATTGGGAGGAAGTGTCGTATGAGATCTCTTCGATACCGAGGCTAGTGAGGGAGAACACGAAGAAGCGAGAACAGACTGAGGCATTGAAGTAGGGACGTCTGAGCCCAGGACAGCAAAAGAATTAGATACAGGAGTGACTATGGGAGAGGTAACCACAGAGGAGGCTGCAGAAGATGGGACCCCAGAAGTGGGGGGACGTTTTGAAACACGGGAATAAGAAACACGACGTAGTCTCCCTTGGAGGTGGAGATGAGAAACTGCTATGACATAAGGGAGACCTTCTGCCTCTTTGAGGTAACGGATTTCCCGCTCATTTAAGTAGACTTGGCAATGGCGAGAGTACAAAGGGTGAGCCTCACGACAATTAAGGCAAGAGGGAGGTCGATTGCAAGACGTATTAGAATGGTCATCAGCACCACAGACTGGGCATTCGGCTATAGATATGCAATATTTCGCTGGATGGCCAAATCGCCAGCAATTTCTACACTGTTGTGGCGTAGGGATAACCTTTTGAACTTGTAACCGATGTCCTGCTACATAAACTGAGGATGGGAGTTCACAGCTGTCAAAAGTTAAACGAGCCACATTGCTAAGGTATCGTCTCCGCCCGCAGGCAGGAAGAACATAAGTGTCTACCTTGAGGATTGGGAGATCTTGGAGTTCCAGCTGTTCAAGAATGTCATTGCCACATGTCTGGAAATTTTGTTGAACTATGGTATGGCGCAGAATGACGGTACCACTACAAGAATTGAGGGAATGATGTTTTTCAATAGTGACAGGAACAATATCGATATGGGAAAGAAGAGAAAGATCATGAGCTTGGGTAGCATTCTGTACAGTGATGATGCACGTACCGCTCTTAAGAGCATGAAAAGAAATATCTTTACCAACATAGCGTAGGAGTGCCTTGCCAATACTATGGTCGGAAAGATAGGTAATAGAGGAAGTCGGTCGTAAAGTGAAGAATTTAGTCCATTGTGCATTCTAAAACTGAGCATGGAAAGGGAGTGCAGGATGTGTCGATCTTTCCCGAGAAGAACGAGAAGGTGGAGAAGCATCATCAGCAGGTAATTGTCATTGGCGTTTAGGCGTGGGACCAGAGTTGGTCCGACGTGGAACGGGCCGGCGAGTCGAAAATTGCCGCACCGTAGAGGGAGAGGCCGGAAGTATAGTCAAAGGAGAGCTGAGTTCAGATAAATCGAAGGAGTCAGTCAAGACCTCAGTACCTGAAGCGGGTGAGGAAACAGCACCGGCAAGAGGTACAGAGGCATTAGGAGTGTCCGAAGAGTGGTCCAAAGACGAGGCGGGGTCAGAACGGGGTGCGGTATAAAGAAGGGGCCCGGGGGAAGCAGGTTCATGGACTAGGGCTTCCATGGTTAGGTTGCTCCTCTCTTTTTGTTTTTAAGAAAAAAAAAGAAAGAAAAGAAAATAAAAATAAAAAAAAGAATAAAAAAAACGGGGTACCCGGGAGGGATAGTTCCTAGGAGGAATGAAAGGGCCAGAAATCTCCCTCCGTGCCCAAGAAGACCTCAGCACAGCAAGTAGCGCAGATGCAGCATGGAACCCGTGCCATACCCTACCCATCATGCCAGTAAACCAGCAATCCGGGATAGCAACCTCACATCTGACTAGCTACCTCTGTGGACAAAAGAGAGGGCGGCCGGATATCCGCCACAAAGCATACCTCCTTCGGCCACCACCCCCGGAATCTGAAAGGTGGCTTCCAGAGATACACCCATTGCCCGAAAGAAACCCAAAGCCACTTCCGGGATACCGGAGAGGGATCAGGATATCTCCAGGCAATCCAGATTCCACGGCAAACTACGCCACCGCCAAGAACCTCAACGGAATGGGATGGACCCCGGTACCCTTTCCCCTACCTAGGAACTAGCGTGCCTGTGGGAAAAAATCCCAAAGGCCAAAAAGGAAGGGCAAAAGGGAGGGGGGGGGAGGAGGAGGAGGAGGAGGAAAGGAAAAAGGGGAGGATGGGAGAGGGATGGGGGGATTGGGGGGTAATTAGGTTCGGTCTGAGGAAGGAGACTGACAGGTCTAATTCCTCAGACCAAGAGCCTCTTCATCACGCCAAGGAGCCCCCCTTGTAGAGGGAAGGAACCTTCAGCAGGGAAAATCTTACATCTCTGCTTACTATGCTCTGTGGATGCTCATTTTCTCTTCATTATCACCTTTATCTTATATTTATTTTTCCATTGTGGTGCTTTTAATTGGTTATTTTGTATGGACAGAGGACAACTCAACCTTACTTAACCTAACCAAGAAATCTGTTGCAAACCGTGAAAAATCTACACAGATACTTATGGAAATCAGAAGGAGGAGCACTAAACCTGTCAGGGTTGTACAATGCCTGGGAAACAAGAGGCAATCAGGTTTGATCCAAAGGAAAGGTCAGGTCCAATTCCTTAAGAGTCCTTCATTGGCATCAAGGAGCCTCTCTAGAGGAGACCAAATTCCAAAATATAACAAAATTTAAATGTTCTGCAATTTAATATTACAGTTCTTAAATCATATATAAAACTTGTGTAATTCATGCATCTCCATTTATTCTTATATTACTGTTTAGTACAAAAATGTATTTATAAATAATATGAAAAGACAAACTTACACGCAGCACATTCTTAAAACTAAGTGACGGGAAACATAAACCAACAGTAAGTGTTGGGTATTTACGTTTAAATATAGGAAAGACGAAGAAGAAAAAATATATAATGATTATCTGTAAATATGTGCTGCTGCTGGTGTCAATATGAAGCAGAAAAATGACTGAGGTGTGTCTCCAAAATGCAGTATATATACCATATATATATATTAAAAAAAAGGGGGGGAGGGGCACAGCAGTGTGAACAATGCCAAAGCTGTGTTACCAAGTAATCTCCTCAAACACACTGTACAGATTCAATTTGACTTATTTTGAGATCAAGAGACATTTAGATACAATATCTAAAAATAATTCCTAGAATAACAAATGGCTACTATATATAAGCAGGTTTTGATAGAAATATATCCATTTTACTGGAGCCAAAATTATAGTTTATAAATTAATATGCACATTTTGTGAAGATGCCACATTTCACTACATAATTATAATGCAATACTGCATACAGGACATTACCTCCAAGCAGAGAGCAACCACAAATAACACACAAACTTACTAAATCGAGAATTCCTAGGGGTGTATTGGGAATTTTATGTTGGATATATACAAAATTCTATAAACAATACTTCTGCAAAATTCCCTTAAAATTCAACAGCTGTAAAATTATTCCTTATAAATAATATTTATACATACACACTTTGTCTTCTCTATGGTTATTAGAAAATACAGAAAAATAGTGCAATGGATGTACAGTATCAGCAATGTGATGCAGTCTTGCTCTATCTCTGGACCCTAACCTTATTAATGAAGTGTATTTCTAAGTAGATTAAATCTCAAGTATTCATTCTAGACTAACAACAAATATACACACTAATATACAACTTTAGGTCAGTCTACAATAAATATTTTGATTTTTTTCTTTTACTATTACATAAATATGAACTGGAAACCCCCTAGCTCAAAGATACTGTCCAGAGCTTTATAAGAATTATTGTGAAATGTAACATTCACAATAAAAAGCAATTTACAAGTTTCATTAACATATAATGTACTGGTCCTTCAAAAAATAAACCTTTGTTGTGGTATTCACAAAAAAAAAAAAAATGCCCCTGACTTGCTGTATTTTATCACCATTTACAGCATGTCACAATTATTGCATGCAATGAAATAAAATTACTGTGTATGAAAGTCACAACCATTATACAGACTATGATTCATCTCATCTATTTCATTCATGTCAGAGTTCCTGCTTCAAAAGTTTCCCTCATAGATTTGAGCATACGATTTTTCTTAATTACACTCTCAGCCTCAGATATTTCTTTAAGTATTTCCTCCAGAGTTGAGACTGCCTTTAAGGCTTCTTGACGTGTGCCACTGATGCTAACAATATCTGAGGACTGATGATGCTTGGCTATAGTCTCTAAAGTAGATGACATCCTAGTGCAATGTGGAGAAGCTAAAATCTCTCTTAATTTTATGGCACAACTATTGGAGGCATTTGATGAGAGGGAGCTTGTATTAAAGGATGATTGCTGCTTAGCATCAAGACTGAGTAGAGTAGAACCTTGGTACACAATTGCAGAAGTTACCAATGACCTGACTGCATCAAAACCAAGGTTGTAGTAAGTAATCACTGCACACACATCAAGTACAGACTGTTGCTGACAACGATTAGAGAACTGTTGTAGCAACTGATGTTTATTAGATATATCTTGATCTGTTATCTCATGTCCACACACTAGACACTGCTGATTATTACCAATGTTTGCAGAAGAATATTCCAAAAATTCAACATTCACTATTTTCCCATTAACCTGAGATTCTTTTTTGGTTCTAGGACTACCCCTTGAAGTTACAGGCACTATTTTTTGCATATTACCAGCCTTATTTATATTTTCTTTCAAATTACTTTCACTTAAACTTGTACCTATTTTCTCAGTGTGATTTGTAAAAAAGGCTACACAAACATCACTTTGTAGTGAGGAAGAAATGCCATCTTTATCACTGGCCACATTTTCTTTACTACATCTCCGGGCCTTTACAGAAGCCTTTCTTGAAGTTGTTTCAACAATAGTAGCTACATCACTGCTAGTGACAACATCCTCTGAGAACTGAGTATGAAGAGAAGCTGAATTTTTTGTCCTCTTTAAAGTTTTACTGTCATGCCTATGCGAGGAACGCTTATATTTGACGAGCCGGCATGAAGTTGTGTGCTTTCGCTGAGTGCCTTTAAGTGCAAATGTTAAATGGCAATGAGGACACTCAAAAAGATGATCCTCCGCTTCCATAAGGCTCATCTCAAAAGCAATTGTAACACAATCTTGTTGATGATCTTCCAATGAGGCAAGGGACCCAAACTTTAATCCACAATCAATACATTTGAGTTCATTTACATCATGCTTAGTATTATTGCCAGTCTTCTTTCTCTTAGTATTTATACAGTTCTTTTTAGGAAGACTAGCAACATTTACAAGAGCCTCATCAGTATCCTTAACTAAAGGATTAATTAACTCGTGTCCATCTTTGAACGGTACTCCAGACGTAGAAGCTGCTCTTTTTCGTTTTGCTGGCATTTTATGTGCAGCACTTATTTCTTCTTTATCCAAATTAGTTACCTCCTCTGTAGTTTTAATCTCTAATGGTGGATCTAGAGTACTCTCTGATTTATTCTTTAATAAATGTTCTTGGGAAGATCTTATTCTCTTTTTTCTTGGTTGTGGAGGCTTCATAGCCGTTTCTTTCAAAAGAGGTACCTGATGTTCAGCAAGACAAGAGACTACTCCAACATCTTCCAGTACAGGTTCATTGATGACTTCTTTTAACTCCAGTGGATTTTGACTTTCTTGCACTTGACCTAGTACAGATGACCTGGTGGGAATATCTTTTATTTTTTCTACCGATGATCGACGTCTCTTGATCTTAGCCGGCATTTTTGAAGTGAGGGTTACACCACCTTCACCATTACTATCACTTTCAGGGGGATCTAAAGTTTCTTCCTTACATGGCTTAAAAACATTCATTGGCTCTAAAACTGGCATAGAATGTAACATACAAGAACTGGGATTTTCTTTAGACTGAACAACTTGGCTCTTGTCCCTCTGAGTTTCCAAAACACGCGCAATGGTTTTTTAATTTTTTTATATAAGTATTCTTTACTGAAGAGGGGGTTTAAAAAATTTAAACCCCTTTGGAAAAAGTTCTTCTTTTTTTATTTTTTTAAAAAACTTTTCCCCAGCTTTTGAAACTTTAAGGTAAGATTTTTGGCCCATTCCTTACATTTTTTCCTTTTTTCCCGGGGTTTTTTAAACAGCATTTTTTTTTGTTTTGTTTGGGTTTTTTTTTTTTTTTCTTTTTTTTTTTTTTGGTTTTTTTTTTTTTTTTTTTTTTTTTTTTTTTTTTTTTTTTTTTTTTTTTGTTTTTTTTTTTTTCTACATGCCTTCTTAGAAGGTACTGGAAAAAAGGGCCCTCAAAATTTAGAAGATTCGGGAATAAATTAGCTACAGATTTTTTTAAAAAAAATAAAGCTTTGTTTTTTTTTACTAGCAAAGGGTCTCTTATCTGTCAACAGAGTTTTTTTATTTGGGCCTTTTTTTTCCCTTTGTTATTTTTTTTTTCTCTAAAGCCTTTTTTTTCCTTTTTTAAGTTCTTTGTTGGGCTAGACAAAATGGAATTTCACCCTCCTCCTCTTCATTTAAAAAAAACCCAAGGGAGTAAACCCCTTTAATAATATTTAATTTCCTATTCAAAAAATTCCCAAAAAATCTTTGTACTTTTCTTATATATTTTCTTATTTTTTTTGGGTGACGGGGGTAATTTAACAAAACTCTCATCAAGAATTGCCCTAAATGTTAAACTGTCTCATACGGTAAAACTTTTTGTTTTTTAATTCATTTTTTTGAAATTTTTCTTTTCTTTTGCAATTTAGAAAAAAATTTGGGGGCTTTGCGAAGCTCCCTCACCATCAGAAAATTTACCTACACTCGCTGACCCCTTTTTTTTTTTCCCTTGGGAAAGCAAGTGAAGTTTACTTCTTGTATTTTTAACCCCTGAAATAGGGGTAAAGGTTTTTTGGGGGCACACTTTTTAAACCAGTGCACCCAAAAAAAATTACATTTGGGAATTTCACATTTTGGAGTTTCTTTTGGGGGCCCTTAAAATTTCCCCTGAAATGCAAATATCACTAAAATCTTTGAAAATTTTACACATTTTTTAAAAATATTTTTTTTTACATATTTTTTAACTTTACTTTCCCCCAAACATTTTTTTTAATTTCAAAAATCTTTAAATTTAACTAAAATTCCTTGATTTTCTTTCTGAGCTTGCTAATAAAAAATTTTTTTCCTTTTTATTTCTTTAATAGCCCTTATTTTTCTTTGTATTTTTTTAAAAATTACTTTACCCCTTGTAATGTATTTACGGAATTTAAAACTTACTCACCACTTTCACATTTGAAAACTTTTTTTGAAAAATTTTTTTCAATATTTTGCCCTTCTGTTATTAAATTTCCCTTCATTGGGGTACAAAAAATAAATTTTTCTTTTCCCTTTTTTTTTGGTATTTTTTTTTCACACCCAATGTTGTCTTTTTTTTCCCACAAAGGGAATAAACAAAAAAAAAGGGTTTCCCAAAATTTCCCCTTTTTTTTCCCCTTTTCAAACATTTATTTTAATGCACCCATCACATGGGCAACACTGCTAGATAAAATTTGAAAAATTGGGTTTCTAGGTATCCCCTGACATAAATAACAAGGGCCTTTCCATTTTTATTCTGAACTTCCTGCAATTTTTTACGTTTTCCCCTTATTCAATGCATTTTTTATAGGTTTAAACTGTTCCCGGGCTTGCCCCTTTTTTTTTCCCTCTTCTTGCGGGATAAACAATGAAATTTTCCTGCCAGAATCTTTCCATTTCCTTTTTTTGAAAAATTAAAAATTTGGGAAACGGGCCCATAGGGAACATAAGATAGTCACCCTTTTTTTTTCCCATATTTTGGCTCCCTTTTTTCTTCTTTTTGGGGTTTCACAGTAACCTTCAAAAATTTCCTTCCCTCCTCCTTTTCTAAATAACAACTTTGTTTTGCTTATCACTGCATCTTCTGTATTTCGAGTCCCCCACCATTTTTTGCAGTGGAACCTTAGGGAAATGATAAGGGAAAATTTTAGGGGAATTCTTTGCCCCCAAAATTCCCATTTTTCCCTCCACAGTTTAAAAACCATTTCCAAAAATTTAAAACGAAAAACTTCTGGTTCAGAATCATGGGAGCTATCATTTGTCTTCACTTGAAAGAAAAAATATAACCCCTTTTTTCTTCATTTTTTGGTATTTTCCCTTTTTTTATTTTTTTAAACTTCTTTTTCCTTTATCTTTGATATTTCTTGCACATTTTCTTACTTTTTTGGGAAAATTCTTCACCCAAAAATTTTCACTGTGCTTTACTTCCACATTGAAGATTGGTCGGGAATTTAAAATGCTTCTTAATTTTGTGAAAACCCTTTTCCCTCCCCACCTCAGCATTTTTTCCCAAATTAGATCCTATACTCCCCAGTCCTCTAATTTTTTTTGGGCTTTGCTTTCTTTCTTCCACAAAGGGGTTTTTTTGGAGAAATTAATTTTGCGGGCAAAGGGGGTTAACTGTTTCTTGCCCCAATATTGGAGTCCAATGAATTTTTTTTTGCTATTTGATTATTTTTTTTAAAAGTTTTTGGTCTACTTTCCCTCCAAAGGGTTATCTAACCATCCGGGGTTTTTTTAGTCACCCCCAATTTTGCCCCTAGGGGCTTTTTTTTACCAAGATTTTGTTTTCCAGTGAGAAATTTTTTTTTTTTTTTAGAAAACTACCTTTCTTTGCTCCCTAGCCCAGCAATCTCTTTTTTCCATTTTTATTACAAATTTCAGAAATTTTTTAAAATTTTTAAGGTAATTTTTTGTTAGTTTTTTTTGCCCAGCTTTTTAAAGGAAATTGTTTCATTTTTTTCGGGGGTTGTCAAAAGGGGTTTGTGTTTCAACTTTGCAATTTTTAAAACTTTTTTTTTTTTGTTTTTTTGGGTTTTTTATCAATAACCCTTTTTATTTTTTTTCCTTTTTTTTGCATCTTTTTCCCCCACCCTTTTAAAACTTCTCAAATCACCTTCCCTGCTTTGCTTCTTTTTATTTTTTTGAATGACCCTTCTTTCCCCAAATTAAAATTCTAAGATAGCTTTATTCTCTTCATTTATATTTTTCCCCTTTTGCTTTAAACTGCCAATTTTCATAACTTTTTTCTTTAGTTTCTCTTTAAATTTTTCTAAAAAACATCAAAAGTGTCCTTGGGGGGTTTTAAATTTTTTCACAATATCAAAAGTAGCCTTAAAAACCAATTTTCTTAGTATCCTGCCCTTTTTCAATATTCGACCTTCAGGATCACACTTATATTTTCCTTTTTACCCTTTACCAACTACTTTCTTTAACTCCTTTATTTATTTATTTCTATTTTTGAAATTTTTCCCTTTAAATCTATCACTATCCCATTTTCCCTTTCTTTCCGGGGTTTTTAATTTTCTTCTTTCCCCCCAAATTTTATCCGGGCATAAGCGCCAGGGAAACTAAAAAGGGCATTACCAAACCATTGGCCCCTGAAAAAAATGGCTTTGAGTCTTCTTTAATTCTAAATTTTCAATGGAGCCCCCCTGCCAAAACTCTAAACCGTCTCTTCACACCGAAAAAATGAACAAAACTGTAGATGACCCGGGCATTTTGAGGAGTGTTAGGGGCCCAAAGATCCGGGAAAAATTTTACATTGTGAAAACTAAACCCCTTTTCAAATAATCCCCCTGCCTATTTTAAACATATATAAAATTCAAACGTACATTTTTTGTAATTTCTTTTTGGGGGAAAAGGGAAAGTTGGAAAGTTATCTTCCAAATTTTCAATGACATTAAAGGGAAATCAAATTTTGACACAGATATTCCCTGCAAGCACTACCAACAAAATCCTTTTTCATCTCCCAAAAGCCCTCCTTCAAGAATTATCTAAAAAAACCCATCAAGGGTACTTATCAAATTTTCAAACACACTGTACTTGTATTGTAGTGAAATTATTTTAGGGTTTATTGGTTTCTCAATAATTTTTAAAACCCCTGAAAGGGGCCACCTGCATTCTAAGGCTTTGGAAAACCCGGGCCAACCATAGTACAGTAACTACATCCTGACTCACTTTATTAGGGAAGCCGTGAGCAGTAAATTTGGGGCCAAAATATGAAGAAAGCATCTATGTGGTAAAATGTGCAACATTTTTAAAAAAAAATTTTCCCCAAACAAAATCAGTGCAGAGAAAATAAAACTGTGACCTTTTTTTGGGGTTTAAAAAGGGGACTTTTTAGTGTATTTTTGTATGGCTTTTTACAGAGTATTTTTCAGTTTTCTTGGGCCATTTCATAAAAATGGGGAAAAAATTTTTACAGAAATAGTACTGAAAAAAGCTTGAAAATGAAACCCCGGGGAAAATGGAAATGTTTTTTTTTTGCCAATGTTCAAGGTAAAACAAATCTCATCACACATCCAATACATGTCAGCTGGTGGATCTAATATGCGTTCACAATTTTTGCTGATATTATTTATACAATTATTACAAAAATTGCATAACAGTAAATCTTTTACTTTTTGGTAAAAAATAAAAAAACAAATGGAAATTTTGTTTAAAAACCCGGGAAGTAACTAAAAAAAAGAGGAAAAAGGGTTTTTTTGTACCAGGAAGGGCCCGCAAATTTTCAATTTTGGACCCAATTTTTAAAAATTTTGGGAAAATTTTTAAGTTTTTTTATGACACGGGCCCAAAATTTCTGGGCCCTTAGCTGAAATAGTTTCTTTGGGGAAATTTTTGTGCCAGTTTGAAAAAAAGGAACACAACAAACAAAATAGCTAAGAAAATTTGTTTAATGGGGAAAAAAGTAATGGCCAAAAACAGGACTCAAAATGGGGAAAATCACCGCTGGGACAAAAAACTGTTACACCCCAAAAAATTCCCTGAGAGCTAATTTGGGCAAAATTTTTTACCAAATTTTGTACTTTTTGTTTATTACCTTCAGAAAAAGATACTCTATTTCAGAAGAAAAAAAAAATTTTTTTTTAAATTCGGATGGGCCCGTGGGGAAATTTTTACACTGGGGGCTGGACCTTCCCAAAAGGGGTTAAAAAAATATGCCTCCCTTAAACATAAGAAAGAATTTCACTCATACATTTTGAAAAGGAACAATCCTAGTTTTAAAAAAAACTAAAATTCAAAAAGGGAAAATTTTAAAAATGGACAGTAACAAAAATTTTTTTAACAAATGTCCTTGGGGAAAGAAAACCCCAAAAATTAAAAATTTAATATATATCCCCTTTTTAAGAGGCAAAGAAACTAAGTTCCCTGAAAAAAACCCTCATCCTTAAGGTTTCACAATTAAAACCCCCAGCCAAGGGAAAAAAACTTTTCGGAATAATAAACCCTTCCCTAAAAACAAAGGTTAAACCCCCTTTTTTTTGCAAACTCCAATTTTTTTTCCTTTTTCCCTTTTTCCCCCCTTTTTTTAAATTTTCTTTCACCTTTTTTCCAAAAAAATTTTTCCTCCGGGTTTCCCCCTCTCTTTCTCTTCTTCCCTTTTCCCCTTTTTTCCCCCCCCCCCCTTCCCCCCCCCTTTTTCCTATTTTATTTTTCACCCCCACCTTTCTTCCCCCATTTTTCCCCAAAAATTCCCCCCCTTTCCCCCCATCCCCCCCTACCCTTTCTTTCCCTTTCCTCCTCTTTTGTTCAAAACAAAATTCCCTCCCCCTCCCTTAAATTTACCTTTTTCCTTCCCCCCCCAAATTTTCCCCCCCCGGGCCAACTTTCCCCAGTCCCAAAAAATCCAAAATTTTTGCTCCACCCAAACCCTCAATAAAAACCCCCCCTTTCCTAAAAATCCCTCCTCCTTTTCCCCCTCTTTCCCCCTTCTTTCTCCCCTCTTTCCCCATCCCCCTTTCTCCCCCCCCTTTCCCCTTTCCCCTCTTTCTCCTCTTTTTCCCACCTTTCCCCTCTCCCCCCTCGCCCTCCCCCCCCCCTTTTCTTTCTCCCCCCCCTCCCTTTCTCCCCCCTCACCCCCCCCTTCCCCCTCCTTTTTCTTTCTCCCCCACCCCCCCACTTTTATCTTTCCTCCCTTCCTCTCTTTTCCCCCCCGCCCCCCGAAAAAATCTTTTCCCTCTTTCCTCTACCCCACCTTTTTCCCCCTTTCTCCTTTTTTCCCTCCCTTTTCTTTCCTTCTTTTTCCCTCTCTTTCCTCCCCTTCTTTCCTCCCCTTTTTTCTCTTTCTCTTTTTCTTTTTCTCTTTTTTCCCCTCTTTCTTTTCCCTCTTCCCCCTCTTTCTCCTTTCTTTCTCTCCCCTTTTTCCTTCCCCCTTTTTCTCTCCCCTTCCCCTCTGCCTCCCCCTCCCCTCCCTCTCCCCCTCCCCCTCCCCTCCTCTCTTTCCCCCTCCCCCCCTTTTCTCCTTTCTCCTCCTTTTCCTTCCCCTTTCCCCTTTTCCCCTCTCTTTCTCTTTTTCCCCTCTCTCTCCCCTCTCTTTTCCCCTCCCCTCTCTCTCCCCTTCTCTCTCTCTTTTCTCTCTCTCTCTCCCCCTCTCTCCCCCCTCTCCCCTCTCTCTCTAAACACTCACACACACACACAACAACACACACACACACACACACACCAACACACACCCCAACACCCACACACACACACCCACACACACACACACACCCCACACACCCACTTCCCTGTTGTCTAAGCCCCCTTTGACATAAAAACCCCTTCCCCCCAAACCCCCCGCCCCCCCAAAACCTTGCCTAGAATGATCCCTACCCCTCCCCTTTTCCCTCTACAAAACCAAATTTAACTGGACCGGGGCCAGGGGGTACAAACCCCCTGAACACCCTCCAGTTAAGTAAACCAAATTTTTTTTCCATAAACTCCAAATCCCCCAAAAAAAACCTTAACAACCTCTCCCTAGCTCCTGGAAAAATCATGGCCCCCTCATTTTTGGGCCTTTCCCCTGTTTGGGCCAACTCGTATCGGCCCGGTTTTTTTGGCTCCCTTATTTCGGTGATGGGCCTTTTTGGAAATGCCCCTTTCAGCTCGGGGGGTGTTTTTGTGGGGTCATTTTTGGCTGTGTCTCTCTTTGCGTGAGGAACTTCTGCTCATACATCCAAACATTTCCCCTCATTTTCCTTTGGGTTTTTTTGTTTTTTTTTTTTCAGTAAAACTGCAAAATTTAATTTCCCCCCTCCAAGCTCCAAAGAAATTTTCCTAGTAAAGTTCCTGTGGTAAAAAAAAGTGAGAAAAAGCCCTGGAATTTTTAACATGAAGTTTTGGGTCTGGGGGAGTGGGAAACGTAGCAGGCATACAGGGGGTGTAAAAAGGGGGATACAAGGGGGTGTAGCAGGCAAAGCAAAGGGGGGGGAAACAGCCCCGCAAAGGGGGTGTAGGCCGGCAAGCAGGGAGGTAGCAGGGAAGCAGGGGGTGTAAAAAAGGGAAACAGGGGGTGTAACCGCCAAAACAGGGCACGAAGAAAAGGGGAAACCCGGAAATGTTAAAAACCCGGCATGCAAAAGTGTAAACAAAAGGCCCAAACCGGGGGTGTAACCCGGGATGCAGGGGGTGTAGGGGGGGGAAAGCAGGAAATGTAGCAGGCCTTTCAGGAAGTGGGTGGCAAAAGACAAAGGGAATGTAAACAGGCATGCAGGGAAAATGTAAAAAACCCGGCGGGAAAGAGTGTAGCCAAAGGGAAAGCAGGGGGTTGTGGCAGGGAGGCAAAGCAGGAAGTGTAGCAACAGCAGGAAAATGTAAACAGACATGCAGGAAGTTTAGCAGACATGCCCCGGGGAAGGGGTAAACAACCAAAGCAGGAAGTATACAGAAAAGCAGGAATGTAAGCAGACATGCAGGAAATTAGCAGAAAATGCAGGAAGTGGGCAGGGCATGCAGGAAGGTAAACCGACCTGCAGGAAAAAAGGGAGCAGCCCTGCAGGGAAAATGTTAAAACAGAACCCTGGGAGGAAAT
Organism: Cherax quadricarinatus; assembly: GCF_026875155.1. Classification (NCBI taxonomy): domain Eukaryota; kingdom Metazoa; phylum Arthropoda; class Malacostraca; order Decapoda; family Parastacidae; genus Cherax; species Cherax quadricarinatus. The sequence continues at coordinate 51,416,171 of NC_069399.1, read as the reverse complement.
GTAACAGATTGGGAGGAAATAAAAAACAACAAGCAGGGAAATACAGCAGAAAAAGCAGGAAGTGTACAGGCAAACCCCAAAATTTTTTCCTTTAATAAAGATATGTAAAAACGATTTTTTTAAAAAAAAAATTTTTTTGGGAAATTTTTTTCTGGAAAGGGTTAATTTTCCCTTTAAAAATTTAAATTTTTAAAGGAAAATATTATTTTTGGTTTTTTGGGGGCCCTTTCGGTTTTAGGAAAGGGCCCCGGGTTCTGAAACGGATTTTCGGCTAACAATTTAGGGGGCCCCCTGTACTCCCAACAACCTTGCACTTCTTCTAATCTTCAAACTACAAAAACCCCTGCACAACATTCACAAACCCCAATTTTTTCAAATAAAAAATATAACTAGGAATATTTGGGCCCTGGTTTTTGGTGTCCCCTAATTGAATCAGACCTATTAAAAAAACCCATAAAACCCGGCTAAGGGGGGGGGATGGGAGCCTTACCTGTCCTCAGGAAAAACATAAAATCAAATACAATTTTGTTACTTTGAAACTCAATTTCAAGCCCACTTCCAGTCCTGAAACTGAAAAAATCATCTCTATTTCAGTAGTACTGTATGTCTTTTTTTTTTTTCTTTTTTTCCCCCCTTTTATAAGGAAGGATTTTTTTTTTTTTTTTTCCCCCCTTTTTTTTGGGTTTTTCCCTTTCCCCCCATATTGGGTGTATTAGGAAAGGATTTTTTTTTAATTTTTTTTTTAGCCCCAAGAACCCATTTTCCATGTTTTGGGCCCAAATTTCCCCCCCCAAAAAAAGGGGCACCAAGGTTTTTACCCTTAAAAACCCCAATAACATGCCTGGGAAAAGGAAATTCACTGGGGGGGGTTTTGAAATTTTTTTGACAGATTAGACAAAAAGGGGAAAAAAAAAAAGGGGTTTTTTAAAGATGAGGGAAAAAGAAACGAAACCCCTTAAAATTAAAAAAAACCCTTTTTTTAAAAAAAAAAAAAAAAAAAAAAAAAAACCCCCCCCCCTTTTTAAAAAAAAATTTTAAAAGGGAAAAAACATAAATTTTTAAAAAATTTGAAACCCCCAAAGAAAAACACAAAAAAAAAAGTGAAAGAAAGAAAAAAAAAATAAAAGGGGAAAGTTGGTGGTTTGGGGGTAGAGAAAAAAAGGATTTTGAAGGTCCCCTTTTTTTAGAACTCATTTTTTTAAATTTTCAATATTTTTTTTTAAGTTTTTTTTCCCCTTTTTTAAAAAATTAACAAAAACCCCAAAATTTAAATAAAATTAAAAAAACCCGAACTGTTATTTTTTAAAATTTTTACAAAAAGTTTTAAAAATTTTTGTTTAAAACCCTTTTAAAAAAAACAAAAGGGTTTTATAAGAGAAAAAAAAAACCCCCCTTTTGAAAATTTAGGGTTTTAAAAACCCCCTTTCCCCCAAAATTTTAAAAAAAAAAATTTTACACAAAATATCCGGGTTTTCCCGGGGGGTGTAAAAAAAAAAAGGGCCCATGCGTTGAAAGAAAGTCGATACCCAGGGTTTACCAAAACTTTTTTTTCCTTTCAACACACCGGCCGTACCCCCCCGAGGGGGGGGGCCCCCAAAAGGAAAAACGAAATTTTCTCCTTTTAAAATTTAAAAATTTTAATACAGGAAAAAGGGTTACTACCCCTTCTTCTGGCTTTTTAAAGTCGCCCTTTACGAAAACGCTTGCTTACGGAGGAAAAATTTCTGCTCCAATTCCCAGGGGGATAAGAGGAAATAGACAAGAACAAGAACGAAAGAAAAAGAAAAAAAAACCCCAGAGGGGTATGTATAAAACACACAACCTCCATCAGACTTAAAACCCCCCGGAGGGGGGGTTTCCGAAAAACTGTCGTAAGTCGAAATGGCTAAGCCCAAAATGGACTGCCCGAATTTTTAACAAACTGAAATATAAACATAACATTTTTTGTAATGATTTTAAATTTTATTTTTTTAATTTTGGGAAATTCATGTTTTATTTTAATTTTTTTATGCGTTAGAAACTGTTTTTTATACTGTAAAAATTTAGGTTAAATACGTGTACAACAAAAAACACTTGTTTTTTCCTAAAAATTTGGCATAAAAAAAAACGGTAAAAATTTCGAGCAGTCATAAGTCAAGGGTAGGTGTACTTGTACATGATGTGCAGTGTGACCAAAGTGTAAGTAGAAGTAGAAAGATGTACCTGAAACCCTTTGCATGTTTTTTCCCTTTCTTTCAACACCTGGGTATCCCCACCAGGGGGGGTGGCCCAAAAAAAAAAAAACGAAATTTTTTCCCCCTTTTTAACATTTAGTAAATAAAACAGGAAAGGGGGGTTACTACCCCTTGCCCCCCTTTTTAGTCCCCCCTTTTACATCACGCAGGGCTTAGGGAAAGGAAAAATTTCTTTTCCCTTTCCCCAAAGGAGGTAAAAGGAAAAAACAAAAAACAAGAACTAACAGAAAATAGAAAAAAACCCAAAAGGGGGGGTGAAATTTTATGTTTGTACAAGTATGGTATTGTGACCTAAGTTAAATAAAAAGTACAAAAAGTCCCCCTGAAACCCTTGCATGTTTATGAGCCCAGAAAAAAGGACGCCAGCAATCCTCCCATCAGTAAAAAAATTACAGGTTTTTCTTTTAAAAACGCCCCACTTGAAAACGGAAAGTACCTCCCTGGGCGGCTGCTGTCTACCAACCTACTATCTTAAATTTACCATACTTCTTGGGGTAATAAAATATAGCCCCAAAAAATGAAATTTTTCTTGGGTTTAAGGGCCCCCCCCCCACTGAATTTAAGCAGATCTAGAAAAAAACCCCCCAAAAAATTTAACAGGGGAAAGATGGAAAAAAACGGGGAAAAAAGACAAAAATAATTTACACATTTTCTCCCCACTTTGGCTTATTCAAATTAGTTTGAAGTATATTTTTTCCATTTTTATCAACGAAAAAAAAGCCCAATAAAACCTTTAAAAACTAACTACAGAAGAACTCATTGCAATTTTAAAAACCCTTTTAGAGTCGTGGGATAGTCCACGCCATGAACTTAGCTTTACTCAGATAAGCTGCAGCAGTACATTTGGGGCCAAACCCTTATAGAATAGGTCTAGTGAAAAATGTGCATCAAATAAAAAAAAACCTGCCCGCCAGTGTAAAAGAGAAAAAAAAACTGCCACATGTTTTTTGGGTTTTAAAAACACTTTTCAGTGTTTTTCGTATGGTTTTTTTTGGTTGGGATTCAAAATTTTTTCGGTCCCTTTTTTGACAAATGGAAGAAACGTTACAAAAATTGGGGATGATTCGAAATGCTTTTAGGACTGAAAACAGCTCAAAGTTGAGCTCAAAGTAGTGGGAAATTAGAAAGCTTGCCCGATGTTTAAGAGTAAAAAAATAAAATTAAACGTCAACTGGTGGGGCTAATATTGCCCACGAATTTAAAGAAATTTTGTATACAATTAATTTCAAAATTTTATAAAAGGAAAACTATTTTTGGTGTAAATAAAAAATAATTTCTGTGAAAAAAAAAAAAATAAATGGAATTTATGTTTTAAACCCCGGGAAACATAACTAACGAACAGAGGAAATTTTTATTTTAGTGCCAAAAATTTGCCTGCATTGTTTATTCTGGATCTTATTTTAAAAACAAATATTTTGAAATTTTTTAAAATTTGGCCAAATTTTTAAATTTTCTAAACACTTTACGGGTAGTTAAAAATATTGACGGGGCCATTTTTTCTTTGGTAAGTTTGAAAAAATGGAAGGCATACTAGCAAAACAGCAAAAATTTTTCCCTGTTTGGAAACAAGGTAACGGCTAAAAATAGGACTAAAGGGGGAAAAATCGCTGAGGGAAGTAAATTTTGGGCAGACAGCAAATTCATGAAAAAGCATAATTTTTGTAATTTTTCCCCCAAAAATTTAAAACTTTTTTTTTTTATTCCCTTTTCAGAAAAAGATTCCCTACCTTTTTTCATAAGAAAAACAATATTTTTTTTTTTTTTAAATTTCCCCTTGGACCCTTTGGAAAAATTTTTTCAGATCGGGACCGGACCCAAAAAGGGGTTTTAAAAACCAAATACAGGGGGAAACCCCTACTTACGAGTTTAATCCTTCCCATGACCTTGCCGCAACGGGATTTGCTCGTTTGCAAGTAAATTTTTCCTCTTTTTAAAAAACCCTTTTTGACTGTCGCGGTCCCGTATTTCCCCTTCATGGGAAATTTTACCTGAAACACGTATTTTAAACGCATAAATTCTAGCGGCTTAAAATAAAGCAGGAGAAAGCTGGTGGGCCCACAAAGGGAGAGAATGGGGTCCCCCATGGCAGGGCAAACCCTAAAAAAAAAAAATCGGGGGGCCAGGGGTGCATTGTGGGAATACCCCCTTTTTCCCGTCGTCCTTTTTCAGCATGTCTAGCGGTTTAATAAAATGTGACTTTTCCCCTTTAAATCGGGGCTCTTTTCTTCCCAAGTGATGCTCAAAAACGATGGAAAGGGGGAAAGAAGATCAATTTTTAAAAAATTTTAAAGGGGTTTGAGACCAAAAACAATGGAGGGGGAGGAGGAGGGGGGAAGAGGAGGAAAAGGAGGAGGAAGAAAAAGGAGGAAGGGAAAAAAGGAGGGGAAGAAGGGGAGGAGGAAGAGGAAAAGGGAAAGGGAAAGGGGGGAGGAAGAAAAAGGAGGGGGAGGGGAGGGGGGGAGGAGGGAAAGGGGGGAGGGGGGAAAAAGGGGAGGGAGGGGAAAGGGGGAAAGGGGGGAAGGAGGGAGGGGGGGGGAAGGAGGAAAGGTGGAAGGGGGAGGAAGAAGAAGAAAAAAGAAGAAAAAATACCTAATAATAATAATAAAAGTAAAAATTTTAAAATTTCCCTTGAGGCATGAAAACATTTTTACCCCCTGACAGTGACAAATAAGGGGGGATAACAACTGATAAAGCTGACCTTTGATGAGGCCTAAACTAGGTGGAGGGGGGGGGGGCCGCTTTTCCCCATCTGCCCAAAGCCAGGAGGGAGGAGGAGGAGGGGGAGGAGAGGGAAAGGAGGAGGGGAAAGGGGGAGGAGGAAAAGGGGGAGGAGGGAAGGAGGGCGGAGGAGGGGGAGGGGGAGGAGGAGGAGGAGGGGGGAGGAGGAGGGGGAGGGAGGAGGAGGAGGGAAAGGGGGAGGGAGGAGGAGGGGAGGGGGAGGAGGAGGGGGAGGAGGAGGGGGAGGGGAGGAGGAGGAGGAGGAGGAGAGGAGGAGGAGGGAGTAGGAGGAGGGGGAAAGGGGGAGGGGGAGGGGGAGGAGGAGGAGGGAGGAGGAGGAGGAGGAGGAGGGGGAAGGAGGGGGGAAGGAGGAGGAGGGAGGGGGGGTTGGGGGGGGGGGGGGGGGGGGGGGGGCGGGAAAAAGGGGGTGGGAAAAGGGGGGGAAAGGGGGGGGTTGGGGGGGGGGGGGGGTAGAAGGGGGGGGGGGGGGGGGGGAGGGGGGGGGGGGGGGGGGTTTTTTGGGGGTTTTGGGGGGAGGAAAAAGGGGGAAAAAAGGGAAAGGGGGAAAGGGAAAAAAGAAGACGAAAGACCCCACCGAAACACCAAACATTTTTCCCGTGTCTATTTGTTTTGTTTTGCCAAACTCCCTTTCATCCGTCTAGGCCCTGCTCCGAGAGAGGGCCCCAAGACGTGTCCCTCCCTCACAAATTTTCTCACATCCAAGCAAGTTAGCACTTTTTTCTGGATTTTTTGGGTTTTCCTGGTAAATTTTCACTAGGGATTAGTTGTATTTTTTGTTTTACCTGTAGACAGAGAAAAGAACCAAAAGAGAAAGAAAAAGACAGATTGAAAGAGATTTAAATTTAAGGGGGAAAGATAAATTTGATAGAATGGGGGGGGAAGCAGCAACCGACCCCCTTGTTTTGACAGGGGGTTTGGGGGAGTGACTAACGAGAAACATTTCCATTCTATCACATGAGACCAAATAAAACCATAAAAACCATGCGAAAATATACCGCAAAGGGGAGGCTAATGGCTGAGAAGTGAACTCCGTTATTTATGGTCCGGTTTCTTTCATTTTTGGTGTACGTTAAGAAGCGTCTTTTCATCATACATTGCCCAAGTTTCAGTAAGATAGGCCAACAAACAACTGAGATCCAATTCCCTAGATCAAGAGCAAGAGCCCCCCCTCACCAGTGTCAATTAACCTCCATTGAGGCTCGCTCGCATCTGGAAATTTTGCTCGCGTCTGGAAGCAAAAAATCAACCGAGCAGCTGCTTGTATCTGGAAAAACTCGCATGTGGATGTGCTTGCAAGTAGAGGTTCCACTGTACAAGGTCAGAGATTCCCCCCCCCCCCCATGCACTGTGTGAGGCAGGATTTTTTCTTTACTGTGCAGACCCACCACACAGACCCATTCTTTCATGGCTAAGCCAAAATTTACCACTTAAACTATATTTGAGAGCACTGTGGTTTAAACAGATCTATATGAATGACACATGCATCACTGATGAAGATCAGATCTACATGGGAGACAGTAAAAGAGTTAAACTCTAAAGAAAAAAGGGGCTAATTACAGTAGAGCGTCATTTAACACGAGTTTATTTGGCATGATTCAGGTATAACACGGTTGAAGAATTTTGACACAATTTTATGTAACACTGCAAAATTAATTTAACATGGTTCGTGGGAGGGTAAAAAATTTTGAGCGTGCGGTCACCCATGGGACTGGTGGTGGTTTACACCATTAAGTCAAAGGGGGAGACCTACTGCCATCCCCCGCCACCCTCACCCGCACCACCCTCCCAGCATTCAGTTCGGTTCGTACGTGTGTAGGACGACGATACTCAGGAAGCTCTCTCTGTTTCCTTACGTATATATTTTAATTGTCATATCTTAACCTGTAAACGGTCCAAGCAGATCTACGTCCACATATGTAGTGCTCCAAAAGTAGATCTACTTTTTTTACATATTTTCAAATATAACAAAAAAAAAAGTAAATCAAAGTTTTTTTTACACATTTTCAAATGTAAAAAAAAAAAAAAAAGATCTACTTTTTTTACATATTACTTTCAAATGTTGAAAAAATGTATATATACGTTTGGAACGTTTACAGGTTAAATCTGTTAAGCAATCAAGGCACCCAGTAGGCATATACAAGTGTTGCTGAAAGTGGCAAGAAAAGGTTTAGGTGTTTAAGTCTTACAATTAATCCCTTGACTGTCGCAACCCCAAATCCTGAGGTGTCTCCTGGTGTCACACAAAAAACAAAAAAAATCTTACGAAATGATAGAGAATCTTTTCCTAATTGCAATGACACCAAAAGAACGAAATTTGATGGAAAACTGACGGAAATTATGCTCTCACGAAGTTAGTGACCTTGGCGATATTTATGAATCGGTGATTCACACACTTTGAGCCCTATTTTTGGCTAATTCCGTTGTTCCAGTCGACCAAAACTCATAGCTATTTCTTAGAACTCCATTTTTTTTATCGATGGAGTACAAGAAACTGCCCATCAAAATGGTATACAATACCGACAGGTTGGTAAGTAAGACACATAGGCAACAGTTAGGCAACTTTATTCCGAAACGTATTAGTATTACTTCTATTCTATCGATTGAGCACAATAAATCGCCCAGTCAACTGTATCAACTACACAAATAAAGTGATCGAAATTGTAATCTGGCCCAATTTATAACAAAGTTCAAAATATTCCAATTTCAAAAAAGGGTCCAGAATAAACAATGCAGGCATTTCTGGCACTAAACTAACATTTCCTCTATTCATTAGTTATGTTTTTGAGACTTTACAAATGAATTCCATTTTTATTTTTTATTCAAATAATGAATTTTTATTCAAACCAAAAAATAGAAGATTTACTGTTATGCAATATTGTAATAATTGTATAAATATCATCACCACATTTGTGAATGTATATTAGACCCACCAGCTGACGTGTATTAGACGTTGAGGTCATTTTGTTATACTCTTGAACATCGACAAAAATTTAGCATTTCTGCTACTTTGAGCTCAGTTTCAAGCCATTTCCCGTGCTAAAACCAATCAAAATCATCTCTATTTCTGTAATATATCTTCCATTCTATCAAATGAGACCAAGAAATCGCAAATACAACTATAAAAAACATACAAAAAACACTACAAAATCGCTGTTTTAATTGAAAATCACGGTCTCAGTTTTTTTCTCTCATTATACACTGTGTGCTGCAGGATTTGTTTTATGTGGTGCACACATACCACATAGATGTCTTCTCTCATATTTAGGCCCAAATTTACCACTCACAGCTTATCAGAGTGAGCTGAGCTCATGGTGTAGATCTACGGTATGGACCCTGAACATAAAGCCGTAGATCTACGGCACGGACCCTGAAAGGGTTAAAAAAAATGGATTTTTTTTATATGGTGCACACTGACCATACAGACTCATTCTCTCACATGTGGGCCTACCAGCTTTCTCCTGCTTGATTTGAAGCCGCTAGAATATATGAGTATACAAACGTCAAAAACGGTGGCTCGTAAGACATATATATACGACCAAAACAGTCAAAGGGTTAACGAAGAAAACGAGATATTAGACAAGAGATAACCTGTGGCCGTAATGAAGCATCACTGTGCACATAAAACGAGGTAAATATGAGTGTGTGATTGGCTCACTGACTTACTGAATGACTTACTGACTTGACTGAATGACTTACTGACCTGACTGACTGAATGACTTAGAGTAAGACTTTTTCACTGAAGAGGACCCTGAAATGGTGTCTACAGCAGCTGATGACTTACCGTCAGTTGTATAATGTACTGCAGGGTAAAATAGAACAGAAATCCATTACAGAATTTATGCACACTCCAGTACAACCATCAACTTCAGCACCAGAACCTCTACCATCCACCTCAGCCCAGTAGGACCACAACATAACTCTCCACTCTCTCCACAATCATCCACAAACACCAGCATCCACAATTTAAGGTAAGAAATACTATTACTTCTGTTGCATTTGTAATCTTATGCAGTAAAAACAACATAACACATCATGACAATGAACTACAATTATACATTCACTTTTATTTTTGTTTGGCTTTTCTGGGGCTCCCAGGAACGTAACCCTATTTTTCCCATAAATTCATCAGTTTATTTAACACGGTTTTACCTACCTGGAGGTTTACCTGGAGAGGGTTTCGGGGGTCAACGCCCCCACAGGCCAGTCTGAGCTAACACGCCATTTTCAGGAACGTAACTACCGTGTTAAATGATGGTCTACTGTATATGCAAATATTTATTACAATCTAATTTGTATGCCTATTTCTCAGTTGTATAATAGATCAGTGTAATGGTCCCATTTATAGTGTTATAATATTGCCCTTGTAGTACTCTACCAGAAATTGTACATTCCTCATACGTTATCAGTGTCATCATTACTATGATGATACTGATAATGTATGGGCAACAATGAAATACTGTACATGTGGCCTTCTGTAAATGAAACTAGTGAGTGAAGTTATTTTAACACTTTTTCCATTAAGTCTGCCCATAATGCCATGGCATGAGAGTGGCTCTCTTTGCACAACTCATGATTTTAACTACAGAATCTCAATGTAAACTTGAAAAGAAATAAAAATTGTATTGTATTGTACTGTATTCCTGCTTAGATGGAAAATGACCCGAGTTGAAAATAACAATCATACCCATAAATAGTAATATTTATAGACAGTTAACAAAGAACCAAGTGTGAAAAATTATTGGGATGAAACTTACTATCCCCAGACTTGGCTTTCATGGGAGTACTGGGCTGGGAGCTGTTGCCATACCGGTTGTTGGGAACTCCTTGGCCTTTGCGTCTTTTAAACCTGAAAATTTCAAGAGTATTATTTATAAATGAAGTACTAAGAGCCTCAATGTTACACTGTTAAAGAAAAAGAAGATTACTAAATGATACAGATTCATCAGTTATCAGAGGACAATTCTTCACCATCAATAAGCTGTCAACAGTTTTGCAAAAATGAAAATGAATGCTATTACATGTATGAAAAATATCTACATGTTCTATATAGTACAGGTATTGAAACTAAAACATTTTGCATAATAACTTTACTCTTATGAATATTTCAGTCACACACAATATTAACCTAATTGCACACATCATAAATCTATCTCAGCAGTCCAATATTTAGATTGCAAAACTTACACTTACACATCAGCTGCAAAAAAAAGAAAAAAAAAAAGTGAAATATACTGTGTTGTGCTTTGAAGTCTCAGAGAAAGATGTGAATTTTCAGTGCAGTATTGTGCTGCCATCTACCATGCAATGAGAAGACCCTCCTGCCTCCATGACCACACATTTCTAGCACATTCACAAGTTGTAATAAGCAATAAAGATATGGACAATAACACAGATAAAATAAATACAGAATAGTGAAATAATTTGGATTTTTTTTTGCCTTAGATGGCGTAGAGGAAAGAATAATGACCAATTACTGCACAAGCTTCACACTTTTTATCATACACTTGCTCTTTGTAGGTAACAATGCAGCTAGAGATAAACCTGATACATTACAAAAACTGAGCATATTGCTTTGCTTTACCCAAAACATATATACAGTAGGGCCCCGCTTTACGGCATTTCACCTCACGGCATTCCACTAATATGGCAATTTCAAATTATGACCAAAATTTGCTATACAGCAAGCGGTCTTTCAAATACAGCGCGCCCCACCCGGTTTGTTTACATTCTCTGTGAACACATCTATTATGTCTGGAAACTTTCCAAAATTTCAAGTGTCATAAAGTTATTGCATATTTTATAAGTACTCTGATAATTAAGCTTATGTGTACCTGTGCCTAAATATACTTACACACTGTGCTCGCGTGCAGGTACACATTAAAATCACTAATAGTCTCTACTCATGATGCCATAGTAATACTACGTAATAATAATCTCTCTTGGTCACATTAAATGTCTTATTTTAGGTTAATATAGACATTTTCATTAATCCATCTATGATATTTTCTTCAAAATTATATAAGAAACACGTTACATAGCATATAAACATATACATACACCAACAGAATAAAAATTGACATAAATACGAGATTAGTTTACAAAGCAGCTCTTCAGGAGTGTCGGAAGAATTACTTTTTTCTCTAGTCAAACATTGGGGGATAACTGTAGATAAATATTCCTTTCGTATGCCTTCACTCCATATATAGCAATTCACGACCCTTGTGGGTTTAGTGCTTCTTTTTTATGATGATTATAATAATAATAATAATAATTTGTCAGAGCATCATTCCTTCTAAAAATTACATGAGAATGGAAGTGTTGGTCTTTATTTATTCTAATGCACCACTGTAGAGACAACTTGTACACAATGTAAAGTGTTTGTTTGTATGAATGTTTATGAACCATAACCACATGCATCATCTGTTTGTTAACATAGTGGGTGGGGTGGTCAGGCAGGTTTCCTTACACTACCATACCTAAAACACGACTTTCTACAAATAAATACTTTTCACCTTTCACCCTACATTAAGACTACAAATATTTTAAGGTAAGTCATGAGTGTACTGTAAATGCATTTTATCACTCTATGGAGCTTTAAGCATTGTTGTAGTACAGTAGGGCCCCGCTATAAACGGCGTTCCACCTTACAGCATTCCGCTAATACAGTGATGTCAAATTATGACCAAAATTTGCTATACGGCAAGCGGTCTTTCAAATATGGCGTGCCCCACCTGGTTTGTTTACATTCTCCATGACCACATCTATTATGTCTGGAAACTTTCCAAAATTTCAAGTGTTTAACCCTTTCAGGTCTGCCGAATCTAGGGTTTATGTTCGGGTTTCCAAAAATGTAGATCTCCCATGAGCCATCACTCTGAAAACTGTAACAGAAAATTTTGGGCCTAGATATAAAAGAATACATCTAGTGGTATGTGTGCACCACATAAAACAAATCCTGCAACACACAGTGCTAATGAGGAACAAAACGAGATAATTTTCGATTAAAACAGCGACTTTGCAGTGTTTTTCTGATGTTTTTTATAGAGTATTTGAAATTTTTGGTCTCATTTGATAGAAAGGAAGATATCTACAGAAACAGAGATGATTTTGACTGGTTTTAGTACTAAAAAGGCTTGAAACTGACTCAAAGTACAGAAAGTTAAATTTTCCCAATGTTCAAGAGCAAACAAATGACCTCACAAGTCTAATACATGACAGCGGGTGGGTTAATAACATTCACAAAGTGGGAAAATTTTTTATACATTATTACAATTTCATAACAGTAAATCTCTTTTTTTGGCTTGAATAAAAATTCATTATGTGAATAAAAAAACAAAATGGAATTTATTTTTAAAGTCTCAAAACATAACTAACGAATGAGGAAAATTTTGTTAGTGAACTTTTCATTAAATTGGGCCCAAAATTACCAATTTCCGGTCCTTTATTTGTAGTTTTAAAAAAGTTGACTTGGGGATTTTTTGTGCCAAACGATAAAAGAAATAATACTAAAATAGCTAAGAATTTTTGGGTTTACTGAAATACGTAATTGGCTAAAATGGGAGTCCAAGTTGGCAAAATCGCCGAGCTAAATATCACCAAAACATCAAAAAATTTAAAAAAGCAAATTTTTTTAATTTTTTCCCTCAAGTTTCATACTTTTTGTTTTATTACCTTCAGAAAAGATTTTTTCTACCATTTCATAAGAAAAAAAAAAACAAATTTTTTTTATTTTTTTTTATTATCACACTGGGCCCATTCCCCCAAGGGGGTGGCCGAAAAAGAAAAACTTTCACCATCAAATTTATCCTCACTGCTTGCCAGAAGGGGGCTTTACATACGCTTTTAACTGAAATTAAAACCCCCCTCCTTCAGAGTGCGGACTGTATTTTCCCACTTCCCGGCTCAAGTCCACCCCTCCGGTTTCCCCCTGAACCCCCATAAATGTTTTTTTGCTCACACCCAAAACAGATGTCAAGTATTAAAACCATTTGTCTCCTTCATCCTATCAAACACGCTCACGCTGCCTGTGGAAGCCCAAAGCCCCTCGCACAAAAAACCCTCCTTTTACCCCCCCCCCCAAACCCTTTTTCCTGGGCCGACCCTACCCCGCTTTCCTTCCACTACAGATGATACACTTTTGAATCACTCTGTTTCGCTCCATTCTCTTACTGCCCAAAACCACCTCAAAAACCCCTTTCCCTCACCCCTTGGGACAAATTTTTTTGGGTAATCCCGCACCTCCTCCTAACTTCCAAACTACGAATTCTCTGCATTAATTCACACCATCATTGCCTCGACATGAAAAATCTCCACTGCCCCAGCCTTTCTCCTCGCTGCAACATTCATCACCCATGCTTCACCCCACATATGAGCGTTGGAAAACTATCTTCATACATTCCCCTCTTTGCCCCCCAAGGACAAATTTTTTGTCTCCACAGCCCCCAAAAGTGCACCACTCCCCCTTTTTCCCCTTTCAATTTTGAATCACTCATCTTCATGACCATCCGCTGACACGTCCACTCCCAAATATCTGAATACATTCACCTCCTCCATACTCTCTCCCTCCAATCTGATATCCAATCTTTCATCACCTAATCTTTTGTTATCCTCAAAACCCTTACTCTTTCCTGTATCCATTTTTTAATTTTCTTCTTTTGCACACCCTACCAAATTCATCCACCAATCTCTGCAACTTCTTTTCAGAATCTCCCAAGAGCACAGTTCATCAGCAAAGAGCAACTGTGACAACTCCCACTTTATGGTGATTTCTTTATCTTTTTTAACTCCCGCCTCTTGCCAAGCCCCCTCGCATTTACTTCTCTTACAACCCCATCTATAAATATATTAAACAACCACGGGACATCACACATCCTTGTCTAAGGCCTACTTTTACTGGGAAATAATTTCCCTCTTTCCTACATACTCTAACTTGAGCCTCACTATCCTCGTAAAAACTCTTAACTGCTTTCAGTAACCTACCTCCTACACCATAAAACCTGCAACACTGCCACATTGTCCCCCCTATCAACCCTGTCATATCCCCTTTTCCAAATCCATAAATGCCACAAAGAACCTCTTTAGCCTTATCTAAATACTGTTTCACTTATATGTTTTCACTGTAAACACCTGGTCAACACACCCCCCACCTTTCCTAAAGCCTCCTTGTTCTCTGCTATCCTATTCTCCACTTACTCTTTAAATTTTTCAATAATAAAATCTACCATACACTTTACCAGGTATACTCAACAGACTTATCCCCCTATAATTTTTTTCACTCTCTTTTTGTCCACTTTCCTTTATACAAAGGAACTATGCATGCTCTCTCCAACCCTGGGTTCCTTTCCCCCCACCCATACTTTTATTAAATAATTGCACCAACCACCCCCAAAACTATACCCCCCCTGCTTTAACATTTCTATCTTTATCCCATCCCCCCGGGCTGCCTTTCCCCCCCCTTTCATTTTACCTACGCCTCGCAAAATTTCCCCCCACACTCACAACGGGGTTTTTCCTCACTCCCAAGATGTTTTTTCCTTCCCCATACACGAAATCACGCTTCCCTTTTATAAACATTTTTAACAATTCCTCAAAAATTCCCTCCATCCCCCCAATCCCTCTAACTCCCATTTCAAAAATTCCTTCCTATTTTTTAACTGCAAATCCATTGGGTTTCTCTGGTTTCCCTTAACTTGTTAAACTCACTCCAAAATTTTTCTTATTTTCAACAAAATTTGTTTGAAAACTCTCCCCACTCTCTCATTACATTGTTCAAACCACCTTTTACCCTCTCTCTTTTTCTCCTATACCTTCCCTCCTTGCATCACTTTACTTTGAAAAAAACTTCCATAGCTAATTTTTTTCTCCCTTATACTCTCTTTTCACATTCCACCAACGCCCCTTTTTCCCTCCCCACCCATTTTCCCTTAACCCAAACTTTGCTGAACACACACATACATTTTTAAACCTACCCCTTTGCTATGCTCCATTAGCCCATCTATCCCCCAAACAGCTTTTTTGTATCTTGCCCAAAAACTGCCCCCCTCTTTTAGTTTTAAACCTTCCCTCTCTTTTTTCCCTGATGCTTCTATTCTCCTTGTATCCCATCTACCTTTTACTCTCACTGAGCTACAAATAGAAAGTGATCTGATATATCCTGGGGCCCCCCCATAAACATGTACATCCTTTATTTTTTGAAAATTCTTGGACACTTTTTCACGTGCACACTTTGAAATTTGACCTCTGGACCCTGAAAGGGTTAAAGTTTTTTGCATATTTTAATTTCTCCCGATAATTATACTTATGTGTACCCATACCTAAATAACTTACACATGTGCTGGGGTGCAAAGGGATACATTAAAATCGCTAAGAATCTCTCTACTCATGACGCCACAGTAACACACATAAAAATCACTCTTGGGCACAATAAATGTGTTATTTTACATTAATATAGACATTTTCAGTAATCCATCTATGATATTTTTCTTCAAAATTATATAAGAAACACATTACATAGCATATAAACAGGATACTTACACTCATAGAAAAAAAAATTGGGCATAAATATGAGATTTGTTTACAAAAGGGGCTGTGTAGTTAGTGTCGGAAGAATTACGTTTTCTCTAGTCAAATACTGGAGGATAACTGTAGAAAAATATTCCTTTCATATGCCTTCACTCTAATATATAGCAATTTAGACCCTTGGGCTTTAGTGGTTCTTTTTATTATGACAATAATAAATAAATATCATCATCATTCACTCTAAAAATGGTGTTTTGCATGAGAATGGGAGTGTTGCTCTTTGTTTATTCTGCACTAATTTTGTATAACTTGTACACAATGTAAGTTATTTGTATTGTTAGTAATTATTATTATAATAAAAAATATTGTGAGGTAAAAGTTTTACAAACTCTTACAAACGTATGCGAATGAATAAAAGTAGACACAATTTTAAATGCATTTATTTCGCCTGACCAAGGGGATCGCCCACTACCTGTTCAGTTTGTGTTCTTACACAAATCTCAACTCTATCTTGTTCTCTCTCTCGTTTACTCTTTTTGTTAACTAGTGGGCTCTCATTGACGATGGCGTCGAAGCTTAGGAGTGTGGTAGCCGAGCGGAAAGGATAACATAACGTTTTCTTTCTCACCCCACCAGAGAAAATGTGTATGGCGACCCACTCCCCCATTCCGCTTTTGTATTAAATTTTCAGCTTTAATTATTCATTGCTTTCTCCCTTCGTTTATGATGGCATCTAAAGGTGGTTGTTAAAAACAATTAAACTCAGTGAACAAGGTATGTCGTGCTAATAATATGGCTCTGGCCCAAACAGTGTAGGTAACCGATAGGTGTAGCCCAGGGGCTACACCTACCGGCTACCTACACTAAACTTCCTACAAATAAATACGTACTAATCCCCTCTCTTCTTACATTAAGACTCCCAGTGGACCCTCAACAGCGATGGCATCGATTAACGATAAATCTGACTAGCGATACATTTTAACGCAAAATTTTGCCTCAACTACGCTTAAAAACCCGACCAGCCCAATCAACCATCGCAAACTATTGTGGGTAAGAAAACAGCTATCAAGGAAGCTGTTCTTGCCAAAGGTGCAGCTGCTGCTGCACCACAGTCAGCTGTTGTTGTTGCTGCACCACCATCAGCTGTATTACTCGAAGATGTGGAGAAGTGTTTTGGGGTGGCTTAACGTGAAACAATTACCGAGAAACGTTAACCCCGGAGGGTTAGCCACCCAGGATAACCCAAGAAAGTCAGTGCATCATCGAGGACTGTAATTTTTTCCATTGGGGGTCCTTAATCTTGTCCCCCAGGATGCGACCCACAACAGTTGACTAACACCCAGGTGAACAGGAAAAAATGCCTGGAACTAGTGCTCATATTGTGAGGTTAGGGGGAGGATGTGGAAGAGTTGGTGGAGGAGGACAATGACGAACTAACCACTGATAGCTGCTAGAAACATCTTCAACAGTAAGAGGCCACACCTGAGGAAACTGCTTCGGAGGAGGGGAGAAAAGAAATTGAGAATTTGCCTACTTCAAAGATTAAGGAAAAAGTGTGCAATGTGGCCCTTAAAATGCAAAACCTTTTTTGATGAAAATCACCCTCACACAGCTATTGCAAGCCGTGCCCGGTGACTATTACACTGACAATGTTTTGAAACACTTTAGGAAAAGGAACAAGAGGTACAGGCCTCTATGGACAGATATGTTTTTGTGACAGAAGTCCAGTGACTCTGAAGCTTGGTCCTAGTGGCAATTAAAAAAACAAGGGAAGTAACCCCAAAAAAGACTTGCTACCTCAAGTGCTAATGGAAGGGGATTCCCCTTCTAAACACTTTAAGACTCTCTCCCTCCTCCCAATCCCATCAATCATCACCAGATCTTCAATAAAAGGGAAGTGTCATGTAACCTGTGCATGTCTTTCTTCATTTTGTGTGTAATTAAAATTAATATTTCATGTGGTAAAATTTTTTTTTCAATACTTTGGGTGTCTTGCACGGATTAATTTGATTTCCATTATTTCTTATGGGGAAAAATTAAATTGACTAATGATTATTTCGAAATTTAAAGATGAGCTCTCAGGAACGGATTAATATCGCTGGTTGAGGGTCCACTGTATACATATTTTAAGGGAAATAATGAGTAAAACTGTGTGTGTATTTTAACTCTCTGGGCTGTTTTTAAAATTGTATATTAAGTATGAACAGGGAGCCCGGGCTACCTACACCCGACTTTTTACAAATAATACAGTGGTTTTCCTCCTTTTTTTAGTTTTTCTCGGCAATCATAGATTTTGGAAATCATAGAGATATTTTTGTAAAACAGGCTCGTTTTTTAAAAAGTTGATTTGGAGTAGTAGTTTTTTTGTCCGGGGTGCATACCCACGGGTGGGGGGGGGTGGCAGCCAGTCGGCATTGTTTACCCGTGAGCGAAGGGCCCCCCACTGCCCGCGAAAATTTCTAGTATTCCATTATTTATGTTTGCAGTCTAAAAAAGCTCCCGGGGCTCCAAAAAAGTTCCTAGTGCCAAGCCTGGGGTAAAAAGGTGGAAATACGATTGAAATAAGAAAAAAAATCACTAAACCCAATATGAAAGTGGTACAAGTGCTCCGAACGGGGCCGGGATGATAAAAAACCCTTTTACACAACCCATATTTTTCCATATTCCATAGTGCTGACAAAAAGAGATCACCAGTACGGAAGAGGTTGAAAAAAGTTATTATTGGTGGGTAAATGAGAAAAAAATTGCAGGAGATCTCTTATGACTTCGATTTTTGTGAAAAGGCTAGGTATTGAAAAACGATCGGGTAAAGAAATTGCCTGAAAATAGGGGTGAGTGATAATTTTAAAGGGCCAGAAAAGGTTGATTTGAGAGATTTAAGAACCAACTGGCATACACAGTGTGGTACGGCATGGTGGGTTCCATTTCGGACCACAAGCGGCTGAAAAATATTGCAGAATTAAAGGGAGTACATAGGGGCGAGGACTGAAACCTGAAAAAGTTTCAATTGTGACGAAACAGGCCTTTTGGGGGAAAACCCAAAGAGGACTTTCTTAAACACAGGGGGAAAAGGCAACCCAGACACAACCTAGAAAACAGGTGATGCAATGTTCTGGGGCTAATGCTAGTGGGATTTCAAAGTAAAGCCATTACAGTGTCCTTTCTGAAAACCCAAGGTTTTTCAAGGAAAAACAATGTTATAAAAAGGTAAATTGTGGGGTTTTTGAAAATTCTAATAGTAAGGCATGGTCACGAGGGAAATTTCGTCGAGGGGTTAAATGAAGTTTTTGGGCCCTAGGGAAAAAATTACCCCAAAAAAAAATTTGGTCTAAAGTCCCTGCTAAAAGGAAACAATGCCCTGTCATCCTCCAAACTTGGATGCCAAATTTTTCGAGGGTTTTTGGTTCATACAGTAAATTCTTGCCCCGAATACCACTCCTCCCCCAGCCCATGGCCGCGGTCACTGCAAACTTTAAAAAACTTACACCAAAGCAATTTCACAGTTCTTGAAATGTGACCACAGAAAAATCACTTGACCCCAAGGGGAATTTTTTGGGGAGAACACTTCGCATCCTCCAATGCATAACCCCTTTTAGGTATGGGTTGGGGGGGGAGTGACTACCAGGACTTTGAACTCTCCTGGGGAAAATTTGGCCAGATTGTGTCAACAAAAAGGGATTTTGAAGGGGTTTTGGGACTGACCTGAAGACCTATGTCTGTTGCTAAATCAATTGTGGCACTGAGGGGTTCCATGGGGTTGGATGTGAGTTTGAAGGATGTGGAAGAATTGGTGGAAGACCACAAGAAAAAGTTCACCACTGAGGGCTGCAAGAGCTTAAAAACAGAAAAAAAGCAGCTCAGAAAACTTTCTGCAGAGGGGGAGGAGGAAGAGGATGGAAATGGTGCCTTCTTCAGAAATTAAAGAGATTTTTGCTAGTGGGGAAGATGGAAACTTTAGGGACACATCACCCGACAAGGTTTTGGAGCCATGTTGGCAAAAAAGTACAGTGACAAAGTCTTTGGGCCATTTTAGGGAAGTGTTAAAGAGACCCAGAAACAGAGCTCTCTCCACAGTTTTTTTGCGAACAGGACTCCCTTTACTCTCAAGTGGCCTAGGCATTAGAAAAAAGAGAAAAAAGCAACCCCCAGAAGACAATTGGTTCGAGGTGTTTTTCGGGGAAGGGATTTCCCCTTTCCAAATATAAAAATCCAATCTCTCTCCCCCTCCAGTCTCCCAAACACTAAAAGAATCTCCAATAAAAGGGAAGTGTTTTTGTGTTAATTTTCATTTATCATTTCCCCCTTTTATGTTTAGTATACCTGTATATTTCATGTAAAAAAATTTTTTGTTTTAATACTTTTGGGTGTCAGGAACAGTTAATTTTATTTACTTATTTCTTATGGGGGAAAATTGATTCGCAAATCGGGATTTCGTTTAAAAGTACAACTCCGGAACGGATTAACTACGAAAAACGAGGGACACTGTACAAACCCCCTCTCACCCACATTAGGATTCAAAGAATGTACTGTGTAGTATTTTACTTTTACTGGATTTTTTAAAGCCTAGTTCAAAATAAATTACTAAATTTAGTGTAAACTTTTGTCGCTTTGTATGCATTTATAAAGGAAAAAAAAGGGGGTTCTGCCCCGGCGATGTCCTTTCCCAATAGCCTGGAACCAAAACCCCCCATTAAGTAGGGCCCCACTGTTTTTTTGTATGGGGGGGGGTCGCCAGGAGGGCACCACACCTAACTTCTTATAGTAAATGCTATCACCTTCTGCCCCAAATTTAAGCTATAAAAATTTTAGGTAAATAATGAGTGTACGCGTGTGATTTTACTTTTTATTGTTTTTTTTAAAGCAAGTTATATTTCAACTTTAAAATTTTATTAATATTTTTATTATGGAAAATTTTTTTAGGGCTTACCTGTAGTACCCCAACTTATATACATACCAAATCTCATTGGGAACAATCATATTGTTTACCGTAGTCACCCCGTGTAGACCCTGGGAAAAAATTAACCCCCCGGTCGCACCAAGTGTTTCCCCCCCGACCTCCAATCTTATCCATACTATCCGAACCAGTATGGAAAGGGGGAGCACCCACAATACGGTGCACTAATTAATTGTGGGGTGTTAATTATTTATTTAACGAATGAAGGGGGGGGGGGTAACACACATGGATACATCCGTCAAGGAAAAAAATTTGTACATAATCCCCCACTTACCGTGTTCTCT
>NC_069399.1:51370716-51394942 GCF_026875155.1 Cherax quadricarinatus | reverse complement strand
ACTGCCTGCATCATGTTGTCTGCCACTGTTGCTTCATGTTGTCTGCCCTGCTGCTTCATGTGTCTGCCATGTTGCTTCATGTTGTCTGTCACTGCTGCTTCTGTGTCTGCCACTGCTGCTTCATGTTGTCTTGCCAAAACTGGGTTTTTTTTGCTTCATGTTGTCTGTCACTTGCTGCTTCGTAGTCTGCCACTGCTGCTTCATGTTGTCTGCCACTGTTGCTTCATGTTGTCTGTACTGCTGTTCATGTTGTATGCAATGCTGCTTCATGTTGCTCTGGACATTGTTGCTTCATGTTGTATGCCTAATGCTTCCTCAAAATGATGTCTGCACTGCTGCTCTAGTTGTCTGCAACTGTTGCTTCATGTTGTCTGCACTACTTCATTCATGTGTCTGACCACTGCTGCTTTTCATGTTGTCTGCCACTGCTACCTCATGTTGTCTGTCACTGCTGCGTCATGTTGTCTGGCCACTGTACCTAATGCTTGTCTGTCACTGTGCCTTAATGTTGTCTGCTTCTTGTTCTGCTTCATGTTGGTCTGCCACTGATACCTCATGTTGTATGTCACTGTTGCTTCATTTTGTCAGTCACTGCTGATTCATGTTGTCTGCCACTGCTTACCTCATGTTGTCTCTGCACTGTTGCTTTCATGTTGTCTGCCACTGCTACCTCAATGTTGCTCTGTCTCTGCTGTTTCATGTCTGGTCATGCTGCTTAATGTTTGTCTGCCCACTGTACTCATGATGTCTACAACTGGATGTCGCCAAAGAATTCGAAATTTATGTTATTTTGAGCTCAATTTCAAGGTACTTTTCTCGTTGAAAACCAATTAAAATCATATTTATTTTGGTTTTACATTTTTCCATATATCACATGAGACAAGTAAAACCATACTAAAACCTATGCGAAAATATACCCGCTAAGGGGAGGCTTATGGTGAGAAGTGAACCTCCGTTATTTTGGTCCGGTTTCTTTCATTTTTGGTTGTTGTAAGTTAAGAAGCGGTCTTTTCATCATACATTGCCACAAGTTTCAGTAGATAGGGCCAACAAACAACTGAGATACATTCCCTAGATCAAGAGCATGAGCCCCCCTCCACCAGTGTCAATTACCTCCATTGGGGCTGCTCGCTCGCATCTGGAATTTTGCTCGCGTCTGGAAGCAAAAATCAAACCGAGCAGCTGCCTTGTATCTGGAAAAAAAATCGCATGTGGTGTGCCTTGCAAGTTAGAGGTCCAAGTACAAGGTCAGAGATTCCCCCCCCCCCTGCACTGTGTGAGGCAGGATTTTTTTCTTTACTGTGCAGACCCACAACAGACCCCATTCTTTTCATGGCTAAGCCAAAATTTACCACTTAAACTATATTTGATGAGCACTGTGTTTTAAACAGATTATATGAATGACACATGCATCTCTGATGAAGTCAGATCTACATGGGAGACAGTAAAAGAGTTAAACTCTAAAGAAAAAAAAAGGGGCTAATTATCAGTGACTTGAGCGTCATTTAACACGAGTTTATTTGGGCATGATTCAGGTTTCAAACACGGCTGATGAATTATGGAACAATTTTTATGTAACACTGCACAATTATTTTACATGGTTCGTGGGAGGGGTAAACTAAAAATTTTTGAGAGTGCGGTCACCATGAGGTATGGTGGTGGTTTAACCCATTAAAGTCAAAGGGGGAGACCTATGCATCACCGCCACCCTCACCCGCTCACCCTCCCAGCGCATTCAGTTCGGTTTCGTACGTGTCGTTGGACGACGATTACTCAGGAAAGCTCTCTCTGTTTCCTATTCGTATTATTTTAATTGTCATATATTAACTGTAAATCGTGTCAGAGATCCTACGTCCACATTATGTAGTGCTCCAAAAAGTTGATCTTCTTTTTTTTACATTTTTCTAAATATAAACAAAAAAAAAGTAAATCAAAGTTTTTTTTACACATTTTCAAATGTAAAAAAAAAAAAAAAAGATCTACTTTTTTTACATATTACTTTCAAATGTTGAAAAAATGTATATATACGTTTGGAACGTTTACAGGTTAAATCTGTTAAGCAATCAAGGCACCCAGTAGGCATATACAAGTGTTGCTGAAAGTGGCAAGAAAAGGTTTAGGTGTTTAAGTCTTACAATTAATCCCTTGACTGTCGCAACCCCAAATCCTGAGGTGTCTCCTGGTGTCACACAAAAAACAAAAAAAATCTTACGAAATGATAGAGAATCTTTTCCTAATTGCAATGACACCAAAAGAACGAAATTTGATGGAAAACTGACGGAAATTATGCTCTCGCGAAGTTAGTGACCTTGGCGATATTTATGAATCGGTGATTTCACACACTTTGAGCCCTATTTTTGGCTAATTCCGTTGTTCCAGTCGACCAAAACTCATAGCTATTTCTTTAGAACTCCATTTTTTTTATCGATGGAGTACAAGAAACTGCCCATCAAAATGGTATACAATACCGACAGGTTGGTAAGTAAGACACATAGGCAACAGTTAGGCAACTTTATTCCGAAACGTATTAGTATTACTTCTATTCTATCGATTGAGCACAATAAATCGCCCAGTCAACTGTATCAACTACAAAATAAAGTGATCGGAAATTGGTAATCTGGCCAATTTATAACAAAGTTCAAAATATTCCAATTTCAAAAAAGGGTCCAGAATAAACAATGCAGGCATTTCTGGCACTAAACTAACATTTCCTCTATTCATTAGTTATGTTTTGAGACTTTACAAATGAATTCCATTTTTATTTTTTATTCAAATAATGAATTTTTATTCAAACCAAAAAATAGAAGATTTACTGTTATGCAATATTGTAATAATTGTATAAATATCATCACCACATTTGTGAATGTATATTAGACCCACCAGCTGACGTGTATTAGACGTGTGAGGTCATTTGTTTACTCTTGAACATCGACAAAAATTTAACATTTCTGCTACTTTGAGCTCAGTTTCAAGCCATTTCCCGTGCTAAAACCAATCAAAATCATCTCTATTTCTGTAATATATCTTCCATTCTATCAAATGAGACCAAGAAATCGCAAATACAACTATAAAAAACATACAAAAAACACTACAAAATCGCTGTTTTAATTGAAAATCACGGTCTCAGTTTTTTTTCTCTCATTATACACTGTGTGCTGCAGGATTTGTTTTATGTGGTGCACACATACCACATAGATGTCTTCTCTCATATCTAGGCCCAAATTTACCACTCACAGCTTATCAGAGTGAGCTGAGCTCATGGTGTAGATCTACGGCACGGACCCTGAAAGGGTTAAAAAAAATGGATTTTTTTTATATGGTGCACACTGACCATACAGACTCATTCTCTCACATGTGGGCCTACCAGCTTTCTCCTGCTTGATTTGAAGCCGCTAGAATATATGAGTATACAAACGTCAAAAACGGTGGCTCGTAAGACATATATATACGACCAAAACAGTCAAAGGGTTAACGAAGAAAACGAGATATTAGACAAGAGATAACCTGTGGCCGTAATGAAGCATCACTGTGCACATAAAACGAGGTAAATATGAGTGTGTGATTGGCTCACTGACTTACTGAATGACTTACTGACTTGACTGAATGACTTACTGACCTGACTGACTGAATGACTTAGAGTAAGACTTTTTCACTGAAGAGGACCCTGAAATGGTGTCTACAGCAGCTGATGACTTACCGTCAGTTGTATAATGTACTGCAGGGTAAAATAGAACAGAAATCCATTACAGAATTTATGCACACTCCAGTACAACATCAACTTCAGCACCAAAAACCTCTACCATCCACCTCAGCCCAGTAGGACCACAACATAACTCTCCACTCTCTCCACAATCATCCACAAACACCAGCATCCACAATTTAAGGTAAGAAATACTATTACTTCTGTTGCATTTGTAATCTTATGCAGTAAAAACAACATAACACATCATGACAATGAACTACAATTATACATTCACTTTTATTTTTGTTTGGCTTTTCTGGGGCTCCCAGGAACGTAACCCTATTTTTCCCATAAATTCATCAGTTTATTTAACACGGTTTTACCTACCTGGAGGTTTACCTGGAGAGGGTTTCGGGGGTCAACGCCCCCACAGGCCAGTCTGAGCTAACACGCCATTTTCAGGAACGTAACTACCGTGTTAAATGATGGTCTACTGTATATGCAAATATTTATTACAATCTAATTTGTATGCCTATTTCTCAGTTGTATAATAGATCAGTGTAATGGTCCCATTTATAGTGTTATAATATTGCCCTTGTAGTACTCTACCAGAAATTGTACATTCCTCATACGTTATCAGTGTCATCATTACTATGATGATACTGATAATGTATGGGCAACAATGAAATACTGTACATGTGGCCTTCTGTAAATGAAACTAGTGAGTGAAGTTATTTTAACACTTTTTCCTTTAAGTCTGCCCTTAATGCCATGGCATGAGAGTGGCTCTCTTTGCACAACCAGATTTTAATACAAATCTCAATGTAAATTAAAAAGAAAAAAAAAAAAATTGTATTGATTGTACTGTATTCCGCTAGTAAAAAATGACCATTGAAAATAAAAATCAACCATAAATAGAAAAATTTTTTAGACATTAAAAAGAACCAAGTGTGAAAAATTTTTGGGGAAAAACTTACTACCCCCAGATTTGGCTTAGGGGAGTACTGGGCTGGGAGCTGTTGCCATACGGTTGTTGGGAACTCCTTGGCCTTTGCGTTTTTTTAAACCTGAAAATTTAAAGGTTTTATTTATAAATAAAGTACTAAAGCCTCAATGTTCATTTAAAAAGGAAAAAAGATTACAAAATGATACGATTATCAGTTTTAAGGACAATTCTTCACCTAAATAAGCTGCAACAGTTTTGCAAAAATGAAAAGAATGTATTACTGTTGAAAAATATCTACATGTTCTATTAAGTCCGGTATTGAAACAAAATTTTTTGCTTTAAAAAACTTTACTCTTTATATTTAAAGTCACACACTTTTTAACCTAATTCACACATCATAAATCTATTCACAGCCCAAATTTTAGATTGAAAAAACTTACACTTACACATCAGCTGCAAAAAAAGAAGAAAAAAAAAGTAAAATTTACGTGTTGTGCTTTAAAGTCTAGAGAAAGAGTGAATTTTTTCAGTGCAGTTTTGTCGCCATCTACCATGCAATGAGAAGACCCTCCTGCCTCCATGCCAACATTTCTAGCCATTCACGATTTGAAATAACAATAAAGTTTTTTGAAAATAACATAAAAAAAAATAAAACAAAAAAGTGAAAAAATTTTGGATTTTTTTTTGCCTTAGAGGGCGTAGGGGAAAGAATAATGCCAATTACTGCACAACTTCCCCAATTTTTTCATACACTTGTCTTTGTAGGTAAAAATGCGTAGAGATAAACCTGTACATTTCAAAAATGGCAATTTCTTTGCTTTACCCAAAACATAAACGTAGGGCCCCCCTTTTCGGCATTTCACCCACGGCATTCCACTAAAATGGGAATTTCAAATTTTTACCCAAAATTTGCTATACAGCGCGGTTTTTTCAAATACAGCGCGCCCCCCCCCGGGTTTTTTTACATTCTCTGTGAAAAAATTATTATGTCTGGAAACTTTCCAAAATTTTAAGTGTCATAAAGTTATTGCTATTTTATAAGTACTTTATAATTAAGTTATGTGACCTGTGCCTAAAAATACTTACACACTGTGTCGCGTGCAGGGGAACATTAAAAACACTAATAGTCCTTCTGATGCCATGTAAATACGTAATAAAATCTCTCTTTTTCAATTAAATGTCTTTTTTTTAGGTTTTAAAATAGACTTTTCATTTTCCATCTATGAATTTTCTTCAAAATTTTATAAGAAACACGTTACATAGCTTTAAAAAAAATTCACCCAAAAGAATAAAAATTGAAAAAATCAGTTAGTTTTCAAAAGCAGCTCTTCAGGGGTGTCGGAAGAAACTTTTTTTTTATCAAACTTGGGGGATAATGAGAAAAATATTCCCTTTTGTTGCCTTCACTCCCTATAACAATTCACGACCCCCTTTTGGGTTTTTGTCTTCTTTTTTTTGATGATTTTAAAAAAATAATAATAAAATAATAATTAAAATTTGTCGAGCATCATTCCTTCTAAAAATTACATGAGAATGGAAGTGTTGGTCTTTATTTATTCTAATGCACCACTGCAGAGACAACTTGTACACAATGTAAAGTGTTTGTTTGTATGAATGTTTATGAACCATAACCAGATGCATCATCTGTTTGTTAACATAGTGGGTGGGGTGGTCAGGCAGGTTTCCTTACACTACCATACCTAAAACACGACTTTCTACAAATAAATACTTTTCACCTTTCACCCTACATTAAGACTACAAATATTTTAAGGTAAGTCATGAGTGTACTGTAAATGCATTTTATCACTCTATGGAGCTTTAAGCATTGTTGTAGTACAGTAGGGCCCCGCTTTACGGCGTTCCACCTTACAGCATTCCGCTAATACAGTGATGTCAAATTATGACCAAAATTTGTTATACGGCAAGCGGTCTTTCAAATATGGCGTGCCCCACCTGGTTTGTTTACATTCTCCATGACCACATCTATTATGTCTGGAAACTTTCCAAAATTTCAAGTGTTTTAACCCTTTCAGGGTCAGTGCCGTAGATCTACGGCTTTATGTTCAGGCTCCAAACTGTAGATCTACGCCATGAGCTCAGCTCACTCTGATAAGCTGTAAGCAGTAAATTTGGGCCTAGATATGAAAGAATACATCTATGTGGTATGTGTGCACCACATAAAACAAATCCTGCAACACACAGTGCATAATGAGAGAACAAAACTGAGACTAATTTTCGATTAAAACAGCGACTTTGCAGTGTTTTTCTGTATGTTTTTTATAGATGTATTTGCAATTTCTTGGTCTCATTTGATAGAAAGGAAGATATACTACAGAAACAGAGATGATTTTGACTGGTTTTAGTACTGGAAATGGCTTGAAACTGAGCTCAAAGTAGCAGAAATGTTAAATTTTTGCCAATGTTCAAGAGCAAACAAATGACCTCACAAGTCTAATACATGACAGCTGGCAGGTCTAATATACATTCACAAATGTGGTGATATTATTTATACAATTATTACAATATTGCATAACAGTAAATCTTCTATTTTTTGGCTTGAATAAAAATTCATTATGTGAATAAAAAATCAAAATGGAATTCATTTGTAAAGTCTCAAAACATAACTAACGAATAGAGGAAATGTTAGTTTAGTGCCAGGAATGCCTGCATTGTTTATTCTGGATCCTATTTTGAAATTGAAATATTTTGAACTTTGCATTAAATTGGCCAAATTACCAATTTCCGGTCACTTTATTTTGTAGTTGAAACAGTTGACTTGGCGATTTCTTGTGCTCAATCGATAGAATAGAAGTAATACTAGTGAAATAGCTAAGAATTTGGTTGACTGAAATACTGTAATTGGCCTAAAATGGGAGTCCAAGTTGGCAAAATCGCCGATGCGTAAATATCACCAACACATCAAAATTCACAAAAGCATAATTTTGTCAATTTTCCATCAAGTTTCATACTTTTTGTTTTATTACCTTCAGAAAAAGATTTTCTACCATTTCATAAGAAAAAATAAACAAATTATTTATTATTTTTTTTATTATCACACTGGCCGATTCCCACCAAGGCAGGGTGGCCCGAAAAAGAAAAACTTTCACCATCATTCACTCCATCACTGTCTTGCCAGAAGGGTGCTTTACACTACAGCTTTTAAACTGCAACATTAACACCCCTCCTTCAGAGTGCAGGCACTGTACTTCCCATCTCCAGGACTCAAGTCCGGCCTGCCGGTTTCCCTGAATCCCTTCATAAATGTTACTTTGCTCACACTCCAACAGCATGTCAAGTATTAAAAACCATTTGTCTCCATTCACTCCTATCAAACACGCTCACGCATGCCTGCTGGAAGTCCAAGCCCCTCGCACAACAAAAACCCCCTTTACCCCCTCCCTCCAACCTTTCCTAGGCCGACCCCTACCCCGCTTTCCTTCCACTACAGACTGATACACTCTTGAAGTCACTCTGTTTTTGCTCCATTCTCTCTACATGTCCAAACCACCTCAACAACCCTTCCTCAGCCCTCTGGACAACAGTTTTGGTAATCCCGCACCTCCTCCTAACTTCCAAACTACGAATTCTCTGCATTATATTCACACCCTCAGACATGACATCTCCACTGCCTCCAGCCTTCTCCTCGCTGCAACATTCATCACCCATGCTTCACAACCCACATATGAGCGTTGGTAAAACTATACTCTCATACATTCCCCTCTTTGCCTCCCCAAAGGGCAAAGTTCTTTGTCTCCACAGACTCCTAAGTGCACCACTCACCCTTTTCCCCTCATCAATTCTATGAATCACCTCATCTTTCATAGACCCATCCGCTGACACGTCCACTCCCAAATATCTGAATACATTCACCTCCTCCATACTCTCTCCCTCCAATCTGATATCCAATCTTTCATCACCTAATCTTTTTGTTATCCTCATAACCTTACTCCTTTCCTGTATTCACTTTTAATTTTCTCTTTTGCACACCCTCCCAAAATTCATCCACCAATCTCTGCAACTTCTCTTCAGAATCTCCCAAGAGCACAGTGTCATCAGCAAAGAGCAACTGTGACAACTCCCACTTTATGTGTGATTCTTTATCTTTTAACTCCACGCCTCTTGCCAAGACCCTCGCATTTACTTCTCTTACAACCCCATCTATAAATATATTAAACAACCACGGTGACATCACACATCCTTGTCTAAGGCCTACTTTTACTGGGAAATAATTTCCCTCTTTCCTACATACTCTAACTTGAGCCTCACTATCCTCGTAAAAACTCTTAACTGCTTTCAGTAACCTACCTCCTACACCATACACCTGCAACATCTGCCACATTGTCCCCCTATCAACCCTGTCATATGCCTTTTCCAAATCCATAAATGCCACAAAGACCTCTTTAGCCTTATCTAAATACTGTTCACTTATATGTTTCACTGTAAACCCCCTGGGCAACACACCCCCTACCTTTCCTAAAGCCTCCTTGTTCATCTGCTATCCTATTCTCCATCTTACTCTTAATTCTTTCAATAATAACTCTACCATACACTTTACCAGGTATACTCAACAGACTTTTTTTTTTTTTTTTTTTTATTATCACACCGGCCCATTCCCACCAAGGCAGGTGGCCCGAAAAAGAAAAACTTCACCATCATTCACTCCATCACTGTCTTGCCAAAGGGTGCTTTACACTACAGTTTTTAAACTGCAACATTAACACCCCTCCTTCAGAGTGCAGGCACTGTACTTCCCATCTCCAGGACTCAAGTCCGGCCTGCCGGTTTCCCTGAATCCCTTCATAAATGTTACTTTGCTCACACTCCAACAGCACGTCAAGTATTAAAAACCATTTGTCTCCATTCACTCCTATCAAACACGCTCACGCATGCCTGCTGGAAGTCCAAGCCCCTCGCACACAAAACCCCCTTTTACCCCCTCCCCCCAAACCCCTTCCTAGGCCGACCCTTACCCCGCCTTCCTTCCACTACAACTGATACACTCTTGAAGTCATTCTGTTTCGCTCCATTCTCTCTACATGTCCGAACCACCTCAACAACCCTTCCTCAGCCCTCTGGACAACAGTTTTGGTAAATCCCGCACCTCCTCCTAACTTCCAAACTACGAATTCTCTGCATTATATTCACACCACACATTGCCCTCAGACATGACATCTCCACTGCCTCCAGCCTTCTCCTCGCTGCAACATTCATCACCCACGCTTCACACCCATATAAGAGCGTTGGTAAAACTATACTCTCATACATTCCCCTCTTTGCCCCCAAGGACAAAGTTCTTTGTCTCCACAGACTCCTAAGTGCAACCACTCACTCTTTTTTCCCTCATCAATTCTATGATTCACCTCATCTTTCATAGACCCATCCGCTGACACGTCCACTCCCAAATATCTGAATACGTTCACCTCCTCCATACTCTCTCCCTCCAATCTGATATTCAATCTTTCATCACCTAATCTTTTTGTTATCCTCATAACCTTACTCTTTCCTGTATTCACCTTTAATTTTCTTCTTTTGCACACCCTACCAAATTCATCCACCAATCTCTGCAACTTCTCTTCAGAATCTCCCAAGAGCACAGTGTCATCGGCAAAGAGCAGCTGTGACAACTCCCACTTTGTGTGTGATTCTTTATCTTTTAACTCCACGCCTCTTGCCAAGACCCTCGCATTTACTTCTCTTACAACCCCATCTATAAATATATTAAACAACCACGGTGACATCACACATCCTTGTCTAAGGCCTACTTTTACTGGGAAAAAATTTCCCTCTTTCCTACATACTCTAACTTGAGCCTCACTATCCTCGTAAAAACTCTTCACTGCTTTCAGTAACCTACCTCCTACACCAACACTTGCAACATCTGCCACATTGCCCCCTATCCACCCTGTCATACGCCTTTTCCAAATCCATAAATGCCACAAAGACCTCTTTAGCCTTATCTAAATACTGTTCACTTATATGTTTCACTGTAAACACCTGGTCCACACACCCCCTACCTTTCCTAAAGCCTCCTTGTTCATCTGCTATCCTATTCTCCGTCTTACTCTTAATTCTTTCAATTATAACTCTACCATACACTTTACCAGGTACACTCAACAGACTTATCCCCCTATAATTTTTGCACTCTCTTTTATCCCCTTTGCCTTTATACAAAGAACTATGCATGCTCTCTGCCAATCCCTAGGTACCTTACCCTCTTCCATACATTTATTAAATAATTGCACCAACCACTCCAAAAACTATATCCCCACCTGCTTTTAACATTTCTATCTTTATCCCATCAATCCCGGCTGCCTTACCCCCTTTCATTTTACCTACTGCCTCACGAACTTCCCCCACACTCACAACTGGCTCTTCCTCACTCCTACAAGATGTTATTCCTCCTTGCCCTATACACGAAATCACAGCTTCCCTATCTTCATCAACATTTAACAATTCCTCAAAATATTCCTTCCATCTTCCCAATACCTCTACCTCTCCATTTAATAACTCTCCTCTCCTATTTTTAACTGACAAATCCATTTGTTCTCTAGGCTTTCTTAACTTGTTAATCTCACTCCAAAACTTTTCTTATTTTCAACAAAATTTGTTGATAACATCTCACCCACTCTCTCATTTGCTCTCTTTTTACATTGCTTCACCACTCTCTTAACTTCTCTCTTTTTCTCCATATACTCTTCCCTCCTTGCATCACTTCTACTTTGTAAAAACTTCTCATATGCTAACTTTTTCTCCCTTACTACTCTCTTTACATCATCATTCCACCAATCGCTCCTCTTCCCTCCTGCACCCACTTTCCTGTAACCACAAACTTCTGCTGAACACTCTAACACTACATTTTTAAACCTACCCCATACCTCTTCGACCCCATTGCCTATGCTCTCATTAGCCCATCTATCCTCCAATAGCTGTTTATATCTTACCCTAACTGCCTCCTCTTTTAGTTTATAAACCTTCACCTCTCTCTTCCCTGATGCTTCTATTCTCCTTGTATCCCATCTACCTTTTACTCTCAGTGTAGCTACAACTAGAAAGTGATCTGATATATCTGTGGCCCCTCTATAAACATGTACATCCTGAAGTCTACTCAACAGTCTTTTATCTACCAATACATAATCCAACAAACTACTGTCATTTCGCCCTACATCATATCGTGTATACTTATTTATCCTCTTTTTCTTAAATATGTATTACCTATAACTAAACCCCTTTCTATACAAAGTTCAATCAAAGGGCTCCCATTATCATTTACACCTGGCACCCCAAACTTACCTACCACACCCTCTCTAAAAGTTTCTCCTACTTTAGCATTCAAGTCCCCTACCACAATTACTCTCTCACTTGGTTCAAAGGCTCCTATACATTCACTTAACATCTCCCAAAATCTCTCTCTCTCCTCTGCATTCCTCTCTTCTCCAGTGCATACACGCTTATTATGACCCACTTCTCGCATCCAACCTTACTTTAATCCACATAATTCTTGAATTTACACATTCATATTCTCTTTTCTCCTTCCATAACTGATCATTTAACATTACTGCTACCCCTTCCTTTGCTCTAACTCTCTCAGATACTCCAGATTTAATCCCATTTATTTCCCCCCACTGAAACTCTCCTACCCCCTTCAGCTTTGTTTCGCTTAGGGCCAGGACATCCAACTTCTTTTCATTCATAACATCAGCAATCATCTGTTTCTTGTCATCCGCACTACATCCACGCACATTTAAGCAACCCAGACTTATCCCCCTATAATTTTTGCACTCTCTTTTGTCCACTTTGCCTTTATACAAAGGAACTATGCATGCTCTCTGCCAATCCCTAGGTACCTTCCCCCCATCCATACATTTATTAAATAATTGCACCAACCACTCCAAAACTATATCCCCACCTGCTTTTAACATTTCTATCTTTATCCCATCAATCCCGGCTGCCTTACCCCCTTTCATTTTACCTACTGCCTCGCGAACTTCCCCCACACTCACAACTGGCTCTTCCTCACTCCTACAAGATGTTATTTCTCCTTGCCCTATACACGAAATCACAGCTTCCCTATCTTCATCAACATTTTAACAATTCCTCAAAATATTCCCTCCATCTTCCCAATACCTCTAACTCTCCATTTACTAACTCTCCTCTCCTATTTTTAACTGACAAATCCATTTGTTCTCTAGGCTTCCTTAACTTGTTAATCTCACTCCAAAACTTTTTCTTATTTTCAACAAAATTTGTTGATAACATCTCACCCACTCTCTCATTACATTGCTTCACCACTCTCTTACCCTCTCTCTTTTTCTCCATATACTCTTCCCTCCTTGCATCACTTCTACTTTGTAAAAACTTCTCATATGCTAACTTTTTCTCCCTTACTACTCTCTTTACATCATCATTCCACCAATCGCTCCTCTTCCCTCCCGCACCCACTTTCCTGTAACCACAAACTTCTGCTGAACACACTAACACTACATTTTTAAACCTACCCCATTGCCTATGCTCTCATTAGCCCATCTATCCTCCAACAGCTGTTTGTATCTTGCCCTAACTGCCTCCTCTTTTAGTTTATAAACCTTCACCTCTCTCTTCCCTGATGCTTCTATTCTCCTTGTATCCCATCTACCTTTTACTCTCACTGTAGCTACAACTAGAAAGTGATCTGATATATCCATGGCCCCTCTATAAACATGTACATCCTTTTATTTTTTGAAAATTCTTGGACACTTTGCACGTGCACACTTTGAAATTTGACCTCTGGACCCTGAAAGGGTTAAAGTTATTGCATATTTTATATGTACTCTGATAATTATACTTATGTGTACCTATACCTAAATATACTTACACACTGTGCTGGTGTGCAGGTATACATTAAAATCGCTAAGAATCTCTCTACTCATGACGCCACAGTAACACTACATAATAATAATCACTCTTGGGCACAATAAATGTGTTATTTTACATTAATATAGACATTTTCAGTAATCCATCTATGATATTTTCTTCAAAATTATATAAGAAACACATTACATAGCATATAAACAGGATACATACACTCATAGAATAAAAATTGGCATAAATATGAGATTTGTTTACAAAGTGGCTGTGTAGTTAGTGTCGGAAGAATTACGTTTTCTCTAGTCAAATACTGGAGGATAACTGTAGAAAAATATTCCTTTCATATGCCTTCACTCTATATATAGCAATTTATGACCCTTGTGGCTTTAGTGGTTCTTTTTTATTATGACAATAATAATAATAATATCATCATCATTCACTCTAAAAATGGTGTGTTGCATGAGAATGGGAGTGTTGCTCTTTGTTTATTCTGCACTAACTTGTATAACTTGTACACAATGTAAGAGTATTTGTATTGTTAGGTAATTATTATTATAATAAAAAATATTGTGAGGTAAAAGTTTTACAAACTCTTACAAACGTATGCGAATGAACTAAAAGTAGACACATATTAATATGCATTTATTTCGCCTGACCAAGTGATCGCCCACTACCTGTTCAGTTTGTGTTCTTACACTATCTCAACTCTATCTTGTTCTCTCTCTCGTTTACTCTTTTGTTAACTAGTGGGCTCTCATTGACGATGGCGTCGAAGCTTAGGAGTGTGGTAGCCGAGCGGAAGGATAACATAACGTTTTCTCTGCTCAGCCACCAGAGAAAATGTGTATGGGCGAGCCACTCCCCCATTCCGCGTTTGTTTACAATTTTCAGCATGAATTATTCATTGCTTCTCCCTTCGTTTATGATGGCATCTAAAGGTGGTTGTTAAAAACAATTAAACTCAGTGAACAAGGTATGTCGATGCTAATAATATGGCTCTGGACCACAGTGTAGGTAACCGATAGGTGTAGCCCAGGCGGGCTACACCTACCGGCTACCTACACTGACTTCCTACA
This sequence comes from Cherax quadricarinatus, assembly GCF_026875155.1. Taxonomy (NCBI): domain Eukaryota; kingdom Metazoa; phylum Arthropoda; class Malacostraca; order Decapoda; family Parastacidae; genus Cherax; species Cherax quadricarinatus. The sequence continues at coordinate 51,380,394 of NC_069399.1, read as the reverse complement.
AATAAATACGTACTAATCACCTCTCTTCTTACATTAAGACTACAGTGGACCCTCAACCAGCGATGGCATCGATTAACGATAAATCTGACTAGCGATACATTTTAACGCAAAAATTTTGCCTCAACTAGCGCTTAAAAACCCGACCAGCCCAATCAACCATCGCTACTATTGTGGGTAAGAAAACAGCTATCAAGGAAGCTGTTCTTGCCAAAGGTGCAGCTGCTGCTGCACCACAGTCAGCTGTTGTTGTTGCTGCACCACCATCAGCTGTATTACTCGAAGATGTGGAGAGAGTGTTGTTGGTGTGGCTTAACGTGAAACAATTACCGAGAAACGATTAACCCCGGAGGGTTAGCCACCCAGGATAACCCAAGAAAGTCAGTGCATCATCGAGGACTGTAACTTATTTCCATTGGGGGTCCTTAATCTTGTCCCCCAGGATGCGACCCACAACAGTTGACTAACACCCAGGTGAACAGGAAAAAATGCCTGGAACTAGTGCTCATATTGGTGAGGTTATGGGGAGGATGTGGAAGAGTTGGTGGAGGAGGACAATGACGAACTAACCACTGATGAGCTGCTAGATCATCTTCAACAGTAAGAGGCCACACCTGAGGAAACTGCTTCGGAGGAGGGGAGAGAGAAATTGAAGAATTTGCCTACTTCAAAGATTAAGGAAATGTGTGCAATGTGGCTTAAAGTGCAAACCTTTTTTGATGAAAATCACCCTCACACAGCTATTGCAAGCCGTGCTGGTGACTATTACACTGACAATGTTGTGAAACACTTTAGGATAAAGGAACAAGAGGTACAGGCCTCTATGGACAGATATGTTGTGTGACAGAAGTCCAGTGACTCTGAAGCTGGTCCTAGTGGCATTAAAAGAACAAGGGAAGTAACCCCAGAAAAAGACTTGCTACCTCAAGTGCTAATGGAAGGGGATTCCCCTTCTAAACACTAAGACTCTCTCCTCCTCCCATCCCATCAATCATCACCAGATCTTCAATAAAGGTAAGTGTCATGTAACTGTGCATGTCTTCTTCATTTTGTGTGTATTAAAATTAATATTTCATGTGGTAAAATTTTTTTTTTTTCAATACTTTGGGGTGTCTTGCACGGATTAATTTGATTTCCATTATTTCTTATGGGGAAAATTAACTTGACTAATGATTATTTCGATTAACGATGAGCTCTCAGGAACGGATTAATATCGCTGGTTGAGGGTCCACTGTATACATATTTTAAGGTAAATAATGAGTATACTGTGTGTGTATTTTAACTCTCTGGGCTGTTTTAAATATTGTATATTAAGTATGAGACAGGGAGCCAGGGCTACCTACACTTGACTTCCTACAAATAAGTACAGTGGTCCCTCGCTTTTTGTAGTTCTCGGCAATCATAGATTTCGGAAATCAGAGATATTTTCGTATAAACATGGGCTCGCTTTTCATAGGTTGATTTGCGAGTAGTAGTTCGTCCGGGATGCATACCCACGGTGTGAGCTGGGGCGGCAGCCAGTCTGGCATTGTTTACCAGTGAGCGAAGGTCCCCTCACGTGCTCCAGCGAAATATTTCATAGTATTCCATTTATTTTAGTGCTTGCAGGTACTAAATAAGCTACCATGGCTCCAAAGAAAGTTCCTAGTGCCAAGCCTGTGGTAAAGAAGGTGAGAAATACGATTGAATTTAAGAAAAACATCACTGAACAATATGAAAGTGGTACAAGTGCTGCCGAACTGGCCAGGATGTATAAGAAACCCTACACAACCATATGTTCCATAGTGGTCAAGAAAAAGGAAATCAAGGATGCCATTGTTGCAAAGGGGGTAACTATGCTGACAAAAATGAGATCACCAGTACTGGAAGAGGTTGAGAAGTTATTATTGGTGTGGATAAATGAGAAACAATTAGCAGGAGATACTCTTATGACTTCGATTATTTGTGAAAAGGCTAGGTAGTTGCAAAACGATCTGGTAAAGAAATTGCCTGAAAATAGTGGTGATGTGAGTGAATTTAAGGCCAGCAAAGGTTGGTTTGAGAGATTTAAGAACCATACTGGCATACACAGTGTGGTACGGCATGGTGAGGTTGCCAGTTCGGACCACAAGGCGGCTGAAAAATATGTGCATGAATTCAAGGAGTACATAGAGGCTGAAGGACTGAAACCTGAACAAGTGTTCAATTGTGACGAAACAGGCCTCTTTTGGAGGAAAACGCCAAAGAGGACATTCATTACACAGGAGGAAAAGGCAATGCCAGGACACAAGCCTAGGAAAGACAGGCTGATGCTAATGTTCTGTGCTAATGCTAGTGGGGATTTCAAAGTGAAGCCATTACTAGTGTACCATTCTGAAAATCCAAGAGTGTTCAGGAAAAACAATGTTATGAAGAGTAAATTGTGTGTTTTGAAAATCTAATAGTAAGGCATGGGTCACGAGGGAAATTTTCGTCGAATGGTTCAATGAAGTGTTTGGCCCTAGTGTGAAGAATTACCTCCTAGAAAAGAAATTGGATCTCAAGTGCCTGCTAGTAATGGACAATGCACCTGCTCATCCTCCAAACTTGGATGACCTAATTTTCGAGGAGTTTGGGTTCATCACAGTAAAGTTCTTGCCCCCGAATACCACTCCTCTCCTCCAGCCCATGGACCAGCAGGTCACTGCAAACTTTAAAAAACTCTACACCAAAGCAATGTTTCACAGGTTCTTGACTGTGACCACAGACACTCACTTGACCCTAAGGGAATTTTGGAGAGAACACTTCAGCATCCTCCAATGCATAACCCTTATAGGTATGGCTTGGGAGGGAGTGACTACCAGGACTTTGAACTCTGCCTGGAGAAAATTGTGGCCAGATTGTGTCAACAAGAGGGATTTTGAAGGGTTTGGGACTGACCCTGATGAGCCTATGTCTGTTGCTAAATCAATTGTGGCACTGAGGAGTTCCATGGGGTTGGATGTGAGTTTGAAGGATGTGGAAGAATTGGTGGAAGACCACAACGAAGAGTTCACCACTGAGGAGCTGCAAGAGCTTCAGCAAGAACAGCAAGAGAACGCAGCTCAGAATCTTGCTGCAGAGGAGGAGGAGGAAGAGAGATGGAAGATGGTGCCTTCTTCAGAAATTAAAGAGATTTTTGCTATGTGGGGTAAGATGGAAAGCTTTATGGAGACACATCACCCTGACAAGGTTGTTGCAAGCCATGTTGGCAACATGTACAGTGACAAAGTCTTGGGCCATTTTAGGGAAGTGTTAAAGAGACGCCAGAAACAGAGCTCTCTCCACAGTTATTTTGCGAGACAGGACTCCATTGACTCTCAAGGTGGTCCTAGTGGCATTAAGAAACAGAGAAGAGAAGCAACCCCAGAAGAGCAATTGGTATCTGAGGTGTTGCTGGAAGGGGATTCCCCTTCCAAACTATAAACAATCCAATCTCTCTCCTCCTCCAGTCTCCCATACACTAAGAAGAATCTCCAATAAAGGTAAGTGTTATGCTGTTAATGTTTCATTCATCATTTCCCATTGTATTGTTTATGTACTACATGTATATTTCATGTAAAAAAATTTTTTGTTTTAATACTTTTGGGTGTCAGGAACAGATTAATTGTATTTACATTATTTCTTATGGGGAAAATTGATTCGCAAATCGTGGATTTCGTTAATAGTAGCAACTCCAGGAACGGATTAACTACGAAAAACGAGGGACCACTGTACTACTCGCCTCTCACCCTACATTAGGATTACAAATGAATGTACTGTGTATGTATTTTACTTTTTACTGTGATTTTAATGCCTAGTTTTATTACTAACTTACTATAATTTAGTGTAAACTTGTTGTCTGGCATTTGTATGCATTTATAAATGGAAAAAAATGGCGTTCTGCTTTCCGGCGATGTCTGCTTTCCGGCAATAGCCTGGAACCTAACCCGCCATATAAGTAGGGCCCTACTGTATATTATGTATGGGTGGGGGTCGCCAGGAGGGCTACCACACCTAACTTCTTATAGTAAATGCTAGTCACCTTCTGCCCTAAATTAAGACTATAAATATTTTGAGGTAAATAATGAGTGTACTGCGTGTGTATTTTACTTTTCATTGTTTTTTAATGTCAAGTTATATTACTAACTTAATATTTTATTAATATTATTATCACACTGGCCGATTCCCACCAAGGCAGGGTGGCCCAAAAAAGAAAAACTTTCACCATCATTCACTCCATCACTGTCTTGCCAGAAGGGTGCTTTACACTACAGTTTTTAAACTGCAACATTAACACCCCTCCTTCAGAGTGCAGGCACTGTACTTCCCATCTCCAGGACTCAAGTCCGGCCTGCTGGTTTCCCTGAACCCCTTCATAAATGTTACTTTGCTCACACTCCAACAGCACGTCAAGTATTAAAAACTTAATATATATTAGTGTAAACTTATCTGGCATTTATATGCATTTGTAAGTGGAAAAAATGGTGCTCTGCTTTCCGGCGAAGTCTGCTTTCCAGCAGAAGCGTGGAACCTAACCTGCCGTATAAGTGGGGGCCCTACTGTGTGTGTGTGTGTGTGTGTGTGTGTGTGTGTGTGTGTGTGTGTGTGTGTGTGTGTGTTGTGTGTGTGTGTGTGTGTGTGTGTGTGTGTGTGTGTGTGTGTGTGTGTGTGTGTGTGTGTGTGTGTGTGTGTGTGTGTGTACATATATATATATATTTTTTTTAAGAAGTCGACCGTCTCCCACCGAGGCAGGGTGACCCAAAAACAAAATTCCCAAAGAGAAAATACTTTCATCACTCAACACTCTCACCTCACTCACACACAATCACTGTTTTTGCAGAGGCGCTCAGAACACAACAGTTTAGAAGCATACACATATAAAGATACACAACATATCCCTCCAAACCGCCAACATCCCGAAACCCCTCCTTCAGGATACAGGCACTGTACTTCCCATTTCCAGGACTCAAGTCCAGCTATATAAAAATAACTGGTTTCCCTGAATCCCTTCACTAAATATTACCCTGCTCACACTCCAACAGATCGTGAGGTCCCAAATACCATTAACCCTTTCAGGGTCCGTCCCGTAGATCTACGGCTGTACGTTCAGGGTCCAAACCGTAGATCTACGCCATGAGCTCAGCTCACTCTGATAAACTGTGAGTGGTACATTTGGGCCTAGATATGAGAGAATACATCTATGTGGTATGTGTGCACCACATAAAACAGATCCTGCAGCACACTGTGTATAATGAGAAAAAAAATGAAATCATGATTTTTCGATTAAAACAGCAACTTTGCAGTGTTTTTTCGTATGTTTTTTATAGTTGTATTTGCAATTTCTTGGTCTCATTTGATAGAATGGAAGACATATTACAGAAATAGAGATGATTTTGATTGGTTTTAGCAGTGGAAATGGCTTGAAACTGAGCTCAAAGTACGGAAATGTTAAATTTTGCCGATATTCAAGAGTAAACAAACGACCTCACACATCTAATACACGTCAGCTGGTGGGTCTAATATACATTCACAAATATGGTGATGATATTTATATAATTATTACAGAAATTGCATAACAGTAAATCTTCTATTTTTTGGTGTGAATAAAATTCATTATGTGAATAAAAAATCAAAATGGAATTTATTTGTAAAGCCTAAAAACATAACTAATGAACAGAGGAAATGTTAGTTTAGTGCCAGGAATGCCTACATGTTCATTCTGGACCCTATTTTGAAATTGGAATATTTTGAACTTTGTGTTAAATTGGCCAAATTAACAATTTCCGATCACTTTATTTTGTAGTTGAAACAGTTGACTTGGCGATTTCTTGTGCTCAATCGATAGAATAGAAGTAATACTAGTGAAATAGCTAAGAATTTGGTTGATTGGAATAATGTAATTGGCCTAAAATGGGAGTCAAAGTCGGCAAAATCGCCAATTCGTAAATATCGCTGACACATCAAAATTCGCGAGCATAATTTCGTCAATTTTCCACCAAATTTCGTACTTTTTGTTTTATTACCTTCACAAAAAGATTCTCTACGATTTCATAAGAAAAAATAACAATTTTTTTTTTTTGAAAATTCTTGGACACTGGTGCGTGACTCCAGATTTGGGCCTTGGACCCTGAAAGGGTTAGTCTCCATTCACTCCTATTGAACACACTCGTGCACACCTGCTGGAAGTCCAAGCCCCTCGCCCACAAAACCTCCCTTACCCCTTCCTTCCAACCTTCACGAGGATGACCCCTACCCCGCCTTCCTTCTCCTAATTTCCACACTCCGAATTTTCTGCATAATATTTACACCACACATTGCCCTTAGACAAGACATCTCCACTGCCTCCAACTGCCTCCTCGCTGCTGCATTCACAACCCAAGCTTCACACCCATATAAGAGTGTTGGTACTACTATACTTTCATACATTAACTTCTTTGCCTCCGTAGATAACGTTTATTGACTCCACATATACCTCAACGCACCACTCACCTTTTTTCCCTCATCAATTCTATGATTAACCTCGTCCTTCATAAATCCATCCGCCGACATGTCAACTCCCAGGTACATGTATCTGAAAACATTCACTTCTTCCATACTCCTCCTCCCCAATTTGATATCCAATTTTTCTTTATCTAAATCATTTGATACCCTCATCACCTTACTCTTTTCTATGTTCACTTTCAACTTTCTACCTTTACACACATTCTCAAACTCATCCATTAACCTTTGCCATTTTTCTTTAGAATCTCCCATAAGCACAGTATCATCAGCAAAAAGCAACTGTGTCAATTACCATTTTGTATTTGATTCCCATAATTTAATCCAACCCCTCTCCCGAACACTCTAGTATTTACTTCTTTTACAACCCCATCTATAAATATGTATATTAAACAACCATGGTGACATTACGCATCCCTGTCTAACCCTAACCTGAGCCTCACTATCCTCATAAAAACTCTTTACAGCATTTAGTAACTTACCACCTATTAGATATACTAGTAACACCTGCTACATTGTTCCCCTATCAACTATCAAATGCCTTTTCTAAATCCATAAATGCAATAAAAACTTCCCTACCTTTATCTAAATACTGTTCACATATATGCTTCAATGTAAACACTTCATCTACACATCCCCTACCCACTCTGAAACCTCCTTGTTCATCCGCAATCCTACATTCTGTCTTACCTCTAATTCTTTCAATTATAACCCTACTGTACACTTTTCCTGGTATACTCAGTAAACTTATTCCTCTATAATTTTTACAATCTCTTCTGTCCCCCTTCCCTTTATATAAAGGGATTATACATGCTCTCTGCCAATCCGTAGGTACCTTCCCCTCTTTCATACATTTATTAAACAAAAATACCAACCACTCCAACACTATATCCCCCCCTGCTTTTAACATTTCTGTCATGATCCCATCAGTTCCAGCTGCTTTACCCCCTTTCATTCTACGTAATGCCTCACGTACCTCCACCACACTTACATTCTGCTCTTCTTCACTCCTAAAAGATGGTATACCTCCCTGGCCAGTGCATGAAATTACTGCCTCCCTTTCTTCCTCAACATTTATAAGTTCCTCAAAATATTCTCTCCATCTACCTAATACCTCCCTCTCCCCATCTACTAACTCCCCTACTCTGTTTTTAACTGACAAATCCATACTTTCCCTAGGCTTTCTTAACTTGTTTAACTCACTCCAAATTTTTTTCTTATTTTCATTAAAATTTCTTGACAGTGCCTCTCCCACTCTATCATCTGCTCTCCTTTTGCACTCTCTCACCACTCTCTTTACCTTTCTTTTACTCTCCATATACTCTACTCTTCTTATAACACTTCTGCTTTGTAAAAACTTCCCATAATCTAACTTTTTCTCTTTTATCACACCCTTTACTTCATCATTCCACCAATCACTTCTCTTTCCTCCTGCACCCACCCTCCTATAACCACAAACTTCTGCCCCACATTCTAATACTGCATTTTTAAAACTATTCCAACCCTCTTCAACTCCCCCCCCACTATTCATAATTGCACCAGCCCACCTTTCTGCCAATACATGTAGTTGCTTATATCTCACCCGAACTTCCGCCTCCCTTAGTTTATACACTTTCACCTCCCTCTTGCTTGTTGTTGCCATTTTCCTCTTTTCCCATCTACCTCTTACTCTAACTGTAGCTACAACTAAATAATGATCCAATATATCAGTTGCCCCTCTATAAACGTGTACATCCTGGAGCCTCCCCATCAACCTTTTATCCACCAATACATAATCTAAAACTACTTTCATTACGTGCTACATCATACCTTGTATATTTATTTATCCTCTTCATCATAAAATATGTATTACCTATTACCAAACCTCTTTCTACACAAACCTGCTTGACTTAGTTCTGGTAAACAATGAATCCCTTGTTAATAATTTAGAAATTTCAGAGGAACTCAGTGCTAGCGACCACAAATCAATTACATTTAGCATTGAATGGAAGTATGATAGTAGGGATAACTCAGTAACAGTCCCAGATTTTCGCTTAGCAGATTACAATGGGCTAAGAGAACACTTATCATCTGTTGGCTGGGGTAACGAAGAGAGCTATCAATATGACAGCTGCTCAAAGAACGTTTATCCCGCATAAAGAAATTAGATCAAATAGAAATGACCCAAAATGGATGAATAATAGGCTGAAATATCTACCAGGGCATAAGAAGGGAATTTATAGGCGTATCAAAAGAGGTGAGGGTCATCTTATGAATCAGTATATTGACATTAAGAGGGACATTAAAAAGGGGATAAGAAAAGCTAAAAGGGACTATGAAATTAAAGTTGCTAGGGATTCGAAAAATTACCCAGAAAGTTTTTTCCAGGTATATAGAACAAAAGTTAGAGATAAGATAGGTCCCCTTAAAAATAACCATGGGCATCTTACTGACAAACAGAATGAAATGTGCTCGATTTTAAATAATTATTTTCTCTCGGTTTTTACACAAGAAGACACTAACAATATTCCAGTAATTAATTTTTATAGTGGGCCTGAAGAAGATAAATTATGTAACATCACAGTCACTAGTGAAATGGTTGTGAAGCAGATAGACAGACTGAAGCAAAATAAGTCGCCAGGTCCTGATGAGCTTTTTTCAAAAGTTCTCAACCCCTTGACTGTCGCAACCCCCAATCCTGAGGTGTCTCCTGGTGTCGCAAAATTTAAAAAAAAAAAAAAAAAAAATTTTCTTATGAAATGATAGAGAATCTTTTCCCGATTGTAATGACACCAAAAAAATGAAATTTGATGGAAAACTGACGGAATTATGCTCTCGCGAAGTTAGTGACCTTGGCGATATTTACAAATCGGCGATTTCGCCCACTTTGAGCCCTATTTTCGGCTAATTCCGTTGTTCCATTCAACCAAACTCATAGATATTTCTTTAGAACTCCATTTTTTCTATCGACTGAGTACAAGAAACTGCCCATTTATCGATTTCAACTACCCAATAATGTGGTCAGAAATTTGCAAATTGGCCAATTTCACAAAAATTAAAAAATATGACAATTTTAAAATAAGGTCCAGAATGAACAATGCAGACATTCCTGGCTCTAAAATAACATTTTCTTTGTTCATCAGTCATGTCTCCAAGCCCCTCTGATATTACTCTTGCTTTCTATTTTGAATTTTTATTCAAACAAAAAATAAGAGGCTTCAAATA
>NC_069399.1:51350415-51370216 GCF_026875155.1 Cherax quadricarinatus | reverse complement strand
CAATATTCAGTTAAAGAGAGAAATAAAAAAGGGAATAAGAAAATAAAAAAGAGATTATGAGGCTAAAGTTGCAAGAGAATCGACGACTAACCCAATAGGATTATTTCAGGTATACAGAAGTAAGACCAGGGACAAGATAGGCCCACTCAAAAGCTATTCGGGTCAGCTTATGGACAGTGATAAGAAAATGTGTAGAATTTTTAACACATACTTCCTCTCACTTTTTACACAGGAAGATACTAGCTATATTCCAGAAATAATAAATTATGTTGAACAGGATGATTATAAACTATGCACTAGCAAATAGATAAATTAAAACCTAACAAATCCCCAGGCACTGATGAACTGTATGCAAGGGTTCTAAAGGAATGTGAAGAGGAGCTTAGCAAACCTTTGGCTAACCTTTTCAACATATCACTACAGACTGGCATGGTGCCAGATAAGTGAAAAATGGCAAATGTGATACCTATTTTCAAAGCAGGTGACAGGTCCTTAGCTTCGAACTATAGACCAATAATCCTAACCTCCATAGTGGAAAATTTATGGAACCAATAATTGCCGAGGCAGTTCGTAGCCACCTTGAAAAGCATAAATTAATCAACGAATCTCAGCATGGTTTTACAAAGGAGCGTTCCTGCCCTACGAATTTATTAACTTTTTTTCACTAAGGTATTTGAGGAGGTTGATCATGGTAATGAATATGATATTGTGTATATGGACTTCAGTAAGGCTTTTGACAGGGTCCCACATCAGAGACTATTGAGGAAAATTAAGGCACATGGAATAGGAGAATTTTTTCCTGGATGGAGGAAGGTTGACAAATAGGCAGCAGAGAGTTTGCATAAATGGTGAGAAATCAGAGTGGAGAAGCGTCAAGAGTGGTGTTCCACAGGGGTCAGTGTTGGGCCCCCTGTTGTTCACAATCTATATAAACGACATAGATGAGAGCATAAAGAGCGACATAAGCAAGTTTGCCGATGACACCAAAATAGGCCGTCGAATTCATTCTGACGAGGACATTAGAGCACTCCAGGAAAATTTGAATAGACTGATGCAGTGGTCGAAGAAGTACCAGACGCAGTTTAATATAGACAAATGCAAAGTTCTAAATGTTGGACAGGAAAATAATCATGCCACATATAAACTAAATAATGTAGATCTTAATATTACGGATTGCGAAAACGATTTAGGAGTTCTGGTTAGCATTAATCTGAAACCAAGACAACAGTGCATAAGTGTTCGCAATAAAGCTAACAGAATCCTTGGCTTCATATCAAGAAGCATAAATAATAGGAGTCCTCATGTTGTTCTTCAACTCTATATATCCTTGGTTAGGCCTAATTTAGATTATGCTGCACAGTTTTGGTCACCGTATTACAGAATGGATATAAATGCTCTTTAAAACATACAATGGAGGATGACAAAGTTGGTCCCATGTATCGGAAATCTTCTCTATGAGGATAGACTGATGTCCCTGAACCTGCACTCTCTAGAAAGGCGTAGAATTAGGGGGGATATGATTGAGGTATATAAATGGAAGACAGGAATAAATAAAGGGGATGTAAATAATGTGCTGAAAATATCTAGCCTAGACAGGACTCGTAGCAATGGTTTTAATTAAGTTGGAAAAATTCAGATTCAGGAAGGATATAGGAAAGCACTGGTTTGGTAACAGAGTTGTGGATGAGTGGAACAAACTCCCGAGTACAGTTATTCAGGCTAAAACGTTGTGTAGTTTTAAAAATAGGTTAGATAAATGCATGAATGGATGTGGGTGGGTGTGAGCTGGACCTGTTTAGCTTGTGCTACTAGGTCAGTTGTCGTGTTCCTTCCTTAAGTGAATGTGACCTGACCTGACTAGGTTGGGGCATTGGCTTAAGCCAGTAGGAGACTTGGATCTGCCTCGCATGGGCCAGTAGGCCTGCTGCAGTGTTTCTTCTTTCTTATGTTCCTATGTTCTTATGATGACTTCTTCAAGTGTTTAATAACATAAGAGACGCACGAGGAAAGGTAAGACCTTCAACGGGGTGCGAGCTGCTGCCTTTTTAATATCTTTATTTCTCCAAGTTCATGTACAAGGTAACAATAATTATTTTTTCTACTAATACATGTACAAGGTATACAGGCCTAGCTGACATCAGTGACACTCTACTGCACAGAAAGCCTCTTGTTATGCTGAGTATTTCGGGCAAATTAGGTCACTTTTGTCTCGGGAGGCGACGTACACCAGGTACCTATTTTATACTGATGGGTGAACATAGAAAATCGGTGTAAGGAAACACGCCCAGTGCTTCACCCGACCGGAAATCGAACCCGGACCCCTTACCGTGTGAGGCGAGAACTTTTGCCACCAGGCCAAGGGCCTTGGTGTTGCTCAGAGTCTTTCCAAGGAATTCCAGTATCTTTTTCCCTTCCTTGGATCAGACTTGATAACCTTCCATTCCTCAGATGCTCTATGGCTCATATGGGTTTAGTGCTCCATATACAACACTAATAATAATAATATCCATGGGGAAGTGGAAGGGAATTCTTCCTCCGTAAGCCATGTGTGTCGTAAGAGGCGACTAAAATGCTGGGAGCAAGAGGCTAGTAACCCCTTCTCCTGTATACATTAGTAAAGTTAAAAAGAGAAACTTTTGTTTTTTCTTTTTGGGCCACCTTGCATCGGTGGGATACGGCCGGTTTGTTGAAATAATAATAATAACAATAATAATAATAATAATAATAATAATAATAATAATAATAATAATAATAATAATAATAATAGTAATAATAATAATAATAATAATAATAATAATAATAATAATAATTATTATTATTATTATTATTATTATTATTATTATTATTATTATTATTTTTATTATTATTATTTATAATAAGCGTCATGAGCAAAACATTCAATCTTCGGCGTTGCTTAATCAGTTGATCTCGTATAAACCTTCAACTCATGTCAGAATAAAACATCTTATTCAATTTCATGACCAGTTTATTAGCAGATATTAGCAGTCAAAACTACTTTATTGGCAGATATTGCCAATCAAACCCAGTTTATTAGCGGGCACTGAGCTAGAGCTCAACACAAGCATTAATGGAACAAATGTCACTTAGAGGCAGTGGAGTAAATGCCACTTGGAGGCAGTGGAAACCATTTATTATTATTTTTATTATTATTATTAGTAGTAGTAATAGTAGTAGTAGTAGTAGTAGTAGTAGTAATAATAATAAATAAATAATAATAATAATAATAATAATAATAATTAATAATAATAATAAAATAATAATAATAATAATAACAATAATAATAATAATAATAATAATAATAGTAATAATAATAATAATAATAATAATAATAATAATAATAATAATAATAATAATAATAATAATAAATCTTTATTTCTTCAAGTACATGTACAAGGCATACAGGCCTAACTGACATCAATGACATATTACTATGCAGAGTATTTCTGGGAAATTAGGTCAGTTTTGTCCCAGGATGTGACCCACACCAGTCGACTAACAGACTAACACCCAGGTACCTATTTTACTGATAGGTAAACATGGACAGCAGATGTTTAAGGAAACACTTCCTAATGTTTTCACCCGTACCGGGGATCGACTCCCGGACCTCAGTGTGTGTGAGCTGAGTGCGCTAGCAATCGAGCAATTATTAGTATTATTAGTATTATTATTTAAAATGAAGCACGAAACCCGTGTGGGTCCTACGGCGCCTGGGAAGTGGGAAACAATCAGATTTGTCTCGAGAAATGGGAGGTAAAGTTCCGCTTTTTGGATCAAGGGCCCTTCACTAGCATCAAAGATCTCTCTCTCGCAAGGATCAAGTACATCTGAGTGTTATTTACTTCTAAAAAAAAAAAACAATGACAGTTTAGGGAGGTACGTATCATGGTAGTGGGTAATTTGTTAGAGATTAATTTAGCGGTCATTTCCAATCGTAGAACTGAAAATAGAGGTGTTATGTTCCGTTCAAGGTAGTGAGAATTTCTGCTGACTTTCCTGATTGTGGAAGTGAGTATAAGAGCGCTATTTTCCGATCGTGGCAGTTAGTACTTTAGTGCACTCTTTCAGTCATGGTAATAAGAAACTTAGCACTCTGCTTTTATAGTGGTACTTAATAATTGAGCATTATTTTCCGATCATTTTAATGAGTTTCTTTTACTGCTCTTTTCCAATCAAGGTACTGAGCTATTTAGCGCTGTTTACCCGTCATGGTAAGTTCGTGACCCTCCTGAATCATTGCAGCTAGTGCATCGGCGTTCCCCTCCGATCGTGGAAGCGAGTGTACTGGTGCTCCTTTTGGATCATGGTAGCAAGTATGTGTTAGTCTCATAACTGGTATATGAGAATACAGGAAAGAATGGAATAAATGAAGAATTATTGAAACTTTGCAAATGACAACGTCGCTTAGTTTACAAGTTCTATATTTTCCATACTGCTCTGAAGCTTCGTATGAAGAGCACAAGTCATAATACTGTCACTGGAACAATTCACAAGTAACCCAGAGTACCGTGGCTGGAACAGTTCACAAATAACTCACACTTTTGAAAGAGGACAATGCTGTGAAGTGTCGTCGTATTTCTTCCCAATTAAGAAAGGTATCAGAGCCCCAAGCAGAGTACTGAGTCGCATTCCTTGTCGAGCAGAGTATTGATTCACAGCCCTTGCCAGAGTACTGAGTCATGTTCCTTGTTGACCGCGACAGCATTCCCGAAACTGAAGATGGCTGTTAGATACCGACGCGGCCCACAGCAGCTTCCTCGAGTTAGACACATCGAACTGAAGGTGCTCTCTCCCTCTCCAAGGCACGCACGACTAACCCCACATGACGACTTTAGAAGACGGCCAGTCGTTGATGACCTTTGATGATGTCCGTTGATGGCGACCTTTGATGACGTTCATTGGTGGTGACCTTTGATGACTATTTATGACGACGATTGGCGACAGTCATTGATGACGACGATTTTCCTTCCCCTTCCCTTCAATGGAAGGAGAAGGAGAATGCGGAGAAGGAGGAAGAGGAAGAGGAAGAAGAGGAGGAAGAGGAGGAGGAAGAGGTGCTAATACATCTGGTGATAGTAGTGTCTTAACACACCAGGTCCAAATACTCAGCATCGAGGTCGACCAGCAGGTCGCCGCTCGAGCAGGAAGTCTTACTGTCCACGAACTGCAGGAGGGTGGCGTTCTTGACCAGCCAAGCCACGTCGCAGCCGCAAGCCAATGGGTTCGCTGCGGGAAGGGAAGATAAATTGGCTTACATGGGTTGAACTGGGTTACTTGGGGAAGATAACTGGGTTTACTCAGGTTTTACTGAGTTTTACATGGATTGAACTGGGATGATTAGGTTACCTATGGGAAATTGCGCTACCTAAGGAAGATTGGATTATTGAAAAGACTGAGTTACTTGAGGAAGGCTGCGTTACTTTACTTGTGGAAAAACGAAGTAATTAATCTTCAAAAGACTGCTTTACCTAAGGAACATTGAGTTACCTTGATAATGTGCACATCAGTCGTGGCCATTACGCACAATACAATGTGTGTGTGTGTACTCACCTATATGTACTCACCTATATGTGGGTGCAGGGGTCGAGTAGCTGTACTCGTCTAGTTGTGCTCACCTAGTTGAGGTTGCAGGGGTCGAGTCCTAGCTCCTGGCCCCGTCTCTTCACTGGTCGCTACTAGGTCGCTCTCCTTGAACCGTGAGCTTTATCATACCTCTGCTTAAAACTATGAATGAATCCTGCCTCTACTACTTCGCTTCCCAGACTATTCCATTTCCTGACTACTCTGTGGCTGAAGAAATACTGCCTAACATCCCTGTGATTCATCTGTGTCTTCAACTTCCAACTGTGTCCCCTTGTTACTGTGTCCCATCTCTGGAACATCCTGTCTTGGTCCACCTTGTCAATTCCTCTCAGTATTTTGTATGTCGTTATCATGTCCCCCCTATCCCTCCTGTCCTCTAGTTTCGTCAGGTCGATTTCCCTTAACCTCTCCTCGTAGGACATACCTCTTAGCTCTGTGACTAGTCTTCCTGCAAACCTTTGCACTTTCTCTAGTTTTTTTACGTGCTTGGCTAGGTGTGGGTTCCAAACTTGTGCCGCATACTCCAATATGGGCCTAACGTACACGGTGTACAGGGTACTGAACGATTCCTTATTAAGATGTTGGAATGCTGTTCTGAGGTTTGCTAGGCGCCCATATGCCGTAGCAGTTATTTGGTTGATGTGCGCTTCAGGAGATGTGCCTGGTGTTATACTCACCCCAAGATCTTTTTCCTTGAGTGAGGTTTGTAGTCTCTTGCCCCCCCCCCTAGACTGTACTCCGTCTGCAGTCTTCTTTGCCCTTCCCCAATCTTCATGACTTTGCACTTGGTGGGGTTGAACTCCAGGAGCCAATTGCTGGACCAGGTCTGCAGCCTGTCCAGATCCCTTTGTAGTTCTGCCTGGTCTTCGATCGAATGAATTCTTCTCATCACCTTCACGTTGTTAATGTTGCAGTTTAAAAACTGTAGTGTAAAGCACCCTTCTGGCAAGACAGTGATGGAGTGAATGATGGTGAAAGTTTTTCTTTTTCGGGCCACCCTGCCTTGGGGGGAATCGGCCAGTGTGATAATAATAATAATAATAAAAAAATAACTTCACGTCATCTGCAAACAGGGACACTTAGGAGTCTGTTCCTTCTGCCATGTCGTTCACAAATACCAGAAACAGCACTGGTCCTAGGACTGACCCCTGTGGGACACCGCTGGTCACAGGTGCCCACCCTGACACCTCGCCACGTACCATTACTCGCTGCTGTCTTCCTGACAAGTATTCCCTGATCCATTGTAGTGCCTTCCTTGTTATCCCTGCTTGGTCCTCCAGTTTTTGCACTAATCTCTTGTGTGGAACTGTGTCAAACACCTTCTTGCAGTCCAAGAAAATGCAATCCACCCACCCACCTCTCTCTTGTCTTACTGCTGTCACCATGTCATAGAACTCCAGTAGGTTTGTAAACCTACTGGAGGATTTCCCGTCCCTGAAACCATGTTGGTTGCTGTTGATGAGATCATTCCTTTCTAGATGTTCCACCACTCTTCTCCTGAAAATCTTCTCAATGACATTGCATACTATACATGTCAGTAACACTGGTCTGTAGTTTAGTGCTTCATGTTTGTCTCCTTTTTTAAAGATTGGGGCTACATTTGCTGTCTTCCTTGCTTCAGGCAATCTCCCTGTTTCGATAGATGTATTGAATATTGTTTTCAGGTATACACATAGCGCCTCTGCTCCCTTTCTCAGGACCCATGGAGAGATATTATCCGGCCCCATTGCCTTTGAGGCATCTAGCTAACTCAGAAGCCTCTTCACTTCTTCCTCGGTTGTGTGTACTGTGTCCAGCACTTGATGTTGTACCCCATCTCTCCGTCTTTCTGGAACCCCTTCTGTCTCCTCTGGGAACACTTCTTTGAATCTCTTGTTGAGTTTCTCACATACTTCACGGTCATTTCTTGTTGTCTCTCCTCCTTCCTTCCTTTGCCTGATTACCTGGTCCTTGACTGTTGTTTTCCTCCTGATGTGGCTGTATAACAGCTTCGGGTCAGATTTGGCTTTCGCTGCTATGTCTTTTTCATATTGTCGTTGGGCCTCCCTTCTTATCAGTGCACATTCATTTCTGGCTCTACGACTGCTCTCATTCTCCTGGGTCCTTTGCCTTCTACATTTCTTCCATTCCCTAGCATACTTGGTTTTTTCCTTCCTGCACCTTTGGGTGAACCATGGGCTCATCCTGGCTTTTTCATTATTCCTGTTACCCTTGGGTACAAACCTCTCCTCAGCCTCCTTGCACATTGTTGTTACATATTCCATCATCTCATTAACTGGCTTCCCTGCCAGTTCTCTGTCCCACTGAACCCCGTTCAGGAAGTTCCTCATTCCTGTGTAGTCCCCTTTCTTGTAGTTTGGCTTCATTCGCCCTGGCCTTCCTGCTTCACCCTCCACTTGTAGCTATACTGTGTATTCGAAGCTTAAAAGTGTGTGTGTGTGTGTGTGTGTGTGTGTGTGTGTGTGTGTGTGTGTGTGTGGTGTGTGTGTGTGTGTGTGTGTGTGTGTGTGTGTGTGTGTACTCACCTAATTGTGGTTGCAGGGGTCGAGACTCAGCTCCTGGCCCCGCCTCTTCACAGATCGCTACTAGGTTTTCTCCCTCTCTGCTTCCTGAGCTTTGTCATACCTCTTCTTAAAACTATGTATGGTTCCTGCCTCCACTACTTCACTTGCTAGGCTATTTCACTTACTGACGACTCTATGACTGAAGAAATACTACTAGGTTTTCTCCCTCTATGCTTCCTGAGCTTTGTCATACTTCTTAAAACTATGTATGGTTCCTGCCTCCACTACTTCACTTGCTAGGCTATTCCTCTTACTGAAGACTCTATGACTGAACAAAATACTTCCTCTGGGACTAGGCTTGTTGCAAACCTTTGTTCTTTCTCTAACTTCTTGACGTGCTTAACCAGGTGTGGGTTCCAGACTGGTGCTGCATACTCCAGTATGGGCCTAACATACACAGTATACAGTGTCTTGAACGATTCCTTATGAAGGTATCCGAACGCTTTCTCAGGTTTGCCAGGCGCCCGAATGCTGCAGCAGTTATTTGGTTGATGTGTGCTCGGTGTTATGGTCTCCCCAAGGTCTTTCTCCCTGAGTGAGGTCTGTAGTATTTGTCCACCTAGCCTATACTCAGTCTGCGGTCTTCTTTGCCCCTCCCCAATCTTCATGGCTTTGCATTTGGCAGGTTTGAATTCGAGAAGCCAGTTTCTGGACCGCATGTCCAGCCTGTCCAGGTCTCTTTGCAGTCCTACCTCATCCTCATCCGATTTAATTCTTTTCCATCATGTCAATAGCATTGGTCCTAGAACTGACCCCTGTGGGACCCCGCTCATCACAGGCGCCCACTGTGATACCTCTTCACGTACCATGACTCGTTGTTGCCTCCCTGTCAGGTATTCCCTGATCCATTGCAGTGCCCTCCCTGTTATATGCGCCTGATCCTCCAGCTTCTGCACTAATCTCTTGTGAGGAACTGTGTCAAAGGCCTTCCTGCAGTCCAGGAAAATACAACCAACCCACCCCTCTCGTGTCTTACTTCTGTTACCTTGTCATAAAACTCCAGAAGGTTTGTGACACAGGATTTGCCTTCCATGAATCCATGCTGGATTTTATTTGTAATCTTGTTCCATTCAAGGTGTTCCACAACTCTCCTCCTGATAATCTTCTCCATGACTTTGTATACTATAGATGTCAGAGACACAGGTCTGTAGTTTAGTGCCTCGTTTCTGTTTCCTTTCTTAAATATGGGGACTACATTTGCTGTCTTCCATTTCTCAGGTAGTTGCCCAGTTTCAAGGGATGTGTTGAAGATTGTGGTTAGGGGCATGCACAGCATCTCTGCTCCTTCTCTAAGGACCCATGGGGAGATGTTGTCCGGTCCCATCGCCTTTGAGGTATCAAGATCACTTAGTAGCTTCTGCACCTCCTCCTTGGTTGTTCGTATGTCATCCAACACTTGTTGGTATATTCCCTCTTGATGTTCCCTTCTGTGCTGTCTTCCCAGAGCCCTTCCTGTCTCTACTGTAAAAACTTCCTTAAATCTCTTGTTTAGCTTGTCACATACCTCCTGATCATTTTTTGTGAGTTCTCCACCTTCTGTCCTCAGTCTGATCACCTGGTCTTTGACTGTTGTCTAACTCCTGATGTGGCTATACAACAGTTTCGGGTCAGTCTTGACTTTCGATGCTATGTTATTTTCATACTGTCACTGGGCCTCCCTCCTTACCTGTGCGTACTCGTTCCTGGCTCTGCGACTAATCTCCCTATTTTCATGTGTTCTCTGCCTTCTGTACTTTTTCCATTCTCTATTGCACTTTGTTTTTGCCTCCTTAGACCGTTGGGTAAACCAGGGGCTTGTTCTGGTCTTCCCATTGTTTCTGTTGCCCTTGGGAATAAACCTTTCCACTGCCTCTTGCATTTTGTTGTTATATATTCCACCATTTCATTTACTGGCTTTCCTGCCAGTTTTCTGTCCCATGGAACCTCCTGCAGAAAGTTCCTCAAACCTATGTAGTTCCCTCTTTTATAGTCTGGCTTTTCCCATTCAACACCTGTTACTCTCTCTACTTGCAACTCTACTATGTATTCAAAGCACAGAACCATGTGGTCACTAGCTCCAAGGGGACTCTCATATGTGATGCCCTCAATGTCTGAACTGCCCAGGTGAACACAAGATCCAATCTTGCTGGTTCATCCTCCTCTCTCACTCTGGTAGTGTCCTTAACATGTTGGTGCATGAGGTTTTCCAGCACCACATCCAACATCTTGGCTCTCCATGTTTTGGGACCCCCATGTGGCTCCAGGTTTTCCCAGTCAATCTCCCTGTGGTTGAAATCACCCATAACCAGCAACTTTGCTCTGCTGCAATGAGCTCTTCTTGCCACCTCAGCAAGTGTGTCCACCACTGCTCTGTTGCTCTCTTCATATTCCTCTCTTGGCCTCCTGCAGTTCTGTGGTGGATTATACATCACTGCAATGACCACCTTGTGCTCCCCAGACTGAAATGTACCTACTATGTAGTCCCTTTCTCCTGTCTCGTCTATGCCTCCCATTTTCTCGAATTTCCATCTGTTTTTTTATGAGCAGAGCAACCCCTCCTCCCCCTCTGCCCCTTCTATCTTTCCTCATGATCCGGTATCCTGGTGGGAAGATTGCATCTGTTATTGTCTCCGTGAGTTTTGTTTCTGTAACTGCTATGATGTTTGGGGACTTCTCATTGATTCTTTCTTGCCATTCCTCATATTTATTAGTTAATCCATCCACATTTGTGTACCAAACCTTCAACTTTCGTTCTAATACTGTAACTGTGGTCCTGGGGGAATACTGGGGTTGGGAGAGCAGGAGCCCTGGTGGGGGCCTGTGGGGGGTTGCAGTGGAGGTGGAGGACGAGCTCCCATAGGGGGTTGCTGTAGGGGTAGGGTTCGTTGTGCGGGGGGGGTGGGAACAGAGGGATCTGTGTGTGATGGTTGGTTTGGATTGTTCAGTTGCCTTGGGGGTGTCGTGGCTGGAGTCCTTCTGCAGGTGTTTCTGGGGGGTGTGCTTGCCCTTCCACCTGTGCCTGGGTTATTCTGCTCTTCTTTGTCATTCCCTCCCATTCCTCCTTTCGTTTTTGCACTCTCTCTTTCAGTATCATCCTTTCCTCCTGTGTTCTGTCTCGATTGAGGTACATACTCATGAACTCCTGTTTGCCTCTCAGCCTTGCTTTCTCCTGCAGGATCATGGTTCGAGTTGATTCTGCCTTGAAAATTATTTTGAGAGGTCGTTTCCTTCTCTTTGTGAACCACCCGATTCTCCAAAAATTTGCCACCTGGGTCATGTCTCCGTCGCCTATCACCTTCATGATACCTTAAATCACTTTTTTCTCCTCCTGCTTTCTTTCATCATAAGTTTTCCCTTCAGCTTCGTCTAGCCCATAGACAAAAACTGATCTCTCCCTTTCCACCTCCCTCTCTGACTCCCATTGTATCCTCTGAGGTGTTTTAGTTCCTTCCTGTGGAGTGTTCCTTCCTTCAGTTCCTTCCCTAGCTGTGGCCCCTATGCTCATTGGTTTGTCCTTCCTGCTCACCTGTTCCTGGCCCCCACAAGTGTCTGGTAAGATCCCTGCACATGTCCTAGTTCCTTCAATGTCTTCCAACCTCTCATTCTGTCCTAGAGTGCTCCCTGTCTCTGTTTTAGCCCCATGTGGGTTTGACAGGACCTCTGCATACAGTTTAGCTTCCAAGCTCCCTTCAGACCCTTTGTCTGTGTCTGATGTAAACATTGCTGATGCTACTTCTGTATTATTTTTGTCTCTAGGCTGTTTCAGATTTCTCAGCTCCTCTTCTAATTTCTGTATCTTGGCTTCTGCTACTGTGGCATGTTGCTCCCACCTTCTGCACTCTACTGCTAACCTCTCCTCCATCTTCCTTGCAAGCTCATCTAGCCTCCTTCCCCAGTCTTCCTCCCTTTTTTTGAGCTCTGCCTCCCAGTCCTCCCTCCCAGATTCGTCCTTCGGGCCCTTGGCTCTCATCCTAGTTCTAGGTTGTCCCATTGCACCACAAAAGGAAGGAGAAGAGATCGTTAGGGGGAGGGGAATAGATGGTTAAGGGGAGTGGGGATGGATGGTTATGGGGGAGGGGGAGGATGGTTATTGGAGGGGGAGAGGTGGTTGGGGGAGGGGGATAGATGGTTTTGGGGAGGGGTTAGTTGGTTTGGGGGAGGGTAGATGGCTAGGGGGAGGAGAAGAGGTGGTTAGGAGAAGGGGGAGTATGTGTTTGTGTCAAATGTATATGTGCTTGTGTATATGTGCTTGTGTATGTGTTTTGTGCATGTGTGGGAGAGAGAGGGATGGGATTAAGGGGAGAGGGGGAGGGGGAGGGGAGGGGGAGAGAAGGATGAGGGTAGAGTGGCCCCTAGAAGTGGGGGAAGTGTGTTTGTGTGTGATGGGATCAGAAGGGGAGGGGAGGTAGGGGGAGGGGAAGCGAAGGATGAGGGTAGAGTGGCCGCTTGATAACGGGGTCCTTACGGGTGTGTGTGTATGTGTGTGTGTGTGTGTGTGTACTCACCTAGTTGTACTCACCTAGTTGAGATTGCGGGGGTCGAGTCCGAGCTCCTGGCCCCGCCTCTTCACTGATCGCTACTAGGTCACTCTCCCTGAGCCGTGAGCTTTATCATACCTCTGCTTAAAGCTATGTATGGATCCTGCCTCCACTACATCGCTTCCCAAACTATTCCACTTACTGACTACTCTGTGGCTGAAGAAATACTTCCTAACATCCCTGTGATTCATCTGTGTCTTCAGCTTCCAACTGTGTCCCCTTGTTACTGTGTCCAATCTCTGGAACATCCTGTCTTTGTCCACCTTGTCAATTCCTCTCAGTATTTTGTATGTCGTTATCATGTCCCCCCTATCTCTCCTGTCCTCCAGTGTCGTCAGGTTGATTTCCCTTAACCTCTCCTCGTAGGACATACCTCTTAGCTCTGGGACTAGTCTTGTTGCAAACCTTTGCACTTTCTCTAGTTTCTTTACGTGCTTGGCTAGGTGTGGGTTCCAAACTGGTGCCGCATACTCCAATATGGGCCTAACGTATACGGTGTACAGGGTCTTGAACGATTCCTTATGTGTGTGTGTGTGTGTGTGTGTGTGTGTGTGTGTGTGTGTGTGTGTGTGTGTGTGTGTGTGTGTGTGTGTGTGCATATGTATGTGTACTCGCCTAGTAAAGGTGTGTGTGTATGTATATGTGTGTGTGTGTGTGCTTGTGTGTATGCTTGTGTGTGTGTGTGTGTGTGTGTGTGTGTGTGTGTGTGTGTGTGTGTGTGTGTGTGTGTGTATGAGTGTGTGTGTGTGTGTTTGTGTGTGTGTGTGTTCTTGTGTGTATGTGTGTGTGCATGTGTGTTTGTGTGTGTGTATTTCTATGTGTTTGTGTGTGTATGTGTTTATGTGTTTGTGTGTTTGTGTGTGTTTGTGTGTGTGTGTGTATATGCATGTTTTTTTTTGTGCGTGTGGTGTGTTTGAGTGTATGTGTGTTTTTGTGTGCATGTTTGTGTGTGTGTGTGTGTGTGTGTGTGTGTGTGTGTGTGTGTGTGTGTGTGTGTGTGTGTGTGTGTGTGTGTGTGTTTGTGTGTGTGTGCATGTGTGTTTTTGTGTTTGTGCGTGTTTGTGTGTGTGTATGTGTTTGCGTATTTGTGTGCGTGTGTGTGTGTGTGTGTGTTTATGTGTGAGTGTGTGTGTGTGTGTGTGTGTGTGTGTGTGTGTGTGTGTTGGGATTAATGTGTGTTGGACGCTAGGTCGAGGATGCACAAGCTCGTGGACTGTTTACATCTATCAAGACTGAGGGACTGATTACCTTATCTTCCATTGTTTCCTGTATATAGTATCGTAAAGGAATCGCTGAACCACTAGTTGACGATATATCTTCATAATAAAGATACCCAGGTGTTGTACCTGTGTTTATTTTTATTAGTTTCCATGGATATAAAGACAAATGCTTACGTGGCATAGTAGAAGTAGTAGTAGTAGTAGTAGTAGTAGTAGTAGTAGTAGTAGTAGTAGTAGTAGTAGTAGTAGTAGTAGTAGTAGTAGTAGTAGTATGCGCCTCTGTAATTTTTTGACAATCGCTCACATAGGACTAGGGTACATAAATCTAAAAAAGAGTGTTCTCAATGTGGGCAAATCCATTTCTGAAATCTTGTCTTACAAAGAGGGTATAGAAAAATGGACACTATTAGATTCTAATTGCATAAAAAAAACATATATTTAACACAGAGTGTACCTTTCCTGTCATGAAAAGTGAGAATCCTCCTGGAAGGAAAACTGAAACAAATAAAACAGATCTGTAGTTTTGGGTCTCAGTCAGAAATAATTTTCAGCAGCTGAGGAGGATCTTTAACTGAAACAGAAATAAACAGATTTCTTGTCATATTTCTGCACCAGTGGTGTCCTGGCTTTTCATCGATCAGTAATTATGGCACTTTAATAACACAGGCTTTTCTTCTACAATGGTTATATCACTGTGATAATACCACCGATAATAATACTGACAATACCACTGTGTTGACGGAGTGTTCAAACAACAAAGGTTGACGTGTACACGATGGTCACCTTCCCAGATGCTATCCTAGATAAGTGGCGTTCCACTTGTTGTCATGTAGAAGGGGAAACCAGAGGGAGTGGCCATGGCCGGCATATCCTACTATGAACAGCTGGTTCATCTATGAAAAGCTTATACGCTTACAAATTAATGATGAAACTATAAACAGCTCAAACATTTGTAAAAAGCTGATGTATCTTAGAAAAGCTGATGCCCTGACTCACCCTTGAGGTCGAGTGTGTTACCCTCCTCCAGCAGTGGACGCCACACATCCTCCTCTAGTTCGACGATGTTGTTCGTGTAGAGGTACACAAACCCTCCTCTCAAACCTGCAAAATGCCACACAAGTGAAGGAGAAAGAAAGCTGGCGAGAAAAATAAGAAATATATGTCTTAATGTTACGCAGAAGGCCAATGTTCTCAAAGAACTTCACTGAACCTACTTTACGGATAGCCAGAAAACAATTATTATACCACAAGACGGGCAGCTATTAATAACCTTTCGTGGAAGTCAATTCATCAGCTATTGTTTATTCTTTGATTTACTGGCATTAGAATTTCGATACAAAGAAGCCTTCAAGAAATAAAGGCAACTTACCAAAAGGATGCTCTGTCGCACAGCTGTCCCGAAACTTACCCTGAACTCTATATGTTACATATTCCGTAATATTATGATATTTATGCCTTTAAATAAATACTAAAATAAAACTGGAGCATGGGCAGGAAGATGAGCTCTTAGAGATTGCTATAACAAAATTGTTAGGTAGAAGGACACTTGTTCATCTAATTATATTTTTTATTAACACATCGGCCGTCTCCCACCAAGGCAGGGTGGCCGGGAAAAGAAAAACTTTCATCATTCACTCCATCACTGTCTTGCCAGACGTGTGCTTACACTACAGTTATAAAACTCCAATATTAACACTCCTCCTTCAGAGTACAGGCTCTGTACTTCCCATCTCCAGGACTCAAATTCCTGCCTGCCGGTTTCCCTGAATCCTTCATAAATGTTACCTTGCTCACACTCCAACAGTACCTCAAGTCCTGAAAACCATTTGTCTCCATTCGCTTCTATCTAACATGCTCATGCATGCTTGCTGGAAGTCCAAGCCCCTCGCACACAAAACCTCCTTTAACCCGTTCCTCCAACCTTTCCTAGGCCGACCCCTACTCCTCTTTCCCTCCACTACAGATTTATACACTCTCGAAGTCATTCTATTTCGCTCCTTCCTCTCTACATGTCCGAATCACCTCAACAACCCCTCCTCAGCCCTCCGGATAATAGTTTTGGTAATCTGACACCTCATCCTAATTTCTAAACTATGAATTCTCTGTATTATATTCACACCTCACATTTCCCTCAGACATGACATCTACACTTCCTCCAGCCTTCTCCTTGTTGCAACATTCATCACCCATGCTTCACACCCATACAAGAACGTTGGTATAACTCTACTTTCATACAGTCCCCTCTTTGCTTCCAAGGACAAAGTTTTCTGTCTCAGCAGACTCCTAAGTTCACCACTTACCTTTTTCTCCTCATCAATTCTATGGTTCACCTCATCTCTCATAGATTCATCTGCTGACACGTCCACTCCTAAATATCTGAATACATTCACCTCCTCCATACTCTCTCCCTCCAATCTGATATCCAATCTTTCGTCATATAGATGTCCTCTGAACCAAGATTCCACAACATCATGGAATCTTTGTTCAGAGAACATCTACATGACCTTCTTCACGGCTACTACAACTAACCCATCCCTTTGGCTATGACCTACTTCCACTGGGGAATCCCGCCTACCAGTAACAATGCCCTCCTCTGCTACACGTCCCTATTCGCTGACGCCTATATAAGCGCCAGTCTTCTTGTCTGTGGTCCAGAATCTCTACAATCACGGTGCTTGCCACACCAACTCCAAGGCTGAGGGACTAATTACCTCATCTTTTGTATATAGTTCTACTGTCTTCTAGTTATGTCCTAGAATCTGTATTGATAAAGCCACCGGATGGCGAAACGTCTACAATAAAGATACCCAGATGTTGCACATGTGTCTTAACTTTCAGACTATATAGTTAAACTCTTTTCCTGGCTGAGGAACTGACTACCTCAAAAAGCTGATGGACTGATCACATTATCTTTACCTCGCCATTATTCCTACTTTCTATGTATTTATTCATTTTTGTATTTGACTGAAGACGCCTACCATGTAGGCGAAATGTTTCAACAGCAAAGACACTCAACTGTTGCCCATGTGTCTTACTCATCTACTATCGATATTATAGACCATTTTCATAATTATAACTACTGTAGCCCTGTAAATTGTTATAACATAAATGGTTTAGAAAACTGGTAAGTTGGTGAGTGAGACATTTGTGCGACATTTACGATATGTTTCGCCAGCCAGTGATTTCCTCAGTCAGTGCAGAGAAGAATAATGGAAGATGATAAGGAGTTTGGGTATAATCAATTCCTCAGCCTGGAGTCGAGTTGTTCAGTCCATCAGTCTTGGTAGAATTACAACATATGTGTGAAAGAGCTCATATACTGCAGACAGGTGAGTTAAAGCAGTTGAGGATATCACCGATGGGAAAAATCTACTGGTGGAATTTGGCCATGCCTGTAGTTTAGGCAAGTGACTGAAGAATTCCTTGTATCAAGATCCCAAGGTGGTCCTGTCTGACAGATATTACCTCAAACTCATTATCTTCCACCATTCTTCTTTGTACTGAAGAAGTCACTGGCTGGAGAGACGTTTCCTTAATAAAGATACAAAATGTTGCACAAGTGTCTCATTCATCAACCTGTAAATTGTGATGAGGTAGGATAACTGCTCTTAGCTAAGACCCTCACTGGAAATGAGTCAGTCTGCTGACATTCTGACTTCTCTGGGTTATCCAAGGTCACTAACCTTCCGGGTTAATAATTCGAACAAAACCTTCTGTTTTATAAACTGAGTTGAAGTAGGATAACAGCTCTTAGCTTGTAAACTGTGCTGAGATAGAATAACAGCTCTTAGCTTACAAATTGTAATGAGAGCAGATAACTGTTACTAGCTTGTACATTGTGCTAAGGTGGGATAAGAGCTCTTGGTTTGTAAATTGTACTAAGGTTGGATAACTAATCTTAGCTTTTAAACTGTGTTGAGGTTAGATAACAGCTCTTAGCTTGAAAATCGTACTGAAGTTGGATAACTACTCTTAGTTTGTAAATTGTATTGAGGTTGGATAACTACTCTTAGCTTGTAAATTGTACTGAGGTTTGATAACAACTCTTATCTTGTAATTGTACTGAGGTTTAATAACAACTCTTAGCTTGTAAATTGTACTGAGGTTGGATAACAGCTCTTAGGTTACCAAATGCTTGCAGAAACTCTTATTCTTAGCACTGTAGCAATCGTAAGCGCAATAATTTATTATATGAAGAGGAGGAAGAAGAGCTGAAGAAGGAGGAGGAGGAAGAGTTAAAGAAGGAGGAGGAGGAGGAAGAGTTGAGGAAGGAGGAGGAGGAAGAGTTGAAGAAGGAGGAGGGGGAGGAAGAGTTGAAGAAGGAGGAGAAAGAGTTGAAGAATAAGGAGGAGGAAAAGTTGAAGAAGGAGGAGGAGGAAGAGTTGAAGAAGGAGGAGGAAGATGAGAGAGATAATATGACAGTAGGATTGCTTTTTAGAACAGTTTGTGACAGAACCAACTAGAGGAAACAATCTGCTTGACTTGGTTCTTGCCAGCAAAGAATCACTAATTAATAATCTTGAGGTTAATGATAAACTTGGGGAAAAGTGGTCACAAATCACTGAGTTTCAATATATCGTGGAATTACCCAGATACCTGCAATCAAATCTCTGTCCCAGACTTTTGCTGGCCAATTTCATGGGATTGAGAAATTACCTGGGTGGGCTAAATTGGATGTCCTGAATATGGGTCAGGTAGGTGAACTTGGTTGCCAGTATGACGTTTTTCAGAGCATAGTTTTAGCTGCCCAGACAACTTTTGTTCCGAGTAGGGAAATTAGATCTAACAAAAATTATCCCAAATGAATGAACAATAGATTAAAACATCTCATTGGTCAAAAGACAGGTATATATAGACTCATCAAAAAGAGGGGATGGGCAGTTAAGAAATCAATATATTCAATTAAAGAGAGAAATAAAAAAGGAATAAGAAGGCAAAAAGGGATTATGAGGTTAAGGTCACAAGGGATTCGAAGACTAACCCAAAAAGGTTCTTTCAGGTATACAGAAGTAAGATTAGGGACAAATTAGGCCTACTTAAGAGTAACTCAGGCCAGATCACTGACAGTGATAAGGATATGTGTGAAATTCTCAATACCTACTTCCTCTCAGTTTTCACCCACGAAAATACTAGCGAAATTCCTGGAATAATAGATTATGTAGAACAGGACTATAATAAACTATGCACGATTGCGGTAACTAGTGACATGGTCCTCAGACAAATAGAGAAACTAAAACATAACAAATCCCCAGGCCCTGATGAACTGTTTGCAAGGGTGTTAAAGGAATGTAAAGAGGAAATTAGCATACCTTTGGCTAATCTTTTTAACATATCACTACAAACTGGCATAGTGCCTGATAAGTGGAAAATGGCAAATGTAATACCTATTTACAAGGCAGGTGACAGGTCCTTAGCTTCGAACTATAGACCAATAAGCCTTATCTCCATAGTTGGAAAATTTATGGAATCAATAATTGCCGAAGCAATTCGTAGCCATATTGATAGGCATAAATTCATTAATGAATCTCAACACGGTTTTACAAAGGGGCGTCCCTGTCTTACGAATTTACTAACTTTTTCACTAAGGTGTTTGAGGAGGTAGATCATGGTATTGAATATGATATTGTGTGTATGGATTTCAATAAGGCTTTTGATAGAGTTCCACATCAGAGGCTATTGAGGAAACTTAAGGCATACGGAATAGGAGGAAATTTTTTTTCCTCGGTAGAGGCATGGCTGACAAATAGGCAGCAGAGAGTTTGCACAAATGGGGAGAAATCAGAATGGGGGCATGTAACAAGCGGTGTTCCACAGGGGTCAGTGTTGGGCCCGTTGTTGTTCGCAATTTACATAAACGACATAGATGAGGGAATAAATAGCGACATAAGCAAATTTATTG
>NC_069399.1:51297915-51345415 GCF_026875155.1 Cherax quadricarinatus | reverse complement strand
TGAACCTTTGCCTAGTCTTTTCAACATATCTCTAAGACTGGCATAGCACCAAATAAGTGAAAAATGGCATATGTGATGCCTATCTACAGAGCAGGTGAAAGGTCCTTAGCTTCGAACTACAGACCAATAAGCCTAACCACCATAGTGGGAAAATTGATGGAATCTATAATTGCCGAGGCTATTCGTAATCACCTTGAAAGACATAAAGTGAGCAATGAATCTCAGCATGGTTTTACAAAGGGGCGTTCCTTCCTTACGACTCATGTAGTGGTCGGAGAAATGGAAGATGCAGTTTACACTGACAAATGCAAAGTTCTATGTGTTGGAATGGAAAATAACAATGACACTTATAAACTAAATACTGTAGATCGTAATATCACTGATTGCGAAAATGACTTAAGAGTTCTGGTTAGTAGTAATCTAAAACCAAGACAACAGTGCGTAAGTGTTTCCTCAACAAAACGAATAGAATTCTTGGCTTCATATCAAGAAGTATTAATAGTAAGAGTCCTCAGGTTATTCTTCCACTCTATATATCGTTGGTTATACCTCATTTAGATTATTCTGCATAGTTCTGGTCACCGTATTATAGAATAGATATAAATGCATTGGAATAAGTACAAAGAAGGATGACTAAGTTGATCCTATGTATCGGAAATCTTTCCTATGAGGATAGACTGAGGGCCCTGAATCTACACTCTCTAGAAAGGCTTAGAAGTTTCAAGGTGGAAGAATTTAGATTTAGGAAAGATATAGGAAAGCACTGGTTTGGTAATGGAGTTGCGGATGAATGGAACAAACTTCCAAGTAACGTCACTGAAGCTAAAACCTTGTGCTGTTTTAAAAATAGGGTGGACAAATACATGAGTGGGTGTGGGTGAGTGTGAGTTGCACGTGACTGACTTGGGCCAGTGGATCCCATGTTGTTGTAGATTCGCCGGTACAGCGCCCAGCCCTGGCCTTTTCCAAGACGTGGCCCGGCCTTGGCTCCCAGGAATGGGAGTGTCTTGAATGGCATGCCAACTGCGCAGCAACTGGCGATGCGAGGAAGGCTGGTGAAGCTGCACAGCAGCAGACAGTGTCAGGAAGGGCCGAGAAGGCAGCCATTACAGAGTCGATTGGAGCCACACCCTAGCTTTAGCCAGTGGCTGAGTGCTGGGGAACAGCTTTACTGTGATTGGTCGATGGGAAGCTTGCTAGTGGCGTGAACCGTTTTGGAGTGATTTGAACTTCTTCCTTGAGATGTAGTCCACTTCAATCAGGTTTTTGCTATCTGCTATACGATGGGTGACGCGTTGAAGCATTTGTTCGAAGGTGTAGACATGCTTCGAGTAGCAGGTAAACTTAACAGTCCCATCCTGAAGTCGTTGATGAATTTCTTGGGCAATCATTTTGTCATTGTATTGGTCAGTTGTGTAGAATCAGACACCAGGCAAAGCTATGTATTCAGGCTCATTATCGAGGGCAGACACAGGAGGGCTGGCAGTAGTGGCAGTTGAAGGAGTGACTGATTAGGCCGGGGCAGCGAGAATTATATCACGATGCTGTACCGTTTTAGCTCTTTTGGCTGGTGGCTGAGACGGGCGAGGCGAGGTCGCTGATTGGTCCATTGCAGTGGTAGTAGAAGAAGGCGGTGGTAGCCTCTCATTGGTGGGATTTAGAGAAGTCTCGTCACATGGAGGCGATGGTGGTGGTGTAGCTGTGGAAATGTTGACAATATTTACGTTGGACTTGATGATGTCTGTCGAAGGTGGAGATTCAGGAAATGTAAAGTTGGGCATGTTGTTTAGCCTGAAGAGTTCATTGATGGTGGAATTGAAGAATCCAGGTACAGCTACATCGTGCACATGAGCATACATAATGCAGTAGAGAATTTTGGTGGGATCACTGGCAGGTATCGGTGGAAATGTATTACTGATGGAGGACACAATTTGAGTGGCCTTGAGAATTTTGGTGGTGTTTGCTTGTGGTGTTGTAATTGCAGCTGTGTTGAAGATTGAGTAGTGTTTTTCTTTTGCTGTTCTAGTTGTTTCTTGAGGGGATTTGAGCTAGAGTTCGTCACGGCCACGCTAGCTGGAGATTCGTCTGTAAAAACTTTCATTTGTGGTCACAGTGGTGCCTATGCTAACCTTCCTATGGTGTAGAAACATACCTAGTTGGACGAATCTTATTGTGGTTAGCTGGTCCAGTGGCTAACGCGACGGTCTGGAGTTTTGAGACTCTCTGACCGCGGGTTCAAATCCCGCCTGTGGTATGGTTTGTGTGCATACATCATTGTTGAAATATTGTCTGGTAGAGGAGAGGCGGTGAGTGGTGGAGGCTGCTGAGTGGCTTGTAAAATCTTGGTGGTGGTCGTCTGAAGCTTAGCTATTGCAGCATAAGTAGGAGAGTTTCCTGTAGACTTCTTAGTTTCTTCTTTCAGTTTCTTAGAGAGGATATCCTTGCGTACTGGACATTTGGCTGCAAGAGTATGGTGATCACTCTTATAGTTGATGCAGGTAGGAGCAGCAGTGGAAGTGCAAGAGTGAAAGTCGTGATCTGCAGACCCACAGGTGGAACATATCTTCTTATTCTTCACGTGGCAGTCGGCAGTAGAGTGACTGTACGAGTAGCATGTCCAACAAGGTGTTATGTAAGTGAATCGTTCAGGCTCAATCTGTCGAGGGTTGATGAAGTAGTAAGAGATGGCCAGGCCATCAGACAGTGCTCTGGTCGCCATGGTAACGTCCAGAAACGTGACCTTGAGCATCGAGGAAACGTTGGGGATCTTCACAACAGAGTCAATCTTGGCCCAAATGTTGAGGTCTTTAAGTGATGACGTAATTTCCTCGACAGACATGCTCGTGATTAGCCTGTCAAGACGTTTCATGAACACAGAACGTTTTGCAAGCATATATGGTGACGTGGAGATGGTAAAGCCACGGTCTTCTAAGGTCTTCATGGCTGTATGTGCAAGTACTTTGTCAGCTTCAGAATCATCGAGAAAGGTGACGATGAAGGCTTCTTTCAGTGAAGTAATCTTGGAGAATTTGGCGTGAAGACAAGTGTTGAGTGAGGCTACAAGCTCAAGCTTCGTGGCGTCGTCGACGACAGCAGACTTGGACTTAATTCTCACACGATGAGACATCGTGGAGATGGTAGAGGTTCTCCTCCCCAACGGGGATCGTGGGGAGACTGAACAAGGAGAGCTGCTATGACCTGCCGAGGCGAGAGTCAGAAGCAGAATCTCTTGGTTAAGATGGTTGTAGCATCAGTGGTGATGAGTTTCTCGGTCTCTATATCGTTAGTACAAACCACAACAAAAGCCTCTTTGAGCGATAAAATCTCATTACATTGGACTTGCAGAAGGCCGCTAACGGCAGCTGCCAGTGTTAATTTGGACGAGTCATTGATTGTCCCGCTTCTCGGTTTAATCTTCACTCGGTCTGAGTAGTGCATCAGGGTGAATACGGGAATGCTATGATGTGGAGTCTGATGAAATCTGCGGAGAGTGGATCCGATGTATGTGTATAATGTTCGCCAAGACCGGAGTCCTGGCACGGTTCTTAATCTTGTGATGACCCGTCCGGTGCATTGCTCCCTCCTTCTTAAGTGGATGTAACCTGAACCTGACTGGCCTAGACCAACAGGCGACTTGGACCTGCCTAGCATTGGCCAGTAGGCCTGCTGCAGTGCTCCTTCTTTCTTTTATTGGTCTTCGAATTACTAGCACCAACAGCCTGGTTGATCAGGCCATACACCGGGACCGAGCCTCTAGGACGTTGACCCTCGGACCACTCTCCAGGTAGAAGTCTGGTCACATTCTAGTACACAGTGGGGTAGTGTGTGTGAATCAAGTTGATCACATAGTTTACAATGTGTATGATGGAGGTCGTTATTGTAAGGGATTCCCACCTGTATCTGTACTCATGACCTCTCTATTTATTAGACAGTGGGAGTTATATCCACATTATATTTTATGCTAGTTTCGTTAGATCGCTCACTAAATCAGTCTTTAATGTTTAAGTGTTAAAGAATCCGCATACACTGAATACTGTGCTCGTGGCTTTCTGCAGTAATACTTACTGAGCATAACAATGTTTACGGGTGTCCTAAAGGTCAGCTTCGCATGAATAATTAATTATTTTTTAAATAATTGCTTTCTCTCGTGACGTGTACTTAGCTCTGTGAAGACCTGTTTGTGTGCTCTCTGTGAATCTGAACCAGGATGCCCTCTCTTGAGCAACTTTACCAGCAGCTGAAAGAAGAGCTTAGGGTTGCTAAGCAGGAGATACGTCGATTAACGGAGGAGAAGAAGAGGATTCGTAGTAATCCTCCTGTAGTGAGTCCCCAGGTTAAGAGAGGAACTTGGTCAGTGGCCGGACAACATGGAACCAAGCTGAGATCAAGAAGACTGTTGGAGAGGCAGACACAACAAGGGCCCAGAAGACTACTGTAGAAGCTTCCAACCCATTTTCGGTGCTACCCGACGAATGTGGGTGTTCTACTGGGAATGTCACAACGAGCACCAAGGAAGCGTTGGCTGACGTGAGTGAGACATCCCTAGAAACCCCAACGAAGACCATCACGACAGACGACGCCAAGGAAGGTAAAAACATTGTTGTTGGTGGGGATAGCCAGAATAGGTACATGGATAGGGCATTCTGCTTGAAGGATAGGAGTAGGAGGCAGAGAATGTGTTTTCCTGGGGCTGGGATGAAGGATATTGTTAGCTGTCTGGATGACATCATAATAGGTAATGGGAGCAATCCTATTATCTGTCTCAGTGCTGGAGGCAACGATGTTGGCAGACGTAGGAGTGAGGATCTGATTAGCGGTATAGGTCAGCAATAGAGATAATTAGGAAGAAGGGTGGGAACCCTGTCATATGTGGTATTTTGCCAAGGAGAGGAGTTGGAAACGAATGGTTGTCCAGGGTAATTGGTGTAAATTGCTGGCTGGACAAATATTGTAAGGAAAATGTGGTAACATTCATTGACAACTGGGACCTCTTCAATGGCAGAAATGACATGTATGCCAGGGATTGGGTTCACTTATCTAGGTTTGGGGTGGGGGCACTGGCAACGGCAGTGGAGGGAGCTGTTAGGGCTTTAAATTAGGAATAGATAGTGGTATGGGTTTTGGCGAGAATACAGTGAAGTCCCAGTGTAGTAATACTATGAGTTCTAGGGGAACTAGTAATAGGCAGAATGAGTTGATGGAAATAAATGGTATAAAATTCCGACACAGTGGAAATATGAACACATATGCAGTTTAATGTGATCCTTTATTGACAACGTTTCGCCCACACAGTGGGCTTTTTCAAGTCACAAACAGATCTGTTTGTGACTTGAAAAAGCCCACTGTGTAGCCGAAACGTTGTCAATAAAGGATCATATTAAACTGCATATGTGTTTATATTTCCAGAATGAGTTGATATTGGAAAGCCAATGGCACTAGGCGACAAGAACAGTAATAGGTTTAGTAAAAAAAATATATGAGCAGGAAGGGTAAAGAGAAAGGTGGGTCTTTAAAATTATATTAAGCTAATAGCCGTAGTGCGAGGAATAAGATGGATGAGTTGAGATTAGTTGCTAGTGCAGGTAACTTTGATGTATTTGCAATCACTGAGGTGTGGATTAATTCCAAAAGTCGGGACATGCCTTCGGAATGTCACAATCAGGGTTTTAAATTGTTCCAAGCAGATAGAAATATCGGTAATTACAAGGGATTATGTATACCCCTGCAAGGACATTACCAGTGATAGACAGGACAAGCGTTCATCCTCTGCAGGGGTATACATAATCCTTTTTAATGACTGCAGCAAATTATACGCGGGCGAAACATCAAGATACCTCCAAACACGTATTTCAGAACACCAATACGCAAGCAGGTCTGACGATACGAGAAATGCCTGCGTACAACACCGTAATTCACACAACCATTTAATAAACTACAGAAACTCAAGACTTATCGCCAGAGAAGACAACACTCAGTACCGAAGAATCCTGGAATCATCGCTTATCTCTATATCCGACAACTTCAACCAGAATAATGGCTTCTATAACATAGCTGAACCACTTGCCAAGAAACTTCTTCAGCACTATCCTACATAAGAGCATAGGAATGGAGGAACACTGTAGAAGGTCTACTCATATACCTATCCAATCTCTCTTCCAAGCTACCTAAGAGTTTAGACTCTATAACCCCACCCGGTACATCATCAGATGCAGCATTCTCCACCTGACCTCAGCATTCTGAACCTGACTATAAATACTCGCGTACCTTCCACCCAGGTAGATCTGTTTGTGACTTGAAAAAGCTCACTAAGTGGGCGAAACGTTGTCAATAAATGATCACATTATACTGCATATGTGTTTATATTTCCATTGTGTCGGTATTTTACACCATTTGTTTCCACAAATATTAATTACTGGAATATTGCTAGTGTCTTCCTGTGTAAAAACCGAGATAAAATAATTATTTAAAATCGAGCACATTTCATTCTCTTTGACTCACGAAATCGTAATGACACGATTGCAAACAAACCATACCATAGCCAGTGGACCAGCTAGCTGGTCCAGTGGTATGGCTAGCTGGTCCAGTGGCTAACGCGACTGTCTGGAGTTTTGAGACTCTCTGACCACGGGTTCAATCCCGCCCATGGTATGGTTTCATTCTCTTTGTCAGTAAGATGCCCATACTTATTTTTAAGGGGACCTATCTTATCTCTAACTTTTGTTCTATAGACCTGGAAAAAACTTTTTGGGTTATTTTTCGAATCCCTAGCAACTTTAATTTCATAGTCCCTTTTAGCTTTTCTTATCCCCTTTTTAATGTCCCTCTTAATGTCAATATACTGATTCATAAGATGACCCTCACCTCTTCTGATACGCCTATAAATTCCTTTCTTATGCCCTAGTAGATATTTCAGCCTATTATTCATCCATTTTGGGTCATTTCTATTTGATCTAATTTCTTTATACGGGATAAACGTTCTTTTAGCAGCATGTATAGTGTTCAGAAAACTGTCATACTGATAGCTCTCTTCGTTACCCCAGTCAACAGATGATAAGTGTTCTCTAAGCTCATCGTAATCCGCTAAGCGAAAATCTGGGACTGTTTCTGAGTTATCCATACTTTCATTCAATGATAAATGTAATTGATTTGTGGTCGCTAGCACCGAGTTCCTTGGAAATTTCTACATTATTAACAAGCGATTCATTGTTTGCCAGAACTAAGTCAAGCAGGTTATTTTCCCTTGTAGGCTCTGTCACAAACTGCTTCAAAAAACAATCCTGAACTACTTCTAAGAAGTCGTATGATTCTAAATTCCCAGTCAAGAAATTCCAATCAATATGACTAAAGTTAAAGTCTCCTAGAATTACTACATTATCGTGCCTTGTGACCCTGACAATTTCCTCCCATAGTAGTCTCCCCTGGTCCCTATCTAAGTTTGGGGGACGGTATATCACACCTAAAATCAATTTTCATGCCCCTCTGAAAATTCTATCCAAACAGACTCTGTATGTGTTACTTCAGACTTCAGACTCTTTACCCCCTTTTTTATGCAACAGTTCAAGCGATCTCGGACATACATTGCCACCCCACCCCCCATCCCGATACTTCTATCTACTTGGAACAATTTAAAACCCTGAATGTGACATTCCGCAGGCATGTCCCGACATTTTGAATTAAACCACGTCTCAGTTATGGCAAATACATCAATGTTACCTGCACTAGCAACTAATCTCAATTCGTCCATCTTATTCCTAGCACTACGGCTATTAGCATAATGTACATTGAAAGACTCTCCTTTCTCTTTACCCTTTCTGCTCATTTCTGTTTTTCTACTAAACCTATTACTGTCCTTATCACCTAGTGTCACTGGCTTTTCAATATCTACCTCCTTCTGCTTATTACTAGCTTCCCTAGAACTCATAATATTACTACACTGGGACTTCACTGTTTTCCTGCCAAAACACATAGCTATTCCTAGTTTAAAGTCCTAACAGCTCCCTCCACTGCAGTTGCCAGTGCCCCTACCCTAGACCTAGATAAGTGAACCCCATCCCTGGTATACATGTCATTTCTGCCATAGAAGAGATCCCAGTTGTCAATGAATGTTACCGCATTTTCCTTACAGTATTTGTCAAGCAAGCAATTAACACCAATTGCCCTGGACAACCATTCATTTCCAACTCCTCTCCTTGGCAAAATACCACATATGACAGGGTTCCCACCCTTCCTCTTAATTATTTCTATTGCTGACCTATACCTGCTAATCATGTCCTCACTCCTACGTCTGCCAACATCATTGCCTCCAGCACTGAGACAGACAGTAGGATTGCTCCCATTACCTCTCATGATGTCATCCAGACAGCTAACAATATCCTCCATCCCAACCCCAGGAAAGCAAACCCTCTGTCTCCTACTCCTGTCCTTCAAGCAGAACGCCCTATCCATGTACCAAACTTGGCTATCCCCAACAACAACAATATTCTTATCTTCCTTGGTGTCGTTCGTCGTGACGTTCCCAGTAGTCGACTCACATTCGTCGGGGAGCACTGAGAATGCATTAGATGTTTCCACAACAGTTTCCACAGCAGTCTCTTTCTTCTTCATCGTTTCTACCTTTCCAATCGTCTTCTTGATCATCAACTTCGTTCCATGCTGTCCAGCCACTGACCAGTTTCCCTTTTTGACCTGAGGACTCAAAACAGGAGGAGTACTACGAATCTTCTTGTTTTCCTCAGTCAGTCGCCGAATCTCCATCTTGGCCATCCTCAATTCTTCCATAAGCTGTTGGTAAAGTTGCCCGATGGAGGGCATCTTGGTTCAGTCCGTAGAGGGCACACTCGACACGTCCTCACTGAGCAAAGTACAGGTCACCTGTAATTCATGACGACTCTTCTATGAACTGAAGGTGATGGTTCTACTGACTCAGTATGTCGTTGCTACTATCTGAAGAAATTGCTTCTACTCACTAAAGACAGTTAGAAATGAATGTTATGGTGATATCGACGACATATGGACTGAAAAAAAACTACTCGTGGCGAAACGTTCACTTTAATAACATATCCTGAACTGTGATAAATGATTTAGAAAGCCGACAAGTTGAAGAAAGAGACACTTATGCAACATATGGGAATCTTTATTGAGGGGGCTGCTTTTCAACTCAATATATCCTTGGTTAGGCCTCATTTAGATTATGCTGCTGCACAGTACTGGTGACCGTATTACAGAGTGGATATAAATGCACTGGAAAACGTACAGAGGATGACAAAGTTGATCCCATGTATCAGAAATCTTCCCTATAAGGATAGGCTGAGGGCCCTGAATCTACACTCTGTAGAAAGGAATTCAACAGGGGGGGTATGATTGAGGTGTATAAATGGAAAACAGGAATAAATAAAGGGGATGTAAATAGCGTGCTAAAAATTATCTAGCCAAGACAGGACTCACATCAATGGTTTTAAACTGGAAACATTCATATTCAGGAAGGATATAGGAAAGCACTGGTTTGGTAATAGAGTTGTGGATGATTGGAACAAACTCCCTAGTGCCGCCATAGAAGCTAAGTCGTTGTGTAGTTTTAAAAATAGGTTAGATAAATACATGAGTGGGTGTGGGTGGGTGTGAGTTGGATCTGACTAGCTGGTGTTATTGGGTCAGATGCCGTGCTCCTTCCCTAAGTGGATTTGACCTGACTGGGTGGGCCAATGGTCTAAGCCGGGGGTTGACATGAACCTGCCCCGCATGGGCCAGTAAGTGAGGAGATACGTATGTAGAAAAATGGCTCAAAGAACTTACAAGTTGATAAATTAGACACATGTGCAACTCTTGGGTATCTTCAATGAGGAGATACGTACCCGATATGCCACCGGGAAGGACGTACTTGATGCTGTTGTAGTCAAGGTGAATCGAGGCCCCGAACACCTTGATGTGAATGGCGTCTGTGTGGATGTGGGTCAGCTCATTCTCGGACAGGTTAAGCCACGTCAGGTTGGCCAGGGTGCTGAATGTTCCTGTGGAGTCAGTTGACCTGTGTTAGTCGCCTCTAAGAATTGCGTTGCTCATCTCCCCAGAAGTGTGTTGGTCACGTATCAGAATTGTTGCTCATTGCCCTAGAATGGTGTTTATCATGATCTAAAATTCTGTCCGTTATGTTCCAGAATTGTGCCAATCATGTCCCAGGATTATGATAATCATGTGTGTTTGTCGTGTCTCATATTTTTTTCTCCTGTCCCAGAATAATTAGAAATAGTTCAGACTTATGTTAGTCGTACCATAGAATTGTGAAGGTCATGTCTTAGAGTTGCGAAGGTCATGTCCCAGAATTAGGAAAATCACGTCCTAGAATTGCGTTGGTCATGTCCTAAAATTGTGTTATCATGTCCAAGAATTATTCTGGTCATGTCTCAGAAATTTTAGTCATGCCCCAGAATTGTATTACTCATATCCCAACAATTTCAGTTATGTCCCGGAATGGTGATGGTCCCAGTGCGAGGGCGATACTCCAAGCTGCAAATTTGGAGCCACTTGAGCCATAAATACAAATAATACCCGTTAGAGCAAAGCACTGGTGCCACAAGTAATTCTTGACTATTTCTACACGATCACCCATGATCCTAGTCACCAAGAGTTGACTTCGAGCTATATGTGGCCCCCTCCCCCCATGCGTCACCCAAAAGCTTAGTAGCCAAGCACCATTTATTCCTATGTATCATCTCAATTTAACATCTAAGACTACCACTACCCTTAGGACGCTGCATACATGTAGGTTAAGGATCCACGTAAAGCAATAAAGTAACTTAACGGGTGTGCTAACACCCACAAAACTTTCACTATTTTCAGACGTAGAGTACAAAATCTGAACAATAAACACTTTGTACTGCTAATTTTTTCCATTCTATTTTTACACACTAGTAGCACTGCCATGCATTACATACACTTAACATAGAACACTGAGTAAACTAAGAAAAAATCTCACTGTATGGAGATAAACAAGTTAAGAATGAACTAGGATTACCTACTCTTAGTCCTGTGGCGCTGAGTGACCTCGTCACGAGATGATACCAGACAATATTTTATCAAGTTGTAGATGGTAGAGTGATACCTTTAAGTTGTGGAAAAAGACACTTGTGTACAGTTCAGGGAATTTATTAAAGGAATCGTTTCGCCACGAGTGGCTTCATCAGTCCAAAACATTAAGATTACATAGTCCCACATTAAGACTGAAGAAGCTACTCGTGGCGAAACGTTTCCTTTAACAAATTCCTTGAACTGTACTCGAATGCCCTTTTCCACATAAATTACTAAATAGGACAGTCAGATGAACCAAGCAGCTCATGCCCCTTGCTTCCAAACCTTTATTCTGACTTGAAATACACCTTGTCTCAATTTTTGTATTATCACAATAGCCCTCTACTCTTTACCTCGGTGTTCTAAACCTAGCACCAACCAAGTCAATGCAACAAACTTTATTAATACATTTATTAAAAAACACAAAGTGAGCAAGATAGTATTTATGAAGGGATTCTGGGAAACCAATTAGCCACACTTAGAGTCCTGGAGGTGGGAAGTACAATGAAAACTCTTCAACATCTTACAACTTCAGTGTTGATAAATGGTTTGAAAAACCGATGGTAAACGTTCATCCAGCTCACGTATTCTGCTAGGTGCCCAGACTGGCAGCCCAATGAAAAATAAAGGAGACCAGATTTATTTATCTTGGCCCATGATTGCTTTGGTCGTATCCCGGACCGCGATGATCAATAACAGAAAAAGGCACAATACCGTGACTAAAACGATACACAAATAACCCGCACATAGAAGAGATGAGCTTACGACGACGTTTCGGTTCGGCTTGAACCATTTACAAAGCCACACTGTGACTTTGTAAATGGTCAAAGTCGGGCCGAAACGTCGTCGTAAGCCCCTCTCTTCTATGTGCCGGTTATTTGTGTATTGCGATGATCATTTCCCAGAAATGTTAATTATGGCCAAGAATTGTGTCGGCCTTCGTCCAAAATTATTAGTCATCTACCAGAATTTTGCCTGTCAACTATAATGTGGCTTGGTCATCTCTCAAAACTTTGTTAGTCATCTCACAGAGTTGGCTGTCATATTACAGAACAGTGTTACTTGTCTCCCAGAATTTTGATTCGCAATGAATTGCTGCCTGGTAAATTTCTTGGTGGATACATTATCTATTTTGAGTTAAGTAGAGAAGAGTCTGGAGGGATATAAGAATTTCGAAATTTGAGATTAGAGTGGTGAGTATGGTGAGGTGAGGGGTGTATTGAGGATGGGATGAGTACAGTTTGGTAAGGATGTGATGAAATTAAGACACATGTGCAACATCTGGGTATCTTTATTGTAGACGTTTCGCCATCCAGTGGCTTTATCAATACAAATTCTAGACATAACTTGAAGACAGTAAGACTATGTACAGAAGATGAGGTAATCAGTCCCTCAACCTTGGAGTAGGTGCGAAGAGCCACTGGATGGCGAAGCGTCTACGATAAAGATACCCAGATGTTGCACATGTGTCTTAATTTCATCTTGTCGGTATTATATACCATTCTTGCACAAATTGGTAAGGATGTGTTGAGGATGAGGTGGAAGTGAGCGCTGTGAGGATGTGGTGAGAGTGTGTTGAGGATAGAGTGAGGGTGTGTGCCTAGGGTGACTGTGGTGAGAATGTAGTGAGGGTGAGTGTAGGGAGAGTTAGTGTGTTGCTGGTTGTGGATGTGCTGATGGTGTGGTGAGGGTGTGTTTATTGTGTGCTCCTCTCCTTAACTCACTATTCTCTAGTCTATCATCACTCTTTCCTCCTACATTAGCCATTATATTATATAGTATTTCACCTCTACAAAGGTTCATAGCAGTTTGCAATTGTAGCTTTTGTTTCTTGTGTTGATGATGTCAACAAATCTTTTATTGATAATATAATATAATATAATATAATATAATATAATATAATATAATATAATATAATATAATATTTTATTACCCTCAAACTCCCATTTGGTCTATTTATAAATTTCCAACTGCATGTAATCTGGTAACTCTAAGGGTATGGCCATCTTGTCCTCAAACATCACCCAGTGAGTAAATCTTCGTAGAATTCTGCCTGCATTAACTTCTAAAAAAGCATAGACAGAGAGGTGTATATTATATTCAGTGTAATATGTTGATTTTTTCTAAGAAGTGTGAATGCCTAGCACAGGTACACCATCAGTTGCTTAGCTAGTGGGAGGATCAACACAAGATTAAGACCGCGCAGGAAGACATTTCTGCCAAAATTAGCAATACATATCAATGTATTTACCTGCGAACAAGTTATTGAGTTCTGTACCGAAAATGGAGATTGCTCGTAGTGAAGGAGTGTCACTGAATACCGAGGGAGACAGCGATGTCAAAGGATTTTTTCCGATACTGAGGGAGGTCAGCGTCTGAGATGAGATTTGTGGGAGCTCGTAGAGCTTATTGTCGCTTAGATTCAGGTCCAGGAGGCTCGTAAACTGTTTTATATCCTCAAAGCAGAACGACGTAAGACTGTTGGAGCTGAAGTCCAGGCTGTGAGCGATTGAGTAACTGGCGGAGAGAGAACCGCTCTCCACCTCCTCCAGAGCGCCACCGTGGACGTAAATCTCTTGGAAGGTGACGTTGCCCAAGTCTCCAACCCTCAGCACTTTTATATCAGTATTGTACTCAATAGTCAGTGAAGTGAAGGCTGGGACTGCTAAGCTGGAGAACAGTTCGGCCAGCTGAGCCTCGCTCCTAACTGCAGAACAATCCAAATGTGTAGTCTTGTCAGGAAAGGAGAAGCAGACACAGGGAGAAATATCTTCGGAATTAGGGCAGATCAGGTCAACTCGATTATTGTCTTGCGCAGCTTTGTCGTCCCCATGACTCTCTGCACAGAGAAACACCACGAGAAGCATACACACAGCTCCTTTGTAGAGACCCATGTTGTTGGCCTTGAAAAGTAGCTTCGTTTTGAGTACTAGGAAAGTCTAGGGTAAGCTGTAACGCAACTGGTTGAGACAGTTCCTGCAACGCACTACACAATATACGTCTTACTTTCGGTATTGGCGCGGAGAACGAGTGGGGTAACTCGTGGTATGATAACTTATCCCAGTCTTGTGTGTTTGTGAGTGTATCTGATATCATGCAGCTGTGGGTGAGAATCTCAGCGATAGTCAGAATCATTGCCAGCTGTCTTCACCGTCGTACGATTCACACACACACACATACACACACACACACACACACACACACACACACACACACACACACACACACACACACACACACACACACACACACACACACACACACACACACACACACACACACACACACACCTTCTGCTGCTACTAACCCGTCTCTTTTCTCCTTTACTTAACTTCCTCTTGTCTGCCCCACTTACTTTCCTCTTCCTAACTTATTATTTTCTAATCTCTTTCTTCCTACACTTAACCCGTATTTTATATTATATTTTATTGTATTTCTAAAAGCCTTTTAATAATTTGCAACTGCGGCTTTTATTCTCACTGCTGATGTTGCCTACGAACCTTTTATTGATTATCTAATATGTGGTTATCATGGATTTATGTTCCTCTCTGTCTGATATCATATGGTCAAATTACCGCCCAATAAGCCTGACCTCAATTGTAGGCAAATTACTAGAGTCAATTATAGCTGAGATTATAAGAAGCCATCTCGATAAGCATAGCTTGATTAATGATACTCAGCATGGATTCACAAGAGGCCGGTCTTGTCTAACTAATTTATTAACTTTCTTCAGTAAAGCTTTTGAGGCTGTTGACCACGATAAAGAATTTGATATTATTTACTTAGATTTTAGTAAGGCATTTGATAGAGTTCCGTACCAAAGACTGTTAAAGAAAGTGGCAGCTCATGGCATTGGGGGAAAAGTGCTCTCATGGACCGAATCATGGCTCACAGACAGGAAGCAGAGAGTGTCCATAAATGGGGTTAAATCCGAGTGGGGATCTGTAACAAGTGGCGTTACACAGGGATCAGTCTTGGGCCCGTTGTTGTTTATAATATATATCAATGATTCTTGCATGAGGATGTTTACTGTGACATGAGAATTCGCAATGATACTAAAGATTAGTAGGGATAATTGTTCAAAGTACATGTTAGGTGGAACTCATGGCAGGGATTAAACACTGTATATCTGGTCAAGACAGGAAGCAGATGCAGTGTCAATGTAGATAAATGCAGAGTGGTCTGAACAGGGGTTCCATAACCTTGCACGTTATAAGATTATAATGATGATGTAGAATTGGCTTACAGTATATGCGAAATGCAGGACATTGATGGTGGATATGGTGAGACGAGAACTTAAACCAAGGACACAACTGCTAACGTGGTCAAAAGGAAAGATGACGGATTTATATCAAGAAGTGTAGCACGAAGTCCAGAGTGTCCATAACTGCAGCT
This sequence comes from Cherax quadricarinatus, assembly GCF_026875155.1. Taxonomy (NCBI): domain Eukaryota; kingdom Metazoa; phylum Arthropoda; class Malacostraca; order Decapoda; family Parastacidae; genus Cherax; species Cherax quadricarinatus. Next base: position 51,329,956 of record NC_069399.1, on the reverse strand, counting down.
TTAATACATCATGTAGAAGGCCTACATCAAAAGGATTGGTTATTGAGCGTCAATTCTGTAACCATATTACAGAATGACATAAATTCGTTAAAAGAAAACATTTCAACAGTGTAATGAACAAATCAAACATAGCATTTAAAATATTCATTATGAAGAAAGATTGAAGACTTTTAAATTACATTCACTTGTTAGATTTAGAAAGGACATAGGAAAGTATTGGTTTGGAAATAGGGTAGTTGATGAGTGGAACAGTCTACCTAGTTGGGTTATTGAGGCTGGGACTTTGGGTAGTTTCAAATTTAGGTTGGATAAGTACATGAGTGGGAGGGGTTGGATTTGAGTGGGACTTTCACATCAGAGCTTATTTCTTGGGTGGCATTGAAAATTGGGTTGGGCAAATGTTTTGTTAGTGGGATGAATTGTAAAGGACCTGCCTAGTATGGGCCAACAGGCCTCCTGCAGTGTTACTCCTTTCTTATGTTCTTATGTTCTTATGACGTTCAGTACCCTGGCCAAGCCTAATAGGTTTAACGATCTAAATGAGAGCAGATATAATGGTAATAGCAGTCTACACCATATGAGTACGTGCAATGGCGGAGAGAGAGGGGGGAGAGGGAGAGAGAGAGAGAGGAGAGAGAGAGAGAGAGGGAGAGAGAGAGAGAGAGAGAGAGGAGAGAGAGGAGAGAGAGAGAAGACAGAGAGAGAGAGAGAGAGAGAGAGAGGGGAGAGAGAGAGAGAGAGAGAGAGACAGAGAGAGAGAGAGAGAGAGAGAGAGGAGAGAGAGAGAGAGAGAGAGGAGAGAGAGGAGAGAGAGAGAGAGAGAGAGAGAGAGAGAGAGAGAGAGAGAGAGAGAGAGAGAGAGAGAGAGAGAGAGAGAGAGAGAGATTTGGAGTCCAGAAAATTTTGCAAGAATTGCTGGCTACACCTCATGGATGAGAAGAGACAGGCAATGGCAAGGAGGAGGTGTTGCTGTGTGCTTCTCTAAAAGTGTTCATGCCCAGCACATTGATGTTGCCATCCCTACTGATCTTGAAATGATGTTCTTCAAGCTCTGCATAAACACTAGAACCTCTGTACGGCATGTGTAATGTACAGACCTCAGTGGCAACATGCAGACTCCCTTCTGCTACAACACAACTGTCAACATATCATAATTGTTGGTGACCTCAACCAACACCTTATACCTTATACTTGTCAACCCCTCGGCTACGTTGGATCGTCTGACCACAAGGCTGCTTTTACGACAATTAAGATCCCAACAGAAAGAGGTGAGGAGTCCACACGCACAACCTGGCTATGGGAAAGAGGTAATTGGCCAGCCCTTTGCTCTGAGCTCGCCACCACCGATTGGAATGCTCTTCTCCAAGGGGATGTTGACAACCAAGTGAAAGCCTTCACTGGACACATCCTTAATCTACAACAAGAACACATTCCTCACCGGCAATATGTGACGATGCCTACAGATCAGCATTGGTTTGGCTTTCGTTGTAGAGAGGTGCTACTGCTAAGTACAAAGCATGGAGAAGGTATAAGAGACATCCTAGCATCAGGTAGGGTAGGCTCCAAAACCTGGTGGTCCCTGGTCAAGGACAGACAAGGTTATCTGCCTGATGAACTCATTCCACCTCTCAATCGACAGGATGGGACCACCTCTACTAGTAGTCAAGAGAAGGCGGACCTCTTTGCCGAACACTTTGCTACCAAAATGCAAGTTCCTGATCCAGCAAGGGACCCTCCTTGGCTAGCTGCAAAAACTGTGCCAAAACTGCCAGTGGTGACAATAAGGCAGGAGGAGGTGCATTTCCTTCTTGAATCGCTTGACCAAGAAAAGGCTGTGGGCCCATACAAGTTGAGCCCAAGATTGCTAAGAAGATGTGCAGACCAGCTAGCAGCACCTCTAACTCGCATCTTTCAGCACTGCCTAGTACAGTGTAAATGGCCCTCTCTGTGGAAAGAGGCAAATGTAGTCCCTGTTCACAAAAAGAAGAGCAGAGCAGAAATCAGTAACTACAGACCAGTGTCACTCCTGTCCAGTGTGGTAGCACTGGACATTGCTGGTGCTTTCGACCGGGTGTGGTACCAGGGCCTCTTAGCAAAACTCCAAGCGCTGGGAATTGCAGACTCTGCGCTATGTCTCCTCAGTGATTACCTTCATGGTAGATCTCTAATGGTAGTTCTCAATGGAACGGAATCAGCAAGACATCCTATTGGGGCAAGTGTTCCACAAGGAAGCGTACTGGGACCATTGTTATGGAATGTCTACTTCAACGACCTTCTTCATCTCATCCCAGAATCCCATGCACATACAGACGACTGTACACTGATATTCACTTATCCAAGAAAAGAAATGCAGCTGCTCTAAGCTACATCAATCACCAGCTAAGAGCTATATCAGCTTAGGGAAATAGATGGCAAGTAACATTTGCACCTGAGAAAACGCATATGATGGTAATGCTGGTGCAGTAGTACGGATGAATGGGAGGGTGTTGGCACCTAGAGAAGAAGTTGATATCCTTGGGGTGAAATTTGACTCCAAACTAACCATGAAGAACCATGTTGTAAATCTTGCAAACAAGGCAGCCAGGAAGCTTACAGCACTTCGCCATATCTCACATCTGCTTGACAGTAGGGGTTGCAAGATTCTGTACGAGGCACAAGTACGCTCACACCTTGAGTATGCTCCACTTTCTTGGTTTGCCTGCCTCCCCTCTCATATGCGACTGCTTGACAGAGTAGAGAACAGAGCAAGACATCTCATCTCTCGCCTGGACCTATCCTGGATAGATCTGTCATTTCAGCAGAGCCTTCAACACAGGAGGGATGTAGGTGGCCTTACTGTTATGTACAAGGCCAATATTGTCAAAGCACCACACTTGGATCCACTTCGAGGACAGCGTGAAACAAGCTTTTATGCAACAAGACGGGCAGAAAGCAGCAACTTCACTCTGGCTGTACCCTTTTCCAGAACAGCACTCCATCTGAGATCATATATACCCAGGATGACTCAAGTATGGAACACATTCTTGCAGCATAATGATGTCAACGAGATAGTCAGTTGATCAAACGAAAATGCTGGCCCACAGATGGCTCCAACTTCATCCTGTTCCCTACTTGCATGCCTCATAACAATAAAAATGCTTTCAAATGAGCTGATGTAGGTAACAGCTGTTAGCTTGCCAATAAAATTAGGAATCCTTAACCTGTAAATAGCTTGTCAATAAAGCTAGGGATCCTTAACTAACCTTGTCAAACCCTGAAAAGAGAGAGAGAGGGAGAGAGAGAGAGAGAGAGAGAGAGAGAGAGAGAGAGAGAGAGAGAGAGAGAGAGAGAGAGAGAGAGAGAGAGAGAGACTGATATTAACTGATGTTATTTAAAGGTTTATTATCAGCGTGGGTAAAGACACCTGAATGAGGTTACAAAACCCACAGCTCTTCCTCCGTCCCCTGGCTTTCCATTTTTAGCATTTTACGGACTTTGCTCTTGATAGTTTAGCGGTACCGTCTTCGCCTCATAGCTGAACGACCCAAATTCAATCTCAAGCAAGGAGAAGATGTGGAGCAAGCCCTATCGCCTACAGTTCCTGTTCATCTAGTAGTAAATAGGTACCTGGGAAAAGAACATAAAAATCCCAGTGAAAATAGGCCTTCTTGGGTGGCCTATGGGATTAATACGTATTAATTCTTCCTGTGAGCTCTCAGGTGAGGTGATGGGTGAAGCTCTCAGGTGAGGTGATGGGTGAAGCTCTCAGGTGAGGTGTTGGGTAAAGCTCTCGTGAGGTGATGGTGGCTTCAGGTGAGGTGTGGGTGAAGCTCTCAGGTGAGGTGTTGGGTAAAGCTCTCAGGTGAGGTGATGGGTGAAGCTCTCAGGTGAGGTGTTGGGTAAAGCTCTCAGGTGAGGTGATGGGTGAAGCTCTCAGGTGAGGTGATTGGTGAAGCTCTCAGGGGGTGTGGGTGAAGCTCAGTGGTGATGGGTGAAGCTCTCAGGTGAGGTGATTGGTGAAGCTCTCAGGTGAGGTGTTTCGTAAAGCTCTCAGGCGAGGTGATGGGTGAAGCTCTCAGGTGAGGTGATGGGTGAAGCTCTCAGATGAGATGATGGGTGAAGCTCTCAGGTGAGGTGATGGGTGAAGTTCTCAGATGAGGTGATGGGTGAAGCTCTCAGGTGAGGTGATGGGTGAAGCTCTCAGGTGAGGTAATGAATGAAGTTCTCAAGTTTGATGGACGGAACACATCGACTTCTGGTTAAGGAACTGATTATCTCAAACTCCTCCTCATCTTCCACTGTTTCTCTGCACTTGATTGAAGAAGCCACTGGCTGGCGAAAGGTTTCCAGAATAAAGATACGCAAATGTTGCACAAGTGTTTCAATTATCAACTTGTAGGTTTTCTAATTCATATATTTAAACAAAGGTGAAAGTTTAAACTCTGACACCTTATCCTTCAGTCCTAAGCCTGATACCTTATTCCTACTTTTAAATATTGCCTCCTTAGCCTTAATGATGGAGGAAACAAACAAAAGCCCTATTGCGCAAAATTTTCCTTAGGACAAAAGAAAAAAGCTGCCCAGGACATTAGGCTCTCGGTTGAAATGCAAATTGGAACCATCGAAAAGGTCAGGGTGATTTGAGAAAGGCCTGACTAGCATTAGGTCTACGGGAGTGCTTCTTCTCTCTTGTTAGATAAAAGGAACCATGTGTAACTAAGGTGTTTTACTTAGCTACTGCAGTCTCCATGTTTAGAAGCTCAAGTCGGATTGCAAAATGAAACAGTACTTTTTTAATAGTGATTTATTTATAAAGGAAGAGAAATTTACATGTAGTGAAAGCCAACAAAATGCACGATAGGGAGTTGGAGGTATTGGGAAGATGGTGGGAATATTTTGAGGAACTGTTAAAGTAAAGAAGAGCCAGATGTGAATGGAGTAGGTGCGTGAGGAATTGGGTAGAATGAAGGAGGTAAAGCAGCTGGAACAGATGGATCATGATAGAAATGTTCAAAACAGGTGGGGTTATATTTTCAGAGTGGTTGGTACTTTTGTTCAATAAATGTATGAAAGAGGGGAAGGTACCTAGCGACTGGCAGAGAGCATACATAGTTCCTTTATATATAGGGAAGGGGGACAAATGAGAGTGTAAAAATTATAGGGGAATAAGTCTACCGAGTATACCTAATAAAGTGTATGGTAGGGTTGAAAGAATTAGAGGTAAGACGGAGAGCAGGATCGCAGAGGAATAAGGAGGCTTTAGAATGGGTAGGGAGATTAGATTTAGTTTATTGTGAACCCCATATCCATCCTGTGGACGGTAGCGCAATAGCATATGGATACACAAAAGGCCTAGGAACTAGGCCCCAAAGGGTTACAGGTGTACAATTGGATTTTTATCTACAGTTCCCTTATCTGTTACAAGAAAATTTAGGAAATTATCTTAGTATATTTGATATCTTAATTTCATAAATAAGATATCTTGACATGTCACATGTATGGGCTGAATGGTACTGCCCTTGATACTGGCCATGTAGTCAGAAACTGTAAGGCTGGAGATGATGTCCTGGTAGTCAGTAAATGGGGGGCTGATAGTGCTGTCCTGGGAGACAGTAATGGTGAAGCTGGAGGTGCTGTCCTGGGAGACAGAAATGGTGAAGCTGGAGATGCTGTCCTGGGAGACAGTAATGGGGAAGCTGGAGATGCTGTCCTGGGAGACAGTAATGGTGAAGCTGGAGATTTTGTCCAGGTAGTCGGGAATTATACGCAGGAAGGAATACATATAAATGACCTCATAGGGGACAGGAGCCATAGTAGGGAAACAAGTGTAGTCAAAGATAAGATAAAACCAATATTGCAAACTAGAAATACGCAGGGAAATAGCAAACAAGAGGACTCCACTAGCAATAGTGAGGATATATTACCAAAAACAACTGGTGGGAGTTCCATTGTTGGTGCTAGGGAGGATAGAAGTAAGACAGGGAAACATGCACCAACAGGGAATACAGTCACAGAAACCCAAGGCAAACGGAAACCAAGCCTGTGCACATACTATGCACTCGGTATCTGCTGGCATGGGAAATCTGGAAAACAGATGGGACGTGCAACTATGACCACCCTAGAAAATGCCATGCCCATATGACAACAGGAAAATGCAAAACTCCCTTCCTGTAAGCTTTTTCACCCTGAAACTGTGTACCTCTTCAGTACAGGAAAGACTGTGCTATAACTTAATTGCAGGCATACCATCTAAAGGGGACAAAAAGATACAAAACATCCAGGCCATGGGAAAACCTGGGTAGCCACAGCCACTCAAGAGGGAGAGGTTTTTTAGTGCCAGGAAGGAAAAAAACTGGCAGGAAATGGCAGAAATCGTACACCAAATCCAGTCATTCCTGGAGTGGAACCACAGTCGATGGCCTCCACTCCAAACCAACAGATACAGATTACTAATGCCGGAAAAAAAATCCCCCCCCCATTTTACCAACAATCCCACCAGCCCCGAAAACTTTCTTCTTTGCAATTTTTCGGGGGTCTAAACCCAGAAACCCAAACAAAAAAATCCCTTTTTCACCCGGGGGACTGTTTTGGGGGGAAAAGGCAATGTTGGGCCGGCTTTTCATTTGAAAACCCACAATAGGTTTCAGGGGGACAACGAAATATGGATCCGGTTTAAAAACCTTTTTCAGTTGTGACGAGTGAACGGAAAAAGGGGGGGGGGGTTGGGCCCTTACATTGCAGAGTCATTTGGTTTTGCACAGAACTGCTAAATGCCTAAAAATGATGTATTTGGGGGTTTTGCAAAAAGGGTTTCGAGAGCCAAAACCTAGTCATTTGGTAGTCTAAAACCCTCCGGGGCAACACCCCACCCCAATTCCAGGAAAGCGGTTAAAAATTGACCACTGTCTGGAAAACCTTCCAGCTCCGCCCCCAACATCTTGCCCCTGGGGGTTTTAAAATTAAAGGCCCCTAAAAGGGAGGAATATAGAAAAATAATATTTTTGCAGTAATAACACCAGGGGGCAGCTCTGATAAAAAAACTCACACTCACGCGAGCTTTTTAAATCTCTGCCCCAAAAAATTTAATTTAAACCAGCAAATTTTAAAAGAGCCCACTAGACTGGAGGAATACACTAGACCTTTATCTTCAATAAAAAATGATGATCTTTATAAGAAATTTTTCACCCTATCAAAAACAAAATACTAGATCACCCCAAAAAATTGAGGTTTTAGTCATGTATGCGCGGGCCCCCGACCCCCATAATGAGATTTGTCCGGGGGGGGGAAACATTACCAAATTCAACTTCAAAAACAAAAAAAATAAAATGGGACCCAAATAAACCAAAATCCCAACCCATTATTAACTGGGAAGATTTACTAAGCCAAAAAGACCCCCCAATTATGGGGGGCCCAGAACAGATTAACTCGGTGGAAATCGAGGGATGCACAAGGTTTTTTCCTCTAAGGAAAAAAAGGGGGAGTAGTGTAAAACCGAAAGAGGAAGGCGCTCCCCTTTACAGGCGACGGAAAAAAACAGGCGGCTAAAAGGGGGTCAATTATATTGAAATGGTTTGGGAGAAAACTGGTCAGAGAAATAGCAAACATGAATTAAACTAAAAAATCCCTTTTGGGGTCAGGAATGGGGAAAAAACTAAAAACCTAAATGAAAAAAGGAAAAAAAACCCAAAAATATTTCTTCTTTCCCATGCCAAACAAAATTTGAGAAAAAACGTCAGTTATTTGGGCCCCCACTTAAACAAAATTTGGGGCCTTAAAAAGATGACAGCAAGGAAAGGGGTTTAGCTTAAATCAAGTCCCAATAATTTAAATAAATTTTTAGGGAAAACCCCTAACCCGGGCGAGAGTCGAAGATCAAAAAAGAATTTTTTAAGGGGAGAGCCCCCAAAAAATTTTATTTTAAAAAAAAAGCCCATCCGTGTTACCTGACGGGCCCAAAAAGGAAATTTTGAAAAAGGCGAAAAAGGCCCTGCCCCTGCACTTTTGCCCCAGGGCCAGACTCATGGAACTCTGTGTCATCCAAAAATGCAAAAAGCCCCCATCCGATCCTTTTCCCTCCCATGGAGAGGGAGCCCGGACCGGGGGGGCGTTTCCCAAAAGTAAATAAAAACAACGAAAATAGCCCCATCCCAAAGGGGGCAGTAAAGAAACAGCAAAGAAAAAAGGGCCCAATAGCACCTTTAAAATCCCAAAAAATAAAATCTTTGAAAGGGTTCCCCCCCCCTAAGAACAAGAAACCCACCCCTTAGAAAAATCGTTACACAACCCAGGGCCACTGGGTTTTTTGAACAGGTCGTCCCGTCTGTCCAAAATATTGGAACACTACGACAAGGTCCTTTAAAAACCTAGAAGACAAAAAAAAATGGAAGTTAAAAATTTTACGACTTTGCAAAAGCCCCTTAACAATGTGGGCCATGGCGTAATAGCCACAAAATGGTGCTTTAAAAAAATAAAAGGAAAAATCGGTTTGATGGATCTATAATTTTCCCCACAAAAAGGGAAAACAGAAAAGTAAATCGTCAACAGAAATTAAAATCCCAGGGCCCGCTACGGTGAAAAGTCTGGTTTCCCCAAGGCCCCAGTACTCGCTCCCCTTTGTTTTTCCCCATCCCCATAAACCGAATAGACAAGGTTCGCCACAGCACCCTTGGGCTTCCTTTGCAAAAGACACCGAAAAATTTTCATGACAGTGTTTTTTTCCCTTGCAGACCCCCGGGAAAAACTCCGGGGACCCTCAACCAAATCTTTCCAAGTGGGCTGCAGAAAACAATTAAAATTTTAACCCATGAGAAATTTCAATATTGATTTTGGTAAACTTGAGGAAATTTTTAAAACTTCTTTAGAGTTACAAAACAAAAATTTTTGGGCCCAAAAAAGAGCCCAAAAAACCCAAGTCAAAGGAAAATGGGGGTGATCATGTCGGAGGATTTTCCCCTTTAAAAACCATAACATTGTATCAAAACGCCCTCTGCTAGAAAAAAGACAGGATGGATTTTTGAGAACCTTCAAAAATAGGGGGGGCCCCAAACCCAAAGATGACACTCTTTCAGGTCACTTGTTTATCTAGGTGGGGAAAATTGCTGACATTTAAAAGCACCTTTTAAAGCGGTTGGAAAAATTTCCCCCAAACCCAGAAAAAAGTATAGAGAACCCTTTTACGGCACGCCCTAAGGGTGATAAAAAAACCTCCCAATTTTTGGGGGCGCTTGAGGTTCCCAAACCCGTATTCCCCCGGAAGCAGGAAAGGGGGGAGATACATGATTATTACACCGGGGAAAAAACCCAAGGGGGTAAATACCGAAAATTGCCCCACGAAAATCACTCACTACGAAAGCAAAAAACTTGGGAGGGCGATGCCCATCCCCCCCCAAAGAAAAGCAGGGGGGTTTTCACTAGCACGTTAAGAGACCTTTCAATAAGTGTCAGGGGGCCCCAGGACTGTTCAAATGCCTCCCAGCCACATTTAAAGGGGGGTTACCCCGAACCCGGAGTCTTCCAAAACGGGGATGGAAAAAAGCACCTAAAGGGCAGTTTCCCGGGTCAGCCGGGTGGGGGCTGTTCGTTGGTTTTTCGTGCAGCCAGCAAACAAAAAGCCGGTTGATTCCGGCTCTGATCCACCAGGAGGCCTGGTTTTACAGACGGGCGCGGGGGCGTTTACCCCCGGAACTCTCTCCAGGAAACCAGGGTTTTTTATACTGCTATTCGTTTTCTTTTAATAAAATGGGACAATTAAGCACATGTGTTCAAGATTGTGTCCGTTTTGCCTGGGCCCCATTAATTTTCATTCAATTTATAATTTTTCTGTGTGTTCCCTAACTGCCGAAGTGCTTGGGAATAAACCCAGCCTGGGAAATACAAATTTTCGGTATGTAAACTTGAAGTGCGCCTTAAAAATTTTTATCTACGTTCTTTTTATCATAGTGGGGTTTTGGTATACTCAGGGTTTAATTTCATTCCTATAAGATTTTATTTTCAAATTTTTTACTTAATGTTATTCCTAATGCTAGAGACAGATATGCGAAAGTTATGTTATACCATGTGTAAAGGATGTGTAGGTCAAGAGTTTACATTGATACACAAAAAAGCGAACAATATTTTTAAAAAAAATAGGGAAATTTTCGTTGCAATTTTGGTTTTGAAAAAGGGTAGGGTGGAGAGGGAAAACAATGTGGCCGATGGTTGCGCGGGGGAAAAAAAAGGTTTGGGAAGTTACAAATGCTGTAAAAAATTTTTTTTTGGGAATAGTGAGGCTCAGGTTAGGGTGTTTAGGAGAGAGGGAGATTACTTTCCAGTAAAAGTAAGTCTTAGAAAGGGATGTGTAATGTCACCATGGTTGTTTAACATATTTATAGATGGGCTTGTAAAAGAACTTCCTTCTTAAATCGCTTGACCAAGAAAAGGCTGTGGGCCCAGACAAGTTGAGCCCAAGATTGCTGGGAAGATGTGTAAACCAGCTAGCAGCACCTCTAACTCGCATCTTTCAGCACTGCCTAGTACAGTGTAAACGGCCTTCTCTGTGGAAAGAGGCAAATGTAGTCCCTGTTCACAAAAAGAAGAGCAGATCAAAAATCAGCAACTACAGACCAGTGTCACTCTTTGTCAATCACTGGCAAGCTCCTTGAGACAATAATCTCAAGACAAATGACAGAGTTTTTTGACTACCACTCACTACTTTGTGACCGTCAATATGGCTTTAGGAAAGGTTACTCTGTTGCTGATCTGTTGTTAAACCTCTCTGCTATGTGGCACCAGTCATTGGATGAATCCAAAGTCAGCTGTGTAGTAGCACTGGATATTGCTGGTGCTTTCGACCGGGTGTGGCAAGAGGGCCTCTTAGCAAAACTGCAAGCACTGGGAATTGCAGGATCTATGCTGTCTCCTCAGTGGTTACCTTCGTGGTAGATCTCTATGGGTAGTTCTCAATGGAACGGAATCAGCAAGACATCCTATTGGGGCAAGTGTTCCACAAGGAAGTGTTCTGGGACCATTGTTATGGAATGTCTACTTCACTGACCGTCTTCATCTCATCCCAGAATCCTATGCATATGCAGATGACTGTACACTGACATTCACTTATCCAAGAGAAGAAATGCCAGCTGCTCTAAGCTACATCAATCACCAGCTGAGAGCTATATCAGCTTAGGGAAATAGATGGCAAGTAACATTTGCACCTGAGAAAACACAAATGATGATCGTCTCTAGGCACCAAGATGGTAATGCCGGTGCAGTAGTAAGGATGAATGGGAGGGTGTTGGCATCTGCGGAAGAAGTTGATATCCTTGGGGTGAAATTTGACTCCAAACTGACCATGAAAAACCATGTTGTATATCTTGCAAACAAGGCAGCCAGGAAGCTTACAGCACTTCGCCATATCTCGCATCTGCTTGACACAGGGGTTGCAAGATTTTGTACGAGGCACAAGTACGCTCACACCTTGAGTATGCTCCACTTTCTTGGTTCGCCTGCCCCCCTTCTCATCTGCGACTACTTGACAGAGTAAAGAACAGAGCAAGACGTCTCATCTCTCGCCTGGACCCATCCTGGATAGATCTGTCATTTCAGCAGAGCCTTCAACACAGGAGGGATGTGGGTGGCCTTACTGTTATGTACAAGGCCAATATTGTCAAAGTACCACACTTGGATCCACTTCGAGGACAGCGTGAAGCAAGTTTCTATGCCACAAGACGGGCAGAAAGTAGCAACTTCACTCTGGCTGTACCCTTCCCCAGAACATCACTCCATCTGAGATCATTTATTCCCAGGATGACTCGAGTCTGGAACACATTCGTTCAGCATTATGATGTCAATGAGATAAAGTCAGTTGATCAGATGAAAATGCTGGCCCACAGATGGCTCCAACTTCATCCTGTTCCCTACTTGTATGTTTCATAACAATAAAAATGCTTTCAAATGGGCTGATGTAGGTAACAGCTCTTAGCTTGTCAATAAAGCTAGGAATCCTTAACCTGTAAATAGCTTGTCAATAAAGCTAGGGATCCTTAACCTGTAAATAGCTTGTCAATAAAGCTAGGGATTCTTAACCTAACCTTGTCAAACCCTGTGTAAAAAAAAAAAAAAAAAGTAAATGCTAAGGTGTTGGAGAGAGGTGTGCAATTACATTATGCAGCAGATTCAAATACAAAATGGGAGTTGACACAGTTACTTTTTGATGATACTCTGCTTTAGGGAGATTCCGAAGAGAAGTTTCGAAGGTTAGTGGGCGAGTTTGAGAGTGTGTGTAAAGGTAGAAAGTTGAAAGTGAACGTAGATAAGAGTAAGGTGATGATGGTCTCAAACGATTCAGATAAGGAAAAACTGGATATCAGATTGGAGGGAGGGAGTAGGAATGTGAATGTGTTCAGATATTTGGGAGCAGACTTGTCAGCGAAGGATTTATGAAGGGCGAGGTTAACCATAGAATTGATGAAGAAACAATATGTTTTTTTGGAGGCAAAGGACATTATGCATGGAGGCAAAGAAGGAAATGTATGAGAGTATAGTAGTACCAACACTCTTATGTGAGTGTGAAGCTTGGGTTGAAAATGTTGCAGCAAGAGGGAGACTGGAGGCAGTGGAGATGCCGTGTCTAAGGGCAATGTGTGGCGTAAATATTATGAAGAGGATTCATAGTGTGGAAATTTGGAGGAGTGGAGTTACTAAAAGTATTATTCAGATGGATGAGGAGGGGTTGTTGAGGTGGTTTGGTCATTTAGAGAGAATGGAGAAAAATACAATGACTTGGAGGGTATATAAATCTGTAGAGGGGAGGAAGGGTAGGGCTCCTCCTAGGAAAGGATGGATGGAAGCGGGGTAGAAGAGGTTTTGTGTGCAAGGGGCTTGGACATACAGCAGGCAAATGTGAGCGTGTTAGATACGAGTGGAGACGAATGGTTTCTGGGACTTGATGAGCTGTTTGAGTGTGACCAGGGTAATATTTTTGGAAGGGATTCAGGAAAACCGGTTAGCCGGAGTCATGGAGGTGGGAAGTACAATGCCTGCTCTTTAAAAGAGGGGTTTGGGATATTTGCTGTTTGGAGTGACGTCTGAACTGACATATCTGCACGCCTTTCCAAAGACAGTGATTATGTGTGAATGATGGTGGAAGTGTTTCTTTCTTGGGTCACCCTGCCTCTCTAGGAGATGGCCAGCGTGTTAAAAGAAAAATATTAGCTATCTTTCACATATCATTCACTGCATCTGTTAGAAGAGATATATTATTAAGGTTAGTTAATGGTTTATAAAGTTCCATCTTGCACTCAGAATGGCCTGATCAAGGGTGACGAAGGTAATCCCTTGTATTAGATATCTTTCCTTCTAGGACCCCACAAGGGAGGTTCCTTGTCGCTGGCGAGGGGTTTCAATTCCCAGCGCCCACAGGCGCTGTATAATCCCTAAAGGTTTAGCGCTCCTTCATAATAATAATAATAATAATAATATAATAATAATAATTAATAATAATAAATAATATTTTCTAGAGTATAACTCAGGCAATTAATATTACACTCTCTGGAACACAGAATTGTGGATGATATCCTCACTCTAATTTCTCCTCATTTATGCAAACTCTCTGTTGCCTATGTGTCAATCACATCTCGATCCAGGAATAAATTTCCCTCCTATTCCATGTTCCTAAACTTTCTTCCATGGTTTCCTGTGTTGAACTATATCATAGGCCTCAATGAAATCCATATACACAGTATGGAATTAATTATCATGATCTGCCTCATCAAATACCTTAATGAAAAAAAAAACCAAAGATTATTAAATTCGTAAGGCAAGAACGCCTTTTGTGGCTTCGACATATACTAATTCCATCAATTTCTCCACAGTGGAGGTAAGAATAATTGATCTGTAATTTAAAACTAACGACCTATCCTCCGCTTTATATATTAGTATTACATTCACCATTTTCCACTCTTCCGGCACTATGCTAGTTTGTAGTGACATTTGAAAGAACTGGTATTGGTTTAAATTTCCTTCTTAATTAAGACCATAAGAAGGGGAGGAACCGCAGAAGGGCTTTTGGCCCACACAAGGCGGGTCCTTATCAAAACCACACCTCCCCAAAATTCCCAAAAAATTTTGCTCCCGTTCCCAGGCACATTCAAACCCACCCCCTCCCACCATATATTTGTCCAATAATTTTTTAAAGCCACCCAAGTTTAGCCTCTAAAAAAATTTGGAAAAATTGTTCCACGCATTGCAACTCTTTTTGAAAGCCAGTATTTACTATGCCCTTTCAAAATCTAAATTTATCTAACGAAAATCCTATTTTTGTTTTGCTTTTTCGACACCCTCAGTACTTTTTAAATACACCTTTTGTTTATAACTTAATCTAATTATACACTTTGATGATATTCCCTCTTTTCTCTTAAAGGATGAAGATTCAAGGCTTTAAGCCTTTTCATATGGGAGATTGCTTATACAGCATTGCCCTGGTGACCTGACTTCATCATGGTGATTTTTCTTATTTCCCTCGGTGGTGACCTGTCTAGCTCCTCAGTGGGACCGTTCTTGCTCATGAGGAGTTTAATGTATTGTCTGTGAAAGAACCAAAATGTCCTCCATGAAAAAATTTCCCAGCACTTAAAAGGAACTTAGGTGCTAAGCTCGATTTACGGATTGACAGAGGAAAACAAAAAGATTCGTAGTAATCCCCCTGTTGAAAACCTCGGTTAAGGGGGGAAACCCCTGGTCAGTGACAGGGCAACGGGGAAACAAAGCTGAAGTGGCAGAAAAAACGAAACCAGAAAACTGTTGGAAACTTTGAACCCCTTTTCGGTGACTGACAATGTGGTTTGTCTCTGGAAGATCACAACGAGCCCCAAGTAAACATTGGCAGATGAGGGTGAGTCGACGTCCCTTGAAACCCCAAACGAAGACCACCCAAAAGAAGGCCTCCCAACGAAGATCATCGAAAGCTTCACAGAACTCCCCCAGGAAGGGAAAAAAACGTTTTTTAGTTGGAATGTGGTTAATTTTAGGGATAGGCTTTTTGTCTTAAGATAGGGGAAGAGGAGGGGGGAGGGTGTTTTCCTTGGGGGTGGGGGGGGAATTTTTAGCCATCTGAAAATATCATGAAAAGGGAATGGGAGCAACCCATTTTTGTCATCAGGAGGGAATGATGTTTGGTAGACTAGGAGAGAAACCTGATTAGAGGTATAGGGCAGCAATAGAAATAATTAGGAAGAAAAGTGTGAACCCTGTGATATGCGCAATTTGCCCAGGGAGGATGGAAATAATGGCCATCAGGGGAATTGGAGTCAACTGTGTGGAAAACACTGAAGGAAAAAGCAAAAAATCATAACAACTGGAACCCCTTAAAGGCAGAAATGAAAAGTATCCAGTGATGGGGTTCCTTATCTAAGTTTTGGGGGAAAACACTGGGCCAACAGTGGAGGAAGCTGTTGGTTTTAAACTAGAAATAAATAGTGGTATGGGTTTTTTTTAGAAATCAATGATTCTTTTAGCAAAAAGTGATTTTAGGAAACCTTTTAGGAAAATGAGGGAGGGTTATGGCGAATTTGGATACAGGACTAGTGACAAGGCAGTAAAAGGTGTGGTGAGGGACTTACAGTGGGGACGGTACTTAGCTCGTGGTGCGGTATTCTTGTGAAGACCTGTTGGTGCTCTCTGTGAACGAACAGGAGCCCTTCTTGGAACTTTACCAGACTGAAAGAAGAGCTTTGGGTTGCAAGGGAGATATGGGGATTTAAAGGGTGGAACAAGAGGATTTGTAGTAATCCTCCGTTGTGAGCCCCCAATTTAAAGGGGGTTTGGGATGCCGGGCAACGTGGAACCCAAATGGGGTCAAGAAGATGTTGGGGAGGCAGAAACACGGAAAAACCCGAAGACTCTGTGGAAACTTCCGTACTTTTTTGGTGCACCGACAATGTGGGTGTTCTTATTGGAATCCCAACGGCCCAAGGGAAATTGGCGACGGAGTGAGACATCCCCAAAACCCCCAAAGAAGCCCTCGAGAAGTCTTGGGGAAAAATTTCCCCATCAAAATGTAGTTCTACCTATGAATGTGAGCCCGACACTGGGGGGGGGGGGGGGGGGTTGGGTGTGGGGTTAAAAAAAATTGTTTTTTGTTGGGGATAGCCAGATTAGGAAATGGATAGGGATTTTTGCTTGAAAAATAGGAGTAGGAGGAGAGAGTGTTTTCCCGGGGCTGGGGGGTTTTTCTCGGGTGAAAACCCCCCTGGACTTTTAACCTTTGAGGGGGGAAGTGTCCCGGGGTTTCCCAAAAAAAAGGATCGAGTCCTCCCCTTTTTGGCCTTCAAGAAATCTTATGGGGAGAGGGACACGAAATGGAAAAAAACGGGGCCAAAACTGGAAAAAGAGGGGAAAATTTTGGAAAACCCCCCTTCGGGCCCAAAAGGAGTCGGGTCGTACGGACCAAAGGGGAAGAAAGGGTTGGGGATACGGAAACGGAAGGGAAAGCCAAGGGAAGGGGTGGAAAAAGGGAAAATTTCCCGGGGGGGGATGGGGCTGGTTCCGGGAAAATTGACGGTAATGGGACTCCATTTTTCCCCCGGGGGCAAAAGGAAGGTAAAGAATTTGTTGGTTGGGGAAGCAAAAAGGAAAAACCCCTGTTAAAGGGGCATTTTTGAAGAAAGGGTGGGAAAAGAAAGGTTTTCCGGCTTTGGGAAATTTGCTCTTCTCCAAGGGGATTTTTACAACCAAGTAAAAAGCCTTAAATGGACACACCTTAAATCTACAACAAGAACACATTCCCCCACCGGCAATATGTGACGTTCCCTACAGTCTGTTTGGGGTTTGGTTTTTCGTTGTAGAGGGGTGTACTGCAAAGGTAAAAAAGCATGGAGAAGGTTAAAAAAGACACCCTAGCTAAGGTGGGTAGGCCCCCAAAAACCGGGTTTGGTTTCCCTTTTGGTAAAGGGGCGGGAAAAGGTTTTATTCCCTGATAAAAAAATTTAAATTCCACCCCCTAAAATCGAAGGAGGGGGCCCAAACCTCTCCCCTAGTAGTCAAGAGAAGGGGGGACCTCTTTCCCAAAACTCTTTGCTACCAAAATGCAAGTTCCGGGTCCAGAAGGGACCCCCCTTTGGCTAGCTGCAAAAAACTTTTCCCAAAATCCCTTGGGTTTGACAAAGGCGGGAGGGGGGTTTGCTTTTTCCTTCTTGAATCGCTTTGACCAAGAAAAAGGCTGTGGGCCCATAAAATTTGGGACCCCAAGATTGCTAAAAAGATGTGCAGACCAGTTAGAAAGCACCTCTAACTCGCATCTTTCAGCACTGCTAGTACAGTTTTAAATGGCCCCTTCTGTGGAAAGGGAAATGTAGTCCCTTTTCCCAAAAAAAGGGAAGGCAGAGCAGAAATCGGAATACAAAAACCAGTGTCATTTCCTGCCCCGGGTGTGGTACCCATTTGGCATTGTTGGTGCTTTGGGACCGGGGTGTGGTCCCGGGGGCCTCTTAGCAAAACCCAAGCGCGGGGAAATTTGGGCGGGGACCTCGCTATGTCTCCTCAGTGTTTTACCTTTTTGGTGATCTCAAATTGGTAGTTTCAATGGAAAGGAATCAGAAAACCATCCTATTGGGGCAAGGGTTCCAAAAGGGAAAGGGTTTAATGGGATCATTTTTTTGGGAAAATGTCTACTTAAACGCCCTTTTTCCCTTCTATCCCAGAACCCCAATGCACTTCCCAGACGATTTTACACTGATTTTTTCATTTACCAAAGAAAAGCAATGCAGGCTTTTAAGCTACATCAATCACCGGCTAAGAGCTTATCAGCTTGGGAAAATAGATGGAAAAGAAAACATTTGCACCTGAAAAAAACGAATATGAGGGTTTAATGCGGGTTTGCGTAGTACGGATGAATGGGAGGGTGTTGGCACCTTGAGAAAAATTTGGGATATCCTTGGGGTAAAATTTGACTCCAAAAACAAACCCATGAAAAACCATGTTTTTAAATTTTGCAAAAAAAGGGAAACCCCCAGGAAGCTTACAGAAACTTCGAAATATCCACTTCTTTTCCTTGACGGGGGGGGGGTTCCCCAAGATTCTGTACGAGGCACAAGTACGCTAAACACCTTTGGTATGCTCCACTTTCTTGGTTTGCCTGCCTCCCCTCTCATATGCGCGGTTCCCAGAGTGGGGAAAACAGAGCAAGACATCCACTCTCGCCTGGCCCTATCCGGGTTTAGATTTTGTCATTTCAGCAGAGCCTTAACAAGGAGGGATTGGGTGGCCTTACTGTTTTTCCCAAGGCCAATTTTTTGTCAAAGCACCCACTTGGACCCCCATTTTCCAAAGGACAGGGGGAAACAAGTTTTAAAGAAAACCAAGAGGGGCAAAAAGCAGCAACTTCATCTGGCTGTCCCCTTTTCCAGAACAGCATTTCCATCTGAGATAAATATATAGGGGGATGATAAAAGTATGGAACACATTTTGCAGCATAAGGGTGTAAAAACGGGATGTCAGTTGTTTAAAACGAAAATGCGGGCCCCAAGTGGCTAAAACTTCATCCTGTTCCCTATTGCATCCCTCATAAAAATTAAAAAATGTTTCAAATGAGCTGATGTAGGTAACGCTTTTTAGTTTGGGCCAAAAAAATTTGGGAAAATCCTTAACCTGTAAATGCTTGTCAAAAAAGCTGGGGGACCCCCTTAAAAAACCCTTTTTCAAACCTAAAAAGGGGAAAGGGGAGAGAGGGGATGAGAGAGAGGGGGAGAGAGAGGGGAGAAGAGAGGGGGGAGGGGAGGGGGAGAGAGGAGGGGGGAGAGAGGGGAGGAGAGAGAGAGAGAGGGGAAACTGTTTTTTTAAAATGATGTTATTTAAAAGGGTTTATTACCCAGCGGGGGGAAAAGCACCTAAATTGAGGTTAAAAAAACCCACAGCTCTTCCTCCTTTCCCCGGGCTTTCCATTTTTAGCTTTTTACGGACTTTGCTCTGATAGTTTAGGGGGTCCCGTCTTCGCCCATAGCTAAAAGGGCCCCCAAAAATTCAATTAAGCAAGGAAAAGATGTGGAGAAGCCCTATCGCCTACATTTCCCTGTTCATTTTTTAGTAAAAAGGTCCCGGGAAAAAAAGAACATAAAAACCCCCATTTAAAAAAATAGGCCTTTTTGGGGTTTGGCCTATGGGATTAAAAAAGTTTAATTCTTCCTGTGGGGCTCTCGGGTGGGGGGTGTTGGGTGAAGCTTCGGTGAGGTGTGGGTGAACCCTCTCAGGTGGGGGTTTTGGGGTTTAAAGCTTCAGGTGGGTTATGGGTGAAGCTCTAGGTAAAGGTGGTTGGGTAAAGCTTCAGGTGAGGTGATGGGTAAAGGGTTCAGGGGAGGTTTTGGGGTAAAGCTCTGGTGGGGTGAGGGGTGAAGCTCTCAGGTGAGGTGTTTGGGTTTGAAGCTCTCAGGTGAGGTGATGGGTAAAGCCCCTCGGGTTTGAGGTGTTTGGGTTTAAAGCTCTCGGGGTGGGGTGTTTCGTAAAGTTTCTCGGCGAGGTGAGGGTTTTAAAAGCTCTCAGGTGAGGTGGGGTGAAGCTAAGATGAGATGATGGGTGAAGCTCTGGGTTTAGGGGGGGGGTTGGGGGGGAATTCTCAGATGGGGTTTGAGGGGGTAAAAGCTCCTCGGGTGAGGTGTTGGGGGGAAGCTCTCAGGTGGGGTGTAAAATGAATGAAGTTCTAAAGTTTGAGGGAAAGGAACCATCAAACTTCGGGGTTAAGGAACTGATTTTCTAAAAACTCTCCTCATCTTCCACTGTTTCTTTTGGCACTTGATTGAAGAAGCCACTGGCGGGCAAAAAGGTTTCCGGGAATAAGATACGCAAATTTTGCAAAAAGTGTTTCTTTTTTCAACTTGTAGTTTTCAAATTCATATATTTAAAAAAAAGGGTTTGAATTTTTAAAACCCTTTTGCCCTTATCCTTCGTCCTAACCCTGAAAACCTTTTTCCCTATTTTTAAAAATTTTGCCCCCCTTAGCCTTAATAAATGGAGGAAAAAAACAAAACCCCTATTGCGCAAAATTTTTCCCTTGGGGAAAAAAGAAAAAAGCTGAAAGGGGCTTAGGCTCTCGGTTGAAATGAAAATTTGGAACCATCGAAAAGGTCAGGGTGATTTGAGAAAGGCCTGACTGGGCATTGGTTTCTAGGGGAGTGTTCTTCTCTTTTGTTGAAAAAAAGGAAACCCATGTTTTTAACAAAGGGTTTTACTTAGCTACTGCGTCCCCAATTTTTCAAAAAGCTCAAGTCGGTTTTTGCAAAATAAAAACAGTATTTTTTTTAATAGTGATTTTTTTAATAAAGGAAGGAAAAAAAAATTTACATTTTGGAAAGCCAAAAAAAAATGCACGATAGGGAAATTTGGGAGGTTTTGGGGGAAGATGGGGGGGAATTTTGGGAACTTTTAAAAGTAAAGAAGAGCCATTTGTAAATTGGGGGTAGGTGCGTGAGGAATTGGGTAGGAAGGGGGGGTTAAAGCAGCGGGGAACAGAGGGGTCATGATAAAAAATGTTAAAAAAACAGGGGGGGTTATATTTTCAGAGGGGTTTGGGTTTACTTTTGTTCAAAAATGTATAAAAGGGGGGGGAAAGGTACTAGCAAACGGGGCAGGGGAGCATACTTTATTTCCCTTTATATTAGGGAAGGGGGAAAAATGGGTGTAAAAATTATAGGGGAATAAGTCACCGGGGTATACCTAATAAAGTTTTTGGGGGTAGGGTTAAAAAAGAATTAAGGTAAGAGGGGAAGGGGGCAGGATCGCAGGGGGAATTAAGGAGGCTTTAGAATGGGGGGAGATTGTTTTAGTTTATTGAAAAACCCCCATACCCATCTGGGGGACGGTACCCGAAATTTGCATATGGAAATACAAAAAGGCCGGGGAAAATGGGGCCCCAAAGGGTTTTTAAAAGGTTTTAAAATTGGATTTTTTTATCTCCCGGGCCCCCTTATCTGTTACAAGAAAATTTGGGAAAATTTTTCTTAGTATATTTGTTTTCTTAATTTCTTAAATAAGATATCTTGACTTGTCACATGTATGGGCGGAATGGAAACTCCCTTGGTTTCTGGCCATTTAGCCCGGAAAACTGTAAGGTGGAGGATGTCGGGTTTGTCGGGAAATTGGGGGGGGCTGATAGTGTGTCCTGGGGGACAGTAAGGGTTTAAAAGCTGGGGGGGTGCTGCCCTTTGGGAGACAGAAATGGTGAAAGGGGGAAAATGTTTGTCCTGGGAACTTTAAGGGGGAAGCTGGAGATGCTGTCCGGGGGAGACAGAAAGGGGGGTTGGAAGCTGGAGTTTTGTCCAGGTAGTGGGGAAAATTATAGCGGGAAAGGAAAATTACATATAAATGACCTCTTTGGGGGGACGGGGCCCATAGTAGGGAAAAAAGTGTAGTCAAAGATAAAGAAAAAACCAATTTTTGAAAAAACTAAAATACCGCGGAAAATAGCAAAAAAATGGGACTCCCTAGCATAGTGAGGATATATTAAAAAAAAACAACGGGTGGGAGTTCCATTTTTGGGTTTGCTAGGGAGGATAGAAGAAAGCGGGGGAAAACATGCCCCCAACAGGGAATACAGTACAAAAAACCCAAGGAAAACGGAAAACCACCCTGTGAAAATTTAATTTTGAAATCGGTATCTGCTGGCTTTGGGAAATCGGAAAAACGGGATGGGACGTGCAACAAATAAACCACCCTAAAAAAATGCCATGCCAATAGGGACAAAAAGGAAAATGAAAAACCCCCTTTCCTGAAAGCTTTTTTCCACCCTGAATGGTACCTTTCCCGTCGGGAAAGCTGTGCTAAAATTTTAATTCCCAGGCATCCCATCAAAAAAGGGGACAAAAAAAACCCAAAACTTTCCAAAGGCCCAGGGGAAAACCTGGGTCCCCCAAAGCCACTCAAGAGGGGGAGGTTTTTTAGTGCCGGGAAAGGAAAAAAAAAACGGGGCGGGAAAAATGGCGGGAAAATTTTTAAAACCTTTTTCCAGCTTTCCCTGGAGGGGAAAACCACGTCGAGGGCCCTCCCCCCAAAACCAAACAGATACAGATATTTAATCCCGGGAAAAAAAAACCCCCCCCCCCATCCCCCCCAACCCACCAAAAAACCAAAGTCCGATAACTTCTTCTTTGAAAAATTTTCGGGTCTAAACCCGCAACAAAAACCAAAATCCCCTTTCCCACCCGGGGCTGCTTGAAAGAGGAAAAGGGCAATGTTCGGGGCTTTCACTGAGCCCACATTTAGGACCCACTTGGAAAAACAAAATTATGGACCCCGGTTAAACCCATACAGATGTGACAGAGTAAAACAGGCAAAAGGGGGGGGGGGGGGGGCCTGTACTTTGCGGGGGAAATTGCTTGCACAAATGCAAAAGGCCTAAAAATGATGTAGTGGAATTTTTTGCAGAAAAGGTCGAGACCCAAAAAACCTAGTCTTTTTGGGTTAGTTAAAGCCCCCGGATCAACATCCCAGAAATTCCAGGAACAGCTTTTAAAAAAATTGACCACTTTTTGGGGAAAATTTCCCAAGTATGCCCCCAAACATCTTGCTCCTGGGGGATTTCAACTTAAGGCATTTAAAAATTGGGAATATAGCAAATAATATTGTTGAATTTAAAAACACAGGGGGCAGCTCTGGGGAAACTCACACCACGCGAGTTTTTTTTTTTAAAAAAAAAAAAAAAACCAAAAAAAAACCCGGGGAAAATAAAATTAAAAAAAAAATTTTTAAAAAAAACCCAAAAAAAAAAATTTAAAAAAAATTTTAAAAAGGGGGGGGGCCCAAAACCCCCCAAAAAATTAGGGGGGTTCCCCCAAAAAAATTTAAAAAAAAAAAAAAACCAAAAACCAAAACCCCCCCGGGGGGGGGGGAAAAAAAAACCCCCCCCCCCAAAAAAAAAAAAAAAAAAGGGGCCCCCCAAAAAAGGAAAAGGGGAAAAAAAAAAAAAAACCCCCCCCAAAAAAAAAAAAAACCAAAAGGGGGGAAAAAAGGAAAAGGGGGGAAAAAGGGGGGGAAAAGGGGAAAAAAAAATTTTTTAAAAAATTTTAAAAAAAATTTTGGGGGAAAAAAAGGGGGGGGAAAAAAAAAAAAAATTTTTCCCCCCAAAAAAAACCCCCGGGGAAAAAATTTGGGCCCCTTTTTTGGGGGTTCCCCAAAAAAGGGAAAAAAGGGAAAAATTAACCCTTTAAATTTTTTTTTTTAAAAAAGGGGGGGGGGAAAAAAAATTTTTTTTTTAAAAAAAAAAAAAAAAACCGGGGGGTTTTTCCCCCTTTTTTTCCCCCAAAAAAAAAAAATTTCCCAGGGCCCCCCAGGGGCCCCCAAAAATTTTTTTTCCCCCCCCGAAAAACCCCCCCCCCAAAAAAAAGGGGGGGGGGGGGCCCCCCCCCCCGAAAAAAACCCCCCCAAAAGGGGGGGATTCCCCCCGGGGGAAAAAAAAAAAACCCCAAAACCAAAAACCCTTTAAAAAATTTTTAAAAAAAAAAAACGAAAACCCCCTTTAAAAAAACCCCCCAAAAAAAAAAAAGGGGGCCCCCCTTTTAAAAGGGGTCCCCCCCTAAAGGAAAAAAAAAATTAAAAAAAAAAAAATTTAAAAAAAAACTTTGAAAAAACCTTAAAACCCAAAAGGGAAAGGAAAAAAAAAGGGGTTTAAAAACCCCCCCCCCCCCCCCCCCCCCCCCCCCCCCCCAAAAAAAGGGGGCCCGGGAAAAGGGGCCCCCCCCCCCCGGGGGCCCCCCAAAAAAAAAGGATTGGGAAGAAATTTTTTTTCCCCAAAAACAACCCCCAAGCCCCTTTTTTCCCCCCTTCCAAACCCCGGGGAAAAAAAACCCCCCAAAAAAAAGGTTTTTCCTTTTTTTCCCCCCAAAGGGAAAAAAAAAAACAAAAATTTAAAAAAAAAACAAAAAAGGTTTTTCCCCGGGGGGAAAAAAAAAAATTTTTAAAAAAAAAATTTTTGGGGGAAAAAAAAAAAAGGGGAAAATTTTTTCAAATTTTTAAAAAAATTTTTTTCCAAACCAAAAATTTTAAAAAGGGGAAAAAACCCCCCAAAATTTTCCCCCCAAAAAACCCCCCGGGCCCCAAAAGGGGGGGGGGGGGGGCCCCCCCCCCCCCGGGGGGGGGGGTTTTTTTTTCCCCGGGTTCCCCCAAAAAAAAACCCCCCCCCCCGGGGGGGGAAAAAAAGGGGGGGGCCCCCCCCCCCGGGGGGGTTTTTTTGGGGGGGGTTTTTTTAAAAAATTTGGGGGGGTTTTTAAAGGGGGGGGCCCGGGGGGGGGGGGGAGTCCGGGGGGGGGGGAAAAAACCCAAAAGGGGGGGGGGGGGGGGGGGGGGTTTTTTTTTTTTTGGGGGGGGGGAAAGGGGGGGGGGTTTTTTTTTTGGGGGGGGAAAAGGGGGGCCCCGGGGGGTTTGGGGGGGCCCCCCTTTTGGGGGGTTTTTTTTTTTTTTTGGGGGGGGGGGGGGGAAAAAAGGGGGGGGTTTAAAGGGGGGGGGTTTTTTTTTTTTTTTTTTTCCCTTTTTTCCCCCCCTTTTAAAAAACCGGGGGGGAAAAAAAAGGGGGGTTTTTTTTTTTTTTTTTAAAAAGGGGGTTTTTTTAAAATTTTTTTTTTATAAAATTTTTTTTTTTTTTTTTTTTGTTTTTTGGGGGGGGGGGGGGTTTTTTTTTAAAAATTTTTTTAAAAAAATTTTTTTTTCCCAAAAAAATTTTAAAAAAGGGGGGTTTTGGGGTTTTTTGGGGGGGGGTTTTTTTTGGGGGGGGGCCGGGGGTTGGGGGGTTTGGGGGGGGCCCCGGGGGGGGGAAAAAAAAAAAGGGGCCCGGGGGGAAAAGGGAAAGGGGGGGGGGGAAATGGGGGTTTTTAAAAAAGGTGGGTGGGGCCCGGGGGGGCCTTTTTTTTGGGGGGGGCCCCCCTTTTTTTTGGGGGGGGGTTTTTTCCCCGGGGGGGGGGGGGGGGGGGGTTGGGGGGGGTTTTTGGGGGGGGGGGGTTTTTTAAATTTTTAAAGGGGGGGTTTTTTTTTTTGGGCCCTTGGGGGGGGGGGGGGTTTTTTTTTTTTTTTGGGGGAATTTTTTTGGGGGGGGGGAAAGGGGGGGGTTTTGGGGGGGAAAGGGGGGGGGGGCCCCCCCTTTTTTTGGGGGGTTTTTTTTTTGGGGGGGGGTTCTTTCCCCCTTCCCAAAAATTTCCGGGGTTTTTTGGGGGAATTGGGGTTTTGGGGGGGCCCCCTTTTCCCTTTTTCCAGGGTTGGGAAAAGGGGGGGGAAACCCGGGGGGGGGGGGGTTTTTTTTGGGGGGTTTTTTGGGGGGGGGGGTTTTGGCCTTTGGGGGGTTTTTGGGGTTTTTAAAATTTTTTTTTTTTTGGGGTTTTTTGGGGGGGTTTTTTTCCCCAAATTTTTTTTTTTGGGGGGGCTTTTTTTTTTTAAAAAAAAAGGTTTGGGGGCAAAAATTTTTTTTTTTTTTTTTTTGGGGGGGGATTTTTTTTTCCCGGGGGGCCTTTTTGGGGGGTTTGGGCCTTTTTTTTTCTTGGGGTTTGGGGGGGGGGGGGGGGTTTTTTTTTTTGGGGGGGGCCGGGGGGTTTTTTTTTTGGGGGGGGGTTTTTTTCTTTTAAAAGGGAAAGGGTTTTTATTTTTTTGGGGGGTTGGGGGTTTTTTTGGGGGAAAAAAGGTTTTTGGGGGGGGGTTTTTTTTTTTTTTTTTTCCCGGGGGGGGTTTAAAAAGGGGTTTCCCCTTTTTTGGGGGCCCCCCGGTTTTTGTTTGGGGGGGGCCCCCCAAACCCTTTTTTTTTTTTTTGGGGGGGGGCCCCCCTTTTTTTCCCCGGGGGGGAAAAAAACCCCCCCCTTTTGGGGGGGTTTTTTTTTTGGGGGGTTTGGGGGGGGGGAAAAAAGGGGGGTTTTTTGGGGGGGGGGCCCCTTTTTTGGCTGGGGTTTTGGGGGGGGGGGGGGGAAAATTTTTCCCTTTTTGGGGGGTTTTTTTTTTTTTTGGGGGGGGTTTTTTTGAAATTTTTGGGGTTTTTTTTTTCTTTTTTTTTTTTTTTTTTTAAAATTTTTTTGGGTTTTGGGGGTTTAAAAATTTTTTTTTGGGGGGGGTTTTTCCCGGGGGGTTTTTTTTTTTTTTTCCCCCTTTTTTTGGGGGGGGGAAAAAATTTTTTTCCCCCCCAAAAAATTTTTGGGAAAAAAAAAAAAAAAGGGGGGGGGGGGGGGGGGGGGGGGGGAAAAAAAATTAAAATTTTTGGGGAAAGGGGTTCTTTTTTGGTTTTCTTTTTTTTTGGGGGGGGGGAATTTTTGGGGGTTTTTTTTTTTTAAATTTTTTTTTTAAAAAGGCGGGGGGGGTGTTTTTGGTTCCCCTTTTTTTTTTTTGGGGGGGTTTTGGTTTTTGGGGGGGGGTTTTAATTTTTTTGGGGGGGGGGGGCCTTTTTGGGGGGTTTTTAAAATTTTAAAAGGGGGGGAAAAAAAAAAATTTTTTTGGGGGGGGGAAAACGGGGAAAAAAGGGGGGGGGGTTTTGGGGCCCCTTTTTTTGGGGGGGTTTTGGGGGGGCCGGGGGGTTTTTTTTGGGGGGGGGGGGGGGTTTTTTTTTTTTGTTTGGGGGTTTTTTTGGGGGGGGTTTTTTTTTTTGGGGGGGGTTGGGGGGAAAAATTTTTTTTAAAGGGGGGGGTTTTGGGGGGGCCTTTTTTTTTAAAATTTGGGTTTTTTTGGGGGGGGGGGGGCCCCCTTTTTTTTTGGGGGGGGGGGGTTAAAAAGGGGTTTTTTTTTGGGGGTTTTTTTTCCAACCCGGGGGGGTTTTTTTTTTGGGGTTTTTTGGGGGGGTTTTTTTGGGGTTTTGGGGGGGTTTTTTTAAATTTTTGGGGGGGTTTTGGGGAAAGGGGGGGGAATTTTTGGGTTTAAAAAAAAGGGGGTTTTGGGGATTTTTTTGGGGGGTCCCAAAAAAGGGTTTTGGGGTTTTGGGGGTGGTGGGGATTCTTACTCCCCTTGAAAACCCCTGTGTAAAAAAAAAAAAAAAAAAAGAAAATGCTAAGGTGTTGGAGAGAGGTGTGCAATTACATTATGCAGCAGATTCAAATACAAAATGGGAGTTGACACAGTTACTTTTTGATGATACTCTGCTTTAGGGAGATTCCGAAGAGAAGTTTCGAAGGTTAGTGGGCGAGTTTGAGAGTGTGTGTAAAGGTAGAAAGTTGAAAGTGAACGTAGATAAGAGTAAGGTGATGATGGTCTCAAACGATTCAGATAAGGAAAAACTGGATATCAGATTGGAGGGAGGGAGTATGAATGTGAATGTGTTCAGATATTTGGGAGCAGACTTGTCAGCGAAGGATTTATGAAGGGCGAGGTTAACCATAGAATTGATGAAGAAACAATATGTTTTTTTGGAGGCAAAGGACATTATGCATGGAGGCAAAAAGGGAAATGTATGAGAGTATAGTAGTACCAACACTCTTATGTGAGTGTGAAGCTTGGGTTGAAAATGTTGCAGCAAGGGGGAGACGGAGGCAGTGGAGGATGCCGGGTGTCAAAGGGGCAATGTGTGGCGTAATAATATTATGAAGAGGATTCATAGTGTGGAAATTTGGAGGAGTGGGGTTAAATAAAAGTATTATTCAGATGGATGAGGAGGGGTTGTTGAGGTGGTTTGGTCATTTAGAGAGAATGGAGAAAAATACAATGACTTGGAGGGTATATAATCTGTAGAGGGGAGGAAGGTAGGGCTCCTCCTAGGAAAGGATGGATGGAAGGGGGGTAGAAGAGGTTTGTGTGCAAGGGGCTGGACATACAGCAGGCAAATGTGAGCGTGTTAGATACGAGTGGAGACGAATGGTTTCTGGGACTTGATGAGCTGTTTGAGTGTGACCAGGGTAATATTTTTGGGAAGGGATTCAGGAAAACCGGTTAGCCGGAGTCATGGAGGTGGGAAGTACAATGCCTGCTCTTTAAAAGAGGGGTTTGGGATATTTGCTGTTTGGAGTGACGCCCTGAACTGACATATCTGCACGCCTTTCCAAAGACAGTGATTATGTGTGAATGATGGTGGAAGATGGTTTCTTTCTTGGGTCACCCTGCCTCTCTGGAGATGGCCAGCGTGTTAAAAGAAAAATATTAGCTATCTTTAAAATATCATTCACTGCATCTGTTAGAAGAGATATATTATTAAGGTTAGTTAAAGGTTTATAAGTTCCATCTTGCACTCAGAATGGCCTGATCAAGGGTGCGAAGGTAATCCCTTGTATTAGATATCTTTCCTTCTAGGACCCCACAAGGGAGGTTCCTTGTCGCTGGCGGGGGTTTCAATTCCAGCGCCCACAGGCGCTGTATAATCCCTAAAGGTTTAGCGCTCCTTCATAATAATAATAATAATAATAATTAATATAATAATAATAATAATAATAATTTTCTAGGAGTATAGACTGCAGGCATTAAATTTACACTCTCTGGAACACAGATTGTGATGAATCCTCACTCTAATTTCTCCTCATTTATGCAAACTCTCTGTTGCCTATGTGTCAATCACATCTCGATCCAGGAATAAATTTCCCTCCTATTCCATGTTCCTAAACTTTCTTCCATGGTTTCCTGTGTTGAACTATATCATAGGCCTCAATGAAATCCATATACACAGTATGGAATTAATTATCATGATCTGCCTCATCAAATACCTTAATGAAAAAAAAAACAAAGATTATTAAATTCGTAAGGCAAGAACGCCTTTTGTGGCTTCGACATATACTAATTCCATCAATTTCTCCACAGTGGAGGTAAGAATAATTGATCTGTAATTTAAAACTAACGACCTATCCTCCGCTTTATATATTAGTATTACATTCACCATTTTCCACTCTTCCGGCACTATGCTAGTTTGTAGTGACATGTTGAAAGAACTAGGTATTGGTTTGACAGTTTACTTCTTAAAGTTAAGACCATAAGAATGGAGGAACACTGCAGAAGGGCTATTGGCCCACACAAGGCAGGTCCTTATCAAAACCACACCTACCCAAAGCTTCCCAAGAATTTGCTCCCGTTCCCAGGACACCAGTCAAACCCAGCCCCTGCCACTCATATATTTGTCCAATCAATTTTTAAAGCCATCCAAGGTTCTAGCCTCTATCACCACATTTGGAACATTGTTCCACGCATCTGCAACTCTGTTTGAAAGCCAGTACTTACTATGTCCTTTCTAAATCTAAATTTATCTAACGTAAATCCCATATTTCTTGTTCTTGGCTTGTTCGACACCCTCAGTACTTTATTAATATCACCTTTGTTTATACACTTAATCTACTTATACACTTTGATGATATCTCCCCTCATTCTACGTCTCTCAAGAGAGTGAAGATTCAAGGCTTTAAGTCCATCTTCATATGGGAGATTGCTTATACAGCATTGACCTGGTGACCTGTACTTCATCAGTGGTGATCTGTTCTTAGTTCCTCGGTGGTGACCTGTACTTAGCTCCTCAGTGGTGACCTGTTCTTAGCTCAGTGAGGACGTGTCTAATGTATTGTCTGTGAATATGAACCAAAATGTCCTCCATTGAACAACTTTACCAGCAGCTTAAAGAGGAACTTAGGGTAGCTAAGCTCGATTTACAGGGATTGACAGAGGAAAACAAGAAGATTCGTAGTAATCCTCCTGTTGTAAGCCCTCAGGTTAAGAGGGGAACCTGGTCAGTGACAGGGCAACGTGGAACAAAGCTGAAGTGGCAGAAACAACGAAGATCCAGAAGACTGCTGTGGAAACTTTGAACCCATTTTCGGTGCTACCTGACGAATGTGGATTGTCTACTGGAAGCATCACAACGAGCACCAAGTAAACATTGGCAGATGAGGGTGAGTCGACGTCCCTTGAAACCCCAACGAAGACCATTCCAATGAAGGCCATCCCAACGAAGATCATCGAAAGCTTCACGACGAACTCCGCCAGTGAAGGTAAAAACGTTGTTTTAGTTGGAGATAGTCAGGTTAAGTTTATGGATAGGGCTTTTTGTCTTAGAGATAGGAAGAGGAGGCAGAGGGTATGTTTCCTTGGGGCTGGGGTGGGAGATATTGTTAGCCATCTAGAAAATATCATGAAAGGTAATGGGAGCAATCCTATTATCTGCCTCAGTACAGGAGGCAATGATGTTGGTAGACATAGGAGAGAAGACCTGATTAGCAGGTATAGGGCAGCAATAGAAATAATTAGGAAGTAGAGTGTGAACCATGTGATATGCAGCAATTTGCCGAGGAGAGGAGCTGGAAATATATGGCCATCCAGGGCAATTGGAGTCAACTGCTGGGTGGACAAACACTGTAAGGAAAATGCAATAACATTCATAGACAACTGGAACCTCTTCTATGGCAGAAATGAAATGTATACCAGTGATGGGGTTCACTTATCTAAGTTTGAGATGGAAGCACTGGCCAACAGTGGAGGAAGCTGTTAGGTCTTTAAACTAGAAATAAATAGTGGTATGGGTTTTTGTAGAAATCAATGAATTCTCAGTGTAGCAATAGTGAGTTTTAGGAAACCAGTTATAGGAAGAATGAGGTAGGGTTATTGGCGAATATTGGATAGTCAGTGGCACTAGGTGACAAGGACAGTAACAGGTATAGTGGTGATGTGCACTTAGCAGTGGTGACGTGTACTTAGCTCAGTGGTGACGTGTACTTAGCTCTGTGAAGACCTGTTGGTGTGCTCTCTGTGAACTGAACCAGGATGCCCTCTCTTGAGCAACTTTACCAGCAGCTGAAAGAAGAGCTTAGGGTTGCTAAGCTGGAGATATGGCGATTAACGGATGAGAACAAGAGGATTTGTAGTAATCCTCCTGTTGTGAGACCCCAGATTAAGAGGGGAGCTTGGTCAGTGGCCGGGCAACGTGGAACCAAGCTGAGGATCAAGAAGACTGTTGGAGAGGCAGAAACAACGAGAAACCAGAAGACTACTGTGGAAACTTCCAGTACATTTTCGGTGCTACCTGACGAATGTGGGTGTTCTACTTGGAATGCCACAACGAGCTCCAAGGAAGCATTGGCAGACGTGAGTGAGACATCCCTAGAAACCCCAACGAAGACCATCGAGAACGTCTTGACGAATTCCACAAGTCAAGATGTAGTTCTACCTAATGAATGTGAGCCGACTACTGGGAACATCACGATGGACGTCGCTAAGGAAGGTAAAAACATTGTTGTTGTTGGGGATAGCCAGATTAGGTACATGGATAGGGCATTCTGCTTGAAAAATAGGAGTAGGAGGCAGAGAGTGTTTTCCTGGGGCTGGTACTTAACTCAGTGGTGACCTGTACTTAACTCTGTGAAGAAGTGTCTTGTTTGCTCAAGAGGACTGAACCAAGATGCCCTCCATCGAGCAACTTTACAAGCAACTTAAGGAAGATTTGAGGGCAGCGAAGATGGAAATACGGCGATTGACCGAGGAAAACAAGAGGATTCGTAGTAGTCCTCCTGTTTCGAGTCCTCGGGTCAAGAAGGGATCGTGGTCAGTGGCTGGACAGCAGGGGACGACGAAGTTGACGATCAAGAAGACGAATGGAAAGCCAGAAACGATGAAGAAGAAAGAGTCTGCTGTGGAAACTCTTGTGGAAACCTCCAACGCCTTCTCGGTGCTACCTGACGAATGTGAGTCGGCTACTGGGATCGTCACGACGAACGACAACAAGGAAGGTAAGAATATTGTTGTTGTTGGGGATAGCCAGGTTAGATACATGGATAGGGCATTCTGCTTGAAGGACAGGAGTAGGAGACAAAGGGTATGCTTTCCTGGGGCTGGGATGGAGGACATTGTTAGCCGGCTTGACAACATCATGAACGGTAATGGGATCAATCCTATTATTTGCCTCAGTGCTGGAGGCAATGATGTAGGCAAGTGTAGAAGTGAGGATTTAGTTAGAAAGTTCAGGACAGCTACAGACATAATTAGGAAGAAGGGGGGGCGCCCTGTTATATGTGGCATTTTGCCAAGAAGAGGTGTTGGTAATGAATGGTTGTCCAGAGCAATTGGTAATAATTGTTGGCTGGATAAACACTGTAAGGATAATGCAGTACCATTCATTGACAACTGGGACAACTTCTATGGCCGAAATGACATGTATGCCAGGGATGGGGTTCACTTATCAGGCAGG
>NC_069399.1:51251263-51297415 GCF_026875155.1 Cherax quadricarinatus | reverse complement strand
CCCCCTATTTCCCCACCTACCCTATCTCTACTCCCCTCCCCAAACTTCCTACCCCACCCAAACCCACCGTCATTACTCTGCCCACTACTGTCACTACTACACCCACCACTATCAGTACCCCAACCCACCACCATTTTTTTTTTTTTTTTTTATTTGACAAATTTTGACAGATTACATGGTTGTACAGAGGAATATAATATTTTGGGTGTACATACCAAAAAGCCCTTTGTATGCAGAGCATTTCGGGCAAACTTAGAGATTAACATAAGATTAGTAAGGCAATAATACATAGCTCATATGGTCATTAGATGAGTTACAGTGAGTACAGTAGAATTGTATATTCTATCAGGTAATGCTACATGGTTCTGATAAGTCTAGTAGAGACTTATTACACTATTGAATTAGTTAATAAAGATTATAGTATTACAATGTAGCAATTTAAAACAATTTAAAATATGATGTATTACAGTTTAGTACTATTTAAAACAATGAAATTTGGTATTACAATGGAACAATTTACATTATGATGTACTGTGTTACAATCTACTAATATTTAAAAAGTGGAAAAATAGACATACTAATTCGAAGTAGTAAATGGTTGAGCATTCATCAGCACAATATGAGTAGCTTTTGAGAAAACTGGTAGTGATTAGGTATGGTTTGTCTGGTAATTTTGGGTGATGAGGTGATCTCTTATTAGGGTCTTAAACTGATTAGCAGACAGGGGTCCTCTAGTGTGTTTTAGCAATGAATTCCAGATCTTTGGGTCTTTACGTGCATAGCATTTTTGGCATAGGGAGAGATGAACACGAGGGATATTGAAGAGTGAACTGTTGTGTCATATTATGGTTGTGTGTTCTGTTATAGATATCAAGGAGGAGTTTAAGAGGAGGGTTTACATTAGAGTATAGTGTTCTGTGTATGTAGTAGGCACAATAATAAGTGTGGATTGTGTTGTATATTTAGCAAGTTAACCTTTGACTGTTTCAGGCCCCTTTTCTGAAACTGTCATTCTATGTCGCCAAATATTCGAAAAAGAAAAATTATTTTTTCTTATGAAATGATAGGAAATCTTTTCCCGATGGTAATGACACCAAAAGTTCGAAATTTGGTCGAAAACTCGCGGAATTACGCTCCCGCGAAGTTAGCGGAATCGGCGACATATGTGTATCGGCGATTCCGCCGACTTTGAGCCCTGTTTTCAGCCAATTTCGTTGTTCCAGTTGACCAAACTCATAGCTATTTCTTTAGAACTCCATTTTTTCTATCAGTTGAGTACAAAAAATCGCCCATTTACCATTTGAACTACCCAATATAGTGGTCAGAAATTGGCAATTTGGCCAATTTCACGCAAATTAAAAAAGATGCCAATTTCAAAATAGGGTCCAGAATAAACAAGGTAGAATTCTTGGCACTAAAATAGCATATCCTCTTTTCATTAGTCACATCTCTAGGCCCCTCTTATATTGTTATTGCTTTCTATTTTGATTTTTTATTCATACAAAAAAATACAAAATTTACTGTTATGCAGACTACTGCATTATTGTAAAAATGGTATAAATAATATCAGTGCATTAGTGAAAGAATATTAGACTCCCCAGGTGACGTGTATTGGACGTGTGGTGTGATTTGTTTACTCCTGAACATTGGTAAAAATCGAACATTTCCGCTACTTTGAGCTCAGTTTCAAGGTCGTTTTCATCGTCAAAGTAATGAAATCATCTCTATTTCTGTAATATGTTTTCCATTTTATCACCTAAGACCATGAAAACGCGAATACAACGATAAAACTATACGAAAATACACTCAAAGTCGGCGTTTTATTCCAAAAAAACGATCAGTTTTTTTTTTTCTCATTACGCAATGTGTGCTGCAGATTTTTTTTATGTGGTGCACACTGATCACACAGACCCATTCTCTCACATGTGGGCCTACCAGCTTTCTCCCGCTTGATTTGAAGCCGCTAGAATTATTGAGTTTATATACGTCAGAAACATTGGCTCGTAAGACATACTTATAACGTCGAAAACAGTCAAAGGGTTAAGGCTCTTAAAAAGAGGTGGAGTGTGTTGTCTAATGCAGGAGTTAATAATCAATCTCACTGCAGCTTTTTTGCTGGGAGGTGATTTGCTGTGGTTGAACCCCATGCACAAATACCATAGGTGAGGTAATGGGGAAATGAGAGAGTGGTACAAAGCTAGAAATGCTGATTGGGGTACATAGTACCGTATCTTTGAAAGGATGCCTATTGTTTTGGAGACTCTCTTGGAAATTTGCTGTATGTGTGTCTGAAATTTGAGACTGCAGTCAAGGTGGAGACCTAGAAATTTGTCCTCTGCCCGTCTTGAAATAGGTGAACCATTAATCAATATGTTTAGCTGTACATTTGAAGCTCTGTTTCCAAAAAGCATGAAGTAGGTTTTGTCTATATTGAGAGTAAGTTTGTTGGTAATCATCCAAGTAGATATTTTTAGCAGTTCAGCATTTACTGTGTCTGTTAATATGGTTGGGTTTGGGTGAGAAAAGGCATAGGTTGTGTCATCTGCAAATAAAATGGGTTTAAGGAGATTAGATGCGTTTGGTAGATTATTGATGTAAATGAGAAAGAGAAGTGGGCCAAGACTGCTCCCCTTTGGGACTCCAACAAGAACAGGTTGTGTAGTGGAGCTGGCTCCATTTGTGTATACATACTGGGTTCTATTATTAAGATAAGATTTTAGGTAATTGAGAGTGTGTCCTCTGACCCCGAAATGTTCAAGTTTTTGGTGCAAAAGGTCATGGTTAACTGTATCAAAAGCTTTTCGTAAGTCTATGAAAAGTTCCAGGGGATATTCATTTTTCTCGAGTGCAGAATATATTAGTTCAAGCATATGTATAATAGCATCATTAGTACTTTTTTTCGGTCTGAACCCAAACTGACGAGGGTTGAGTATGTTGTGGGATACGAAGTAGGAGTAGACTTGTTTGTGAATTAATTTTTCAAAGATTTTAGATAGTAGGGGCAGGTTTGATATAGGCCTATATTTGTTTAATTCAGTTGGTTCTCCTTTGAGGATCAGGGTGACTCTTGCTCTCTTGAGTATGGATGAGAAGGTGGAAGATTCAATGGATTTGTTAAAAAGAGTTGTAATAATTGGTGACAACACATGAGAAGTTTTTTTATACATGAGTGGTGGTAAGTTATTTAGGTCTCCTGTCTTGTTCTTAGTGTTTTGATGATGAGCGAGATTTCAGTAGGGTTTGTTGGGTAGTTGGGTTTGTTGGGTTTAGGTAGTTGCCAGCGAGGTAGTCTTTAGGTTGAATGTTTGTACTTGGGATTTACTTGCTTGTTTTTGTTCCTACAGTAGAGAGAAAAGACATTAAATTTGTTGGCAGTATCGGTTGGCTGAAGGAGAGGTTTGTCTGGTTTAGTTAAGATAATCATTCTGTTTTGTGACAGCTTTTTTGATCCTAGAATTTCAGATAAGAGTTTCCAGGTCTTTTTTCATATCACCTTTTATGTCATGAAATCTGTTTTCATAATACGGTTCTTTGGACCCACAGAGAAGTGTCCTTGGCCCTCTTCTCTTTCTCATTTACATAAACAACCTACCAAATGCATCACAACTACTCAAACCCACCTATTTGCAGATGAAAACTACATATGTCTTCTCTCACCCGAGCCCAGCCCATACTAGCCAATACTGTAAATACCGAATTACAGAAAATATCTACCTGGATGATGATTAACAAACTTACTCTATTTTGGGACAAAACCTTCTACATTCAGTTTTGGAACAGAACTACAGAAGTTTCCTCTTAACTTAATGATAAATGGATCACCTATCACAAAGCTCACAGAGGGAAAATTCTTAGGAATCCACCTTGATAATAGACTCAAATTTCAAACACATGTACAACAAATTTCCAAGAAAATCTCCAAGACCGTAGGCATACTATCAAAGATACGGTACTATAAACCATACCCCCGGCCGGGATTGAACCCGCGGTCATAGAGTCTCAAAACTCCAGCCCGTCGCGTTAGCCACTAGACCAGCTAGCCACAATAAGATTCATCCAACTAGGTATATTTCTACACCATAGGAAAGTTAGCACAGGCACCTCTGTGACCACAAATGCAAGTTTTTACAGACGAATCTCCAGCTAGCGTGGCCGTGACGAACTCTAGCTCAAGTCCCTTCACTGCCGTCAACATGACTCAAGAAATCGTAATGACACGATTGAGACTCTATGACCGCGGGTTCAATCCCGGCTGGGGGTATGGTTTATTTGCAATCGTGTCATTACGATTTCTTAGAGTCATACGGTACTATGTTCCACAGTCAGCCCTCACACTCGGCTCTCCTGGCCCTATATCACTCACTCATTTACCCCTATCTCACCTATGGAATTTGTGCATGGGGCTCAACAACAATAAATCATCACAGACCATTAATTACCCAACAAAAGGCTGCAGTCAGAATGATGATAAATTCCCACTCCAGGCAGCATACTCCACCAATATTCAAAACTCTAAACTTACACACTGTACAAAACATCTATACTTATTATTGTGCCTACTACATACATAGAACACTACCCTCAAACTTCTCCTTACCAACCTCAACAGAACACATGACCATAACACAAGACACAGATCACACTTTGATGTTCCTAGTGTCCATCTCACACTATGTAAAAACTCAATTCGCATAAAAAGCCTAAAAATCTGGAATTCATTACCTGTGAATATAAAAGAAACACTGTCTTAAGACTCTTCTTAAAAACCACTTACTCACCCACAACTAAATAAATACTGAATAACTGAATCTCATAAATGTATAACCTGTGACCCTATCAAACTGTTTTTTTTTAATTACATTACCTAATAGAGTACTCCATTCTCTTGAATGCACAGTAACTCATCTAATGACCATATGACCTGTTTCTGTACTACAAATAATTGATTTTACTCGATCTGATTCAATTATATTGTACATTGTTATGCTACAAATTTGTACAACTTTAATGCTTGTTATTTGAAATACTCATCTGTACTTCATGTTGTAATTTGTTTACTGTAATTTTTACCACTGAATATATCATTGCTTAGTTAATTTTAAGTTAATTTTAAGCCTGCCCATAATGCTCTGCATACAAGGGGCTTTTGGCATGTACACGCAATCACTATATTTCTTTGTACAACTATGTATCATGTCCAAATAAAAAATAAATAAATAAAATAAATAAATAAATTAGATTGGTTAGTACTGATTAACATTTTGTGAGGTTATTATAACCATTCTGTACTGTTTTCTTACAGATGTTTTGTAGGTTGTAGATTGGTAGACAGCAACCACCCAGGGAAGTACTACCGTCCTGCCAGATGACTGTGAAAACAGAAACCTGTAACTGTTTTTGCATGATGGTAGGATTGCTGGTGTCTTTTTCTGTCTCATAAACATGCTAGAATAACAGGATATCTTGCTTAATCCTACTTACACTTGGTCACAACTTAACAGACAGCACATGCATATATAATACATACATCTAGGTTTTTCTCCATTTTCTAAATAGCTCTTGTTCTCTCTTTATTTTTCTCTATTGTCCATGGGGAAGTGGAAAAAATTTTTCCTCCGTAAGCCATGCGTGTCATATGAGGCGACTAAAATGCCGGGAGCGATGGCTGTAACTCCTTCTCCTGTAGACATTTACTAAAGAAGAGAAGAAGAAAAACTTTATAAAACTGGGATGCTTGAATGTGCGTGGATGTAGTGCGGATGACAAAAAACAGGTGATTGCTGATGTTATGAATGAAAAGAAGTTGGATGTCCTGGCCCTAAGCGAAACAAAGCTGAAGGGGGTAGGGAGTATCAGTGGGGGGAAATAAATGGGATTAAATCTGGAGTATCTGAGAGAGTTAGAGCTAAGGAAGGGGTAGCAGTAATGTTGAATGATCTGTTATGTAAGGAAAAAAGAGAATATGAATGTGTAAATTCAAGGATTATGTGGATTAAAGTAAAGATTGGATGTGAAAAGTGGGTCATAATAAATGTGTATGCACCTGAGAAGAGAGGAATGTAGAGGAGAGAGAGAGATTTTGGGAGATGTTAAGTGAATGTATAGGAACCTTTGAACCAAGTGAGAGAGTAATTGTGGTAGGGGACCTGAATGCTGAAGTAGGAGAAACTTTTAGAGAGGGTGTGGTAGGTAAGTTTGGGGTGCCAGGTGTAAATGATAATGGGAACCCTTTGATTGAACTTTGTATAGAAAGGGGTTTAGTTATAGGAATACATATTTTAAGAAAAAGAGGATAAATAAGTATACAAGATATGTAGGCGATATGACAGTAGTTTGTTGGATTATGTATTGGTAGATAAAAGACTGTTTAGCAGACTTCAGGATGTACATGTTTATAGAGGGCCACAGATATATCAGATCACTTCTTAGTTGTAGCTACACTGAGAGTAAAAGGTAGATGGGATACAAGGAGAATAGAAGCATCAGGGAAGAGAGAGGTGAAGGTTTATAAACTAAAAGAGGAGGCAGTTAGGGTAAGATATAAACACTATTGGAGGATAGATGGGCTAATGAGAGCATAGGCAATAGGGTCAAAGAGGTATGGGGTAGGTTTAAAAATGTAGTGTTAGAGTGTTCGGCAGAAGTTTGTTGTTACAGGAAAGTGGGTGCGGGAGGGAAGAGGAGCGATTGGTGGAATGATGATGTAAAGAGAGTAGTAAGGGAGAAAAAGTTAGCATATGAGAAGTTTTTACAAAGTAGAAGTGATGCAAGGAGGGAAGAGTATATGGAGAAAAAGAGAAAGGTTAAGAGAGTGGTGAAGCAATGTAAAAAGAGAGCAAATGAGAGAGTGGGTGAGATGTTATCAACAAATTTTGTTGAAAATAAGAAAAAGCTTTGGAGTGAGATTAACAAGTTAAGAAAGCCTAGAGAACAAATGGATTTGTCAGTTAAAAATAGGAGAGGAGAGTTATTAAATGGAGAGTTAGAGGTATTGGGAAGATGGAAGGAATATTTTGAGGAATTGTTAAATGTTGATGAAGATAGGGAAGTTGTGATTCGTGTATAGGGCAAGGAGGAATAACATCTTGTAGGAGTGAGGAAGAGCCAATTGTGAGTGTGGGGGAAGTTCGTGAGGCAGTAGGTAAAATGAAAGGGGGTAAGGTAGCCGGGGATTGATGGGATAAAGATAGAAATGTTAAAAGCAGTGTGGGATATAGTTTTGGAGTGGTTGGTGCAATTATTTAATAATGTATGGAAGAGGGTAAGGTACCTAGGGATTGGCAGAGAGCATGCATAGTTTCCTTTGTATAAAGGCAAAGGGGATAAAAGAGAGTGCAAAAATTATAGGGGATAAGTCTGCTGAGTATACCTGGTAAAGTGTATGGTAGAGTTATTATTGAAAGAATTAAGAGAGTAGACGGAGAATAGGATAGCAGATGACAAGGAGGCTTTTAGGAAAGGTGGGGTGTGTGGACAGGTGTTTACAGTGAAACATATAAGTTGAACAGTATTTAGATAAGGCTAAAGAGGTCTTTGTGGCATTTATGGATTGGAAAAGGTGTATGACAGGGTGGATAGGGGGGCAATGTGGCAGATGTTGCAATGTGTATGGTGTAGGAGGTAGGTTACTGAAGCAGTGAAGAGTTTGTTACGAGGATAGTGAGGCTCAAGTTAGAGTATGTAGGAAAGAGCGAGAAATTATTTCCCGTAAAGTAGGCCTTAGACAAGGATGTGTGATGTCACCTGGAGTTTACCTGGAGAGAGTTTCGGGGTCAACGC
The DNA here is from genome assembly GCF_026875155.1 of Cherax quadricarinatus. Taxonomy (NCBI): domain Eukaryota; kingdom Metazoa; phylum Arthropoda; class Malacostraca; order Decapoda; family Parastacidae; genus Cherax; species Cherax quadricarinatus. The sequence continues at coordinate 51,289,636 of NC_069399.1, read as the reverse complement.
CCCCGCGGCCCGGTCTGTGACCAGGCCTCCTGGTGGATCAGCGCCTGGAGGGCTGGAGGTTGTTTATATATTTATTGATGGGGTTGTAAGAGAAGTAAATGCGAGGGTCTTGACAAGAGGCGTGGAGTTAAAAGATAAAGAATCACACACAAAGTGGGAGTTGTCACAGCTGCTCTTTGCTGATGACACTGCTCATGGGAGATTCTGAAGAGAAGTTGCAGAGATTGGTGGATGAATTTGGTAGGGTGTGCAAAAGAAGAAAATTAAAGGTGAATACAGGAAAGAGTAAGGTTATGAGGATAACAAAAAGATTAGGTGATGAAAGATTGAATATCAGATTGGAGGGAGAGAGTATGGAGGAGGTGAATGTATTCAGATATTTGGGAGTGGACGTGTCAGCGGATGGGTCTATGAAAGATGAGGTGAATCATAGAATTGATGAGGGAAAAAGGTGAGTGGTGCACTTAGGAGTCTGTGGAAAACAAAGAACTTTGTCCTTGGAGGCAAAGAGGGGAATGTATGACAGTATAGTTTTACCAACGCTCTTATATGGGTGTGAAGCATGGGTGATGAAGGTTGTAGCGAGGAGAAGGCTGGAGGCAGTGGAGATGTCATGTCTGAGGGCAATGTGTGGTGTGAATATAAATGCAGAGAATTCGTAGTTTGGAAGTTAGGAGGAGGTGCGGGATTAACCAAAACTGTTGTCCAGAGGCTGAGGAAGGGTTGTTGAGGTGGTTCGGACATGTAGAGAGAATGGAGCGAAACAGAATGACTTCAAGAGTGTATCAGTCTGTAGTGGAAGGAAGGCGGGTAGGGGTCGGCCTAGGAAAGGTTGGAGAGAGGGGGGTAAAGGAGGTTTTGTGTGCGAGGGGCTTGGACTTCCAGCAGGTATGCATGAGTGTGTTTTATAGGAGTGAATGGAGACAAATGGTTTTTAATACTTGACGTGCTGTTGGAGTGTGAGCAAAGTAACATTTATGAAGGGGTTCAGGGAAACCGGCAGGCCGGACTTGAGTCCTGGAGATGGGAAGTACAGTGCCTGCACTCTGAAGGAGGGGTGCTAATGTTGCAGTTTAAAAACTGTAGTGTAAAGCACCCTTCTGGCAAGACAGTGATGGAGTGAATGATGGTGAAAGTTTTTCTTTTTCGGGCCACCCTGCCTTGGTGGGAATCGGCCAGTGTGATAATAAAAAAAAATAAAAATATTATTTATTATTATTATTATTATTATTATTATTATTATTATTATTGTTATTATTATTGTTATTATTATTAATATTAAGCTGTAGAACTGTTGATGGATCCTCAAAGGGTTAAAACATAGATCTGTGTAAATGCCACTGGCATCAGTAACATAGTTTTAAGTAAGAGACAGTGAAAGAGTTAAACCTTTAAAATGCTTATGAAACCATGAAGAATTATTTGTGGTAAGGCTTCTGTTAACTGATCAGATTTTAGGTCTTTAAGAATGAATGGCATGATGTGCATTACATAATTTGTTCACACAGATTATGTAATGTACAGATTTTTGTAGCGAAAGAGCTCTGCTACAATAGGAGTATTGAGGGGGAAGTTGAAGAGATGCAGCTACAGAATTGTACTCCAAACAATTGAACTGAATCAGTGATTGTTTAGATTAATTACATAAAGGCGTAGTACAGGTCCTCCATCACAAATCCGGCATCATTTGGACCTGTAGTGTGCTGGATTACCGAGTTTGCCGGATTACAGAGTGGTGAGGTGAGAATACACTTAATAAAATTAACCAACTTGACTTGTACAAAGTTCATTAAACATCGGCAAAAATCGAACATTTCCACTACTTTGAGCTCAATTTCAAGGTACTTTTCATCATGAAAGCAATCAAAATCATGTCTATTTCTGTAATATATCTTCCATTCTATCAAATGAGTCCAAAAAAATGAAAATACAACTATAAAAACCATACGAAAATATACTGCAAAGAGGCGGCTAATGGCTGAGAAGTGAACTCCCTTATTTATCGTCCGTCTGTTTTATTTTTGTTGTACATTAAGAAGCATCTTTCCATCATACATTGCCCAAGTTTCAATGAGATAGCCCAACAAACAACCGAGAAAAAAAAATATTTAACAAAAATCATATATGGCAAGCCCAAGCCAGGTACTGGAAATAAGTCACTTTGTCTGACTTTTCTGGGTTATCCTAGGTTCTCTATACATACACTGCTATGTATGATAATCTATGTAACTGTATTTGTGTATACCTGAATAAACTTATTTACTTCTAGTCAGTCAACTGAGTACAAGAAACCACCCATTCACTTATTTCAACTACCCAATAAAGTGGTCAGAAATTGGCAATTTGGCCAATTTCACACAAATTTCAACAGACGCCAATTTCAAAATAGGGTCCAGAATAAACAATGCAGACATTCCTGGCACTAAAATAACATTTTCTCTGTTCATTAGTCACGGCTCCAGGCCCCTCTTATATTACTCTTTCTTACAATTTGGAATTTTTATTCACACAAAAAAATATTAGATTTACTGTTATGCAGACTGCTACATTATTGTAATAATTGTATAAATAATGTCAACCCATTCTTGACTGCGTATTGGAATTTGGACTGGCAGGCGGACAGGTATTGGATGGTGACATCATTTGTTTACTCTTGAGCTTCGCTAAAGAATAGAACATTTTCGCTACTGTGAGTGCAATTTAAAGGTACTTTTCATCATGAAAGCAATCAAAATCATATCTATTTCTGTAATATATCTTTCATTCTATCAAATGAGACCGAAAAAATGAGAATATCACCATAAAAACCATAGAAAAATATACCGCTATGCGGCCGCTAATGGCTGAGAAGTGAACTCCACTATTTATGATCTGATTTCTTTCATTTTTGGTGTACATTAAGAAGTATCTTTCCATCATACATTGCCCAAGTTTGAATAAGATAACCCACCAAACAACTGAGAAAATAATAATAATATAAATAACAGTAATAATGTTTATTTACTACATGTACATGTACAAGGTATACAGGCCTAGCTGAGATCAGTGACATACTACTATATAGAAAGTACCTTGTTATGTAGAGTATTTCAAGCAAATTAGGTCAGTGTCCCAGGATAACACCCACACTAGTCCACTAACACCCAGGTACCATTTACTGGTGAGTAAACATAGACAACAGGTGTAAAGAAGCATGCCCAATGTTACTACCCTGGCTGGGCATCGAATATTTACCAAAAATCATATATGGCTAACCCAAGCCAGGTACTAGAAATAAGCCACGTTGACTTTTTTGGGTTATCCTAGGTTCTCTACACATATGCTGCTATGTGTGATAATCTATATAGAGAAAATAACTTTTTTGTTTCAGGTTTATGGTGCAGTATGAGTGTATATCACAGTTAGCCCTGTTCTATACTCAGTTTTCTCTAATATAAGCCCCCAAGACAGAGATAGGAGAATGGTATTTGTATACCATATCCTCTTCATACCTTCATCGAATTGCCGGTATTATGCCAAATATTATTTATTCTGGAGTATGTAACATGTTTTATGTTATTTATATTGTTTATTATGTCATACTAGATCAATTGTGATAGGCAAATAAGCTGTAGTGTTGATATTAGCGTAATAATAAAGCATATTCTCCTGCATCATGAGACTGAGCTCATGGCAACCGACAGTGGCTTCAAAGCCACCTTATCTTTAATGGATAATGTACTGTGTAGGTGCTTTACATAATGAGAAGCATTTCTTTTATTCATTGGAACCATGGCTAGGGCTAAAAGTAAGCAGGTTATAACAATAAATGGAGAAAAAGAAATTGGAATGACTTATGCAGCAAGTAGCTCTACCAAAAAGTGCCAGCAGGTTGGTGTGGCGACCCTGGAAATTTGAAATTATGCTAGCCAAAATTAGTGCCGAATAACTGATTGCCGGATTTACGATGGCGGACCTGTATTGAGCATTATTTGTTTTTAATTTTCAGGTGGTAGAGAGAATGCAAATAAGTTTTTTCTTGTAACTGTCAATTTCTTATTTTACAGAGATCATCGAACAGTATTAGTTGGAGATGCCAGAGGCCGAGTATTTTCTTGGAGTGTACCTGACCAGCCAGGACGGGCAGTTGCAGACCACTGGGTGCGAGATGATGGAAGTGACGCTTGTGCCAATTGTCAGGTTAAATTTAGCATCTATGAGAGGCGTCACCATTGTCGCAACTGTGGTCACCTCTTTTGTTCAAGGTAATTTTTTAAAATTTCTAAATTTTCCCTAAGAGTTTTATAAGAGTTGAGCTACATGCATTGTAAACAAGAGAAAAGTTAAATACAGGTACAGTACAACACCAACTTACTGACATGGGATTGTTACACACGTTTTTATAGTCCAGACAAACTTAAGTCTACTCTTTTGCCAAAATAATTTGCTTGCCGGTGACAGATGCATTATATGTAGTGCTTACTCACTTACATTGCTTACACTGCACTTGGTGGTGATCTATTGATTTGGTCTGATTCTTGGTATATTTTAATAACAACCCTAGCTGTGGCTAGTGATTAGCTCTGCAGCTCCAGTAAAATTAAAAAATTTACCACTTTGTGAGTGATAGTACCCAACCAATCACAGTAGGAGTCCCACAAGGAAGCGTCCTTGGACTACTCTTTCTCATCTACATCAATGATCTACCGAATGCATCACAGCTACTCAAACCCATATTATTTGCAGATGACACTACATATGTCTTTTCCCACCCAAACACAGTCATACTAGCAAACACAGTCAATGCTGAATTACAGAAAATATCTGCTTGGATGATGACTAACAAACTTACCCTGAACACTGATAAAACCTATTTCATTCAGTTTGGAAACAAAGCTGCAAATGATCCAATTAACATAACGCTAAATGGATTATCAGTCACAAGACACAGAGAGAAAGTTCCTAGGTATCCACCTTGACAGTAGCCTTAAGTTCCGGACACACATACAACAAATCACCAAGAAAATCTCCAAGACTGTAGGCATACTATCAAAGATAAGGTACTATGTTCCACAATCAGCTCTCCTGGCACTGTACCATTCACTCATATACCCTTATCTTACATATGGAATTTGTACATGGGGATCAACAGCATCCAATCACCTAAAACCCCTAATAACCCAGCAAAAGGCAGCAGTATGAATTATAACAAATTCTCACTCCCGCCAGCATACTCCACCAATTTTCAAAAGTCTGAATCTGCTCAACATTAAGAACATCCATACTTATTCATGTGCCTACTAAATACACAGAACAATGCACACAAATATAAACCCTCCACTCAAACTTCTCCTCACCAACCTAAACAGGACACATGACCACAACACAAGACACAGATCTCTTTTTGATATACCTCATGTCCATATCACACTGCGTAAAAACTCTATGCACATAAAGGGCCCCAAAATATGGAATTCATTACCAGAAGATATGAAAGTAACCCAGTCTGAAAATCAATTTAAGACTCTTCTTAAAAGCCACTTAATCACCCTAGACTAAATGCTAAAAACTCAGTACACACTTACTCACCTATGCAATAAGATCACAGTAAACAGGTGATTTCAGAATATGCAAAACAACCACTCTGAAAAAATAGAGAAATTCCAAGCGCTTTCGTGACTACTCACATTATCAAGGAACTATGAAAGTAAGGCATCCAAGGAAGCTATATAAGGGGTCTGGCCGACACCTCACTATCAGATCCCACAACGGTTAAACACGTGACGCGCGGCGAGCCAACTTGGATAGGTCCTTGGCACAACTCACCCCACAAACTATTCTACCCAAGAAATAAGAAATTTTAAAGATTATTTGTCCAGTGTATTATTAAATTCTTCCCAAATTCTATTAATTATAAATGGATCTAATTTATATAAACCAAAGGAAATATTCATATTATTGTCAAAACTGCTTTTTATGAAACAAGATTCAATTATATTCCTGTCGACCATGGACTTGCTTGATACTACTTTCTCAACTTTTTGAAAATCAATTGGATGGTTAAAATCCCTTACATGAATAAATAGAGCATTGGAATCTTGTCCAGTTCTAATGCTATATTTATGTTGTTTTAATCTTAGTTCGAGATTTTTACCAGTTTGACCGTAATAAACTTTATCGCAAATTTTACAAGGAATCTTATACACACATCCATCAGCATTTTGGGGGAATTCTTTATCAAAAGTTTTTTTACTGTATCAAGATTTTTGAATACAACTTTAACATTAAAAGTCTTAAGAAGAGAAGGCATATCAACCAAGTTTTCATGGTAAGGGAGAACCCAAAATATTTTTAGTTGAATAAGGCTGGTTGTCCCTTTTTGGATTGTAAAAAGTATTTCTAGCAACTTTAAAAGATTTATCAATTACATTTCTTGGGTATTTTAAATCATTACCTATTTCATAAATTTTGGATATTTCCTCATCTATGAACTCAGGACTACAAATTCGTAAAGCTCTCAAAAACATTGATGAGAAAACAGACAGTTTGACTCTATCTTGATGCGAGGAATAATAGTGGACATAGGAACAGTTATTTGTAGGTTTTCTGTAAATTTTAAATTTGAATTCATTATTACCTTAGATGTTTTTTAAATTTTTAAGGGTAATAATGAATTCAAATTTAAAATTTACAGAAAACCTACAAATAACTGTTCCTATGTCCACTATTATTCCTCGCATCAAGATAGAGTCAAACTGTCTGTTTTCTCATCAATGTTTTTGAGAGCTTTACGAATTTGTAGTCCTGAGTTCATAGATGAGGAAATATCCAAAATTTATGAAATAGGTAATGATTTAAAATACCCAAGAAATGTAATTGATAAATCTTTTAAAGTTGCTAGAAATACTTTTTACAATCCAAAAAGGGACAACCAGCCTTATTCAACTAAAAATATGTTGGTTCTCCTTACCATGAAAACTTGGTTGATATGCCTTCTCTTCTTAAGACTTTTAATATTAAAGTTGTATTCAAAAATCTTGATACAGTAAAAAAACTTTTGATAAAGAATTCCCCCCAAAATGCTGATGGATGTGTGTATAAGATTCCTTGTAAAATTTGCGATAAAGTTTATTACGGTCAAACTGGTAAAAATCTCGAACTAAGATTAAAAAAACATAAATATTAGCATTAGAACTGGACAAGATTCCAATGCTCTATTTATTCATGTAAGGGATTTTAACCATCCAATTGATTTTCAAAAAGTTGAGAAAGTAGTATCAAGCAAGTCCATGGTCGACAGGAATATAATTGAATCTTGTTTCATAAAAAGCAGTTTTGACAATAATATGAATATTTCCTTTGGTTTATATAAATTAGATCCATTTATAATTAATAGAATTTGGGAAGAATTTAATAATACACTGGACAAATAATCTTTAAAATTTCTTATTTCTTGGGTAGAATAGTTTGTGGGGTGAGTTGTGCCAAGGACCTATCCAAGTTGGCTCGCCGCGCGTCACGTGTTTAACCGTTGTGGGATCTGATAGTGAGGTGCCGGCCAGACCCCTTATATAGCTTCCTTGGATGCCTTACTTTCATAGTTCCTTGATAATGTGAGTAGTCACGAAAGCGCTTGGAATTTCTCTATTTTTTCAGAGTGGTTGTTTTGCTTACTCACCTATGTACTCCCACATCATAACCTCAACAATCACTTTGAACCTTTTATCCATTGTTGACAGGAATATGATTGAATCATTGTTTTCACAAAAAGCATTTTCGAATATAAATATATCTTTGTATTATACAAATTTTGATTCATTTATAATTAATATTCTAATGTACAACTATGAAATAATTACTATCCTACTGTACAACTATGATATAATCCTTAGTGTTAGGTAGACTGTAAGCCATTAATGTTAAGTTGGCCCATTATGCCTAGGCATAATAGAGGCTCTCTTTGCATTGCAACCCACTATTTTAACCCTTTGACTGTTTCCGACGTATAAATACGTCTTACGAGCCAATGTTTCTGATGTATTTATACGCACAAATTCTAGCAGCTTCAAATCAAGAGCGAAAGGCCTGGTAGGCCTACATGAGAGAGAATGGGTCTCAGTGGTCGGTGTGCACCCTGTGAAAAAAATCTGGGACCCAGCGGTGCATTGTGGGAACGCCATCTTGTTAGTCCATTTTCACCATGCCTCTCGGTAAGAAGTTCCTCACTCCTCGGCGGATTGGAGGTCTTTTGTTCCCAAGTGATAGCTCTAACAGCGATGAAAATGTCAGTGACAGTGAATTCCAGGGGTTTTGAAGTGAGTTTTTACCGGGGAAAAATGCCCAGGATAACGTAATTAATGATGGAAAAACCCAGATGACCCACAACCTTCCACCTCTGGGGGCGGGCCGCTGTTCACGTTCACGTTCGCCTGACCAGGGCGAAAAGAGGAAATATTGGTCTACAAACCCAGAATGTTTAGAGGATAGTGATAGTGATAGTGATTTCAAAGGTCATTGAAAGCAGTTCTAGTGACAGTGAGAGTGAATATTACCCATGAAGCACGTATGTACGACGTAGCATGCTGTTGTATTTTCAATGTTGTTCCAAGGGGAAGGAAAACTCTGGGCCATCCCGTGGCCCTACACCACGACCTGATAGTGAGGATGACGATATTGTAAAGATGGGCAAGAATGATGTGAGTGATGGAGCAGGGCAGTGGTGGTGTAGTGAGGTGGCACGGCCCATGTGGCAACCACAGCTGGCCACGCTACTACCACGCTGCTGCTCTGCACAACAACCAGCCTCAAACCCTACCCACACTTCACCACAACACTGCACCACCACAACCTGCACCCCACAACCTGCGTAACACAACCACGGTACAAAATCCAGAACCCACCAGCAGACCGCATCTGGATTTGCAGACGTGACAGTTTGTTCCCAGTACCCCATGACTTTGATGAACACAAAGTGTAATAAAGCCATCTATCCACTTGGGAACAATGCCAGTGAAACTGACTGCTTTGAGTATCTCAATGAACCCTGATGACATCATAGTACAGGGAAACAACACATACTGGTGATTACACCCATTGCAAATACAATTCTTTTCCACCAAATCACGAGCTACACCAGGTGGAAGGAGACAACTGTGGCAGAAAAGTACCTGTGTTTGCACAATAATGCTTATGCCGCATGTGTATAAGCACACTGTCACCACAACTGGCAACAGACGCCTGATTTCAACTCAGGTTTTTAGTGACATTATAGGTGTCAATCGTTTCCTGATACTGTTACGTAGTTAACTTTTCAGACAAAACCAGGCCTGACAGAAGCGACAGGTTATATAAGATCAAAATGTGTTTATGTACCTGAAACAAAAGTGCTGCATGTATTTTTATCCTCCGGCAGGAAGCTTGTTATTGATGAGTCCTTGATTTTATTCGAAAAAAAAGGAAGACTCTCCATTCAAGACAATTTATACCAGCAAGAGGAAACGCTTTTGGTATAAAAGCTATTTGTACTGTGGTGTGATTGCAGAATTGGTCTAGATTTGGATATCATTGTGTACACTGGCAGTACTACTATGAGAGATACAGAGTTATTGGTGTATCTCTGGTGATGCGGTCGAACAATGATGGAACCATATCTTGGTAAGGGCATATGTAATTTACTGATAATGGTACACAAGCCCCTACTCAGCTGATTTCTATGCGAGCGAACTTGACAGACGTGTGTGCACAGTGGTCTTACTCGTAGAACATATGCCCAAGGTTCGACCCCTGGGCACTCCAAGGTTGAGTTGTCAAGCCTTTGCTGCCAATGACATCATGGCCTTTTGGTGGCATACAAACTTGATGTCACATAGTTGACCATCAGTTTCACAAGAAACGAAATGGTACCCCATGCAGGGACAACAGAGAGACAATGAACCCATTCTAAAGCCCTGCAGCCTTGTCATGTGACTACAACCCCAATATGCGCTTAGTGACCAAATGTTGATACGCCAGATTGGGTTTGCAGACTGTGCACGCAAGGAGTTATAAGAGGTATACACAAACTTTTTTTCCATCCTTGTTGATATCTCTATCTAAATGCTTATAACATATACAGTTGAAGACCAACAAAACACCAAAATACATATGTGAATTTTTGCCAGTCAGTAATCAGACAAATAATTGCAAAGTACCAAGGAGCAACTCCTGCAATAGACCAGCGCCCACACACATCATCTGGTTCAGGCCTGGTGATCACTACCCATACAACTGCCTCCTACTACTGCAAGAAAAATGCTCAGAAGAGGTGTTATGTATTGATGCATACCACAAAAGGCCCACAAACACGCAGAATCACATGTTTTACGTGTGAGGAGTGGAAGTGCCCCTCTGTATATAGCCCATGTTTCGAAGAGGTTTCCCACAAGTCTGCAGCAGTTCTAGGAACGTGTTTAGTGGACTGTTCATATGTACATAATATGGAACAATAGTAATAACATTGTTTTGTATTGTTTGTTTGTGTAAACAAAGTGTATACACAAACTAATAGCGATAAAGTTTGTTCTGTTATTGTGTTGTAAACAATGAGGTATATTTGAAGAATGCACCTTACATTGGTCTCCCAGGCCACATAAGTTACCTGGAACAGAAAAATATTGAAAAAAATGCAAGAAACCTTTTGAATTAAGAGTAAATAAAGAATACCCGGTGGCGCAGTTGCAGCGTTGCCCGTACGCACGTCACTTTTCTGCAAACTTTGCGGCCTATATCTCTGTAAGTACTGAATGCAAAAAGTTTTTAATAGGGCTTAAAGCACTCACAAAAAATATTCCTACATTATCATAAAAAAAAAAATTTTTTTTTTTTTGAAATATTTGGGCGACATAGAATGACAGTTTCAGAGAGGGGCCTGAAACAGTCAAAGGGTTAAGAACATCCATACTTATTCATGTGCCTACTACATACACAGAACAATACACGCAAATATAAACCCTCCACTCAAACTTCTCCTCACACAACCTACACAGGACACATGACCACAACACAAGACACAGATCTCTTTTTGATATACCTCGTGTCCATATCACACTGTGTAAAAACTCTATGCACATAAAGGGCTCCAAAATATGGAATTCATTACCAGAAGATATTAAAGTAAGCCAGTCTGAAAATCAATTTAAGACTCTTCTCAAAAGCCACTTAATTACCCTAGACTAAACACTAAATACTCAGTAGAGTGGAACCTCAAATATCGAACTTAATCCGTTCCACAGTTAGTTCTAAAATTCTCAAAAAGTCTAAAAGCGAAGCAATATTCCCAAAGAAATAATGAAAATACAATTAATCCGTTCCAAACCCAAAAATATCACAAAAGAATTACAGTTTATGAGATTAATTATAGTTTTACATACCACAGGCAAAATATAGTGTCAATTATGTATTAATAAATTTATATAAACAATATAAAATAACATTTTTACTTACCTTTATTGAAGAATGGTGATGGCATCTGGAGATAGGGAGGAGAGAGGGAGTATGGGAGTTAGTGTTTTTGGAGGGGAATCCCCCTCCATGAGGACTTCAGGTAAAGCCCTCTCTGGGGTTACTTCCCTTCTCTGTATTTTAATGCCACTAGGGCCAGCTTGAAGTCACTGACCCCTTCTGCTCACAAATAACTGTCCACAGTTTCTCTGTTTCTGGCATCATGCATCTTTAACATTTTTCCCTAAAATGGGACATGGTTTTGTCACTGAATCTTGTTGCAAAGTATATTCCACTAGGCTTCTTAATCTGTCAAACCAGCCTCTGCTGGCCTAAATTCACTATCAGCACTGGTCACAGGAGTTTACTGTACCAGATCGGCATGTGCCAACTTCTTGGCCTTTTCGCAAATAATGGTCTCTGAAACACTATCACCTGCCATCTCTTATCCTTGATCCAAACCATCAACAACTCTCAACCTGATCGACTGTCTGTGGCCTTTTTGGTTAGCAAATTTAACACCTCACAACATCAGCTTCCAAATTGTTCTTTCTTTTGCCAGGATAGAACCGAGGTCGACTTTTTTTCCCACATCATCCTGGCAAGCTCAAGTCTCACACTCCATCTCTCATAATTCTGTATTATTTTCCTTCTTGCACTGCGTTGGGGGGTTTTCACATTCTTTAACACAGGGGTACCACAAGCAAGTTCTTCATCTTTGGGCCCATGTACTTATTTCACAGTCCCACAAGCACTAAACACATGAAATAATCGAAAAATGTTTGAATGAGAGCACAGGTTAGTGTTCACTCAACATCAACAAAACCAGACTGGCTCACGGCGCCTGTGCCGGGGACATGACAGAGCGGGCTGCCCGCCAGGTCCGGTAAACCCGGCCGGTTTTTCGAAAATAGGGGCGAGGTTCGTTAATAGGGACAAGGTGGTTCGAAAAAAAGAGTTCGATTTTTGAAGTTCGATAAGTGATACGTTCGAAATTTGAGGTTCCACTGTACACACATACTTACTCAACCTATGTACTCCCAAATCTTAACTCCAACCAATCACTTTGAACCTTTTATATCCATTGTTGACAGAATATAATTGAATCATTGTTTTCACAAAAAGCATTTTTCGAATATAAAATTCTCCTGTCTAAACCAAATTTAGATTCATTATAATTAATAATTTACTGTACAACTATGAAATAATCCTTAGGTGTTATATGACTGTAAGCCAAGAATGTTAAGTTGGCCCATAATGCCTAAGGCATAATAGAGGCCTCTCTTTGCAACTGCAACCCCTATTGTAAATACAAAATCTCATGTACTGTTTTGCAAAACATAAAATAAATAAACTTGAAAACACTCTCCTCAGATTCTGGAGACCCATAAACTGAAAAAAAAAAACTAGAACATTGTCCTAACTAAATCTAATGAAACACCACTGCATCCAAAGATACAGTTTACAAGCATAAATGACTTCTACTCAATCAATAGGATCTACTCTTGCCAGTAAAATCCTGTACCAATGCATGTGCCGGTGACTATCTAGATGGTAATTTCCAAAATTCTTTCTATCTTGTACCAAATGAGCCCACGAAAGTCACCACAATTATAAAGTCACTTAAAAATAACTCAGGAATCTGTCTCCACTCCCAACCATTATGGTACAAGCGAGCGGACCATTGTCCTTTTTCGCATGCTATTACATTACTTTTTACATCACTAGAAAATAGCACTTCCCCCAACACAACTCAAGACAGATAAGGGTTTACACCAATTACATAAAGGGTGGTGACCCTACAGTATGTAAACAACTATAGACCAATACAAACTTACCATGCTATCCAAAATCTTCGAGAAACTCGTGCATAGGAGACTATATTCATTTATAACAGCACAAAACATACTCAACCCCTGCCCAATTTGGCTTCAGAAAAAATAAAAAGCACTAATGATGCAATTGTAAAAAATGCTAGATCTGCTTTAACCCACAGAATTGGAAAATAAGGAGTAATCCGCTCAGGACTTTCTTATTGACCTAGAAGAGCTTTGACACAGCAGACCATGGCATACCTACTCCACAAACTTGACCATTATGGTATAAGAGGCCATGCGCATGCATATTTCAAATCCTAACCCTACTAATAGGTAGCAAGTACGTCACCATTGAAGACACAGCCTCATCAACACGCCGAATTGATACTGGAGTACCACAGGAAGTGTCCTTGGTCCCCTGCTCTTCTCATATACAATCAATGATCTTCCCAACGTATCCCAACCACCTGAAATCCTTCTCTTTGCTGACGACACGACTTATGTCATCCCCACCCAAAATCTTCCACCCTCAACACTATTGTTAATGAGGAGCTGCTCAAAATATCTACTTGGATGACAGCATAAACTTACCACTCCAACACTGGACAAAACCTACTATACAGTGGTCCTCAATATCGTCCATAATCCTTCCTGGAAGTGGGACTATTATCGAAATAACGAATTTTCGAATCAAGTTTCCCGCCAGTAAGAATAATGTAAATACAATTTAATCCGGTTCCTGACTCCCAGATGTATTAAAACAAAGAAATATTTTACTTTGAAATATAGATGTAGTACTAAAAATACAATGGTGACATGACGAATGAAACCATTAACAGCATAACACTTACCTTTAATGTGATTCTTCTTAGGTATGGACAGACGGAATGAGGAGAGAGATTGAATTACTGTTTGGAAGGGGAATCCCTTCCATCAACTACCTCAGGACCAAGTGCTTTTCTGGGGTTACGTCTCGCTCGGGGCGAATGCCACTAGGACCAGCTTGAAGTCACTGGAGTCCTGTCCTCGCAAAAAAAATGTCCAGAGAGCTCTGTTTCTGGAGTCTCTTTAAAACTTTCCTAAAAGGGCAAGGACTTTTGGTTCACTGTACCAGTTTTGCCGATTATGCTTGAAACATCCTTTCTAGGGGTGACGTTTTCTTTTCTTTCTCCATAAATCTTTCCAACCTACCCCACATTCAAAAAATCTCCTTAATTTCTGAAGAAAGCACCTTCTTCCATCTCTCTTCCTCTCCTCTGCAGCAAGATCTGACTGCGATCTGTTGCTCTTTCCTGCTGAAGCTCTTGCAGCTCCTCAGTGGGTTAGCTCTTTCGTTGTGGTCCTTCCACCAACACCTCCACATCCTCCAAACTCACATCCAAACCCATGGAACTCCCCAATGTCACAATAGAGTTCACAACTGACCTAAAATGAATGGATATATTATGAAAAATTTCATATGAACACATGAGAGACCTCTCCTCACACTGGTAATCAATGGTACACTGGCTGGAAGGGAGGCCGAGGCGGCTCAGACTGTGATACACGTCCAGGACGAAACGATTAGATTTAACGGACCATTTGCGAGCCTATGTTTAGACGAAATAACGGGACTATTTCCGAAATGGACGACTTTCAGGCCGGACGATTATTGAGGGACCACTGTATTAATGTTTGGTAGCAGAAGGAGGTGTTGCAAACTTAACATAACCTCTTTTAGGGTTTGGTGCCAATACTAGTATGGCTTGCATGCCAGGGTTGGTGCCGTACTAGTACGCATTAATTCTAGCGCCTTCAAATCTAGTGAAAGCTGTGGCCTATATAGGGAAAGAATGGGTCTATGTGGTCAGTGTGCACAGTATAAAAAAAATCCTGCAGTGCACAGTGCATAATGAGAAAAAGAAAAAAACTCCGACTGTGTTTTTGGTTTAAAACAGCGACTTTGGCAGGATATTTTTTGAATGCTAATTTAAGTTATATTCTAGTTTTCCTGGTCTCATTTTTATAAAATGGGAAGACATATTAACAGAAATTGACATGATTTTGATTTTGGTTTCACAAAGAAAAGTACCTTGAAATTGAGCTCAAAATAGCAAAAATGTTCGATTTTTCCAAAGTTCAAAAGTAAACAAATCATCCATGCGACCAATATACTCAACTGTGAGTTTAATATTCGTTCACAAGTGTGCTAATATTGTTAATACCATTTGTACACCATTTCCTACATTAATGCAGTAGACTGCATACAGTAAATCTTCTATTTTTCGTGGAATAAAAATTCAAAGTGAAAGCAAAAGAAATGTAAGAGACCTGGATATGACTAATGAACAGAGGAAATGTTATTTTAGTGCCAGGAAAGTCCGTGTTGTTTATTCTGGACCCTATTTGGAAATTGGCATCTTTTGAAATTTGTGTGAAATTGGCAAAATTGCCAATTTCTGACCACTTTATTGGATAGTTGAAATCATTAAATGGGTGGTTTCTTTTACTCATTCGATAGAAAAAATTGAATTCTAGCGAAATAGTTATGATTTTTGTCGACTGGTACATTGGAATTGGCCGAAAATAGGGCTCAAAGTGGGCGAAATTGCCGATGCGCAAACATCATCAAGACCGCTAACTTCGCTAGAGCATAATTCCGTAAGTTTTCCATCAAATTTCTGACTTTTGGTGGCATTATGATCGGGAAAAGATTCTCTAATATTTCATAAGAAAAAATAATAATTTTTTTTTTCGAAAAATTTCAGACTGAGAACAAGTTTAGGAGAGGGGCTGCTGACCCTGAAAGGGTTAAACTTTCCTCAGATACATTATGTTAGGCCTGATGTATCAACGGCAACCATGCTGATCCAAATTATATTAGCATTCATACTGATGTTCTTACTATCACTTTTCTGTTTCAAAGCATTGTGTTACCCAAAAATATGCTTCATCTCAGTATTTACCAATACAAAAGTTATACCAAATAGTTACAGAAGATCTTAAAAATTCATAAATCATAAACCAAATTGTTACAGTACACTGTTATAATATTTTGCAATCCACAGCATTCTAGTTAACCATACTGTGTAATTGTCCAGGGATTAACTAAT
This sequence comes from Cherax quadricarinatus, assembly GCF_026875155.1. Taxonomy (NCBI): domain Eukaryota; kingdom Metazoa; phylum Arthropoda; class Malacostraca; order Decapoda; family Parastacidae; genus Cherax; species Cherax quadricarinatus. Next base: position 51,273,270 of record NC_069399.1, on the reverse strand, counting down.
TAATTTTAAGGCTGCCTGAAATACTCTACATAACAAGGTTTATTATAAAGTAGTATGTCAATTAATGCTATGTAATAGAAATATAGTTATTTGTTTTGATTGAATCCTAAAAGCCAAACTAAATGTGACTGACACTCTTCAATTATTTTGCCATTTAATTACTTTTACTCCAGTACTATTTTAACCTTAGATCTGCCAGCTCTCCCGACTTGGTGTGAGAACTTCACTAAATGCTGTCCCAACTCTTCTTGCAGATCCACGCGCTTGTATTTAGATCTTCTCAACCTAGAATGCAAGTCAGCCTTGGGAGGCAATCTTCTCTGGCTCCTGACTTTCCTTTTTATATCCACAGTCCAGAGAGTCAACCCATGTCGTGTAACAGTGAGAATAATTTTTTTGTCTCCACTTATCAATGTGCAGTTACCAGAGAAGTGGTTAAATTCTTCCCTGTTCTACACTGAGTGGCAGAGCAATGAATCCCTCACATCTTTTTGCTTCAGAACACATAATTGTTTATTTTTGGTATCAAAATAATGCAAGTTTTGTCCATATTTGTAACTTTTATACTGCAAATTCTGTTTCTTTTTTGCAAGGGCTCTCTCCTACTTTCTCGATAATTCAATGTAATTTTTGAAATCTGAATTCAGTGTTGCATTTTTCTTTTTCATCTTCATGACTGTGTGAAAATGTCTTATCTTTTTGTAAATTTTCTGGATCAAAGAGTTCCTGAGGACTGTCCTTAATATAACTTGAAAGTCTTTCATTTATTACATCACTTATTTTGGAAGATCCAGACTTTATTTGTTTCTCACCAGTCTTATGATAAGTGTTATGTGTAGAGATAACAATGTTACTGTTAACAAGATCATCATGTGCATCTTTTGGGCAAGAATTCTTATTTAAACTGACAATACAATTAGACTGCAATTTCTGTGATGGTCGAGTATGAGGTTCATTGGAATTTTCAGACTCGTTTATAGACCTCATTAATTTCTTCTGCACCTGTGTGTGTTTTACTTTATTTATATTTTCCTCATGTATTACTTTATCTTTGGATTCTTGTCTTACTTTACTAATATGTCTTACATGTTTTATTTTATCTATATATTCTTCATGTCTTACTTTATTATATGTTCATGGTTTACTTTAGTTATATTTTTCTCCCAATTTAACTCATCAGCATGTTCTTGTCTTATTGTATTGAAATGTTCTGTACTATATGACTCACTATTCCTGTCAGTTTTTCTTCTTTCTCTGCTATCTTCCTCTCTTACATACTCTTTAGTAATTTTATAGTATTCTTCCTCTTGCTCAGAAATGTCACCTATAAATTCCTTCATCATTTCTTGTTCAATCTCTTTTATCATAAGTTCTTCAGTTTGGTGTTGCCTTGTATTATGGTCAGCTGGTGTCTCTAATTCTGTGAGTGACTCCTTTAAGATGTTCTGTTCAACATTTTGAACCAAAATTTTGTCTTTTGGTTCACCTCTGTCACTAGCTGCACTTCCTGAGTTTTCTGAGCTGCTGAGAAGCTCTGGTCTTTCCCATCGTTTGCTAAGAGAAACACAGCTTTCCTTTTTCTCATGTTTCTGGTCAGAGTCTTTTGCTGTGTTTCAAAAAGATCCTGAGATTCTGTTTCATTCTGTGAATTAGAATCTTTGAAATTTAATATTCTCTCTTCTGGCTGCAAGTGATTACTTTTATACTAATTTCAGAAAATTTTTATTTGGGTTTTTGAGCATCTACTTCATTAAAATTAACATGTAAAGTGCTTAAATGCTGCTTTTTTTACCCGATTGGAAGGTTATAGCTTTTATTTTCAATCCAGTTATTAATACTACCAATTGAGTGTGCTGTATTGTTGAAGGCTTGAGAGTCCCCCAGTGGGTCCACAGTTCTCAAGCTTTGATACCTGAGGTTTCAACACAAGATTGAGAGAGAAATTTTTGTCCACCCAAAATGAGGAAATCTATGGAACCACAAATTTCAGTGGCTACATATTCTTTTCAGTTACTTTATTGTTAATAATTCATTGTTGGCTGGTTCCACTGCTTCCAGAAACCAAGGAATCATTTTTTGGAAAAGAAAGACTGTCCTTGCTGCCCATTTTAGTCTTCACTTCAGTGACAGGGCTGCTATCACAATTATCGTCACTGGTGCTGTACATTTTAGATGAAACTCCCCCATTCATCACATCACTGTCTAATACAGTTTTTGCCATTTTTCTTTCATTACTAAAGCTGATTGATAAATTTTCCAGGTCAGCTTCTTTGAAAAGCACTTCCAAATGATCTTCCTTAGTGCAGGACTCCTTTTTGGATTTCTTTCTGTCTTGAGAATTAGTTTTCCGAGTTGAGAGCGATCTATAATACATGTGATTTTTGTCTTTTCTTTTACTAAGGTGTGGGGTTGAAGGAACAAAAATAACTTTGGGGGAATCATTGCAAAATGTGACTGTTCTTGACCCACTGATCTTACTTTCTGCTTCTGTCACAATATTTTTTTCTGCATCACTGAAGGAATCATCTGAAAAAAAAAAAAAAAGTCAACTTGTAAAACAAGCAAGGAATAACGAGATATGATATACCAAATTTAAGAAATAAATTTAACATAAATACTGAGTTTGCTATTATATTATCAGGAGATCAGTATTTGTAAGCGCAGTGTCAGTGTGTAACTAGCAACTCGAAAGTGAGCCACAGTGTACTGAAACGTGATGATCACAAAGTAAACAGCCCTCCAAACAAAGTAATCAACTGCACCCCATAAAGTAATCAACTGCCCCCTCCCCCCCACAAAGTACAGGTCTCCTCCACATTCATGAGGGTTAGGGTATCAAGAACTCGCAAACTGTTGCACAAATATATTGTTGGGGAAAATAAAATCTTTTATTAGCCTAACAAAACTGCTTCCTTTAACCCTCTAAATCATAAAAATCATAAAAACAAAAAACATCGTAAAATATTGTATAGTGCCACCCTTTTTGGTAAAGAAGGGAAAAAGGGCATAGAATTCAAGAAAGAATGTGCGGGGTACCAAGCGGAGGGAAAAGAGAGGGAAAGAATGTGCCTTCTTCGTGTTTTCTGCAGAGTCGATAAGGCTATAGCTCCAGCCAGAATAAAGTGTAGCATTAACAGGTAGCAAGAAGTTAGCGATTAATTGATAGAAAAAGGACAGCACAAACTAACCCCTCCAAGTTGCGGGAGTTACATATAGAGCGACTGAAAACATGCATCTCTATCACCTCTGGGGGGCCCCCTCCACCACCACTGTCAAAGGTTTTCCTCAGTGGCCCTTTTAAACCCAAAAACAACAACACTGAAAACAACATCATGACATCTTAATGACATAATTCATTCATTTAGAGTATATGCCATTTTTCTCTGTCACTAACTTTTTTTTATAATGTCATATTAGATAAATTGTGAAGAAAATAAGCTGCCACAATTCCTAACTGCTAATGAGTTTTTAAAATTGGTTGGACGGCTGGGCTTCGCAAATTTTGAAGCCCGTGCGCTGAACTGTGAATGGGAGGGAGACCCCCAAAAAAAATTCCCCCCTAAGTAATAAAATGCCCCTCAGAAGTAAAACTGCCCACACAATGTGATCAATCACAGAAAAAAATAAAATAATATTAAAACTATATAAAAATGGCTAAAAGAAACGAATTTAACAAAATGCCCTGTTTAACTTAGATTAAAAATAAAATTCCCGTGTTAGGAAAATAGTCGTCCTTTTTACTAACCCAAAATTTTTAATACTAATTTTTCAATTTCTACAATTTATCACTTTTAATTTCGCCTTTTTTTCCAATTAAAAAATCAATGTTCTCAATCTACATATTTTTTGAAGTCAATCAGGTCCTCCATCACAATCCGCATATTGGGGCCCGTGTGTGCCCCGGGTTACTGGTTTGCCGAATTACAGAGTGGTTAGGTTGAATACATTAATAAAATTAACCAACTTGATTACAAGTTCATTTAAATCGGCAAAATCGACATTCCGCTACTTTTAGCTCAATTTTAAGGTCTTTTTCATGAAAGCAATCCCAAAAACTTTTACTTTGTAAATAACTTCTTCTATTAAATAAGTCCAAAAAAAAGGAGAATCAACCATTTAAAAAACCCAAAAAAAATTCAGCTGGAGGTAATTGGGGGTCTTTTTTAGTGCTTTTTTTTTGTTGTACCTTAAAAGCCTTTTTTTAAATTTTTAAGTTTCAATGGTTAGAAAAAAAAAAAAAAAAATATTTAAAAATATTTGGGGGCCCCAAGCGGGTTTATGGAAAAAACACCCTTTTCGGGGTTTACCTAGGTTTCTTCAAACCCCCTTTGTGAAATTATGTAACGTTTTGGGGTAACCCGAATCTTTTTATTTGCTGTAATGAGTAAAGAAGCCTTTTATTTTTTTTAAATTTTCCCTTTTTGGGGTAAAAATTGGGGTTGGGGTTTTTCCCAAAATTCCCCCCAATTTCAAAATGGGGTTTCAGTTTTTTGCAGTTTGACAAAAAATTTTTTTTCAGTGTCTTAAATTTTTCCCCATTTACTTTCCCCTTTTTTAAAAATTTTTTAAAAAAAAAAAAATTTGAAATTTTTTTTAAAGGTGCGTTTATTGCTGTTTTTTTGAAAAATTTTCTTCCCCTTTGGGAAAAACCCCGGGGGGGGGAGGTTTTGGATGATTTTTGTTTCGAGTTTGAAAAGAAAAAGTTTTTGCATTGGGGAGAAAAATTTCGGTACATCCCCCCGTTTCGTCCCCCCAAGCGCCAATTAGAATTTTTTTAGAAGTTTTTTTAGGGGATTTTTTTGGGGGTTGAAATGGATAATTATTTAAAATACCATGGGAATATAAACACAAATGCAGTATAAGTGATCCTTTATTGACTATTTTTCGCCCACACTGGGTTTTTTCAAGTCACAAACAAAAATACCTGGGGTGGAAAGGAAAGCGAGTTTTATAGTCCCCCCCGAGGGCAGGTGAAGTCGCATCTGATGATGTACCCAGTTGGGTTGTAGGTCTAAAAATTGGGTAGCTTGGAAGGAGACTGGGCAAGTTTGTGGAGACCTTTACGTGTTTTATGTGGGGGTAGCGAGAAGAAGTTTCTTGGCAATGGTTCAGCTATGTTAAGAAGCCACTATTTGGGTTGGTTGTGGTATGAAATAAGTGATGATTCCAGGGTTCTTCGGTATTGGGTGTTGTCTTTTGTGGCGATAAGTCTTGGTTTCTGTAGTTTATCAAGTGGGTTTTTGGGGAATTACGGTGTTGTCGCATCATTCCGTGTCGTCGACCTCTTGGTTTGGTGTTTTGAAATACTGTTTGGGGGTCCTTGATGTTTCGCCCCGATAAAAATTTTCGCTTAAAGGGGGTTTGAACCCCGCAAGGGGGGCTTTTTCCGACCGGGATGCCATGGCGGGGGGGAAAACGGTATTTTCAAAAATTTTAAAAGTTTCAAGGGGTTTGGGAAGGACAACCCCCGTGTTTTCCCGGTTTTAAAATTTTATTCCCCCCCTTAAAAGAATGTGGGTTTAAAAAACCCCAATTTTAACACTTCCCAAGGAACTCTTCCGCTATCCCAAAAGAACCTAAATTTCCCACTTGGTTTGGGGTTTTTTAAAATAAAAGTTTTTTTGGGTTTTTTAAAAAAACAATTTGGGTTCTTTCAAAACATAAAAAAAAATTTTCACCTCCTTTAAAGGGGCTATTAAAACTTTGGGGTTTCTTAACCCCGGAAACGTTTGATTTGAAAAAGTGTGCAAAAACGAGCAATGGCCAAAAAATAATGGTGGAAAGCCTTTGTGTCCTGTTTTTTAACCTTTTTCCATTGTCAAAATTTCTGAAAAGGGATTTCAAAAGAGAAAATAAAAAACCTGAACCTTTCTCTAAAAGCTACTCAATTTTTTTGCCAAAAAATTTTTTTTGGCGGGGGGTGGGGGGGGGAGGGGCCAAAAACCCAAGGGGGGAAAGTCTTACCAAGATTTTTAACTCCTTTTCCCTTTCCCAATTGGGCCCAAAACCCCCCTTTTCAAACCACCCCTTTCTCCGCTACCCCGTCGGGGACCTTTTTTTTTTCCCTTTTTTTAAGGGGGGGTTTGGGTAAAGGGGAAACCCGTGGGGAAAAAAACCTTAAACCCGGGGGCTTTAAACCCAAAAAGGGGGAAGGCTTTTCTCCAAAAGCCCAGAACAAAACTTTTTTTTTTTTGGCAATTTCCAAACTTTTTTCCGGGGCAACAAAAAAGAAACAGAAAACCAAAAAACCCCGGGGAAATCATTTTTTTGGCAGCAAAGGGAAGTTTTCCCCCAGGCCCCAATTTTTGGGGGTTCAACAGAAGATTCAACCCTTTTAGGGAAACTTTTTTTTCAAAAAACAAACTTTTTTTGGGCCGGGAAATTTTTTTAATAGTAATTTTTGGAAAAGGGGTTTTTTTAGGAAAGAACCTGAAAAAAATTTTTCCCAAAAAAATCCCTTTTTCCCTTTCTCGTTTCCCCCCTGGGTTTTTAAACCAAAAAGAAACCTTGGGGGAAAAACCCTTTTTTGCTTAGGGGGCTCAAATTCGGGGGGGAAAAAAGGGAAAAATACAAAACCCCAAAAAACAAAAAACCTTTTTAATTTTCCCATTCGGGGCCAAAAAAAAACCTACCCAAAGGGGGCAACAATTTTTTTAAAATTTCCGAAATTTTTTCCCAAAAAAAAACTTTTTTCCCAGGCCCAAAACATCCCCCCCAGCAGCCCCCCCCTCAACACGGGGAGGCCCCTTTCCCCCCAAAATCATACCCCCTACCGGTTTACAACAATGCAACTTCAAAAAAGGTTTTAAAAGCCCAAAGAAGGAAAAAAACGAAAAACCAAATCCAAAGGTCCCCAAACCCCAAACCTTTCCCCCCGGGAAAAAAAGGAAGGGGTTTTTGGGTTTTTTTTGTTTCCCCCTTTCAAATGAAAAACACCCTTTTTTTTTAACCGGGGAAATTTTTAAAGGCCCAAAAGGAAACAAAAATGGCCCCCCAAAAATTCTACTTAAAACCCAGATAAAACCTTTCAAAACCCCCCTTTAAACCCAAAATAAAAACCCCCCAAGTGGACAACCCTTAAAAAACCAAAAACTTTTCCCCCCCAAAGGGGAAATCCCCCCCGCATTCCCTTTAAAAAAAACTCAATTTAAAAACCAAAAAGGGAGGGAGGGGAAAAAACTTTTTCCCCCGGCCCCCAAAAAAATCCCCCCCTTGGGGCCAAAAAAACCAAAACCCCAAAAAACCCCTGGCCAGAATGGTACCGGCCCTTGGCCCCCAAAGACCCCCGCCCAAGCCTGGTTTAAAAAACCCCCAAAACCCTTGGAGGGGGCCCCAATTAAAAAAAACCTCGGAAAAAAAAAAAGGGGCCCCCCCTTTTGGGGTCCCCACAAGCCCCAGGGGAAAATTCCCCCGCCCCAAAAAAACCCCTTTCCCCCCCCGGGAAAACCCCTTCCCTTTTGGGACCCCCCCCTTTAGGGTTCCCCAAAAGCAACCCAATCCCCCCCCAAACACTCAGGTGACCTTCTCAATCGCATTTGAACATCAACTCAGGAACAAAAAACTTTCCAGCCCTTTACGGACTTTCCCCATTCACTAAAGTCCTCAAACAACACGATCTCTTGCGCAAGAAAATTTCGATTCACTTGACTTCCCTTCCGCCAGCGATTCATGACCGGTTGAATATGGTTGGGTTTACGTGTTTCTCTTTTGAAAAACACCTCTTTCAGCAGACTTTTGGAATACCCATGGGTTCGCCACCCGTGCGTCCTACGAACCTTTTTGGGTTTTTAGAAGCCGAACGTTTCCCACCATTTTTTCCTTTGTTGTCACCGGCTCCCTTATGGCGGGCATTCCCCATAATTAAAAAGCTTTCAACGTCAAGCTCTCCAAACACTCCCAGTCGGCCTTCCCCGTTCATACGAAGAAAGGTGGGGCCCCCTTTTTTGTGTTTTACTCTGCAAACTTTTAACGAACTTTTTTTTAAAGTCTATCGAAAACCCCCAACCAAAACGACTTTCTCCACTTTACCTCCCCCGACACCAAAACCAAAGTGGTGTTTATAGGTTTTTTCTGGTGCCCAAAAATTGCGCAACGGTTCCGGGGGAAGAAGCCTTAAAGAAAAAGGACCAAACTCCACTATCCTCGTCATTCTCAGAGACTGCGACGGCGACCTAAAATTTCAACACACCCCGAGAAGACACTGCCCAGAAAAGATACAAAAGTCCTTCCACCCCCAAACCCTTGCCCCAAAAAATGTTTCCAAATCTTTGCCAAAAAATCATTCCAAGATTACCTCCACAACCACGACCCTCAAGGAATCACCCGTAGTAGGCAGGACAAGCCTCCTCCCCTTTCAGGGGGTTTAAAAATTCCCTTGTAAAGACTGCAACAGTTATAGTGGGCGAAAAATAAGGGGCCCCAAACAGTATTTCAGAACACCTACGCAAAGGGCGCGACACAAGAATGCATCTAAAAACGTAATTCACACAACCACTTATAAAACTACGAAAATCAAGACTTATGCCAAGAAACAACACCCCAAAACCCCAAGAATCCCGGAAACTCACTTATTCAATATCCCACAAATTTAACCAGAATAGGGCTTTATAACATAGCTGAACACTTGCCAAGAAAAATTTTTTCGCTTTTCCCCCATAAGAAAACTTAGAAGGTCTCTCCCAAACTGTCCCCGTCCCTTTCCAAACTACCCCAATTTTAGACTTACAACCCAACTCGGTACATCATCAATGCAGCATTTCACTGACCTCAGCCGGACTATAATACTCGCTTTCTTCCCCCCCAGGGGAGTTCTGTTTGTGACTTGAAAAAAACCCCCTGTGTGGGGGAAAAGTAGTCAATAAAGGATACATTAACGCATTTGTGTTTAATTGCCATTGTGTCGTATTTTATCCATTTATTTCCATTCCCTTTTGGGGAAAAAATTGGGCAGTCGGGACCTGAAAAATACTTTTGGATTTAAAAAATATCGTTAACCGGGGGGGCCACTGTACTTTTTTGTCATGAAAGCAACAAAAATCATATCTTTTTCTGTAATATATCTTTATTCTTCAAAAGAGACCGAAAAAAAAAAGGAATTTAGCCAAACAACCATAAAAATATACCCCTAAGCGGCTGCTAAGGGTGGAAAGGGGAACCCCCGTATTTTGGTCGATTTTTCATTTTTGGTGTACGTGAAGAAGTTCTTTCCCTCATGCCCGCCCCAAATTTGAATAAGATAAACCCAAAAAACAAAATGAGAAAAAATATAATAAAATAATAATAATAATAAAATCTTTTTTACTAACTAATTACAAGATCCTAGGTAGTAGGTTGGTAACGCAACCGCCCCGGGAGGTACTACGCCTGCCAAGTGAGTGTTTTTTAAAGGAAAACCCTTTTTTTTTTTTTTAGTGATGGTAGGTTGCTGGGGTCCATTTTCTGTTCCCCAAACATGCAAAATTTAGGTAGTCTTGCATTTCTTACCTTTGGTCACCTTCACAACATGTCGCATATACGTGGACCCCCGCTTACGATCACCTCCAAAGCGACCCAATTTTTTTAATGTATTTTTTGTAAGTGCGTTTTTGTGTATGTTTTGGGGGTTGAAATGGATAATCTACTTTACAATTTCCTTTGGGAAAAAATTCGGTCAGTACTGGCACCTGAAACATACTACTGGAATGAAAAAAAGTTCGTTAACCGGGGGTCCACTGTATATACACACCCCTCTGGGTTTTCTAATATTTCTTACTAGTTCTTGTTCTTGTTGTTTATTTTCTTTTTACCTCCATGGGGAAGTGGAACAGAATTCTTCCTCCGTAAGCTATGCGTGTTGTAGGAGGAAAACTAAAATGCCGGGGAGCAAGGGGCTAGAAAACTCTTCTCCTGTATATATTACTAAATGTAAAAGGAGAAACTTTCGTTTTTCCTTTTGGGCCACCCCGCCTCGGTGGAATACGGCCGGTGTGTTGAAAGAAGACATGTACAAGATATAAGGCCTAGCTGACAAAAGTGACCATACTACTGTATAGAAAGCCGCTTGTTAGGGCAGGTATTTCAAGAAAATTAGGTCAGTGTCCCAGGATAACACCCACACTAGTTGGCAAAAACCCAGGTACCCATTTACTGATGGGTAAACATAGACAAACAGGTGTAAAGAACACGCCTAATGTTTCTACCCTGGTGGGAATCGAATATTTACCAAAATCATATATGGCTAACCAAGCCGGGTACTAAAAATAAGCCATGTTGACTTTTTTTTTTGGGTTACCTAGGTTTCTAAAACATATGCTGCTATGCGTGATAATCTATAGAGAGAAAATAACTTTTTTGTTTCATTTTTTATGGTGGAGTATGATGTATATGACAGTTAGCCCTGTGCTATACTCCGTTTTCTCTAATATAACCCCCCGAGACAGGGATAGGAGAATGGTATTTATTACCATATCCTCTTCTTACCTCTGTCGAACTGCTCGGTTTTTATGCCAAATATTATTTATTCTTGAGTATTTAACATGTTTTATGTTATTTATTTTGTTTTTATGTCATATTAGATCAATTGTGATGGGCAAATAAGCTGTAGTGTTGATATTAGCATATTAATAAGCATATTTCTCCGGGCTTCATGAGAACTGAGTTCATGACAACAGACAGTGGCGTCAAAGCCACCTTATCTTTAATGGATAATGGGACTGTGTAGGTGCTTTACATGAGAAGCATTTATTTTTTTTCATTGGAACCATGGCTAGGGCTAAAAGTAAGCAGGTTAAAACAATAAATGGAGAAAAAGAAATTGGAATGGCTTTTGCAGCAAATAGCGCCACAAACAGTACCAGCAGGTTGGTGTGGCGACCCTGGAAATTTTAAATTATGCTAGCCAAAATTGGTGCCGAAAAAAACTGAAGGAACCCAATAAAATGATGCTGGATTTTTGATGGCGGACCCTACTTATTTTTTTTTACCTCAACGGCCATCTCCTACCAAGGCCAGAGTACCCAAAGAAAAAACACATTCACTATATTCATTCAGCTGCGTGTTTCCAGAAGTGTGTTGACATTACAATCAGATTACCTGTCAACTGCAGGATACTCACCCCTCCTTCAGAGTGAAGGTGCTATCCAATCCACCCAAGGACTCAAGTCTGACTAACTGGTTTTCCTATGTATCCCTTCTTAAAATTTCGCTACTCACATTCCAATGTTCAGCACGTCCCTTAAAAATCACTTTTCTCTATTCCCCCTTATCCAATATGTTCATACACGCCTTATTGGATGTCCAAGCCCCAAAAAATCAATCCTCTTTTACCTCCTCCTTCCATCCATTCCTGGGATGACCCAAACCCCTGTACATGCCCAAACCACTTCAACAACCCCCCTGAAATTTCACTCTTGGCCACCTCACAGTGCCTTTTAATCTCAGTCTAATTATATTTTTTTAAATATAAGTACAATACCAATAGGTATATTTTATTACATAAAATGGTACAAAAGATTTAAGAGATACTTTTTTGATATAAAGATGGCTATACAGTATATGAGGTGTGAGGATACAAGTCTAGTACATATTGTTAAATGTTTCTCACTGATTATAATGCAAAATCTCATCCAGCTCCTCCAGAGCTGGGGCACGTGCCCAAAATACAGCAGGCATTATCCCCTGAACAGCAGCGCTGAGTCACTTGAACAGAAAACTAGCTGCCCTGCGATTCCCTAGTTACCCTGATGGTCTTTTTTCCAAGCTCCTTCAGGAACTTAGATGCACTCTTTCCCCATTGAGCTAAGGTCTTGAGCCCATGGGAACAAACATATAATGATGGGCAAGTTCTCCATATTTCCCAAACTTTTGGGACTCCCTGAAGCTGGCGGCTGCCCCTTCTTCCTCCCTGGTATATTGGAGATGGGTATCTGGAGTTTACCTGGACAGAGTTCCAGGGGTCAACGCCCCCGCGGCCCGATCTGTGACCAGGCCTCCTGGTGGATCAGAGCCTGATCAACCAGGCTGTTACTGCTGGCTGCACACAATCCAATGTACGAGCCACAGTCCGGCTGGTCAGGTCCCGACTTTAGGTGCTTGTCCAGTGCCAGCTTGAAGACTGCGGGGGTCTATTATGTATGCTGGGAGGCAGTTGAAAGTCTCGGGCCCCTGACACTTATTGTATTGCCTCTTAACGTGCTAGTGACACCCCTGCTTTTCATTGGGGGGATGTTGCATCGTCTGCCAAGTCTTTTGCTTTTGTTGTGAGTGATTTCCGTGTGCAAGTTCGGTACTAGTCCCTCTGGGAAATTTTCCAGGTGTAATAATCATGCATCTCTCCTCCCTGCATTCCAGGGAATAAGGTTCAGGAGCTTTAAGCGCTCCCAGAAATTTGAGGTGTTTTATCTCCATTATGCAGGGCTGTGAAGGTTCTCTGTACATTTCTAGGTCAGCAATTTTACCTGCCTTGAAAGGTGCTGTTAGTGTGCAGCAATATTCCAGCCTAGATAGAACAAGCGACCTGAAGAATGTCATCATGGGCTTGGCATCCCTAGTTTTGAAGGTTCTCATTACCCATCCTGTCATTTTTCTAGCAGCTTCGTTTGATATAATTTTTATGGTCCTTGAAGGTGAGATCCTCCGACATGATGACTCCCAGGTCTTTGACGTTGGTTTTTCGCTCTATTTTGTGGCCGGAATTTGTTTTGTACTCTGATGAAGTTTTAATTTCCTGTGTTTACCATATCGGAGTAATTGAAATTTCTCATCACTGAACTTAATATTGTTTTCTGCAGTCCATTGAAAGATTTGGATGATGTCTGCCTGGAGCCTTGCAGTGTCTGCAATGGAAGACACTGTCATGCAGATTCAGGTGTCATCTGCAAAGGAAGACACGGTGCTGTGGCTGACATCCTTGTCTATGTAGATATGAGGATGAGAAACAAGTGGAGCGAGTACTGTGCCTTGTGGAACAGAGCTTTTCACCGTTAGCCGCCTCGGACTTTACTCTGTTGAAAACTACTCTTTGTGTTCTGTTTGTGGGAAATTAAAAGATCCATCTACCCAAATTTTCCTGTTATTCCTTTAGCACGCATTTTGTGCGCTATTATGCCTGGTCACACTTGTCGAAGGCTTTTGCAAAGTCGTTAAAATTACATCTGCATTCTTTTTGTCTTCTAGTGCATCTAGGACCTTGTCGTAGTGATCCAATAGTTTGAGACAGACAGGAGCGACCTGCTCTAAACCCATGTTGCCCTGGGTTGTGTAATTGATGGGTTTCTAGATGGGGGGCGATCTTTGCTTCTTAGGACCCTTTCAAAGATTTTTATATGGGATGTTAGTGCTATCGGTCTGTAGTTCTTTGCTGTTTTCTTTACTGCCCCTTTGTGGGTGGGGCTATGTCTGTTGTTTTTAGTAGCTGTGGGACGACCTCCGTGTCCATGCTCCCTCTCCATAGGATGGTAAAAGCTCGTGATAGGGGCTTCTTGCAGTTCTTGATGAACACGGAGTTCCATGAGTCTGGCCCTGGGGGAGAGTGCATGGGCATGTCATTTATCACCTGTTCGAAGTCATTTGGCGTCAGGATAACATCAGATAGGCTTGTGTTTTAAACCCAAAATTTTGTGGCTCTCTCATAAAAATTAATTTGATCTTTGACTCTCAGTCTGGTTAGCGGCTTGCTAAAAACTGAGTCATATTGGGACTTGAGTAGCTCACTCATTTCCTTGCTGTCATCTGTGTGGACCCATCTTGTTTAAGTTGGGGCCCAATACTAGACGTTTTTCTCGACTTTGATTTTTGGGATAGGGAAAAGAAATACTTTGGGCTTCTTTCGATTTCATTTATGGCTTTTAGTTTCTCCCGTGATTCCCGACTTCTATAAGATTCCTTTAGCTTAAGTTCGATGTTTGCTATTTCTCTGACCAGTGACTCCTACGCATTTCAGATATACTGGCCTCTTTTAGCTGCTCTGTTATTCTTTTTCCGTCGCCTGTAAAGGACGCCGGGTCTCTTTCTATTTTACATCTACTCCTCCTTTTTCTTAGAGGAATAAGCCTTGAGCATACATCGAGTGCCACCGAGTTAATCTGTTCTAGGGATAATTGGGGTCTGTGTTGCTTAGTATATCTTCCCAGCTTATATTGGTTTGGACTTGGTTTACTTGGTCCCATTTTATGTTCTTTTTATTGAAGTTGAATTTGGTGAAGGGTCCCTCATGACTAATCTCATTTTGTCAGTCTGGGGGTCTGCGCATACATGTCTGAACCTTGATTATGTTGTGACATTTCATACCAGATCATCAATGTTAATGAAGATGAGGTCTAGTGTATTCTCCAGTCTAGTAGGCTCTATTATTTGCTGGTTTAAGTTGAATTTTGTGCAGAGATTTAAAAGCTCGTGTGTGTGTGAGTTTTTGTCAGAGCTGCCCCCTGGTGTTATCACTGCAACAACATTATTTGCTATATTCCTCCATTTTAGGTGCCTTAAGTTGAAATCCCCAGGAGCAAGATGTTGGGGGCAGAGCTGGCAGATTTTCAGACAGAGGGTCTATTTTTAACAGCTGTTCTGGAATTGCTGGGACGTTGCATCCGGAGGCTTGTAGACTACCACAATGACTAGGTTTTGGTATCAGCCAAGGTAGATGCACATGTTGTAGTCCCACACCACCTGCATGCCATCTGTCCAGGTTGAAGGGCAATACCACCAGGATGCTTTCTGGCTGCCATCAGTCTGCATAGTAGAGGTGGCTCCTTACTGCTGGGCATCCGACTTTTGTGAGGCTCCTCTTGATAATGTTATTAACTATTAACCTCCTCATGTCTTGCAATCTTTCCCTCGGATTTACAGCACACAAGACAATGGTACCCGAATTGGTCTGCATGCTTCACTGCCACAAATACACCTGAGTTTGACAAGAACAGGGGCAGCAAGTCCAAAGGGCAAAACACCATTGCAGATGGTCTGTGGGTCGGGTCATGTGCCAATGCTGGAGTTGGGAACAGCTAACAGAAAGTCCCCTGCATGAGGAGCTCTCACTGCCAAGAGGTGGGCTATATCCTTCCTGACACACTCTGAAGCATTGCTGAGGCTATATTCTCCACTACTGGGCCATCCCAGTGCAACATATGTAATTGTTGGGGGGAACAGGTCTGGTTTCAGAGCCCTTTAGACTATCCCAGATCCTGGCTCCATCAATGAACTTTTGGTCTTAGACTCCAATCTTGTCCCTAAGATGTTCAGGAGAATCGTTGCTACAAGCCCTCTGGATGCAACGCATGAGGACAGAAGATACAATACTATATTTTGACATTTCAGATAAATAATACTATGTACACTTTGGTGTAACACTGTGTTTCTGTGTTACTGTTCTAACTCTGGATGTTCCTCAATATATTATTAACCATGTCACTGTCAGTCCCGTAACATTCTCCTTGCAAGCCAGCATTGGTCCCATAATACTACGCCAAAATTCTATCTTGTGGGAGAAAGATGGTAGGCCCACATATGAGAGAATGAGTCTGAGTGGTCAGTGTGCGCAGTATAAAACAAAATCCTGCAGCACACGGCACATGAGGAAAAAAAAAACTGTGTTTTTGGTTTAAAGCCGACTTTGTAGCATATTTTTTATAGTATTTATGGTTGTATTCTCGTTTTCTTGGTCTCAACTGATAGAATGGATGATATATTACATATATAGTTATTATAGATTATAGATTATAGTTATCTGTTTACAATAATGTTTTATCACTGATTTCATCATTGCTTAGTTAATCTTAAGTTAATTTTAAGCCAGCCTGTAATGCTATGCATATAAGTGGCTTTGGCATGCTGCTCTTACCTGTATTTTTTTTGTACCTCTGTATGTATGCTCAAATTTACTAAATAAATAAATAAATAAAATAAATAAATAAATAAATAAATGATTTTGAATGATTTATAGACTAAAGTATCTTGAAATTGAGCTCAAATTAGTGGAAGTGTTCATTTTTTGCAGATGTTCAAGAGTAAGCAAATCATGTTATGCATCCAATACACGTCAACTGGTGGGTCTAATATGTTTTCATAAATGCGTGATATTATTTATATCATTTTTACAATAATGCAGTAGTCTGCATAACAGTATATCTTCTATATTTTTTGTGTGAATAAAATTTCAAAATGGAAAGCAAATGTAACATAAGAAGGGCCTGGAGACATGACTAATGAACAGAGAAAAAGTTATTTTAGTGCTAGGAATGCTTGCATTGTTAATTCTGGACCCTATTTTGAAATTGGCCTTTTTGAATTGTGTATGAAATTGGCCAAATTACCAATATCTGATCACTTCATTGGGTAGTTGAAATCAGTAAATGGGCAGTTTCTTGTACTCAATAAAACAAAAAGGAGGTTTAGGAAAACAGCTATGAGTTTGGTTGACTGAACAATGGAATTGGCCAAAAATGGGCTCAAAGTGGGCAAAATCACCGATGCATAAGTATCGCCGAAACTGCTAATTTTGGGCAAAGGCGTTATTCCTTAATTTTTCAGTCAAATTTCTTTACTTTTGATGTCATTACCATCAGAAAATATTCTCTATCATTTCACGAGAAAAAAAAAAAAATTTTTAAATTTTTAAAACTAAAGAGCAAGTTTGTGACCCATGGTCTCGACAGTGAAAAGGTTAAGCATATTTACTAAGTCGAATTATCCTCAAGCATTCAAAATAGTAAAAGTTCAGAGGAATACCCTAAATGTGCCAACATCCTTCAGATTTACTGATGAACACCAGCAGTTTGATTGGTCAGAGATTGAAATATGATTAGCAGATGATGAACAAGCCTCCCCCACTCCTTGTATTGAATGACCCACTAGGTTAAACATGATTCCAAACTCTTCTTTAAGGAGAGTTTTTATTTGCGAGTCCTCCATGTATGAAAACATGCATCACAGTAGCACTATCAAAGGCTCTAAAAATGCTCATAAGATATGGAATAAGAAACTCAATTTCATTAAAAAAAAAAAAAAAAACTTATGAAATGACAGAGAATATTTTCCCAAAGGCAATAAAATCAAAAGTCTGAAATTTTGATGGAAAACTTATGGAATTACGCTCTCACAAATTTAACGGTCTTGGTGATATTTATGCATCAGCAATTTTGGGCCAATTTTTGAGCCTTATTTTTGGCCAATTCCATTGTTCCAGTCAATCAAACTTACAGCTATTTTCATTAGTATTCCTTCTATTCTATCGACTGAATACAGTGGACTCTCGGTTATCAGCCATAACCCATTCCAGAAGGTCGGCGTAAATCCGAATGGCCAAAAACCGAAATAATATTTCCCATAAGAATTAATGTAAATAAAATTAATCTGTTCCAGACACCAAAAAATATTAAAAAAAAATACGTTTTTTAACTATAGCTTTACATACACAAAACAATGAGAAGGAAATATAAAGCACTAATTTTGCAAATAAATGAACAATACATTCCTTTACTGAAGACTCTTGTTGGCATATGGAAGAAGGCGAAGAGGGGGAGGGAGGAGAGTTTATTGTTTGGAAAGTCCATAAGGACTTCAAGTATCTAAGTCCTCTCTGGGTTGTTCCCTTCTTTGTCTTTTACTGCCACTAGGACCAGCTTGAGTCACTGTACCCATACACAAAAAAAACTGCCCAGGGGGGTTTCTGTTTCTGGCATCTCGTTAAGATTTGCCTAAAATTTGGAAAAGGGTTTTTGTCATGAACATGTTGCAGATATGGTTTGTTTGAGCTTGATCAGGGTAATATTTCTCCACAAAACTTTGCACTCACTCCACTTTGCACACAAAACCCTTTAAAATCAATGAAGAAGGCCATTCCCCCCTCTCCTTCCTCCTCCTCCGGAGAATTTCCTCATCTGTTGCTGTTGCAGATGAAGGTTTTGCAGCTCTTCAGTGGTTAGCTCTTCCTGTGGTCCTCCACCAACTCTTCCACATCCTGGCCACTCACATTAAACCCCAATGGACTTCCCCAAAGCCACTATATATTCCACGACAGGCAGAGGGTCGACAGGGTCAGGGTCAGCCTCAAACCCTTCAAAATCCTTCTCTTGGACACATTCTGGCCACAATTTTCTCCAAGCAGAGTTCAAAGTCCTGGAAGTCACTCCCTGCCAAGTCTTACCTGTAAGGCTTATGCAATGGGGATATTGAAGTGATTCCTCCAGAACTCTTTAGGGTCAGGTCAATGTCTGAGGTTACTTCAAAAACACCTTTGAAACATTGTTTCATGCAGAGTTTTTGACATTAGAAATGCCCTGCTGATCCATGGGCGAATGAGAGGAGTGGTGTTAGGAGGCAAGAACTTCGCTGTTATAAACTTAACCCCACAGACAATCGGTCTACCAAGTTTGGGGATGAGAAGGAGCACTATCCAGTACCAGGAGGCACTTGAGGGGCAATTTTTTTTTCTGGAAGTATTTTTTCGCACTCGGGCCAAACATTATAGACCAGTCAATGAAAAATTGCTTTGTGACCAATGCCTTATTATTAGCTTTCCCAAAACACACACAATTTACTCTTGACAACATTTTTTTTCTTAAAACACCCGGGGATTTTCAGAGTGTTTACACAGAAAAGGCTTCACTTTGAAATTCCCACTAGCATTACCACAGAACAAGAAAAAGCCTATCCTTCATAGGCTTGTGTCCTGGCAGGGGACCTTTCCTCCTGCATGATGTAGGCCCTCTTTAGCTTTTTTCTTCCAAAAGAGGCCTGTTTTGTCAAAAATGAAACTTGTTGGGAAGGAATCCTTCAGCCTCTACGTATTCCTTGAAGTATGCATGAATTCTTCACCGCACATTTGTCTGAACCTACAGCCTCACCGTGCATTACAACACTGTGTATGCCACTACATTTTTTAACCCTTTCAGGGTCGAGAGCCCTCTCCAAAAATTGTTCTCAGGGTCGAAAATTTTTCAGAAAAATAATTATTTTTCTTATGAAAGACAGAGTTTCTTTCCCGATCATAATGCCACCAAAATATGAAATTTGTTTGGAAAACTTACGGAATTATGCTCTCGCGAAGTAGCGTCTCGACCCATGTTTAGCAGTGACGATTTCGCCCACTTTGAGCCCTATTTTCGGCCAATTCCGGTGTATAGTCGACAAAAATCATAACTATTTCGCTAGAACTCCATTTTTTCTATCGAATGAGTACAAGAAACCACCCATTTACCCATTTCAACTATCCCAAAAAAGTGGTCAGAAATTGGTAATTTTGCCCAAATTTTACATAAATTTCAAAAGATGCCAATTTCCAAATAGGGTCCAGAATAAACAACACATACATTCTTGGCACTAAAACAAACTTTTTCCCCTGTTCATTTTGTCACATCCCCAGGCCCCTCTTACATTTCTCTGCTTTCCACTTGGAATTTTATTTCACAAATAATAGAAGATTTATGTTATGCAGACTACTGCATTAGTGTAGAAAAAGGTATAACTAATATCAGTGCACTTGTGAAAAGTATATTAGACTCACTAGTTGATGTGTATTGGACGCGTGGCATGATTTGTTTACTTTTGAACTTTGGCAGAAATTGAACATTTCTGATACTTTGAGCTCAATTTCAAGGTACTTTTCATTGTGAAACCAATCAAAATCATCTCAATTTCTGTAATATGTCTTCCATTCTTAAATGAGACCAGGGAAAACTAGAATACAACTATAAATACAAAATGAAAATACAGTGCAAAGCGCTGTTTTAAACCAAAAACCACGGTCAAAGTTTTTTTTTCCTCATTACGCACTGTGTGCTGCAGGATTTTTTTATTTCTGTGCACACTGACCACATAGACCCATTCTTTCATATGTAGGCCTACCAGCTTTCTCTTTGCTAGATTTGAAGGCACTAGAATTAAAGGCGTGCTAGTACGTCAATAACCCTGGTGCGTAAGCCGTACTAGTATATCGAAAACCCCGAAAGGGTTAAATCTCTCAAACCAGCCTTTGCTGGCCTTAAATTCACTAACGGCAGCACTCGTTCCAGGCATTTTCTTTATGAAATCCGTATGCAACTGTCTTGCATTTTCACAAATGATAGACTCCACAACACTATCTCCCCCTAAATTTTTTATTGTTGATCCACACCAACAATAACTTCTCCACATCTTCAATTACTGGTGATCTTTGTTTCGTTAGCATATTTTTCCCCTTTTGCAACATTAGCTTTTCCCTTTATTTCTACTTACTTTGCAGGATGGGGAAATGGTTGTTGATTTTGGATTTCCCATACATCATGGCAAGCTCCAGGACACATACACCACTCTTGTACTCTGCAACAATTTCTTTCTTGAATTCTATCATGTTTCCACTTTCTTTACCAAGGGCTGGCACTAGGAACTTTCTTTGGGCCATAGTGGCTTATTTTGCAGTTGCACTAAATAAACAACCCCAAAAAAACAATCGATTATAATGAAATGTTGGGATGAATGCATGGAGTCTTGTCACTCACCAAGAGACACAGCCAGACTGACTCACAAACGCGGTGGAGTGGTGGTGAACGCGTCCAATATGGGCCATTTCTGAGTTGCCGGCCCAAAAAACCAGGATAGAATTTTAGCCAAAAAAGTGGCCGAAACCCAAATTTGGGCCGATATCTGGAACGGCCGATATCCCAAAGGGTCCACTGCACAAGAAACTACCCAGTTATCTAAATTTAACTACTCAATATAGGGATCGGAATTGGTAATTTGGCCAATTCACATTTAAAATAAAAAAATTGCCAATTTCAAAATAGGGTCCAGAATAAACAATGTAGACATTCCTGGTACTATAAAAAACATTTCCTCTGTTTAGTAGTTACATTCTAAGGCCTCTCCTATATTATGCTTGCTTGCCATTTTGAATTTTTTTTTAACACAAAATATAAAGGATTTTTCTGTTTATGCAGGGCTACTGCATTATTGTAAAGAACAGTATAATGTCTGGGATTTTTGGACATGTACAGACCGACCAACTGGACATGCACTGGACGAGTGACGTAACTTTTGTAAAGCCTCTCCTCACTTTTTTGACATACTCGTTTACCAAATGCTCAGACTTATGATCAACTCTCCAACCAGTATGCAAACCTAAGTAATGTATATTAGAGCTAATTTCCCCTTTTCTTTTTTTATGGTTAAAACAGTACCTACTGTATACCATAATACAGTACACTACTGTATAAACATTTAAAAATATAGAAATGTTATAAATGGTGCAAAGGTGACATTAAAGAATACTAAAGATGGCACAAACCCCCTACAGTATATAGTATGCTCCTTGCTTTAAAATCTATCCACTTACCGACCTACTCTTAGGAACGGAACCCCATCATTACATGAAGAGAGGCTGAACTCTGGAATATTGACAAAAATCAAAAATTTTCGCTACTTTGAGCTAATTTGAAGTTACTTTCGTCCTGAAACCAATCAAAATTCTCTCTCTCTGTAATATATTTTCCATTCTATCATATGAGAAAAAGAAACCAAGAATATAACAATAAAAACCATATGAAAATACACTGCAAAATCCCTGTTTTAACTCTTTCAGGGTCGGTGCCATACTTGCACAGCTCGAGAACCAGGGTTGGTGCCGTATTTGTACATGTAAATTCTAGTGCCTTCAAATCGAGTGGAAGAAAGATGGTAGGCCCACATATGAAAGAAAGGGTCTGCATAGCCAGTGTGCACAGTATAAAAAAAATCCTGCAGCACGCAGTGCATAATGAGAAAAAAAACTCTGACCATGTTCTTGGTTTAGAAAAGCAAAATTTGCAGTGTATTTTTCGTATGGTATTTATGGTTGTATTCTCGTTTTCTTGTCTCATTTGATAGAATTGGAGATATATTACAGAAACAGGGATGATTTTGACTGATTTCATGATGAAAAGTACCTTGAAATTGAGCTCGGAGTAGCGGAAATGTTCGATTTCTGCTGATGTTCAAGAGCAAACAATCAACACCATGCGTCCAATACACGTCAACTGGTGAGTCTAAATTCTTTCACAAATGTCTGATTTTTTTTTAAAATT
>NC_069399.1:51091738-51250763 GCF_026875155.1 Cherax quadricarinatus | reverse complement strand
TTCCCCCCGGGAACTCCCCCCGGGTAAACTCCAGGTATACACCCTTTGGTTAGGCCTCATTTAGATTATGCTGCACATTTTTGGGTCACCGTATTACAGAAGGGATATAAATGCCTGGAAAATGTACAAAGGAGGATGACAAAGTTGATCCCATGTATCAGAAACCTTCCCTATGAGGATAGACTAAGGGCCCTGAATCCGCACTTCTCTAGAAAGACGTAGAATTAGGGGGGATATGATTGAGGTGTATAAATGGAAGACAGGAATAAATAAAGGGGATGTAAATAGTGTGCTGAAAATATTTAGCCTAGACAGGACTCGCAGCAATGGTTTTTAAGTTGGAAAAAATTCAGATTCAGGAAGGATATAGGAAAGTACTGGTTTGGTAATAGAGTTGTGGATGAGTGGAACAAACTCCCAAGTACAGTTATAGAGGCCAGAACGTTGTGTAGCTTTAAAAATAGGTTGGATAAATACATGAGTGGATGTGGGTGGGTGTGAGTAGGACCTGATAGCTTGTGCTACCAGGTCGGTTGCCGTGTTCCTCCCTTAAGTCAATGTGACCTGACCTGACTAGGTTGGGTGCATTGGCTTAAGCCGGTAGGAGATTTTGACCTGCCTCGCATGGGCCAGTAGGCCTGCTGCAGTTCCCTCGTTCTTATGTTCTTATTATAATAAAAAAGAAGCGCTAAGCCACAAGGGCTATACAGCGCTATGTGAGTAAATAGAATTATATTTCAAAGCTTATTGCTGAGTACCTGGAGTTTACCTGGAGAGAGTTCCGGGGGTCAACGCCCCCGCGGCCCGGTCTGTGACCAGGCCTCCTGGTGGATCAGAGCCTGATCAACCAGGCTGTTGCTGCTGGCTGCACGCAAACCAACGTGCGAGCCACAGCCCGGCTGGTCAGGTACCGACTTTAGGTGCTTGTCCAGTGCCAGCTTGAAGACTGCCAGGGGTCTGTTGGTAATCCCCCTTATGTATGCTGGGAGGCAGTTGAACAGTCTCGGGCCCCTGACACTTATTGTATGGTCTCTTAACGTGCTAGTGACACCCCTGCTTTTCATTGGGGGGATGTTGCATCGTCTGCCAAGTCTTTTGCTTTCGTAGTGAGTGATTTTCGTGTGCAAGTTCGGTACTAGTCCCTCTAGGATTTTCCAGGTGTATATAATCATGTATCTCTCCCTCCTGCGTTCCAGGGAATACAGGTTTAGGAACCTCAAGCGCTCCCAGTAATTGAGGTGTTTTATCTCCGTTATGCGCGCCGTGAAGGTTCTCTGTACATTTTCTAGGTCAGCAATTTCACCTGCCTTGAAAGGTGCTGTTAGAGTGCAGCAATATTCCAGCCTAGATAGAACAAGTAACCTGAAGAGTGTCATCATGGGCTTGGCCTCCCTAGTTTTGAAGGTTCTCATTATCCATCCTGTCATTTTTCTAGCAGATGCGATTGATACAATGTTATGGTCCTTCAAGGTGAGATCCTCCGACATGATCACTCCCAGGTCTTTGACGTTGGTGTTTTGTTCTATTTTGTGGCCAGAATTTGTTTTGTACTCTGATGAAGATTTAATTTCCTCGTGTTTACCATATCTGAGTAATTGAAATTTCTCATCGTTGAACTTCATATTGTTTTCTGCAGCCCACTGAAAGATTTGGTTGATGTCCGCCTGGATTATTATTATTATAATCAAGGGGGAAGCGCTAAACCCGGAGGATTATACAGCGCCTGGGGGGGGGATGTGGAAGGCATTCAGGCTTAATTCAGGGAACTGGAGCACAGATTCAATTCCCTAAATCAAGAGCCCCTCACCAACATCAAGGAACCTTCCTTGAGGGGTGTCCGCCTGGAGCCTTGCAGTGTCTGCAATGGAAGACACTGTCATGCAGATTCGGGTGTCATCTGCAAAGGAAGACACGGTGCTGTGGCTGACATCCTTGTCTATGTCAGATATGAGGATGAGGAACAAGATGGGAGCTAGTACTGTGCCTTGTGGAACAGAGCTTTTCACTGTAGCTGCCTCGGACTTTACTCTGTTGACGACTACTCTCTGTGTTCTGTTAGTGAGGAAATTATAGATCCATCGACCGACTTTTCCTGTTATTCATTTTGTGTGCTATTACGCCATGGTCACACTTGTCGAAGGCTTTTGCAAAGTCTGTATATATTACATCTGCATTCTTTTTATCTTCTAGTGCATTTAGGACCTTGTCGTAGTGATCTAATAGTTGAGACAGACAGGAGCGACCTGTTCTAAACCCATGTTGCCCTGGGTTGTGTAACTGATGGGTTTCTAGATGGGTGGTGATCTTGCTTCTTAGGACCCTTTCAAAGATTTTTATGATATGGGATGTTAGTGCTATTGGTCTGTAGTTCTTTGCTGTTGCTTTACTGCCCCCTTTGTGGAGTGTGGCTATGTTGTTTTTAGTAACTGTGGGACGACCCCCGTGTCCATGCTCCCTCTACATAGGATGGAAAAGGCTCGTGATAGGGGCTTCTTGCAGTTCTTGATGAACACGGAGTTCCATGAGTCTGGCCCTGCGGCAGAGTGCATGGGCATGTCATTTATCGCTTGTTCGAAGTCATTTGGCGTCAGGATAACATCGGATAGGCTTGTGTAAACCAAATTTTGTGGCTCTCTCATAAAAAATTCATTTTGATCTTCGACTCTCAGTCTGGCTAGCGGCTTGCTAAAAACTGAGTCATATTGGGACTTGAGTAGCTCACTCATTTCCTTGCTGTCATCTGTGTAGGATCCATTTGTTTAAGTAGGGGCCCAATACTGGATGTTGTTCTCGACTTTGATTTGGCATAGGAGAAGAAATACTTTGGGTTTCTTTCGATTTCATTTATGGCTTTTAGTTCTTCCCGCGATTCCTGACTCCTATAAGATTCCTTTAGCTTGAGTTCGATGCTTGCTATTTCTCTGACCAGTGTCTCCCTACGCATTTCAGATATATTGACCTCTTTTAGCCGCTCTGTTATTCTTTTCCGTCGCCTGTAAAGGGAGAGCCTGTCTCTTTCTATTTTACATCTACTCCTCCTTTTTCTTAGAGGAATAAGCCTTGTGCATACATCGAGTGCCACCAAGTTAATCTGTTCTAGGCATACGTTGGGGTCTGTGTTGCTTAGTATATCTTCCCAGCTTATATTGGTTAGGACTTGGTTTACTTGGTCCCACTTTATATTTTTGTTATTGAAGTTGAATTTGGTGAATGCTCCCTCGTGACTAGTCTCATTATGTCGGTCTGGGGCTCCACGCATACATGTCTGAACCTCAATTATGTTGTGATCTGATCATCATTGTTAGTGAAGATGAGGTCTAGTGTATTCTCCAGTCTAGTAGGCTCTATTATCTGCTGGTTTAAATTGAATTTTGTGCAGAGATTTAAAAGCTCGTGTGAGTGTGAGTTTTCATCAGAGCTGCCTCCTGGTGTTGTTACTGCAACAATATTATTTGCTATATTCCTCCATTTTAAGTGCCTTAAGTTGATTATTATTATTATAATCAAGGGGGAAGCGCTAAACCCGGAGGATTATACAGCGCCTGGGGGGGGATGTGTAAGGCATTCAGGCTTAATTCGGGGAACTGGAGCACAGATTCAATTCCCTAAATCAAGAGCCCCTCACCAACATCAAGGAACCTTCCTTGAGGGGATGCCTTAAGTTGAAATCCCCCAGGAACAAGATGTTGGGTGCAGGAGCTGGAAGATTTTCCAGACAGTGGTCAATTTTTAACAGCTGTTCCTGGAATTGCTGGGATGTTGCATCCGGAGGCTTGTAGACTACCACAATGACTAGGTTTTGGTTCTCGACCTTTACTGCTAAAACTTCCACTACATCATTTGAGGCATTTAGCAGTTCTGTGCAAACAAGTGACTGCAATGTACAGGCCAACCCCCCACCCCCTTTTGCCTGTTCACTCTGTCACATCTGTATAGGTTGTAA
Source organism: Cherax quadricarinatus (assembly GCF_026875155.1). Taxonomy (NCBI): domain Eukaryota; kingdom Metazoa; phylum Arthropoda; class Malacostraca; order Decapoda; family Parastacidae; genus Cherax; species Cherax quadricarinatus. The sequence continues at coordinate 51,246,820 of NC_069399.1, read as the reverse complement.
CCTGGGATCCATATTTCGTTGTCAAAGTGATCCTTTATGTGGGTCTCAGTGAAAGCCGCGAACATTGCCTTTGCCTCTGCAAGCAGTCCACGGATGAAAGGTATTTTGTTGTTTGTTGCTGGCTTTAGACCCTGTATATTTGCAAAGAAGAATGTCATCGGACTGGTGGTATTGTTGGTACTGGGGGAGATTTTTTTTTCCAGCATTAGTATCTGTATCTGTTGGTTTGGAGTGGAGGCCATCGACTGTGGTTCCACTCCAGGAATGACTGGATTTGGTGTACGATTTCTGCCATTTCCTGCCAGTTTTTTTTCCTTCCTGGCACTGAAAAACCTCTCCCTCTTGAGTGGCTGTGGCTACCCAGGTTTTCCCATGGCCTGGATGTTTTGTATCTCTTTGTACCCTTTAGATGGTATGCCTGGCAATTTAAGTTATAGCACAGTCTTTCCTGTACTGAAGAGGTACACATTTCAGGGTGAAAAAGCTTACAGGAAGGGAGTTTGCATTTTCCTGTTGTCATATGGGCATGGCATTTTCTATTGTTTATTGTCTATTGTTAGTGAGTTGGATTTGTGAAGGACCTGCCTAGGATGGGTCAATAGGCCTGCTGCAGTGTTCCTTCTTTCTTATGTTCTTATGAATAGTACCTGGGTGAATAGTACATGAGCATTTATAAATACTCATGAGTATAAATAGTAAATGAGTATTTATAAATATTTATGAGCATGAATAGTACATGAGCATTTATGAATGCTCAGGTAGGTCTGTTTGTGACTTAAAAAGCCCAGTGTGGGCGAAAACTTGTAAATAAAGATCACATTATACTGCTTTTGTAGTTATTTAATTTCATCCTCCTCTTCCTCCTCCTCCTTCAGGGTGTTGTCATACGCGCCATGCTGTATCAATTCTTAATTTATATACACTTGAATAAATTTCAGTGAAGCAAGAGGCCATGGTGTCTCCAGTGACCCGACTATATCAACCTGTAATTATATCTCCTCCAGAGGGGCTCTTGTGGATATCAAAATATGTCATAGTGTTTGCTTACATGTCTTTCTAAACCAACTTGTCGGTATTTATTACCAAGGTTTATACCATCAAAATGGTATAGAAGTTTGAGATAAGATAGGTCCCCTTAAAAATAACTATGGGCATCTTACTGACAAAGAGAATGTAATGTGCTCGATTTTAAATAGTTATTTTCTCTCGGTTTTTACACAGGTTTTTCAACTGTCAGACATTGCAAAATTATGATGTAGTCACTTAGCCTTAATACTATAATCTGTATGGACTTAATGTTAAGAATTAATCTAATTCTGCTTGAAATACCTAGCCATGCTAGGTGTCCTAGTGGCCCCCTCTGTAATTAGTATTTTATAACATGTAAACCACAAAATACCCAAAACCTGTAAACCCCACATTGTGACCATTATAGAGAATAAACTTGAATTGAACTGAATTGAATTAAATCATGGGGTCTTGTTACAAATTATTCTTCAACACTTGTCCAACCTTTGGACGAAGACCTACTTTGACTAGCGGATGATACCACTATGACCCCACCTCCTCCTGCTTCGCCTCACCTCACTACAGTATATAAGCCACACTGAAAACATCGACTCTGGGCTGAGGGACTGATTACCTCAAACTCCGCCTCTCCTTATGCCTTTCTACTTTGTATTGGACTGATGAAGCCACTGTGTGGCGAAACGTTTCCTGAATAAAGATTCCCATATGTTGCATAAGTGTCTCAATCTTCAACACTAACAATATCCCAGTAATTATTTTTTTATATTTGGCCTGAAGAAGATAAATTATGTAACATCACAGTCATTAGTGAAATGATTATGAAACACATAGACCGACTGAAACAAAATAAATCATCCGGTCCTGATGAGCTCTTTTCAAGAGTTCTTAAGGAATGCAAAATGGAACTCTGTGAACCATTAACTAATATTTTTAATTTATCTCTTCTAACAGATGTAGTGCCTGATATGTGGAAGACGGCTAATGTAATTCTGATTTTCAAAGCAGAGGACAAGTCGTTACCGTCAAATTACCGCCCAATAAACCTGACCTCAATTGTAGGCAAATTACTAATCAATTATAGCCGAGATTATAAGAAGCCATCTGGATAAGCATAATCTGACTGATACTCAACATGGATTCAGGAGAGGCTGTGCTTCTCTAATTAATTTATTAACTTTTACAGTAAAGCTTCTGAGGCTGTTGATCACGATAAAGAATTTTATATTGTTTATTTAGATTTTAGTAAGGCTTTTGATAGAGTACTGCACCAAAGACTGTTAAAGAAAGTGTCAGCTCATGGCATTGGGGGAAAAGTGCTGTCATGGATAGAGTCGTGGCTCACAGAGAGGAAGAAGATTGAGACACTTATGCAACACATGGGAATCTTTATTTAGGAAATGTTTCGCCACACAGTGGCTGCATCAGTCCAATACAAAGCAAAAAGTTGTAAGGAGAGGAGGAGTTAGAGGTAATCAGTCCCTCAGCCTGGAGTCGATGTGTTCAGTCTGTCAATCTTGTAGAATGTACAGCATATGAATGAACGAACGAGCAAGTTCAGGTAAGATCCCAATGGGATGAGCGGGGAAGACGGGACAGATGAAGAATAGCACTGGAGAGGAGTGTTCTTAGTCATAGAAATAGAGCCAGGGCTTAACCCAGCTTTTAATTAATTCACAGCATAGGACCATAGACGTGGCTTATATACTGCAGTCATGTGAGGCGAAGCAGGAGGAGGCGGGGTCATAGTGGTACCATTCACTAGTCGAAGTAGGTCTTCGTCCAAAGGTTGGACAAGTTTGAAAAATTCCTTGTATCAAGATCCCATGTTGATGCAGTGTCTGACACATCGACTCCAGGCTGAGGGACTGATTACCTCAAACTCCTTCTCTCCTTACACCTTTCTGCTTTGTATTGGACTGATGAAGCCACTGTGTGGCAAAACATTTCCTAAATAAAGATTCCCATATGTTGCATAAGTGTCTCAATCTTCAACTTCTCGGTTTTCAAAACCATTCATCACAGACAGGAAGCAGAGAGTGTACATAAATGGGGTTAAATCCGAGTGGGGATCTGTAACAAATGGCGTTCAACAGGGATCAGTCTTGGGCCCATTGTTGTTTATAATATATATCAATGACCTTGATGAGGAAATTACAAGTGATATGAGCAAATTCGCCGATGACACAAAGATAGGTAGGATAACTGATTCAAATGAAGATGTCACAGAACTTCAGGAGGATTTAGACAAACTCAATTCCTAGTCAGAAAAGTGGCAGATGCAGTTCAATGTAGATAAATGTAAAGTTTTAAAGTCAGTTTTGGTTCTCCCCTCAGGTTGAACCATATCTAGAACCTCAGCATGTGCCGTGATTCCAGGTGTGTAACCACGCCATAGTGGGTTGTGTTCCCCATAAGACTTTCCCTTGAATCTGCTAGGTGGGCTGAGCTGGTTTGCCTGCTCCTTGGATGGAAAGCCTGTCTTACTGGTGTTCACATTGATACATCCTTCCGCATTCACTGGCTGCATGGTTGGACCTTAGATGAATGGTTCAGAGAACCGACAAGTTGATAAATTAGACACATGTGCAACACTTGGGTATCTTTAATGAGGAAACGTTTTGCCACTGTGTGACAAAACGTTTCCTCATTAAAGATACCCAAGTGTTGCATGTGTGTCTAATTTATCATCATGGTTGGAGTTGTCAGCTCTGCTGATTCTTCTTCTGATGAAACGGAGTGGTCTCGCAACTTCGATAGGATTGCACCCCACATTTCCAAATCCAAGTACTCCGACGTGTCCCTGGAACAGCGTGGCCTCTTCCTTTTGGTAGAAGGCATGTGTCAGACCTGAAGTTGAAGCAGTATGTACAATGTTCACCAAGACCTGAGTCCTGGCATGCGTCTTAATCTTGCGATGACCCATCTCTGGCTCCCAAAGGAGAAAGGGTTCTGGAATGTTGCAATGTATGCCGATCAAGCACTGTTCTGGTCAGTTCGTCTGGTATGTCTCATAAGCGACAACACCGTATGTACTCCTAACTGTGGACACTAGCAAGGAGGAGGATATGTCATTATCACAGGCAACAGCTTGTCTGGTTCGTTGATTCCACAGTACACTAGTGTAGCCGCAGTCCTCTCTGGGTCTTTTTCGGGAGGGAACATCAGTGGTAGTTGCCTGCAGAGTGTCTCAGTAGCTTCGGACTCCAGGAGATAGTGTGTTAGGGGGTGCTGGGCAATGTGCTGGTACATCTCCTCTGCCTTGTCCACCATCAACCATCATCTTGCCTGTGAGAAAGCCCAAATGAACCCGATGGATGGTGGTACACTGCACTCTGAACCAGCTTCTATCATATGGAGGGGGTTCTCCCTAAGTCACTGCTTGGTACCAGTGTTGAGATGGGGTATCGCCTTGGACCTTCCCCATAAGTTTCATTGCACTGGCGGCCACCAGTTTGGTCTGGCGTAGGCTGATGGGGGCAGTAATTCCAACATGTAGATAATCTGTGGCTGCCTTGGCTGCATCATCGGCCACCTCATTTCCCCGGATGACAGCATGGCTGGGGATCCAGTTCAATGTCGATCTGTTACCCCGAACTTCTAAAGCTGTCATTATGCTCAGAATCGATGTGATGAGGTGAACATTGTCCTGTAGCTGGGGATGGGAGAGGGCATTGATTGCAGAGGTTGGGTCAACATGTCTGACAGGTCGGAGTCGATGTCGTAGGGCTTGTGACAATGCCTGCTGAATCGCCACCAACTCAGCTTGAAGGATCGTGCAGTGGTCAGGGAGTCGCCAGCCTTGTGTGTGACCATTGTGGTACAGTCCAGCTGCTGCTCTCTTCCTGTCAGGGTCGACAGAACGATCTGTGAAATACATTGCACATGTGCCTCCCTCTGCCAGTGCCATGCTTGTCTCAGCATGATTGCTGAGGGTGTCTTGACTGCAGAGACGCTTAGAGGTAGGTAGTTGCATGACGCAAACATCGGCAGGATCTGGTCACCAAAGAGGTGGTGGATGATACCCAGCAACAGGAGGGTCACAACTCCTCTCAGTAGTTGTATAGGTAGCTACCTCCATCCAGCAGCACAAAACAAATGAATCCTGGAGTTTACCTGGAGAGAGTTCCAGGGGTCAACGCCCCCATGGCCCGGTCTGTGACCAGGCCTCCTGGTGGATCAGAGCCTGATCAACCAGGCTGTTACTGCTGGCTGCACGCAAACCAACATACGAGCCACAGCCCAGCTGGTCAGGAACCGACTTTAGGTGCTTGTCCAGTGCCAGCTTGAAGACTGCCAGGGGTCTGTTGGTAATCCCCCTTATGTATGCTGGGAGGCAGTTGAATGGTCTCGGGCCCCTGACACTTATTGTATGGTCTCTTAACATGCTAGTGACACCCCTGCTTTTCATTGGGGGATATTGCATCGTCTGCCAAGTCTATTGCTTTCGTAGCGAGTGATTTTCGTGTGCAAGTTCGGTACTAGTCCCTCTAGGATTTTCCAGGTGTATATAATCATGTATCTCTCCCACCTGCATTCCAGGGAATACAGTTTAGGGACCTCAAGCGCTCCCAGTAATTGAGGTGTTTTATCTCCGTTATGTGCGCCGTGAAGGTTCTCTGTACATTTTCTAGGTCAGCAATTTCACCTGCCTTGAAAGGTGCTATTAGTGTGCAGCAATATTCCAGCCTAGATAGAACAAGTGACCTGAAGAGTGTCATCATGGGCTTGGCCTCCCTAGTTTTGAAGGTTCTCATTATCCATCCTGTCATTTTTCTAGCAGCTGCAATTGATACGTTATGGTCCTTCAAGGTGAGATCCTCCGACATGATCACTCCCAGGTCTTTGACGTTCGTCTTTCGCTCTTTTTTGTGACCAGAATTTGTTTTGTACTCTGATGAAGATTTAATTTCCTCGTGTTTACCATATCGGAGTAATTGAAATTTCTCATCGTTGAACTTCATATTGTTTTCTGCAGCCCACTGAAAGATTTGATTGATGTCCGCCTGGAGCCTTGCAGTGTCTGCAATGGAAGACACTGTCATGCAGATTCGAGTGTCATCTGCAAAGGAAGACACGGTGCTGTGGCTGACATCCTTGTCTATGTCAGATATGAGGATGAGGAACAAGATGGGAGCGAGTACTGTGCCTTGTGGAACAGAGATTTTCACCGTAGCTGCCTCGGACTTTACTCTACTGACTACTACTCTCTGTGTTCTGTTAGTGAGGAAATTATAGATCCAGCGACCGACTTTTCCTGTCATTCCTTTAGCACGCATTTTGTGCGCCATTACGCCATGGTCACACTTGTCGAAGGCTTTTGCAAAGTCTGTATATATTACATCTGCATTCTTTTTGTCTTCTAGTGCATCTAGGACCTTGTCGTAGTGATCCAATAGTTGAGGCAGACAGGAGCGACCTGTTCTAAACCCATGTTGCCCTGGGTTGTGTAACTGATGGGTTTCTAGATGGGTGGTGATCTTGCTTCTTAGGACCCTTTCAAAGATTTTTATGATATGGGATGTTAGTGCTATCGGTCTGTAGTTCTTTGCTATTGCTTTACTGCCCCCTTTGTGGAGTGGGGCTATGTCTGTTGTTTTTAGTAACTGTGGGATGACCCCCGTGTCCATGCTCCCTCTCCATAGGATGGAAAAGGCTCGTGATAGGGGCTTCTTGCAGTTCTTGATGAACACGGAGTTCCACGAGTCTGGCCCTGGGGCAGAGTGCATGGGCATGTCATTTATCACCTGTTCGAAGTCATTTGGCATCAGGATAACATCGGATAGGCTTGTGTTAACCAAATTCTGTGGCTCTCCCATAAAAAATTAATTTTGATCTTCGACTCTCAGTCTGGTTAGCGGCTTGCTAAAAACTGAATCATATTGGGACTTGAGTAGCTCACTCATTTCCTTGCTGTCATCTGTGTAGGACCCATCTTGTTTAAGCAGAGGACCAATACTGGACGTTGTTCTCGACTTTGATTTGGCATAGGAGAAGAAATACTTTGGGTTTCTTTCGATTTCATTTATGGCTTTTAGTTCTTCCCACGATTCCTGACTCCTATAAGATTCCTTTAGCTTAAGTTCGATGCTTGCTATTTCTCTGACCAGTGTCTCCCTACGCATTTCAGATATATTGACTTTTTTTAGCCGCTCTGTTACTCTTTTCCGTCGCCTGTAAAGGGAGCACCTGTCTCTTTCTATTTTACATCTACTCCTTTATCTTAGAGGAATAAGCCTTGTGCATACATCGAGTGCTACCAAGTTAATCTGTTCTAGGCATAAGTTGGGGTCTGCGTTGCTTAGCATATCTTCCCAGCTTATATCGGTTAGGACTTGGTTTACTTGGTCCCACTTTATGCTTTGGTTATTGAAGTTGAATTTGGTGAATGCTCCCTCCTGACTAATCTCATTATGTCGGTCTGGGGCTCCACGCATACATGTCTGAACCTCGATTACCTGAAGTTTACCTGGAGAGAGTTCTGGGGGTCAACGCCCCCGCGGCCCGGTCTGAGACCAGGCCTCCTGGTGGATCAGAGCCTGATCAACCAGGCTGTTGCTGCTGGCTGCACGCAAACCAACATACGAGCCACAGCCCGGCTGATCCGGAACTGACTTTAGGTGCTTGTCCAGTGCCAGCTTGAAGACTGCCAGGGGTCTGTTGGTAATCCCCCTTATGTGTGCTGGGAGGCAGTTGAACAGTCTCGGGCCCCTGACACTTATTGTATGGTCTCTTAACGTGCTAGTGACCCCCCTGTTTTTCATTGGGGGGATGGTGCATCGTCTCCCAAGTCTTTTGCTTTCGTAGGGGGTGATTTCGTGTGCAAGTTCGGTACTAGTCCCTCTAGGATTTTCCAGGTGAATATAATCATGTATCTCTCCCTCCTGCGTTCCGGGGAATACGGGTTTAGGAACCTCAAGCGCTCCCAATAATTGAGGTGTTTTTTTCTCCGTTATGCGCGCCGTGAAAGTTCTCTGTACATTTTCTAGGTCGGGAATTTCACCTGCCTTGAAAAAGGGGCTGTTAGTGTGCAGCAATACTCCAGCCTAGATAGAACCAAATGACCTGAAGAGTGTCCCTCATGGGCTTTGCCTCCCTAGTTTGAAGGTTCTCATTATCCATCCTGTCATTTTTCTGCAGATGCATTGATACAATGTTTTTGGTCCTTGAAGGGGAATCCCCGACATGATCACTCCCAGGTCTTTGACGTTGGTGTTTCGCTCTATTTTGTGGCCAGAATTTTGTTTTGTACCTGATGAAGATTTAATTTCTCATGTTACCATATCTGAGTAATTGAAATTTCTCATCGTTGAACTTCATATTGTTTTCTGCAGCCCAATGAAAGATTTGGTTGGGTGTCTGCCTGGAGCTTTGCAGTGTCCCGCAAGGAAGACACTGTCATGCAGATTCTGGTGTCATCTGCAAAGGAAGACACGGTTTCTGTGGCTGACATCCTTGTCTATGTCGATATAAGGAAAGAGGAACAAGATGGGAGCGAGTACTGTGCCTTGTGGAACAGAGCTTTTCACCGTAGCTGCCTCGGACTTTACTCTGTTGACGACTACTCTCTGTGTTCTGTTGTGAGGAAATTATAGATCCATCGACCGACTTTTCCTGTTATTCCTTTAGCACGCATTTTTGCGCTATTAGCCATGGTCACACTGTCGAAGGCTTTTGCAAAGTCTGTATATATTACATCTTTCATTCTTTTTTGTCTTCTAGTGCATTTTGGACCTTGTCGTAGTGGTCCAATAGTTGAGACAGACAGGGGCGAACCCGTTCAAACCCATGTTGCCCTGGGGGTGTACTGATGGGTTTCTAGATGCGTGGTGATCTTGCTTCTTAGGACCCTTTCAAAGATTTTATGATATGGGATGTTATGCTATTGGTCTGTAGTTCTTTGCTGTTCTTTACTGCCCCCTTTGTGGGGTGGGGCTATGTCTGTTGTTTTTAGTAACTGTGGGACGACCCCCGTGTCCATGCTCCCTCTCCATAGGATGGAAAAGGCTCGTGATAGGGGCTTCTTGCAGTTCTTGATGAACACAGAGTTCCATGAGTCTGGCCCTGGGGCAGAGTGCATGGGCATGTCATTTATCGCCTGTTCGAAGTCATTTGGGGTCAGGATAACATCGGATAGGCTTGTGTTAATCAAATTTTGTGGCTCTCTCATAAAAAATTCATTTTGATCTTCGACTCTCAGTCTGGTTAGCGGCTTGCTAAAAACTGAGTCATATTGGGACTTGAGTAGCTCACTCATTTCCTTGTTGTCATCTGTGTAGGACCCATTTTGTTTAAGTAGGGCCCAATACTGGACGTTGTTCTCGATTTTGATTTGGCATAGGAGAAGAAATACTTTGGGTTTCTTTCGATTTCATTTATGGCTTTTAGTTCTTCCCGCAATTCCTGACTCCTAAAGGATTCTTTTAGCTTAAGTTCGATGCTTGCTATTTCTCTGACCAGTGTCTCCCTACGCATTTCAGATATATTGACCTCTTTTAGCCGCTCTGTTATTCTTTTCCGTCGCCTGTAAAGGGAGCGCCTGTCTCTTTCTGTTTTACATCTACTCCTCCTTTTTCTTAGAGGAATAAGCCTTGTGCATACATCGAGTGCTACCGAGTTAATCTGTTCTAGGCATAAGTTGGGGTCTGTGTTGCTTAGTATATCTTCCCAGCTTATATCGTTAGGACTTGGTTTACTTGGTCCCACTTTATGTTTTTGTTATTGAAGTTGAATTTGGTGAATGCTCCCTCGTGACTAATCTCCTTATGTCGGTCTGGGGCTCCGCGCATACATGACTGAACCTCAATTATGTTGTGATCTGAGTATATTGTTTTTGATATGGTGATATTTCTTATCAGATCATCATTGTTAGTGAAGATGAGGTCTAGTGTATTCTCCAGTCTAGTAGGCTCTATTATTTGCTGTTTAAATTGAATTTTGTGCAGAGATTTAAAAGCTCGCGTGAGTGTGAGTTTTCATCAGAGCTGCCTCCTGGTGTTATTACTGCAACAATATTATTTGCTATATTCCTCCATTTTAGGTGCCTTAAGTTGAAATCCCCCAGAGCAAGATGTTGGGTGCAGGAGCTGGAAGGTTTTCCAGACAGTGGTCAATTTTTAACAGCTGTTCCTGGAATTGCTGGGATGTTGCATCCGGAGGCTTGTAGACTATCACAATGACTAGGTTTTGGTTCTCGACCTTTACTGCTAAAACTTCCACTACATCATTTGAGGCATTAGCAGTTCTGTGCAAACAAGTGACTCTGCAATGTACAGGCCAACCCCCCCCTTTTGCCTGTTCACTCTGTCACATCTGTATAGGTTGTAACCTGGGATCCATATTTCGTTGTCCAAGTGATCCTTTATGTGGGTCTCAGTGAAAGCCGCGAACATTGCCTTTGCCTCTGCAAGCAGTCCACGGATGAAAGGTATTTTGTTGTTTGTTGCTGGCTTTAGACCCTGTATATTTGCAAAGAAGAATGTCATCAGACTGGTGGTATTGTTGGTACTGGGGGGGGGGATTTTTTTTTTCCGGCATTAGTATCTGTATCTGTTGGTTTGGAGTGGAGGCCATCGACTGTGGTTCCACTCTAGGAATGACTGGATTTGGTGTACGATTTCTGCCATTTCCTGCCAGTTTTTTTTCCTTCCTGGCACTAAAAAACCTCTCCCTCTTGAGTGGCTGTAGCTACCCAGGTTTTCCCATGGCCTGGATGTTTTGTATCTTTTTGTCCCCTTTAGATGGTGTGCCTGGCAATTTAAGTTATAGCACAGTCTTTCCTGTACTGAATAGGTACACAGTTTCAGGGTGAAAAAAGCTTACAGGAAGGGAGTTTGCATTTTCCTGTTGTCATATGGGCACGGCATTTTCTAGGGTGGTCATAGTTGCATGTCCCGTCTGTTTTTCCAGATTTCCCATGTCTGCAGATACCAAGTGCATAGTATGTGCACAGGCTTGGTTTCCGTTTGCCTTGGGTTTCTGTGACTGTATTCCCTGTTGGTTGCATGTTTACCTGTCTTATTCCTATCCTCACTAGCACCAACAATGGAGCTCCCACCAGTTGTTTTTTTGGGAATTATCCTCACTATTGCTAGTGGAGTCCTCTTGTTTGCTATTCCTGTGTATTTCCTAGTTTGCAATATTGTTTTATCTAATCTTTGACTACACTTGTTTTCCCCACTAACGGCTTCCTGTTCCCCTATGAGGTCATTTTATATGCATTCCTTCATGCGTATAATTCCCGACTACCTGGACAAAATCTCCAGCTTCACCACTACTGTCTCCCAGGACAGCACCTCCAGCTTCACCATTACTGTCTCCCAGGACAGCACCTCTAGCTTCACCATTACTGTCTCCCAGGACAGCACTATCAGCCCCACATTTACTGACTACCAGGACATCACCTCCAGCCTAACAGTTTCTGACTACATGGCCAGTATCAAGGGCAGTACCATTCAGCCCAGACTTTTTATGTTTCCACCTGTTGTAGAAAGCTTCCAGGTTTTCTATGAAAGCAGCTTTGATGTTATCCTCTTTTAATACCCTTGTGATTTTAGTCCACAGATTTATCTCATTTGGGCATACCCAAAAACACTTCCCTGTTTTAATACTGCTAGTAGCTAGTTCTAGGATATCTGCACAAGGGGCGTGACACCAATTTCCACAAAAATGACAATTTATCCATGTGGAAGCCCGTTTGTTTGACTGCAGACTACACACAGCTTCATAATGATTTGAATGGTTAATTACTGTAATTCTACTAGCAACCTCTTGAATACTCTATTAATAACCTCCTTAAATGAAGCTCTAGCTATTTGTATTTCTATTTCTAACTGTACTTGTATATTGGACAGCTTACCGTGTACGTTCCTGATTTATATTTGTTGTTTGGGTTTGATAAGGGCGCCTACAACCCCATCTGTTTACAGTCTGCTTTATTGTCCAACGAATCCGTTTGAAACCAGTCAAGGGTTCGGACCAGTCAAGGGTTCGGACCAGTCGAGGGTTCGGACCAGTCGAGGGTTCGGAACAAGTCTGATCTGATCAGTGGGTCACTTATTTAAAACATACTGGTCGGTGATTTGGGCTAACACATGAAGGATCTACTGGAAATTATCTACCCGAGTAATATGTGATTTGATTGATACAAAAGTATAACTTGCGTGTTGAAGAACCGGTGATTGCTGGCAGCTCCTACAGTGACAAACGGTCGAGCCTCAACCCTTGTTTATCAATTGCTGTATCTAGCTTTTCTAGTTTTTTTTCGTCTCCACCACAATAAATGCTATATTATCACTATAGTTGACTGGTGGAAATTTTGGAGGAAGAACACTTTTTCTGTAGTAATAATTGCTTCTCGTTGTGTATATTGCGACCGCTGGTAACTACAGGTTATATGAAATTCACAGTATACGTCTGGTATTTCAAGAAAAAATAAACTAATGAAAGTCACTCCACTCCACTAAGTACCATTATAATACTGGTTAGTTGCTACTACAACACTGTATTCTGCTATTCACTGGTATCACTAGATTATATGCGTGTACACTAGCAGGCCAGGAAGATTATTAAAACAGCGAACCTGTGGTAATTTTCTCGCGACTTCTGGCACCTGCCTCTATAGGCTTATCACTTCATTTACAAATTCACCTGTTTTCAAATGACACTTTAGCCTTTATCATCTATATACTAGGGAGCCACTGTAGTATACACTATACACTGTGTATACACAATGTTATCCGGGAGACTTTCTTTCCTCTGACAAAGAAAAGTTCTATTATTATTATTTTGCACACGGCACACAGCCCTATGATTCCCCTGTGGCAGTAAACTCTGCTAGGTAGTGCACACTAATTCTCCTTTTTTGACTCAATATATAATGTTTTCCGCCCAAGATTGGTTCCAGGCGCTAGAGGGATGTATCGTATAGGATTGATGGCACAAATTAAAGTTCTAGCACGTAAGAGCAACCGTGAAAACACGAGAAAACCCGGAGCACAACGAGGCACGCTGAGCTCGTGATAGGGGCTTCTTGCAGTTCTTCCAGGAGTAGTCTGTGAAGAGAGTTGGGTCCTGTGTCATAGTTGCCAATATCCGACTTCTCAGTGGGTTCCTTGCTGCTGGTGCAGAATCATGGCTACTTTGTAGGCATTTATTTATCTTACTCTGTCAGCCAGGGAAGGAAGCCTGCTCTCAAATCTGAGACATAATGTGTTGGTCCAGATGGGGGCCCCAAGCATAGTTCTTATCACCTGGCTTTGTACGACCTCCATCCTTTGCCTGCCAGTGCACTGTAGTCAATGAGCAAGCGCACAACTTGTATATAGTACAAGCAAAGTACTTCTTTGCTCACCTCTGCACGGTGCCTCCTCATGGCTCTCATGGCACTGAGTTTGAGTAGAGCACGGGATCTGATATACTCGGCCTGTTTCTGAAAGGTCAACTTTTTATCAATGTAGATTCCCAAGTATAGGTAGGAGCCTGTCCACTCAAGTTCTATATCCTGAATACATAATCTATTCACAGGATCTGGTCCCTTGAACATGATTGAAAGAGATTTCTCAGCAGAGATCTTGAGGCCTAGTTTCTTGCAAGACTGTGTTATTAGGTCCAAAGCTCTCTGGGCCTGTCACTCCAGATTGCCTTTCCCATTCACTACAAGTGCAAGATCATCAGCATAGCTGAGAAGCTGTGTACCACTATGAAAGGGAAGCTCACAAGTTCCTGCATAAGGATGTTAAACAGGGTAGGACTGAGCACAACTCCTTGTGGCGTGCCATTTTCCAGGGTTTTAAAGGAAGAGTAATGCCCCTGAAAGCTGACACAGGCCTGCCTGTCCCTAAGGTAGGACTCTATCCAGGCCAGGAGATGTCCTTTGATTCTTTTCTGAGCTAGTATTACTAGAATTGCTGTGGGGCTGGCTAGCTCAAATGCCTTCTCAAGGTCGAGGTAGATGATGATACTAGGTTTCTTGTTACTATCAGCAATCTGGCTTAGAAGGGTGGTTATGCACTCTGCTATACCCACTCCTTTGGTGAAGCCAAACATGTGATGATGAGGTGGCCCAAGTTCCATAGTAGGTGGTTTAACACCATCCTCTCAGCAGTCTTGGCTAAACAGCTGGTCAGCGATATGGGTCTCATACTGCCTGGGTCCTTGGGCTTTGGAATTGGTGCAATGGTAGACTTTTTTCAAGCTGCTGGGAGTGTCCCGGCCCTCCATGACTTGTTAATGACGTCTAGTATAGCCTCCCATCCACTTTGACCAGCCCGTGCAATCATGGAGTATATGACACCATCAATGCCCAGGACAGTGTCACCTGTGTTCTTAATGGCACGTCAAAGTTCCAAGTCCGTGAGGTCTTCATCAGTCACATCTTCAGGCTCACATGCAGCTTGTATAATTAACTGGCTCTGTGGCAGAAGATACATCTGTAAATTCCGGAGGTGGTACAAGAATGGTATACAATACCGACAAGATGAAATTAAGATATGTACAACATCTGGGAATCTTTACTGTAGACGTTTTGCCATCCAGTGGCTTTATCAATACAAATTCCAGGACATAATTTGAAGACAGTAGAACTATATACAGAAGGTAATCAGTACCTCAGCCTTGGAGATGGTGCGAAGAGTTCCATAGTCATGCAGGTTCTGGAGCAGAGGCAAGGAGCCTGGCGCTTATATACTAAAGTCAGGTGGCAAGGGGGACGTGTAGCAGATGAGGGCATAGTCTCGGGTAGGCGGGATTTCCCAGTGAAAGTAGGTCCTACCAAGAGATGGGTTAGTTGTAGTAGTAGTTGTCATAGCCATGAAGAAGGTTAGGTACATGTCCTCAGAATCAAGATTCCATGATGTTACAGTGCCTGACAAGTTGTACAGGAATGGTATACAATACTGACAAGATAAATTAAGACACATGTACAACATCTGGGTATACCACCTCTCGGGGCATCGAGGGTTCCAGGCATGGTGTTTCTGCCTGCAATTCGGTCATCGTGGAGTGGGTGGTGATGCATTCTTCAACTTGGTGATGCAGTCCTCGGTAGGGTGGCGCTGGCTACAGACACCGTAGATTATTCTGTTGGGACAGAGTACACCCAGGTGTCCATAACGCTGGTACTTGAAACAGCAAACTGGTTCTGCTGTGAAGGCCCTGACATCGTACCTGCCCCAAGAAACGAGGTCCATCTGGGATGGCAGTGGTCCCACATGCTGAATTAGGACCTGCTGGGTTGGTGCGTTAATTGCCATCTTTGCCTTGAGACAATGAGCTGACACCACACTGGGGTGAGCTCCTATTGCCTTGATGGGCATAAAACCCTGTATGTGACATTCAGCAAGCATGTCCCGATTTTTCTTATTGAACCACGTCTCAGTTATGGGAAATACATCAATATTACCTGCACTAACAACTGACCTCAACTCATCCATCTTATTTCTAGCACTACGACTATTCGTGTACTATATATTTAAAGACCCTCCTTTCTCTTTACCCTTCCTGCTTCTTTCTGTTTTTCCGCTATACCTATTACTGTCCTTGTTATTGTTAAGATTTATATCGCAGCCTAAATCCATATTTCGACACTCATTATTTTCCATTTCTAAACCCATACTAACTAATCCTAGTTTAAGGTCCTAACAACACCCTCAACTGAGCTAGCAAGAAAACCCACACCTGGTCTGGATAAGTGAACCCCATCCCTGGCATACATGTCATTTTGGCCATAGAAGTGGTCCCAGTTGTCAATGAATGGTACTGCATTGTCCTTACAATGTTTGTCCAGCCAACAATTAATACCAGTTGCTCTGGACAACCATTCATTTCCAACACCCCTTCTTGGCAAAATGCCACATATAACAGGGCACCCCTCTTCTTCCTAATTATGTCTATTGCTGTCCAGTACCTTCTAACTAAATCCTCACTTCTATGCTTGCCTACATCATTGCTTCCAGCACTGAGGCATATAATAGGATTGATCCCATTACCGTTCATGATGTTGTCAAGCCGGCTAACAATATCCTCCATCCCAGCCCCAAGAAAGCAAATGCTCTGTCTCCTACTCCTATCCTTCAAGCAGAAGGCCCTATCCATACATCTAACTTGGCTATCCCCAACAACGTTTTTACCTTCCTTGGTGTTGTTCGTCATGATGTTCCCAGTAGTCCACTCACATTCATTGGGCAGCACGAAGAATGCATTCGATGTTTCCACAACAGTTTCCACAGCAGTCTCCTTCTTCTTCATCGTTTCTACCTTTCCATTCGTCTTCTTGATCTTCAACTTCGTTCCATGAAATCTGGCCAATGCCCAGGTTCCCTTCTTGACCTGAGGACTCACAACAGGACTACTACGAATCTTCTTGTTTTCCTCCGTCAGTCGCCATGCCTCAAGCTTTGCTACCATCAGTTCCTCCTTAAGCTGCTGGTAAAGTTGCTCAATGGAGGACATCTTGGTTCAGTCCACAGGGAGTACACTAGATACATCCTCACTCAAGTACACTAGACTATGGAACAGAACCAGAACCAGAACCAGACTATGGAACAGAACTCTTCTCCAGACTGAGGGACTGACAAAATAAAATTTACGTCTTCAAGGGTGATGGACTGATTACATCGTCTTCACATCTCTACTGCTACTGCCTACTTTCGTTACTTGACTGAAGAATCCTACTTCAAAGGCGAAAACATTCCGGAATAAAGATGCCTAACTGTTGCGCATGTGTTTTACTTACTAACCTGTCGGTATTGTATACCATCTTGATATTCAGGCTGTAACCGCTGGTCGCACGCAAACAGTAACAGCCTGCTTGATCAGGCTCTAATCCACCACGAGGCCTGGTCACGGACCGGGCCGCGGGGGGCATTGTCCCCGAAACCCTCTCCAGGTATAGTCAAACACACAAACATGCACACACTCAAACACACAAACATGCAGTCAATGACATGTCAGAGACCACCTATGATAAACTGATAAAAATTGGTTGGTTTTCCTTAAAGTTTATCACAATAGCGCTGACAAGTGTTCTTGCTCTGATAACAACAATCACACTGTCCTTGCTCTGATTACAACAATCACACTGTCCTTGCTCTGATAACAACAATCACACTGTCCTTGCTCTGATAACAACAATCACACTGTCCTTGCTCTGATAACAACAATCACACTGTCCTTGCTCTGATAACAATCACACTGTCCTTGCTCTGATAACAACAGTCACACTGTCATTGCTCTGATAACAACAATCACACTGTCCTTGCTCTGATAACAACAATCACACTATCATTGCTATGATATCAATCACACCATCCTTGCTCTGATAACAACAATCACACTGTCCTTGCTCTGATAACAATCACACTGTCCTTGTTCTGATAACAGTCACACTGTCCTTGCTCTGATAACAATCACACTGTCCTTGCTCTGATAACAACAATCACACTGTCCTTGCTCTGATAACAATCACACCATCCTTGCTATGATAACAATCACACTGTCCTTGCTCTGATAACAATCACACTGTCCTTGCTCTGAAAACAACAATCACACTGTCCTTGCTCTGATAACAGTCACACTGTCCTTGCTCTGATAACAACAATCACACTGTCCTTGCTCTGATAACAACAATCACACTATTATTGCTCTGATAACAATCACACCATCCTTGCTCTGATAACAACAATCACACTATCCTTGCTCTGATAACAACAGTCACACTGTTCTTGCTCTGATAACAATCACACTGTCCTTGCTCTGATAACAATCACACTGTCATTGCTCTGATAACAATCACACCATCCTTGCTCTGATAACAATCACACTGTTCTTGCTCTGATAACAACAGTCACACTGTTCTTGCTCTGATAACAATCACACTGTCCTTGCTCTGATAACAATCACACTGTCATTGCTCTGATAACAATCACACCATCCTTGCTCTGATAACAACAATCACACTGTCCTTGCTCTGATAACAATCACACTGTCCTTGTTCTGATAACAGTCACACTGTCCTTGCTCTGATAACAACAATCACACTGTCCTTGCTCTGATAACAATCACACCATCCTTGCTATGATAACAATCACACTGTCCTTGCTCTGATAACAATCACACTGTCCTTGCTCTGATAACAATCACACTGTCCTTGCTCTGATAACAATCACACTGTCCTCGCTCTGATAACAACAGTCACACTGTCCTTGCCCTGATAACAACAATCACACTGTCCTTGCTCTGATAACAGTCACACTGTCCTTGCTCTGATAACAACAATCATACTGTCCTTGCTATGATAACAACAATCACACTGTTATTGCTCTGATAACAATCACACCATCCTTGCTCTGATAACAACAATCACACTGTCCTTGCTCTGATAACAACAGTCACACTGTCCTTGCTCTGATAACAATCACACTGTCCTTGCTCTGATAACAATCACACTGTCATTGCTCAGATAACAATCACACCATCCTTGCTCTGATAACAATCACACTGTCCTTGCTCTGATAACAATCACACTGTCCTTGTTCTGATAACAGTCACACTGTCCTTGCTCTGATAACAACAATCACACTGTCCTTGCTCTGATAACAATCACACCATCCTTGCTATGATAACAATCACACTGTCCATGCTCTGATAACAACAATCACACTGTCCTTGCTCTGATAACAATCACACTGTCCTTGCTCTCATAACAACAGTCACACTGTCCTTGCCCTGATAACAACAATCACACTGTCCTTGCTCTGATAACAATCACACCGTCCTTGCTATGATAACAATCACACTGTCCTTGCTCCGATAACAACAATCACACTGTCCTTGCTCTGATAACAATCACACTGTCCTTGCTCTGATAACAGTCACACTGTCCTTGCTCTGATAACAATCACACTGTCCTTGCTCTGATAACAATCACACTGTCATTGCTCTGATAACAATCACACCATCCTTGCTCTGATAACAACAATCACACTGTCCTTGCTCTGATAACAATCACACTGTCCTTGTTCTGATAACAATCACACTGTCCTTGCTCTGATAACAACAATCACACTGTCCTTGCTCTGATAACAATCACACCATCCTTGCTATGATAACAATCACACTGTCCTTGCTCTGATAACAACAATCACACTGTCCTTGCTCTGATAACAATCACACTGTCCTTGCTCTCATAACAACAGTCACACTGTCCTTGCCCTGATAACAACAATCACACTGTCCTTGCTCTGATAACAATCACACCGTCCTTGCTATGATAACAATCACACTGTCCTTGCTCCGATAACAACAATCACACTGTCCTTGCTCTGATAACAATCACAATGTCCTTACTCTGATAACAATCATACTGTCCTTGCTCTGATAACAACAATCACATTGTCCTTGCTCTGATAACATTCACACCATACTTGCTCTGATAACAACAATCACACTGTCCTTGCCCTGATAACAATCACACTGTCCTTGCTCTGATAAACACAAGGTTCTTGCTCTGATAACAATCATACTGTCCTTGCTCTGATAACAACACTCACATTGTCCTTGCTCTGATAACAATCACACCATCCTTGCTCTGATAACAATCATACTGTCCATGCTCTGATAACAATCATACTATCCTTGCTCTGATAACAGTCACACTGTCCTTGCTCTGATAACAACACTCACACTGTCCTTGCTCTGATAAGAACAATCACACTGTCCTTGCTCTGATAACAACAATCACACTGTCATTGCTCTGATAACAATCCTACTGTCCTTGCTCTGATAACAACAATCACACTGTCCTTGCACTGATAACAATCACACTGTCCTTGCTCTGATAACAATCACACAGTCCTTGCTCTGATAACAATCACTCTGTCCTTGCTCTGATAAAAATCACACTGTCCTTGCACTGATAACAATCACACTGCCCTTGCTCTGAAAACAACCACACCGTCCTTGCTATGATAACAATCACACCATCCTTGCTCTGATAACAATCACACTATCCTTGCTCTGATAACACTCACACTGCCCTTGCTCTGATAACAACAATCACACCATCCTTGCTATGATAACACTCACACTGTCCTTGTTCTGATAACACTCACACTGTCCTTGCTATGATAACAATCACACTGTCCTTGCTCCGATAACAACAATCATACTGTCTTTGCTCTGATAACAACAATCACACTGTCCTTGCTCTGATAACAACAACCACACTGTTCTTGCTCTGATAACAACAATCACACTGTCCTTGCTCTGATAACATACTGTCCTTGCTCTGATAACAACAATCACACTGTCCTTGCTCTGATAACAACAATCATACTGTCCTTGCTCTGATAACAATCACACTGCCCTTGCTCTGATAACAATAATCACACTGTTCTTGCTCTGCTAACAACAATCACACTGTCCTTGCTCTGATAACAATCACACTGTCCTTGCTCTGATAACAATCACACTGTCCCTGCTCTGATAACAATCACACCGTCCTTACTCTGATAACAATCACACTGTCCTTGCTCTGATAACAATCACACCATCCTTGCTCTGACAACAATCACACCATCCTTGCTCTGGTAACACTCACACTGTCCTTGCTCTGATAACAATCAAACTGTCCTTGCTCTGATAACAACACACACTGTCCTTGCTCTGATAACAATCAAACTGTCCTTGCACTGATAACAACACTCACACTGTCCTTGCTCTGATAACAACAGTCACACTGTCCTTGCTCTGATAACAATCCCACTGTCCTTGCTCTGATAACAACAATCATACTCTCCTTGCTCTGATAACAACAATCACACTGTCCTTGCTCTGATAACAACAAACTGTCCTTGCTCTAATAACAACAATCACACTGTCCTTGCTCTGATAACAATAATCACATTGTTCTTGCTCTGATAACAATCACACTGTCCCTGCTCTGATAACAATCACACTGTCCTTGCTCTGATAACAATCACACCATCCTTGCTCTGATAACAATCACACTGTCCTTGCTCTGATAACAACCACACCGTCCTTGCTCTAATAATCACACCATCCTTGCTCTGATAACACTCACACTGTCCTTGCTCTGATAACAATCACACCATCCTTGCTATGATAAAACTCACACTGTCCTTGTTCTGATAACACTCACACTGTCCTTGGTCTGATAACAACAATCACTCTGTCCTTGCTCTGATAACAATCATACTGTCCTTGCTCTGATAACAACAATCACACTGTCCTTGCTCTGATAACAATAATCACACTGTCCTTGCTCTGATAACAATCACACTGTCCTTGCTCTGATAACAATCATACTGTCCTTGCTGATAACAACAATCATACTGTCCTTGCTCTGATAACAACAATCACACTGTCCTTGCTCTGATAACAATCACACTGTCCTTGCTCTGATAACAACAATCACAGTCCTTGCTCTGATAACAACAATCATACTGTCCTTGCTCTGATAACAACAATCACACTGTCCTTGCTCTGATAACAACAATCATACTGTCCTTGCTCTGATAACAATCACACTGTAATTGCTATGATAACAATAATCACACTGTTCTTGCTCTGATAACAACAATCATACTGTCCTTGCTCTGATAACAACACTCACATTGTCCTTGCTCTGATAAGAATCACACCATCCTTGCTCTGATAACAATCATACTGTCCTTGCTCTGATAACAATCATACTATCCCTGCTCTGATAACAGTCACACTGTCCTTGCTCTGATAACAACACTCACACTGTCCTTGCTCTGATAACAACAATCACACTGTCCTTGCTCTGATAACAACAATCACACTGTCCTTGCTCTGATAACAACAATCACACTGTCATTGCTCTGATAACAATCCTACTGTTCTTGCTCTGATAACAACAATCACACTGTCCTTGCACTGATAACAATCACACTGTAATTGCTCTGATAACAATCACACCGTCCTTGCTCTGATAACAATCACTCTGTCCTTGCTCTGATAACAATCACACTGTCCTTGCTCTGATAACAATCACACTGTCCTTGCTCTGATAACAACAATCATACTGTCCTTGCTGATAACAACAATCACACTGCCCTTGCTCTGATAACAACCACACCGTCCTTGCTCTGATAACAATCACACCATCCTTGCTCTGATAACAATCACACTATCCTTGCTCTGATAACACTCACACTGTCCTTGCTCTGATAACAACAATCACACCATCCTTGCTACGATAACACTCACACTGTCCTTGTTCTGATAACACTCACACTGTCCTTGCTATGATAACAAAAATCACACTGTCCTTGCTCCGATAACAACAATCATACTGTCCTTGCTCTGATAACAACAATCACACTGTCCTTGCTCTGATAACAATCACACTGTCCTTGCTCTGATAACAACAATCACACTGTCCTTGCTCGGATAACAATCACACTGTCCTTGCTCTGATAACAACATACTGTCCTTGCTCTGATAACAACAATCACACTGTCCTTGCTCTGATAACAATCATACTGTCCTTGCTCTGATAACAATCACACTGCCCTTGCTCTGATAATCACACTGTTCTTGCTCTGGTAACAACAATCACACTGTCCTTGCTCTGATAACAATCACACTGTCCTTGCTCTGATAACAATCACACTGTCCTTGCTCTGATAACAATAATCACACTGTACTTGCTCTGATAACAACAATCATACTGTCCTTGCTCTGATAACAACAGTCATACTGTCCTTGCTCTGATAACAACAATCACACTGTCCTTGCTCTGATAACAATCACACTGTCCTTGCTCTGATAACAACAGTCACAGTCCTTGCTCTGATAACAACAATCATACTGTCCTTGCTCTGATAACAACAATCACACTGTCCTTGCTATGATAACAACAATTATACTGTCCTTGCTCTGATAACAATCACACTGTCCTTGCTATGATAACAATAATCACACTGTTCTTGCTCTGATAACAACAATCATACTGTCCTTGCTCTGATAACAACACTCACATTGTCCTTGCTCTGATAACAATCACACCATCCTTGCTCTGATAACAATCATACTGTCCTTGCTCTGATAACAATCATACTATCCTTGCTCTGATAACAGTCACACTGTCCTTGCTCTGATAACAACATACTGTCCTTGCTCTGATAACAACAATCACACTGTCCTTGCTCTGATAACAATCATACTGTCTTTGCTCTGATAACAACCACACTGCCCTTGCTCTGATAACAATAATCACACTGTTCTTGCTCTGGTAACAACAATCACACTGTCCTTGCTCTGATAACAATCACACTGTCCTTGCTCTGATAACAATCACACTGTCCCTGCTCTGATAACAATCACACCGTCCTTACTCTGATAACAATCACACTGTCCTTGCTCTGATAACAATCACACCATCCTTGCTCTGACAACAATCACACCATCCTTGCTCTGGTAACACTCACACTGTCCTTGCTCTGATAACAATCAAACTGTCCTTGGTCTGATAACAACAATCACACTGTCCTTGCTCTGATAACAACAATCATACTGTCCTTGCTCTGATAACAATCACACTGTCCTTGTTCTGATAACAATAATCACACTGTTCTTGCTCTGATAACAATCACACTGTCCTTTCTCTGATAACAACAATCACAGTCCTTGCTCTGATAACAACAATCATACTGTCCTTGCTCTGATAACAATCACACTGTGCTTGCTCTGATAACAACAATCATACTGTCCTTGCTCTGATAACAATCACACTGTCCTTGCTATGATAACAATAATCACACTGTTCTTGCTCTGATAACAATCACACTGTCCTTGCTCTGATAACAATCACACTGTCCTTGCTCTGATAACAATCATACTGTCCCTGCTCTGATAACAATCACACCATCCTTACTCTGATAACAATCACACTGTCCTTGCTCTGATAACAATCACTCTCCAAGATACGATACTATGTGCCGCAAAATGCCCTTCTCACACTATACCACTCACTTATTTATCCATACCTCACCTATGCTATTTGTGCTTGGGGATCAACTGCAGCAACACACCTAAAGCCAATAATAACCCAACAAAAAGCTGCAGTAAGAATAATCACTAAATCCCATCCCTGGCAACACCCCCCCCCCCCACTCTTCATAGACCTAAACTTACTCCCAGTTCAGTACATCCACACTTACTACTGTGCAATCTACATCTACAGGGCCTTAAACTCTAATATCAACCTTGACCTAAAACGCTTTCTTGATAGTTGTGACAGAACCCACAGGCATAACACCAGACACAAACATCTCTATGCCATTCCCCGTGTCCGACTAAACCTTTACAAAAATTCAATGTATGTCAAAGGCCCTAAAATCTGGAATACCCTAACCTGAGAACTCTAGAACTGCAGACACATTCATCACCTTCAAAAACTACCATTAGAAAACATCTTATCTCCCTGATACACCCCGTCAAATAACTACACGAATACCACCTGGTGGTTCACAATTACACTCACTCACTCATTTGACCATAAACAGAAATATTAATCTCAATCTTAAAATAATGAATCCTGTGATACTCCAATACTGAAACTATGTACTGTGCCAAAACAAAAGCATTCACATTGCTAAACTCACAAACTAGTATTTAGTCACTTAGCCATAATACCAACTTACCTCATAATTTGTAATATTTTACAATTAAGAATAAAACTAAGTCTGCCCGAAATGCCTAGCCATGCTAAGCGTTCTAGTGGTACACTCTGTAATCACTATTTTACTACATGTAAACCACACAATAACCAAATTTCTGTAAACTCAGCATTGTAATCCTTATAGAGAATAAACTTTGAATTTGAATTTGAATTGAATCCTTGCTCTGATAACAGCAATCACACCATCATTGCTCTGATAACACTCACACCATCATTGCTCTGATAACACTCACATTGTCCTTGCTCTGATAACAATCAAACTGTCCTTGATCTGATAACAACACACACTGTCCTTGCTCTGATAACAATCAAACTGTCCTTGCTCTGATAACAACACTCACACTGTCCTTGCTCTGATAACAACAACCACACTGTCCTTGCTCTGATACCAATCCCACTGTCCTTGCTCTGATAACAACAATCATACTCTCCTTGCTCTGATAACAATCACACTGTCCTTGCTCTGATAACAACAATCATACTGTCCTTGCTCTGATAACAACAATCACACTGTCCTTGCTCTGATAACAATAATTTATTTATTTATTTATTTATTTATTTATTTACAATTTGAGCACACATACAGAGGTACAAAAAAATACAGATAAGAGCAGCATGCCAAAGCCACTTATACTATGCATAGCATTACGGGCTGGCTTAAAATTAACTTAAGATTAACTAAGCAATGATGAAATCTGTGATAAAACATTACTGTAAACAGATTACTATAAAGCACAAGTGAGTATTACAAAGACAGGTCATATGGTTGCATGCATTGTTGTACATTCAGTCGTATGGAGTATTCTGTTAGGTAGTGTATTTAAAAAATAATGAAGTTAGATTGGGTTTTAAGGTTTAACATTTATGTGATATAATTTGTGAGAAACATTTAAGATATACAATTTATAAGGTTCAATTATTCAGTATTTATTTGGTTTTGGGTGAGTAAGTGATCTTTGAGAAGAGACTTGAATTTATAAACAGGTAGTGTTTCTTTTATATTTACAGTAATGAATTCCAGATTTTAGGGCCTTTTATGTGCATTGATTTTTGCATAGCGTGAGATGGACACGAGGAACATCAAAGAGTGATCTGTGCCTTGTGTTTATGGTCATGTGTTCTGTTGAGGTTGGCAAGGAGATGTTTGAGAGGAGGGTTAATATCAGAGTTAAGTGTTCTATGTATGTAATAAGTGCAATAATAAGTATGGATGTTTTGTATGGTGAGTAGGTTGAGTGTTTTGAATATATTGGTGGAGTGTGCTGCCTGTAGTGAGAATTTGTTATCATTCTGACTGCAGCCTTTTGTTGGGTAATTAGTGGTCTGAGATGGTTAATTGTTGTTGAGCCCCATGCACAAATTCCATAGGTGAGATAGGGGTAAATAAGAGAGTGATAAAGGGCCAGGAGGGCTGACTGTGGAACATAGTACCGTATCTTCGATAGTATGCCTACAGTCTTGGAAATTTTCTTAGAAATTTGTTGTATATGTGTATGAAATTTGAGTCTATTATCAAGGTGGATAACAAAGAATTTTCCCTCTGTTAGCTTTGTGATAGGTGATCCGTTTATCATTATGTTAAGAGGGACATCTGTAGCTCTGTTACCAAACTGAATGAAGTAGGTTTTGTCAATGTTTAGTGTAAGTTTGTTAGTCCTCATCCAGGTAGATATTTTCTGTAATTCGGTGTTTACAGTATTGGCTAGCGTGACTGGGCTCGGGTGAGAGAAGATGTATGTAGTGTCATCTGCAAATAGTGTGGGTTTGAGTAATTGCGAAGCATTTGGAAGGTCATTTATGTATAGGAGAAAGAGAAGAGGGCCAAGGACACTTCCCTGTGGGACACCAACTGTAATTGGTTGCGCAGAAGAGTTTGCCCCATTTGCATACACATATTGGCTTCTGTTGCTGAGGTATGACTTGAGGTAGTTGAGGGAGTGCCCTCTAATACCATAGTGTGCCAATTTTACGTGGAGCAAGTCATGGTCAACTGTATCAAAAGCTTTACGTAAGTCAATGAAGATCCCCAGTGGGACTTCTTTTTTCTCTATTGCAGTGTATATATGTTCTAGCATGCGAATAATAGCATCATTAGTATTTTTATTAGGCCTGAATCCAAATTGGCAGGGGTTGAGAATGTTATGGGAAATGAGGTAGGAGTAGATTCGTTTATGAATTAATTTTTCGAAGATTTTTGAGAGAGGGTGTAAGTTGGATATTGGCCTATAGTTATTCAACTCTGCTTGGTCTCCTCCTTTGTGGATCGGGGTGACCCTTGCTATTTTGAGAACTGTAGGGAAGGTGGAGGATTCAATGGATTTGTTAAAGAGTGTTGCAATGATTGGTGATAGTACTTGTGACGCTTTTTTGTATATAAAGGGTGGTAAGGTATTTAAATCTCCTGCCTTGTTTTTTAGTGCGTTGATAA
This sequence comes from Cherax quadricarinatus, assembly GCF_026875155.1. Lineage (NCBI taxonomy): Eukaryota > Metazoa > Arthropoda > Malacostraca > Decapoda > Parastacidae > Cherax > Cherax quadricarinatus. The sequence continues at coordinate 51,219,638 of NC_069399.1, read as the reverse complement.
TAAGGGAGACTTTGTATGGGTTAGTCGGAGCTAGGAACAGTGTGTTCGAGTAGTTGCCAGTGAGGTAGTCATTTGGTGGGGTATCTGAGCTTGGGATTTTATTGGCAAGGTTTTGTCCTATAGTGGAGAAGAAATCATTGAGTCTGTTTGCTGTTTCTGTTGGTGGGAGTTGGGGTTCATCTGATTTTGCTAATTTTATTTCGCTATTTCGTGATATCTTTTTTGTTCCCAGAATTTCTGATAGGGTTTTCCAGGTCTTTTTTTATATCACCTCGTAAGTTGGATAATCTGTTCTCATAATGCAATTTTTTTGCCCTTCTTATCAGGCTGGTTAGGATTGACGAGTAACGTTTTGTTTGGTCTCTGGTTATGTGACCCATTCTGTACTGTTTTTCATATTGGTGTTTTGTATTTATGGATTTGAGAATGCTGGGTGTTAGCCAGGGACTGTTCAGTCTCTTAGCTGTCATCTGTTTAGTTTTTTTTAGGGCAGTGCTTGTTATAAAGGTATTGGGTCTTTTTTAGAAAATTATTAAAACATTCGTCAATATCTGTATAGCTTTCTAGCTCAGTGTGCCAGTCAATGTTTGTTACTGCTGTTGTGAAGTTATTAATGGCTGCCTCATTGTGAAGTCTGAAGGTGACTTTAGTAGTGTCTTGGGGTATTTTACCAAGAGTTGTTATGAGGAAAGTAGGGTAGTGGTCTGTGGTATTATCTGTAATTATGCCTGATTTTAAAGGGGATATGGTGTTGGTCCAGATGTGGTCAAGTAGGGAAACACTAGTCTCTGTAACTCTTGTAGGCTTTGTTACTGTTGGTAGCAACATGCAGTTACTCATTGTGTTTGTGAATTCAGTAACATGTGGGTCCTGGTCTTGCAGGAGATTTATATTGAAGTCACCTGAGAGTAGTAAGTGATCTTTGTTCATGCGTGCATCAGTTATCATACTTCCTAGGTTTTGACTAAATTGGCTAATGTTTGATTGTGGAATTCTGTAGATGTTTATCACTGTGAGAGGTTTTTGTAGGTATCTGGATTTGAATTTAGCTATTATATATTCCCCATGTTCATCCCTTGTGCAAGTATTAGTGATACATTCTAGTTGGTCTGAGTAGTATATAGCTGTGCCACCCCCTTGTTGGTCTGGCCTACAGTTGTGTATGGCTGTGTAACCAGGAATGGCATAGACATCTGTAGTATCAGGCTTTAGCCAGGTTTCAGTTAGTGTAATGATGGACATATTGGCATGCAAGGAATTTAGTAATGCTAGGAGGTCATCATAATGCTTGCTTAAAGATCTGATATTGTAGTTAAAGATAGTTATGTTGTTGTTGGCTCTGAGAAGTGCCTTTGATTGTTCTGCTGTGTAGTAATTACAGTAACTGTTTGAATCATTTAAGTCATTAAATAAGAGGTTGGTATCAGGATCAATGCTTGTAATCATAAGATTTGTAGTGAATCTATAGTTAGAATTAAGTAAAAAATAAAGTAAATATTCTAAAGCTAAAAAAAAAAAAAAATAGCACCTGAATTATTTAACAAATGTAAAAAATAATGGGCTAAGGTAGTTTTTTAAAGCTAAAATAAAGGAGACAATATAAAAGGGACTAAAATAATTTGTGGTGAACAAATAAAGTGATGATCAAATAATGGAGCTTGGGAATATAATAGTGGGTAGTACTTTAAAGGTAATTCTTTAAAGTTAGAATTATAATATAAAATTATAATATAAAAGGGACTAATATAAGTTGTGGTGAACAATAAAGTGGTAATCAAATAAATGAGCTTTGGAGTATAATGGCAAAATAGTGAACTTATTAACTTTAGCACCTGAGAATAGCACCTTGATTAGTTTAACAATTGCGAATATATGATCTAGGTAGTTATATAAAGCTAAAATAAAGGACAAAAAATATATAAGGGACTACAATTAAGTAATGGTAAACAAGTTAAATGGACAGATAGTCACTATGAGATAATATTGGTTTAGGAGTAAGATCTGATTTGTAATATTAAATAAGTTGAGCAGTTTATTGCACAATAAAAAGTAAAATAAAAAAATGAGGTAGTTGATACTAGCTAGCAAAAGATAGTTTTGGTACTTGCAAAAAAGTAATTGGAATATACACTAATTGCACACACAATAAAAAGTGACTAAAAAAACAAGTAGTGGTAAACAAAATTAAATGGACAGGTAAGAACAATGAATAATGGTAATGTCTTGGTTATATGATAGTAAGATGGTAGACAGGTACAAAGGATAATATAAAGGTTGGAGTTGAATATACAAACTTGAAAATTTGGCAACAAAATGTTATGGGAAGTATAAAATAATGTTTAATGTACAAAAGTAAAATTGACTGGTAGTAAATATGGTGTTTAATAAAATTTTAGTAAGTAATAATGATTACAAAAAAAGTGAAAAAGTAATGTTTATTTCATTCAATATTGCACTGGTAGTTATACTAGAGGTTATATGGCAGTACGAGGTAATTAAGAGTACTCTAAGATAGTAAATGGTATAAAACAGGTAAAGGTAATAAGACAAGTAATGGTTATTAAATTGAAATTATAGTAAGAATGATAATTATTAATTTTAGTAGGTAATATCAATTGATAGTATTTAAAAAAATATGAGGTAGTAATATGGACAGAGAAAGTATCAATTCAGCTAATGTTTAAGCAAACAATAGTAAATAAGAAAATTACATAAGGTGACTTCTGCTTACTAGTAAAATCACTTAATGAGGTAGTTGATTATTTATATACTAAGAGATTGTAAAATTTGAAATTTGAAACAATAATTGAGCAAAACATACACTACATTACACTGTCCCTGCTCTGATAACAATCACACCATCCTTGCTCTGATAACAACAATCACACTGTCCATGCTCTGATAACAATCACACTGTCCTTGCTCTGATAACAATCACACCATCCTTGCTCTGATGACAACACTCACACTGTCCTTGCTCTTATAACAGCAATCACATTGTCCTTGCTCTGATAACAACAATCACACTGTCCTTGCTCTGATAACAATCCCACTGTCCTTGCTCTCATAACAATCATACTCTCCTTGCTCTGATAGCAACAATCACACTGTCCTTGCTCTGATAACAACAATCACACCGTTCTTGCTCTGATAACAATTACACTGTCCTTGCTCTGATAACAATTACAATGTCCTTGCTCTGATAACAATTACACTGTCCTTGCTCTGATAACAACAATCGCAGTCCTTGCTCTGATAACAATTACAATGTCCTTGCTCTGATAACAATTACAATGTCCTTGCCGATACGATTACAATGCCTTGCTCTGATAACCATTACAATGTCCTTGCTCTGATAAAAATTTACACTGCCCTTGCTCTGATAACAATTACACTGTCCTTGCTCTGATAACAATTACACTGTCCTTGCTCTGATAACAATTACACTGTCCTTGCTCTGATAACAATTACACTGTCCTTGCTCTGATAACAATTACTGTCCTTGCTCTGATAACAATTACAATGTCATTGCTCTGATAACAATTACAATGTCCTTGCTCTAATAACAATTACAATGTCCTTGCTCTGATAACAGTTACTGTCCTTGCTCTGATAACAATTATACTGTCCTTGCTCTGATAACAATTACAATGTCCTTGCTCTGATAACAATTACACTGTCCTTGCTCTGATAACAATTACACTGTCCTTGCTCTGATAACAATTACACTGCCCTTGCTCTGATAACAATTACAATGTCCTTGCTCTGATAACGATTACAATGTCCTTGCTCTGATAACTACAATGTCCTTGCTCTGATAACAATTACAATGTCCTTGCTCTGATAATTACACTGTCCTTGCTCTGATAATAATTACAATGTCCTTGCTCTGATAACGATTACAATGTCCTTGCTCTGATAACAACTACAATGTCCTTGCTCTGATAACAATTACAATGTCCTTTCTCTGATAACAATTACACTGTCCTTGCTCTGATAACAATTACACTGTCCTTGCTCTGATAACAATTACACTGTCCTTGCTCTGATAACAATTACACTGTCCTTGCTCTGATAACAATTACACGTCCTTGCTCTGATAACAATTACTCCCCTTTGCTCTGATAACAATTACAATGTCCTTGCTCTGATAACAATTACACTGTCCTTGCTCTGATAACAATTACACTGTCCTTGCTCTGATAACAATTACTGTCCTTGCTCTGATAACAATTACAATGTCCTTGCTCTGATAACAATTACAATGTCCTTGCTCTGATAACAATTACAATGTCCTTGCTCTGATAACAATTACAATGTCCTTGCTCTGATAACAATTACACTGTCTTTGCTCTGATAACAATTACACTGTCCTTGCTCTGATAACAATTACACTGTCCTTGCTCTGATAACAATTACACTGCCCTTGCTCTGATAACAATTACACTGTCCTGTTCTGATAACAATTAAAAATGTCCTTGCTCTGATAACAATTACACTGTCCTTGCTCTGATAACAATTACAATGCCCTTTGCTCTGTAACAATTACACTGTCCTTGCTCTGAAAAACAATTACAATGTCCTTGCTCTGATAACAATTACACTGTCCTTGCTCTGATAACAATTACAATGTCCTTGCTCTTATAATAATTACAATGTCCTTGCTCTGATAACAATTACAATGTCCTTGCTCTGATAACAATTACAATGTCCTTGCTCTGATAACAATTACACTGTCCTTGCTCTGATAACAATTACAATGTCCTTGAAATAATACCAACAATCGCACTGCTGCTTTTACTTTTCTTGTCTTTTTTTGTTGTTGTTTTGCTACTGCTTATGTTATTATTGTTACTGCTGTTGTTATTTTGTTGCTGCTATTGTTTTGTTATTGCTATTGTTGTTTTGTTGCTCTTGTTGTTGTTGTAGTACGTAAGTTTATTTAGGTAAACATAAATGTAGTTACATATATTACGGTGTCCCGTAGCTCGATGGCTAGAGCACTCAGTTCACACACTGAGGTTTGGGGTTTGAATCTCCTCTGGTATGGCTGGAAAACATTAGGGATGTATATGCATACGACACCTGTCGTCCCTGTTCACCTATCAGTAATATTGGTACCTGGGTGTTGAGTGGTGTGAGTCGCATCCTGGGACAAAACTGACCTAATTTGCCGGAAATGATCAGCATAACAAGCGACTTTCAATATAGTAGTATGTCATTGATGTCAGCTAGGACTGTATACCTTGTATATGTACTTGTAGTAAATACAAGATATTATATTATTATTATTATTATTATTTAGGTAGTAGGTTGGTAGACAGCAACCACCCAGGGAAGTACTACCGTCCTGCCAGATGACTGTGAAACAGAAAACCTGTAACTGTTTTGCATGATGGTAGGATTGCTGGTTTCTTTTTCTGTCTCATAAACACGCTAGATAACAGGGATATCTTGCTACTCCTACTTACACTTTGGTCACACTTCACAGACACACACATGCATATATATATACATACATCTAGGTTTTTCTCCTTTTTCTAAATAGCTCTTGTTCCTCTTTATTTCTTCTATTGTCCATGGGGAAGTGGAAAAGAATCTTTCCTTCGTAAGCCATGCGTGTCATATGAGGCGACTAAATGCCGGGAGCAATGGGCTAGTAACCCCTTCCTGTAGACATTTACTAAAAAAGGAAGAAGAAAACTTTATAAAACTGGGATGCTTAAATGTGCGTGGATGTAGTGCGGATGACAAGAAACAGATGATTGCTGATGTTATGAATGAAAAGAAGTTGGATGTCCTGGCCCTAAGCGAAACAAAGCTGAAGGGGGTAGGGGAGTTTCAGTGGGGGGAAATAAATGGGATTAAATCTGGAGTATCTGAGAGAGTTAGAGCAAAGGAAGGGGTAGCAGTAATGTTGAATGATCAGTTATGGAAGGAGAAAAGAAAATATGAATGTGTAAATTCAAGAATTATGTGGATTAAAGTAAAGGTTGGATGCGAGAAGTGGGTCATAATAAGCGTGTAGGCACCTGGAGAAGAGAGGAATGCAGAGGAGAGAGAGAGATTTTGGGAGATGTTAAGTGAATGTATAGGAGCCTTTGAACCAAGTGAGAGAGTAATTGTGGTAGGGGATCTGAATGCTAAAGTAGGAGAAACTTTTAGAGAGGGTGTGGTAGGTAAGTTTGGGATGCCAGGTGTAAATGATAATGGGAGCCCTTTGATTGAACTTTGTATAGAAAGGGGTTTAGTTATAGGTAATACATATTTTAAGAAAAAGAGGATAAATAAGTATACAAGATATGATGTAGGGCGAAATGACAGTAGTTTGTTGGATTATGTATTGGTAGATAAAAGACTGTTGAGTAGACTTCAGGATGTACATGTTTATAGGGGGGCCACAGATATATCAGATCACTTTCTAGTTGTAGCTACACTGAGAGTAAAAGGTAGATGGGATACAAGGAGAATAGAAGCATCAGGGAAGAGAGAGGTGAAGGTTTATAAACTAAAAGAGGAGGCAGTTAGGGCAAGATATAAACAGCTATTGGAGGATAGATGGGCTAATGAGAGCATAGGCAATGGGGTCGAAGAGGTATGGGGTAGGTTTAAAAATGTAGTGTTAGAGTGTTCAGCAGAAGTTTGTGGTTACAGGAAAGTGGGTGCGGGAGGGAAAGGAGCGATTGGTGAAATGATGATGTGAAGAGAGTAGTAAGGGAGAAAAAGTTAGCATATGAGAAGTTTTTACAAAGTAGAAGTGATGAAAGGAGGGAAGAGTATATGGAGAAAAAGAGAGAGGTTAAGAGAGTGGTGAAACAATGTAAAAAGAGAGCAAATGAGAGAGTGGGTGAGATGTTATCAACAAATTTTGTTGAAAATAAGAAAAAGTTTTGGAGTGAGATTAACAAGTTAAGAAAGCCTAGAGAACAAATGGATTTGTCAGTTAAAAATAGGAGAGGAGAGTTATTAAATGGAGAGTTAGAGGTATTGGGAAGATGGAGGGAATATTTTGAGGAATTGTTAAATGTTGATGAAGATAGGGAAGCTGTAATTTCGTGTATAGGGCAAGGAGGACTAACATCTTGCAGGAGTGAGGAAGAGCCAGTTGTGAGTGTGGGGGAAGTTCGTGAGGCAGTAGGTAAAATGAAAGGGGGTAAGGCAGCCGGGATTGATGGGATAAAGATAGAAATGTTAAAAGCAGGTGGGGATATAGTTTTCGAGTGGTTGGTGCAATTATTTAATAAATGTATGGAAGAGGGTAAGGTACCTAGGGATTGGCAGAGAGCATGCATAGTTCCTTTGTATAAAGGCAAAGGGGACAAAAGAGAGTGCAAAAATTATAGGGGCATAAGTCTGTTGAGTATACCTGGCAAAGTGTATGGTAGAGTTATTATTGAAAGAATTAAGAGTAAGACGGAAAATAGGATAGCAGATGAACAAGGAGGCTTTAGGAAAGGTAGGGGGTGTGTGGACCAGGTGTTTACAGTGAAACATATAAGTGAACAGTATTTAGATAAGGCTAAAGAGGTCTTTGTGGCATTTATGGATTTGGAAAAGGCGTATGACAGGGTGGATAGGGGGCAATGTGGCAGATGTTGCAGGTGTATGGTGTAGGAGGTAGGTTACTGAAAGCAGTGAAGAGTTTTTACGAGGATAGTGAGGCTCAAGCTAGAGTATGTAGGAAAGAGGGAAATTATTTCCCAGTAAAAGTAGGCCTTAGACAAGGATGTGTGATGTCACCGTGGTTGTTTAATATATTTATAGATGGGGTTGTAAGAGAAGTAAATGCGAGGGTCTAGGCAAGAGGCGTGGAGTTAAAAGATAAAGAATCACACATAAAGTGGGAGTTGTCACAGTTGCTCTTTGCTGATGACACTGTGCTCTTGGGAGATTCTGAAGAGAAGTTGCAGAGATTGGTGGATGAATTTGGTAGGTGTGCAAAAGAAGAAAATTGAAAGTGAATACAGGAAAGAGTAAGGTTATGAGGATAACAAAAAGATTAGGTGATGAAAGATTGGATATCAGATTGGAGGGAGAGAGTATGGAGGAGGTGAATGTATTCAGATATTTGGGAGCGGACGTGTCAGCGGATGGGTCTATGAAAGATGAGGTGAATCATAGAATTGATGAGGGGAAAAGGGTGAGTGGTGCACTTAGGAGTCTGTGGAGACAAAGAACTTTGTCCTTGGAGGCAAAGAGGGGAATGTATGAGAGTATAGTTTTACCAACGCTCTTATATGGGTGTGAAGCATGGGTGATGAATGTTGCAGCGAGGAGAAGGCTGGAGGCAGTGGAGATGTCATGTCTGAGAGCAATGTGTGGTGTGAATATAATGCAGAGAATTCGTAGTTTGGAAGTTAGGAGGAGGTGCAGGATTACCAAAACTGTTGTCCAGAGGGTTAAGGAAGGGTTGTTGAGGTGGTTCGGACATGTGGAGAGAATGGAGCAAAACAGAATAACTTCAAGAGTGTATAAGTCTGTAGTGGAAGGAAGGCGGGGTAGGGGTCGGCCAAGGAAAGGTTGGAGGGAGGGGGTAAAGGAGGTTTTGTGTGCGAGGGGCTTGGACTTCCAGCAGGCATGCGTGAGCGTGTTTGATAGGAGTGAATGGAGACAAATGGTTTTTAATACTTGACGTGCTGTTGGAGTGTGAGCAAAGTAACATTTATGAAGGGGTTCAGGGAAACCGGGAGGCCGGACTTGAGTCCTGGAGATGGGAAGTACAGTGCCTGCACTCTGAAGGAGGGGTGTTAATGTTGCAGTTTAAAAACTGTAGTGTAAAGCACCCTTCTGGCAAGACAGTGATGGAGTGAATGATGGTGAAAGTTTTTCTTTTTCAGGCCACCCTGCCTTGGTGGGAATCGGCCAGTGTGATAATAAAAAAAAATTATTATTATTATTATTATTATTATTATTATTATTATTATTATTATTATTATTACATAGCAGCATGTGTACATAACCTAGGATAACCCAAAAAATTCAAGGTGACTTATTTCCATTGGAGTCCTTTTAATACCTTATTATTATTATTATTATACTATAAAGGAGATATACTAGGAGTAAGGTAAAATTAGTTATTTATAGTTACATGTGTTAGCTTAAAAAAAAAAAATCATTCTCCTCCCTTTCCGTCGTTACATTCACTCGACAGTTTTTGTCTTCTTGAACTGGTTGATGTTATGACTGACTGACCTGTACAGGCAGTCTGTTCCATTCCTTTGTTGCTCTACAATAAAAGGTGTTTGAAGCCTGACCACTGACTGTGGGTACCAGAAAGTTGTGTTCCCTACCCCTGGTGCCATGATTTTGTTAAGTGTTGCCGTTGTTATTTATTTATTTATTTATTTATTTATTTATTTATTAACAATTTGAACATACATACAGAGGTACAAAAAAATACAGATAAGAGCAGCATGCCAAAGCCACTTATACTATGCATAGCATTACGGGCTGGCTTAAAATTAACTAAGCAATGATGAAATCAGTGATAATACATTATTGTAAACAGATAACTATAAAGCACAAATGAGTATTACAAAGACAGGTCATATGGTTGCATGCATTGTTGTACATTCAGTCGTATGGAGTATTCTGTTAGGTAGTGTATTTAAAAAATAATAAAGTTAGATTGGGTTTTAGGTTTAACATTTATGTGATATAATTGTGAGAAACATTTAAGATATACAATTTATAAGGTTCAGTTATTCAGTATTTATTTGGGTTTGGGTGAGTATGTGATCTTTGAGAAGAGACTTGAATTTATAAACAGGTAGTGTTTCTTTTATATTTACAGGTAATGAATTCCAGATTTTAGGGCCTTTTATGTGCATTGAGTTTTTGCATAGCGTGAGATGGACACGAGGAACATCAAAGAGTGATCTGTGCCTTGTGTTATGGTCATGTGTTCTGTTGAGGTTGACAAGGAGATGTTTGAGGGGAGGGTTAATATCAGAGTTAAGTGTTCTATGTATGTAATAGGTGCAGTAATAAGTATGGATGTTTTGTATGGTGAGTAGGTTGAGTGTTTTGAATATTGGTGGAGTGTGCTGCCTGTAGTGAGAATTTGTTATCATTCTAACTGCAGCCTTTTGTTGGGTAATTAGTGGTCTGAGATGGTTAATTGTTGTTGAGCCCCATGCACAAATTCCATAGGTGAGATAGGGGTAAATAAGAGAGTGATATAGGGCCAGGAGGGCTGACTGTGGAACATAGTACCGTATCTTCGATAGTATGCCTACAGTCTTGGAAATTTTCTTAGAAATTTGTTGTATATGTGTATGAAATTTGAGTCTATTATCAAGGTGGATTCCTAAGAATTTTCCCTCTGTTAGCTTTGTGATAGGTGATCCGTTTATCATTATGTTAAGAGGGACATCTGTAGCTCTGTTACCAAACTGAATGAAGTAGGTTTTGTCAATGTTTAGTGTAAGTTTGTTAGTTCTCATCCAGGTAGATATTTTCTGTAATTTGGTATTTACAGTATTGGCTAGCGTGACTGGGCTCGGGTGAGAGAAGACGTATGTAGTGTCATCTGCAAATAGTGTGGGTTTGAGTAATTGCGAAGCATTTGGAAGGTCATTTATGTATAGGAGAAAGAGAAGAGGGCCAAGGACACTTCCCTGTGGGACACCAACTGTAATTGGTTGCGCAGAAGAGTTTGTCCCATTTGCATACACATATTGGCTTCTGTTGCTGAGGTAAGACTTGAGGTAGTTGAGGGAGTGCCCTCTTATACCATAGTGTGACAATTTTACGTGGAGCAAGTCATGGTCAACTGTATCAAAAGCTTTACGTAAGTCAATGAAGATCCCCAGTGGGACTTCTTTTTTCTCTATTGCAGTGTATATATGTTCTAGCATGTGTATAATAGCATCATTAGTATTTTTATTAGGCCTGAATCCAAATTGGCAGGGCTTGAGTATGTTTTGGGAGGTAAGGTAGGAGTAGATTCGTTATTAACGATGAAGCTCTAAACCTGTCGAGAGTTCATTCCCTCTCCAGTGTCTTGCTGCTGGTGTGGGGGGCGGGGGGTAGTAGGTGAGCTAAGTAACTAGATCTTGACCTCCCGTTCCCTGGATCAAACTTTTGCGTTACCTCCTACATCTCCTCAGCTGTGACCCCCTGCGGGTTTAACGCTCCGCGACCGTCACTAGGTTAGGTTAGGTAAGGTTCGTCAGGAAACAGGACAAATGTTTCCTGACGCGGGTCTTAGTCAGATGATGACCCGCCTTTGGAGCTTTTGGTCATCTGACCGAGGCCTTCCGCTGGCTTACCGGTCCACCCCTTTAAAAATTATGGTCATTTATAACCACTCTACGACCGTCACTGTTTATGTTTACCTCCGTCAGCTGTGACCCGTGTTCGCTTCCCCTGGCGAGTCTTCCTTAATTCATTTAAACATTTTTACGATATGTAATCCCTTGTCTCTTAAATAAGTTGATGTCAAAATAACCACTTTTACTGCTACTGTCGCAGACATATATAGTTTTTCTATATATTTTGCATGAAAGGGACTATAATGGTGTGTAGTTACGTGGTGTGAAGGAACACTGGAGACGCGGGAAGGTGGACCAGTTGACCTGTTGATCTCCTATTTTAAACAATTATTGAAGATGAACAGCGGTGTTGATCACTTGGTACGCTGTATAATGTATTTTAAGTTATTTTTGTTTAAGTGTGTTTTGTATATGTAGTTAGATGTTGGTGTTTTAGGCTGGAAAACAGATATGATGGTACCGGCAGTATCACCAGGTTTATTTAGGTACACATAAATACACTTACATAAATTATCATACGTTTGTGTAAAGTATGTGTAAATTACCAAGGATAACGTAAAAAAATGGTCAGACAATGTGACTTATTTCCATTGTTCGGCTACATAATAGTGTTTTGCAGTCCTCCATTATTTAACTCATATTTTTTTACTCGTGTGTGCAGTATATAAATACAATCCAAAGTTAAATACTACTGTTTTGAAACCTCTTTTTTTGTTTATTGTCTAACATTAGTGCAAATTGATATTCCTAGTCTTAATAGTTCAGTATTTTATATTACTTATCATACAATTTTTTATGGTATTATTATTTGCCTAATTTTGTGCTTTAAGTCAAATCTTACTATTTAAATTTTATTTAAGACCTTTTTTTTACTATCTTTTAACTATATATTTTTTTTGTATTATTATTACCTGTTTAGTATCTGTGCAATGTGTAGAATAGTTCTTCTGCTACCTACACTTTGTACTGCTTGTATAAGCTCTCATATCACCTCCAGGTCAACATTATACACTGTTAAACTTGCATTGCTCATATGATTGCAAACATTGATCCTGACATTAAGCTCTTATTAAATGACACACATGATCCTAACAACAATTGCCTTTATTACACTGCTAGTCAGGCTAAGACTACTCAGTGCTAACAATAACAGTTATAATATCAGATAACTAAGCAAACTCTGTGATGATCTCCAAGCGCTAGTAAATTCTCTAAATGTCAGTATGTCTATCATTACTCTCACTGAAACATGGCTAAAACATGATGTTACAAATATCTATTCCATACCTGGCTACACGGCCATACACAATTGTAGACCAGATCAGTTAGGAGGTGGAACAGCTATATACTATTCTGATGAACTAGAGTGTATAAATTCTACTTGCACAAGGGATGAACATGGTGAATATACCTTTGCTAAATTTAAATCTAAAAACATTACAAAACCTCTAACAGTTGGAGCAATTTATAGAATTCCTCACTCCAATATTTACTCTTTTAGTGAAAAACTAAGAAATATAATAACTAGCATTGAAATGAACAAGCACCACCTAATACAGGGGATTTCAACATAAATCTCATCCATGACCATGACCCACAGGTGACTGAATTCACAAAAACTATGAGCAGCTGCTTACTTCTACCAACAATAACAAAACCTACAAAAATCACTGACACAAATGCCTCATTACTATACCATATCTGGACAAACACTGTATCCCTATTAAAAGCAGGCATAATCACAGATAACACCACTAACCACTATCCCATCTTCCTCATAACCAACTTGTGTAAAGTGCCCCAGGACACAACTAAGATCACATTCTGACTACATGACGAGTCATCTGTTAATACAGTAGACCGTCATTTAACACAGTAGTTACATTCCTGAAAATGCTGTGTTAGGTAAAATCGTGTTAGATGAACTAAAGAACTCGAGGGAAAAATAGGGTTACGTTCCTGGGAGCCTCCCAAAAAGCCAAACAACTTTTTTTTAGACCAACTGATCTCACAAAAATAAAAGTGAATATGTAATTGTAGCTCATTGTCATGATATATTACCTCTTAAGACTATAAATGCAATAGAAATAATAGTACAGTGGACCCTCAACCAGCGATATTAATCCGTTCCTGAGAGCTCATCGTTAATCAAAGTAATCGTTAGTCTAGTTAATTTTCCCCATAAGAAATAATGGAAATCAAATTAATCCGTGCAAGACACCCCAAAGTATTGAAAAAAAAAAATTTTACCACATGAAATATTAATTTTAAAACACACAAACTGAAGAAGACATGCACAGTTACATGACACTTACCTTTATTGAAGATCTGGTGATGATTGATGGGATGGGAGGAGGGGAGACCATTGATCTTGTTAATGTTTAGAAGGGGAATCCCCTTCCATTAGCACTTGAGGTAGCAAGTCTTTTTCTGGGGTTACTTCCCTTGTTTTTTTAATGCCACTAGGCCCGCTTCAGGGTCACTGGACTTCTGTCCGCACAACATATTGTCCATAGAGCTGTACCTCTCGTTCCTTTATCCTAAAGGTGTTTCACAACATTGTCAGTGTAATGTCACCAGCACGGCTTGCAATAGCTGTGGAGGGTGATTTTCATCAAAAAAGGTTTGCACTTTAAGCAACATTGCACACATTTCCTTAATCTTTGAAGTAGGCAACTTCTTCAATTTCTCTCTCCCCTCCTCCGAAGCAGTTTCCTCAGGTGTGGCCTCTTACTGTTGAAGAGGATCTAGCAGCTCATCGTGGTTTGTTCTTCATTGTCCTCCTCCACCAACTCTTCCACATCCTCCCCACTAACCTCCCCAATATGAGCACTAGTTCCAGGCATTTTTTCCTGTTCACCGGGTGTTAGTCAACTGTTGTGGGTCGCACCCTGGGGGAAAAGATTAAGGACCCCCAATGGAAATAAGTTAGACAGTCCTCGATGTGCACTGACTTTCTTGGGTTATCCGGGGTGGCTAACCCTCCGGGGTTAATGTTTCTCGGTAATTGTTTCACTTTAAGCCAACCAACAAACACACTCCACATCTTCGAGTAATACAGCTGATGGTGGTGCAGCAACAAACAACAGCTGACTGTGGTGCAGCAGCAGCTGAACCTTTGGCAAGAACAGCTTCCTTGATTGCCATTTTCTTACCCAAAATAGTGCGATGGTTGATTGGGGTTTTTTTTTCAACCTAAACCAGCTCAGAGACACGCACTCCAGTTTCATACTTTGCAATGATCTCTTTCTTCATCTCCATAGTAATTCTCACCCTTTTGCTGTGGGGTTGGCACTAGAAGCTTTCTTGGGGCCCCATGGTGACTTATTTTGCAGGTGCAATCACTACAAAGGCTGTGATAATATGAAATGTTCCAGTTGTTGTATGTTTGGAAGCGACCGCAGTGGCTGGCTGGCTTGTAAACCGGGCACCCAAGGGACAAGTGAGGCGCGCTCAGGCCAAAGTGGAAGCGTATGGTACGGAAATGAATAGCGCTGGTCGGGTTTTTAAGTGTAGTTGAGGCAAAATTTTTGCGTTAAAATGTTATCGCTAGTCAGATTTATCGTAATCGATGCCATCGCTGGTTAAGGCCCACGTATTTCAAACCTTAATTGTGGTTGCGGGTTTGGTGTGGATGATTTGGGAGTCGATATTGTGGTGTGGCTTATGTGTGGTGGATGGTTGTTGTTGTCAACAGAAGTGATGGTAAGGTTCTGGTACTGAAGTCGATGGTTTATTGAGTTTTTGCATAATTTCTTAATGATCTCTGGTTTTCTTTTACCTGCGTACATTATCGCTGATGGTGAGAATCTCAGCTGGTCTAGACCCATTTCAGAGCAATGCTTCTAGATTTGTCATGGTCCTCTTCAGTGAAAAAGTTTGCTAGTTTAGCAGCAGCATGGAACTGCTCACGAAACTGCTGCAGTGTTAACTGTTTTTCTCCAGGTTCTTCTTCATCTTCTGTTATCTCTCTCCCTTGTATCTGTGCATCGAGCTCTGCCAACATTTCCTCTGGACTCCTGTCTTCATCATCATTATCTTCTAAGAGCTCATTCACATCTTCATTCATATCTTCAAAACTGTCACCTGGTAATCTCCTTGCCAGCTGAACAATTTCCTGAACCTGATTCTCAAGCAAGGGAAAACCAGTGAAAGAATTAACCACAGAACGCCATAACTTTCCCCAGCCTGCATTTAATGTTGATTGGAGCACTTCATTCCATGCAACTAGTTTGCATGGTTTTTTATAACTAGTTTTTTCACAGCTTTTTTTTGTAGTTACACTCAAATGACTTAATAACTCCCTGATCCAGTAGTTGTATTAGAGATGTATTTGGAGGTAAAAATACAACTTTTACATGTGGGGTCACATCCAGCAGAGCTTGTGGATGAGTATGGAATTATCAAGAATGAAAAGAGCCTTGAATGCAAGATTCTTGCTGGGCAGGTAACACTTGATTTCAGGAATAAAGTGATGCTTAAACCAGTCATTAAATATTTCCTCAGTCATCCATGCTGACTGGTTTGACCTCTAAATTACTGGTAAGGTGTTTTTATGTACACCTTCCAAAAAAGCAAGGTGAAGTGATCCTTTGCTGTCTTGAAGCCTGGTGCACTTTTCTCTTGCTGACTGATATAAGTTAGTGTTGGCATTTTTTTCCACAAAACACTTGTCTCGTCAGCATTAAACACTTGATGATGAGGGTGGTGTGGGTGGCTGAGGGAGGCGGGGGATGGCGATAGGTCTCCCCCGTTGAAACATTGGTGTAACTCACTAACCCACAGACCATCCCACCTAGCGGGCAACTGCGTTCTTAAAATTTTTTCCCCCCACACAACCGTGTTAAACTAACTTTACGAAGTGTTAAACAAAAATATGCCGCAATTCTTCAATTGTGCTATAACAGAAACGTGCAAGACAAAATCGTGTTAAACGACAGTCTACTGTATTAACAGTTATAATAAGTACCCACACCATATTTAAGACAACATCTCCATTTGCTCTGGCATCCTGCTGACGGTACATTATCTCGTGGTATGGGGGGTCTGTAATTATGTCCGTCACTGTCCACTTATTTCCGATAAAATACAAAAATTCATTTCACTCTTTACACTTGCTTGAAGGGAAGTTGGTAGCACATTTGGTTCCCACTTAAGAGGCATGTTTGTTTATGCATAACTCCTTAATAAACTACTTTAGCGTAAAATTTTATTGTTTGTAATTCATTATGAATTATTTAATATTCCTAAATATTCACTCTCAGCTTGCAGCAAAGCTTGCAGAAATGAAACGTGAATTGCGTCGGAAGGAGCGGAAGCTTCAGAAATACAATCAAGTACTCGGAGCAAAGAAACACGTGCGTGAAACACTTAAGCGACATAATGCAGCAAGTGACTCTCAGAGTGAGTATGGTGCATATCCTTCAACCAAAAAAATGATGGGTCATTTGAGTTATTTATTTTTTCACATTGTAGGTATGCTCATCAATTGTTCTCTGTTATACATCTTCTTATAATCAGGCATTTTGTTTATTAATTTGAAAATGCTTCATAGTCTTATATTCATTGCTTGTCCTTTGATGTTAGATTTAAATCACTAAAAACCTTAAAATATATGTCTAAAATTTTAACAATATATTTGTAATGATGGTGCAAGTGGTGTATAATGAAGATTATGTGGGCATCTAGGCACTGTGTAGGGCACAGTGTGGAGAACCCTGGGGGCTAGCTGTTCCTTAAACATAAGTTTTTATACATAATATTTATTGAGGATTGGTCCCGTAGTACTACGGCATGGGTCAGTCCCGTAGTTCTGTGCTATGAGCTCGGCTTACTCATATAAGCTGTGAGTGGTAAATTTGGGCCTAGAGATGATTGAATAGGTCTGTGCAGTAAGTGTGCATCATTTAAAATAAATTCCTGCAGCATGCAGTGCAGAATGGGGAAAAAAAACTGTTACCATGTTTTTGGTTTAACCCTTTCAGGGTGTCGAGATCCTGAACTCGCTCTCAGGGTCGAAAAATTAAAAAAAAAAAAAAAAATTCTTATGAAATGATAAGAGAATTTTTCCCCATTGGTAATGACACCAAAAGTACGAAATTTGATGGAAAACTTAGGGAATTATGCTCTCGCAAAGTTAGCAGTCTCAACGATACCTGCGCATCGGTGATTTCGCCCATTTTGAGCCCTGTTTTCGGCCAATTCCAATGTTCCATTCGAACATCATAGCTATTTTGCTAGAGCTCCATTTGTTCTCTCGAACGAGTACGAGTAACAGCCCATTTACCGATTTCAACTACCCAATGAAGTGGTCAAAAATTGGCATTTTGGCCAATTTCACTCGAATTTCAAAAGATGCCAATTTCAAAATAAGGTCCAGAATAAACAAGACAGACATTCTTGGCACTAAAATAACATTTTCTCTGCTCATTAGTCACATCTCCAGGCCCCTCCTATATTTCTTGCTTTCCATTTTGAATTTTTATTCTCTCAAAAAATAGAAGATATACTGTTATACAGACTACTGCATTATTGTAAAAATGATATAAATAATATCAGTACACTTGTGAAAGAATAGGTAGTAGGTTGGTAGACAGCAACCACCCAGGGAAGTACTACCGTCCTGCCAGATGACTGTGAAACAAAAACCTGTAACTGTTTGCATGATGGTAGGATTGCTGGTTTCTTTTTCTGTCTCATAAACACGCTAAGATAACAGGGATATCTTGCTACTCCTACTTACACTTTGGTCACACTTCACAGACACGCACATGCATATATATATATACATACATCTAGGTTTTTCTCCTTTTTCTAAATAGCTCTTGTTCTTTTTTATTTCTTCTATTGTCCATGGGGAAGTGGAAAGAATCTTTCCTCCGTAAGCCATGCGTGTCGTATGAGGCGACTAAAATGCGGAGCAATGGGGTAGTAACCCCTTCTCCTGTATACAATTACTAAAAAGAGAAGAAGAAAAACTTTATAAAACTGGGTTGCTTAAATGTGCGTGGATGTAGTGGGATGACAAGAAACAGATGATTGCTGATGTTATGAATGAAAAGAAGTTGGATGTCCTGGCCCTAAGCGAAACAAAGCTGAAGGGGTAGGAGAGTTTCAGTGGGGGGAAATAAATGGGATTAAATCTGGAGTATCTGAGAGAGTTAGAGCAAAGGAAGGGGTAGCAGTAATGTTAAATGATCAGTTATGGAAGGAGAAAAGAGAATATGAATGTGTAAATTCAAGAATTATGTGGATTAAAGTAAAGGTTGGATGCGAGAAGTGGGTCATAATAAGCGTGTATGCACCTGGAGAGAGAGGAATGCAGAGGAGAGAGAGAGAGATTTTGGGAGATGTTAAGTGAATGTATAGGAGCCTTTGAACCAAGTGAGAGAGTAATTGTGGTAGGGACTTGAATGCTAAAGTAGGAGAAACTTTTAGAGAGGGTGTGGTAGGTAAGTTTGGGGTGCCAGGTTAAATGATAATGGAGCAGCCCTTTGATTGAACTTTGTATAGAAAAGGGGTTTAGTTATAGGTAATACATATTTTAAGAAAAAGAGGATAAATAAGTATACACGATATGATGTTAGGGCGAAATGACAGTAGTTTGTTGGATTATGTATTGGTAGATAAAAGACTGTGAGTAGACTTCAGGATTGTACATGTTTATAGAGGGGCCACAGATATATCAGATCACTTTCCCTTAGTTGTAGCTACACTGAGAGTAAAAGGTAGATGGGATACAAGGAGAATAGAAGCATCAGGGAGAGAGGTGAAGGTTTATAAACTAAAAGAGGAGGCAGTTAGGGTAAGATATAAACAGCTATTGGAGGATAGATGGGCTAATGAGAGCATAGGCAATGGGGTCGAAGAGGTATGGGGTAGGTTTAAAAATGTAGTGTTAGAGTGTTCAGCAGAAGTTTGTGGTTACAGGAAAGTGGGTGCAGGAGGGAAGAGGAGCGATTGGTGAGGAATGATGATGTAAAGAGAGTAGTAAGGGAGAAAAAAGTTAGCATATGAGAAGTTTTTACAAAGTAGAAGTGATGCAAGGAGGGAAGAGTATATGGAGAAAAAGAGAGAAGTTAAGAGAGTGGTGAAGCAATGTAAAAGAGAGCAAATGAGAGAGTGGGTGAGATGTTATCAACAAATTTTGTTGAAAATAAGAAAAAGTTTTGGAGTGAGATTAACAAGTTAAGAGAAAGCCTAGAGAACAAATGGATTTGTCAGTTAAAAATAGGAGAGGAGAGTTATTAAATGGAGAGTTAGAGGTATTGGGAAGATGGAAGGAATATTTTGAGGAATTGTTAAATGTTGATGAAGATAGGGAAGCTGTGATTTCGTGTATAGGGCAAGGAGGAATAACATCTTGTAGGAGTGAGGAAGAGCCAGTTGTGAGTGTGGGGGAAGTTCGTGAGGCAGTAGGTAAAATGAAAGGGGGTAAGGCAGCCGGGATTGATGGGATAAAAGATAGAAATGTTAAAAGCAGGTGGGGGATATAGTTTTGGAGTGGTTGGTGCAATTATTTAATAAATGTATGGAAGAAGGTAAGGTACCTAGGGATTGGCAAGAGAGCATGCATAGTTCCTTTGTATAAAGGCAAAGGGGATAAAAGAGAGTGCAAAAATTATAGGGGGATAAGTCTGTTGAGTGTACCTGGTAAAGTGTATGGTAGAGTTATAATTGAAAGAATTAAGAGTAAGACGGAGAATAGGATAGCAGATGAACAAGGAGGCTTTAGGAAAGGTAGGGGGTGTGTGGACCAGGTGTTTACAGTGAAACATATAAGTGAACAGTATTTAGATAAGGCTAAAGAGGTCTTTGTGGCATTTATGGATTTGGAAAAGGCGTATGACAGGGTGGATAGGGGGGCAATGTGGCAGATGTTGCAAGTGTATGGTGTAGGAGGTAGGTTACTGAAAGCAGCGAAGAGTTTTTACGAGGATAGTGAGGCTCAAGTTAGAGTATGTAGGAAAGAGGGAAATTTTTTCCAGTAAAAGTAGGCCTTAGACAAGGATGTGTGATGTCACCGTGGTTGTTTAATATATTTATAGATGGGTTGTAAGAGAAGTAAATGCGAGGGTCTTGGCAAGAGGCGTGGAGTTAAAAGATAAAGAATCACACACAAAGTGGGAGTTGTCACAGCTGCTCTTTGCTGATGACACTGTGCTCTTGGGAGATTCTGAAGAGAAGTTGCAGAGATTGGTGGATGAATTTGGTAGGGTGTGCAAAAGAAGAAAATTAAAGGTGAATACAGGAAAGAGTAAGGTTATGAGGATAACAAAAAGATTAGGTGATGAAAGATTGAATATCAGATTGGAGGGAGAGAGTATGGAGGAGGTGACGTATTCAGATATTTGGGAGTGGACGTTGTCAGCAGATGGGTCTATGAAAGATGAGGTGGAATCATAGAATTGATGAGGGAAAAAGAGTGAGTGGTGCACTTAGGAGTCTGTGGAGACAAAGAACTTTGTCCTTGGAGGCAAAGAGGGGAATGTATGAGAGTATAGTTTTACCAACGCTCTATATGGGTGTGAAGCGTGGGTGATGAATGTTGCAGCGAGGAGAAGGCTGGAGGCAGTGGAGATGTCATGTCTGAGGGCAATGTGTGGTGTGAATATAATGCAGAGAATTCGTAGTTTGGAAGTTAGGAGGAGGTGCGGGATTACCAAAACTGTTGTCCAGAGGGCTGAGGAAGGGTTGTTGAGGTGGTTCGGACATGTAGAGAGAATGGAGCGAAACAGAATGACTTCAAGAGTGTATCAGTCTGTAGTGGAAGGAAGGCGGGGTAGGGGTCGGCCTAGGAAGGGTATGGAGGGAGGGGGGGTAAAGGAGGTTTTTGTGTGCGAGGGGCTTGGACTTCCAGCAGGCATGCGTGAGCGTGTTTGATAGGAGTGAATGGAGACAAATGGTTTTTAATACTTGACGTGCTGTTGGAGTGTGAGCAAAGTAACATTTATGAAGGGATTCAGGGAAACCGGCAGGCCGGACTTGAGTCCTGGAGATGGGAAGTACAGTGCCTGCACTCTGAAGGAGGGGTGTTAATGTTGCAGTTTAAAAACTGTAGTGTAAAGCACCCTTCTGGCAAGACAGTGATGGAGTGAATGATGGTGAAAGTTTTTCTTTTTCGGGCCACCCTGCCTTGGTGGGAATCGGCCGGTGTGATAATAAAAATAAAAAATTGTGAAAGAATATTAGACTCACCAGTTGACGTGTATTGGACGCATGGTGTGATTTGTTTGCTCTTGAACATCAGCAGAAATCGAACATTTCCGCTACTCCGAGCTCAATTTCAAGGTACTTTTCATCATGAAATCAGTCAAAATCATCCCTGTTTCTGTAATATATCTCCAATTCTATCAAATGAGACAAGAAAACGAGAATACAACCATAAATACCATACGAAAATACACTGCAAAGTTGCTTTTCTAAACCAAGAACATGGTCAGAGTTTTTTTTCTCATTATGCACTGCGTGCTGCAGGATTTTTTTTATACTGTGCACACTGGCTATGCAGACCCTTTCTTTCATATGTGGGCCTACCATCTTTCTTCCACTCGATTTGAAGGCACTAGAATTTACATGTACAAATACGGCACCAACCCTGGTTCTCGAGCTGTGCAAGTATGGCACCGACCCTGAAAGAGTTAAAACAGGGATTTTGCAGTGTATTTTCATATGGTTTTTATTGTTATATTCTTGGTTTCTTTTTCTCATATGATAGAATGGAAAATATATTACAGAGAGAGAGAATTTTGATTGGTTTCAGGACTGAAAGTAACTTCAAATTTAGCTCAAAGTAGCAGAAATATTTGATTTTTGTCAATATTCCAGAGTTCAGCCTCTCTTCATGTAATGATGGGGTTCCGTTCCTAAGAGTAGGTCGGTAAGTGGATAGATTGTTAAGCAAGGAGCATACTATATACTGGTAGTGGGTTTGTGCCATCTTTAGATATTCTTTAATGTCACCTTTGCACCATTTATAACATTTCTTCTATATTTTTAAATGTTTATACAGTAGTGTACTGTATTATGGTATACAGTAGTGTACTGTATACCATAATAGAAAGAAAAGAGGAAATTAGCTCTAATATACATTACTTAGGTTTGCATACTGGTTGGAGAGTTGATCATAAGTCTGAGCAGTTGGTAAACGAGTATGTCAGAAAGTGAGGAGAGGCTTTACACAAGTTACGTCACTCGTCCAGTGCATGTCCAGTTGGTCGGTCTGATACATGTCCACAAATGCACTGACATTATACTGTTCTTTACAATAATGCAGTAGTCTGCATAACAGTAAATCCTTTATATTTTGTGTTAATAAAAATTCAAAATGGCAAGCAAGCATAATATAGGAGAGGCCTTAGAATGTAACTACTAAACAGAGGAAATGTTGTTATAGTACCAGGAATGTCTACATTGTTTATTCTGGACCCTATTTTGAAATTGGCAATTTTTTTATTTTATGTGATATTGGCCAAATTACCAAATTCCGATCACTATATTGAGTAGTTGAATTAGATAACTGGGTAGTTTCTTGTGCAGTGGACCCTTGGATATCGGCCGTTCCAGATATCGGCCAATTTGGGTTTCGGCCACTTTTTTGGCTAAAATTCTATCCTGGATTTTGGCCGGCAACTCAGAAATTGGCCATATTGGACGCGTTCACCCACCACTCCACCGCGTTTGTGAGTCAGTCTGGCTGTGTCTCTGGGTGAGTGAGCAAGACTCCATGCATTCATCCCAACATTTCATTATAATCGATTGTTTTTTGTGGTTGTTTATTTAGTGCAACTGCAAAATAAGCCACTATGGGCCCAAAGAAAGTTCCTAGTGCCAGCCCTTTGGTAAAGAAAGTGAGAAACATGATAGAATTCAAGAAAGAAATTGTTGCAGAGTACAAGAGTGGTGTATGTGTCCTGGAGCTTGCCATGATGTATGGGAAATCCAAATCAACAACCACTTCCATCCTGGCAAAGTAAGTAGAAATCAAGGAAGCTAATGTTGCAAAAGGGGTAAATATGCTAACGAAACAAAGATCACCAGTAATTGAAGATGTGGAGAAGTTATTGTTGGTGTGGATCAACAATAAACAATTAGCGGGAGATAGTGTTGTGGAGTCTATCATTTGTGAAAATGCAAGACAGTTGCATACGGATTTCATAAAGAAAATGCCTGGAACGAGTGCTGCCGTTAGTGAATTTAAGGCCAGCAAAGGCTGGTTTGAGAGATTTAACCCTTTCAGGGTTTTCGATATACTAGTACGGCTTACGCACCAGGGTTATTGACGTACTAGCACGCCTAAATTCTAGTGCCTTCAAATCTAGCGAGAGAAAGCTGGTAGGCCTACATATGAAAGAATGGGTCTATGTGGTCAGTGTGCACAGTATAAAAAAATCCTGCAGCACACAGTGCGTAATGAGGAAAAAAAAACTTTGACCGTGGTTTTTGGTTTAAAACAGCGACTTTGCACTGTATTTTCATATGGTATTTATAGTTGTATTCTAGTTTTCCTGGTCTCATTTTATAGAATGGAAGACATATTACAGAAATTGAGATGATTTTGATTGGTTTCACAATGAAAAGTACCTTGAAATTGAGCTCAAAGTATCAGAAATGTTCAATTTTTGCCAAAGTTCAAAAGTAAACAAATCATGCCACGCGTCCAATACACATCAACTAGTGAGTCTAATATACTTTCACAAGTGCACTGATATTAGTTATACCATTTCTACACTAATGCAGTAGTCTGCATAACAGTAAATCTTCTATTATTTGTGAGAATAAAAATTCCAAGTGGAAAGCAGAAGAAATGTAAGAGGGGCCTGGGGATGTGACTAATGAACAGAGGAAATGTTGTTTTAGTGCCAAGAATGTCTGTGTTGTTTATTCTGGACCCTATTTGGAAATTGGCATCTTTTGAAATTTATGTGAAATTGGCAAAATTACCAATTTCTGACCACTTTATTGGATAGTTGAAATCGGTAAATGGGTGGTTTCTTGTACTCATTCGATAGAAAAAATGGAGTTCTAGCGAAATAGTTATGATTTTTGTCGACTAGTACACCGGAATTGGCCGAAAATAGGGCTCAAAGTGGGCGAAATCATCACTGCATAAACATCGTCGAGACGCTAACTTCGCGAGAGCATAATTCCGTAAGTTTTCCATCAAATTTCATATTTTTGGTGGCATTATGATCGGGAAAAGATTCTCTGTCTTTTCATAAGAAAAATAATTATTTTTCTGAAAAATTTTCGACCCTGAGAACAAATTTAGGAGAGGGCCTCTCGACCCTGAAAGGGTTAAAAAGTGTAGTGGCATACACAGTGTTGTAATGCACGGTGAGGCTGTAGGTTCAGACAAATGTGCGGGTGAAGAATTCATGCATGACTTCAAGGAATACGTAGAGGCTGAAGGATTCCTTTCCCAACAAGTTTTCATTTGTGACAAAACAGGCCTCTTTTGGAAGAAAATGCTAAAGAGGACCTACATCATGCAGGAGGAAAGGTCACTGCCAGGACACAAGCCTATGAAGGATAGGCTTATTCTTGTTCTGTGGTAATGCTAGTGGGGATTTCAAAGTGAAGCCTTTACTGGTGTATCACTCTGAAAATCCCAGGGTGTTCAAGAAAAACAATGTTGTCAAGAGTAAATTGTGTGTGTTGTGGAAAGCTAATAATAAGGCATTGGTCACAAAGCAAATTTTCATTGACTGGGTCTATGAAGTGTTTGGCCCGAGTGCGAAAAAATACTTCCAGAAAAAAAAATTGCCCCTCAAGTGCCTCCTGGTACTGGATAGTGCTCCTTCTCATCCCCCAAACTTGGTAGACCGATTGTCTGTGGAGTTAAGTTTTATAACAGCGAAGTTCTTGCCTCCTAACACCACTCCTCTCATTCAGCCCATGGATCAGCAGGGCATTTCTAATGTCAAAAAACTCTGCATGAAACAATGTTTCAAAGGTGTTTTGAAGTAACCTCAGACATTGACCTGACCCTAAGAGAGTTCTGGAGGAATCACTTCAATATCCTCCATTGCATAAGCCTTACAGGTAAGACTTGGCAGGGAGTGACTTCCAGGACTTTGAACTCTGCTTGGAGAAAATTGTGGCCAGAATGTGTCCAAGAGAAGGATTTTGAAGGGTTTGAGGCTGACCCTGACCCTGTCGACCCTCTGCCTGTCGTGGAATATATAGTGGCTTTGGGGAAGTCCATTGGGTTGAATGTGAGTGGCCAGGATGTGGAAGAGTTGGTGGAGGACCACAGGGAAGAGCTAACCACTGAAGAGCTGCAAGACCTTCATCTGCAACAGCAACAGATGAGGAAATTTCTCCGGAGGAGGAGGAAGAGAGAGGGGAGAATGTGCCTTCTTCAGTGATTAAGGATATGTGTGCAAAGTGGAGTGAGGTGCAAAGTTTTGTGGAGAAATATTACCCTGATCAAGCTCAAACAAACCATATCTGCAACATGTTCAGTGACAAAACCTTGTCCCATTTCAGGCAAATCTTAACGAGATGCCAGAAACAGACCCCTCTGGACAGTTTTTTTTGTGTGATGGGTACAGTGACTCAAGCTGGTCCTAGTGGCAGTAAAAGACAAAGAAGGGAAGCAACCCAGAGAGGACTTAGATACTTGAAGTCCTTATGGACTTTCCAAACAATAAACTCTCCTCCCTCTCCCCTCTTCGCCTTCTTCCATATGCCAACAAGAGTCTTCAGTAAAGGAATGTAGTGTTCATTTATTAGCAAAATTAGTGCTTTATATTTCCTTCTCATTGTTTTGTGTATGTAAAGCTATAGTTAAAAAACGTATTTTTTTTAATATTTTTGGGTGTCTGGAACAGATTAATTGTATTTACATTAATTCTTATGGGAAATATTATTTCGGTTTTTGGCCATTTCGGATTTACGCCGACCTTCTGGAATGGGTTATGGCTGATAACCGAGAGTCCACTGTATTCAGTCGATAGAATAGAAGGAATACTAATGAAATAGCTGTAAGTTTGATTGACTGGAACAATGGAATTGGCCAAAAATAAGGCTCAAATTGGGCAAAATTGCTGATGCATAAATATCACCAAGACCGTTAAATTTGTGAGAGCGTAATTCCATAAGTTTTCCATCAAATTTCAGACTTTTGATTTTATTGCCTTTGGGAAAATATTCTCTGTCATTTCATAAGTTTTTTTTTTTTTTTTTTAATGAAATTGAGTTTCTTATTCCATATTCTTATGAGCATTTTTAGAGCCTTTGATAGTGCTACTGTGATGCATGTTTTCATACATGGAGGACTCGCAGTAAGACTCTCCTTAGAAGAAGAGTTTGAATCATGTTTAACCTATGTGGGTCATTCAATACAAGGAGTGGTGGAGGCTTGGTTCATCATCTGCTAATCATATTTCAATCTCTGACCAGTCAAGCTGCTGGTGTTCATCAGTAAAGTCTGAAGGCATGTGTGGCACATTTAGGATATTCCTCTGAACTTTTACTATTTTGAATGCTTGAGGATAATTCGACTTAGTAAATTATGCTTAACCTTTTCACTGTCGAGACCAGTGCTCACAAACTTGCTCTCAGTTTCGAAGAATTTAAAAATTTTTTTTTTTTTTCTCGTGAAATGATAGAGAATATTTTCCTGATGGTAATGACATCAAAAGTATGAAATTTGACTGAAAACTTAAGGAATAACGCTCTTGCAAAGTTAGCAGTTTCGGCGATACTTATGCATCGGTGATTTTGCCCACTTTGAGCCCTATTTTTGGCCAATTCCATTGTTCCAGTCAACCAAACTCATAGCTGTTTTCCTAGAACTCCTTTTGTTTTATTGAGTACAAGAAACTGCCCATTTACTGATTTCAACTACCCAATGAAGTGATCAGATATTGGTAATTTGGCCAATTTCATACACAATTCAAAAAAGGCCAATTTCAAAATAGGGTCCAGAATTAACAATGCAAGCATTCCTAGCACTAAAATAACATTTTCTCTGTTCATTAGTCATGTCTCCAGGCCCTTCTTATGTTACATTTGCTTTCCATTTTGAAATTTTATTCACACAAAAAATATAGAAGATATACTGTTATGCAGACTACTGCATTATTGTAAAAATGATATAAATAATATCAGCGCATTTATGAAAACATATTAGACCCACCAGTTGACGTGTATTGGATGCATAACATGATTTGCTTACTCTTGAACATCTGCAAAAAATGAACACTTCCACTAATTTGAGCTCAATTTCAAGATACTTTTAGTCTATAAATCATTCAAAATCATTTATTTATTTATTTATTTATTTTATTTATTTATTTATTTAGTAATTTGAGCATACATACAGAGGTACAAAAAAATACAGGTAAGAGCAGCATGCCAAAGCCACTTATATGCATAGCATTACAGGCTGGCTTAAAATTAACTTAAGATTAACTAAGCAATGATGAAATCAGTGATAAAACATTATTGTAAACAGATAACTATAATCTATAATCTATAATAACTATATATGTAATATATCATCCATTCTATCAGTTGAGACCAAGAAAACGAGAATACAACCATAAATACTATATAAAAATTTGCTACAAAGTCGGCTTTAAACCAAAAACACAGTTTTTTTTTTCCTCATGTGCCGTGTGCTGCAGGATTTTGTTTTATACTGCGCACACTGACCACTCAGACTCATTCTCTCATATGTGGGCCTACCATCTTTCTCCCACAAGATAGAATTTTGGCGTAGTATTATGGGACCAATGCTGGCTTGCAAGGAGGAATGTTACGGGACTGACAGTGACATGGTTAATAATATATTGAGGAACATCCAGAGTTAGAACAGTAACACAGAAACACAGTGTTACACCAAAGTGTACATAGTATTATTTATCTGAAATGTCTAAATATAGTATTGTACTTCTGTCCTCATGCGTTGCATCCAGAGGGCTTGTAGCAACGATTCTCCCTGAACATCTTAGGGACAAGATTGGAGTCTAAGACCAAAAGTTCATTGATGGAGCCAGGATCTGGGATAGTCTAAAGGGCTCTGAAACCAGACCTGTTCCCCCCAACAATTACATATGGTTGCACTGGGATGGCCCAGTAGTGGAGAATATAGCCTCAGCAATGCTTCAGAGTGTGTCAGGGAAGGATATAGCCCACCTCTTGGCAGTGAGAGCTCCTCATGCAGGGGACTTTCTGTTAGCTGTTCCCAACTCCAGCATTGGCACATGACCCGACCCACAGACCATCTGCATTGGTGTTGCCCTTTGACTTGCTGCCCCTGTTCTTGTCAAACTCAGGTGTATTTGTGGCAGTGAAGCAGCAGACCAATTCGGGTACCATTGTCTTGTGTGCTGTAAATCCGAGGGAAAGATTGCAAGACATGAGGAGGTTAATAGGTTAATAACATTATCAAGAGGAGCCTCACAAAAGTCGGATGCCCAGCAGTAAGGGAGCCACCTCTACTATGCAGATCTGATGGCAGCCAGAAGCATCCTGGTGGTATTGCCCTTCAAACCTGGACAGATGGCATGCAGGTGGTGTGGGACTACACATGTGCATCTACCTTGGCTGATACCAAAACCTAGTCATTGTGGTAGTCTACAAGCCTCCGGATGCAACGTCCCAGCAATTCCAGGAACAGCTGTTAAAAATAGACCTCTGTCTGGAAAATCTGCCAGCTCCTGCCCCCAACATCTTGCTCCTGGGGGATTTCAACTTAAGGCACCTAAAATGGAGGAATATAGCAAATAATGTTGTTGCAGTGATAACACCAGGGGGCAGCTCTGACAAAAACTCACACACACACGAGCTTTTAAATCTCTGCACAAAATTCAACTTAAACCAGCAAATAATAGAGCCTACTAGACTGGAGAATACACTAGACCTCATCTTCATTAACATTGATGATCTGGTATGAAATGTCACAACATAATCAAGGTTCAGACATGTATGCGCAGAGCCCCAGACTGACATAATGAGATTAGTCATGAGGGAGCCTTCACCAAATTCAACTTCAATAAAAAGAACATAAAATGGGACCAAGTAAACCAAGTCCAAACCAATATAAGCTGGGAAGATATACTAAGCAACACAGACCCCAACTTATGCCTAGAACAGATTAACTCGGTGGCACTCGATGTATGCTCAAGGCTTATTCCTCTAAGAAAAAGGAGGAGTAGATGTAAAATAGAAAGAGACAGGCGCTCCCTTTACAGGCGACGGAAAAGAATAACAGAGCAGCTAAAAGAGGCCAGTATATCTGAAATGCGTAGGGAGTCACTGGTCAGAGAAATAGCAAACATCGAACTTAAGCTAAAGGAATCTTATAGAAGTCAGGAATCACGGGAGAACTAAAAGCCATAAATGAAATCGAAAGAAGCCCAAAGTATTTCTTTTCCTATGCCAAATCAAAGTCGAGAACAACGTCTAGTATTGGGCCCCAACTTAAACAAGATGGGTCCTACACAGATGACAGCAAGGAAATGAGTGAGCTACTCAAGTCCCAATATGACTCAGTTTTTAGCAAGCCGCTAACCAGACTGAGAGTCAAAGATCAAAATTAATTTTTTATGAGAGAGCCACAGAATTTGGTTAACACAAGCCTATCTGATGTTATCCTGACGCCAAATGACTTCGAACAGGTGATAAATGACATGCCCATGCACTCTGCCCCAGGGCCAGACTCATGGAACTCCGTGTTCATCAAGAACTGCAAGAAGCCCCTATCACGAGCTTTTACCATCCTATGGAGAGGGAGCATGGACACGGAGGTCGTCCCACAGCTACTAAAAACAACAGACATAGCCCCACTCCACAAAGGGGGCAGTAAAGCAACAGCAAAGAACTACAGACCGATAGCACTAACATCCCATATAAAAATCTTTGAAAGGGTCCTAAGAAGCAAGATCGCCACCCATCTAGAAACCCATCAATTACACAACCCAGGGCAACATGGGTTTAGAGCAGGTCGCTCCTGTCTGTCTCAACTATTGGATCACTACGACAAGGTCCTAGATGCACTAGAAGACAAAAAGAATGCAGATGTAATATATACAGACTTTGCAAAAGCCTTCGACAAGTGTGACCATGGCATAATAGCGCACAAAATGCGTGCTAAAGGAATAACAGGAAAAGTTGGTAGATGGATCTATAATTTCCTCACAAACAGAACACAAAGAGTAGTAGTCAACAGAGTAAAGTCCGAGGCGGCTACGGTGAAAAGCTCTGTTCCACAAGGCACAGTACTCGCTCCCATCTTGTTTCTCATCCTCATATCTGACATAGACAAGGATGTCAGCCACAGCACCGTGTCTTCCTTTGCAGATGACACCTGAATCTGCATGACAGTGTCTTCCATTGCAGACACTGCAAGGCTCCAGGCAGACATCATCCAAATCTTTCAATGGACTGCAGAAAACAATATTAAGTTCAGTGATGAGAAATTTCAATTACTCCGATATGGTAAACACGAGGAAATTAAAACTTCATCAGAGTACAAAACAAATTCCGGCCACAAAATAGAGCGAAAAACCAACGTCAAAGACCTGGGAGTCATCATGTCGGAGGATCTCACCTTCAAGGACCATAACATTATATCAATCGAAGCTGCTAGAAAAATGACAGGATGGGTAATGAGAACCTTCAAAACTAGGGATGCCAAGCCCATGATGACATTCTTCAGGTCGCTTGTTCTATCTAGGCTGGAATATTGCTGCACACTAACAGCACCTTTCAAGGCAGGTAAAATTGCTGACCTAGAAAATGTACAGAGAACCTTCACAGCGTGCATAATGGAGATAAAACACCTCAATTACTGGGAGCGCTTAAAGCTCCTGAACCTGTATTCCCTGGAATGCAGGCAGGAGAGATGCATGATTATATACACCTGGAAAATCCTAGAGGGACTAGTACCGAACTTGCACACGGAAATCACTCACAACAAAAGCAAAAGACTTGGCAGACGATGCAACATCCCCCCAATGGAAAGCAGGGGTGTCACTAGCACGTTAAGAGGCAATACAATAAGTGTCAGGGGCCCGAGACTGTTCAACTGCCTCCCAGCATACATAATAGACCCCTGGCAGTCTTCAAGCTGGCACTGGACAAGCACCTAAAGTCGGTACCTGACCAGCCGGACTGTGGCTCGTACATTGGATTGTGTGCAGCCAGCAGTAACAGCCTGGTTGATCAGGCTCTGATCCACCAGGAGGCCTGGTCACAGACCGGGCCGCGGGGGCGTTGACCCCTGGAACTCTGTCCAGGTAAACTCCAGATACCCATCTCCAATATACCAGGGAGGAAGAAGGGGCAGCCGCCAGCTTCAGGGAGTCCCAAAAGTTTAGAAAATATGGAGAACTTGCCCATCATTATATGTTTGTTCCCATAGGCTCAGAGACTCTTAGCTCATGGGGAAAGAGTGCATCTAAGTTCCTGAAGGAGCTAGGCAAAAGACTCATCAGGGTAACTAGGGATCGCAGGGCAGCTAGTTTTCTGTTCAAGTGACTCAGCGCTGCTGTTCATGGGGATAATGCCTGCTGTATTTTGGGCACGTGCCCCAGCTCTGAGGAGCTGGATGAGATTTTTGCATTATAATCAGTGAGAAACACTTAACAATATGTACTAGACATGTATCTCTCACACCTCATATACTGTATATGCCATCTTTATATCAACAATGTATCTCTTAAATCTTTTGTACCATATTATGTAATAAAATATACCTATTGGTATTGTACTTATATTTCAAAAAATATAATTAGACTGAGATTAAAAGGCACTGTGAGGTGGCCAAGAGTGTAATTCAGAGGGGTTGTTGAAGTGGTTTGGGCATGTACAGAGGATGGGGTCATCCCAGGAATGGATGGAAGGAGGAGGTAAAAGAGGATTTGATTTTTTGGGGCTTGGACATCCAATAAGGCGTGTATGAACATATTGGATAAGAGGGAATAGAGAAAAGTGATTTTTAATGGACGTGCTGAACATTGGAATGTGAGTAGCGAAATTTTAAGAAGGGATACATAGGAAACCAGTTAGTCAGACTTGAGTCCTTAGGTGGATTGGATAGCACCTTCACTCTGAAGGAGGGGTGAGTATCCTGCAGTTGACAGGTAATCTGATTGTAATGTCAACACACTTCTGGAAACACAGCAGCTGAATGAATGATAGTGAATGTGTTTTCTTCTTTGGGTTACTCTGCCTTGGTAGGAGATGGCCGTTGAGGTAAAAAAATATAGTACGGGTCCGCCATCACAAATCCAGCAGTCAGTTATTCGGTTCCTTCAGTTATTCGGCACCAATTTTGGCTAGCATAATTTCAAATTTCCAGGGTCGCCACACCAACCTGCTGGTACTGTTTGGTGGCGCTACTTGCTGCATAAGCCATTCCAATTTCTTTTTCTCCATTTATTGTTTTAACCTGCTTACTTTTAGCCCTAGCCATGGTTCCAATGAATAAAATAAATGCTTCTCATGTAAAGCACCTACACAGTACATTATCCATTAAAGATAAGGTGGCTTTGACGCCACTGTCTGTTGTCATGAACTCAGTCTCATGAAGCAGGAGAATATGCTTTATTATTATGCTAATATCAACACTACAGCTTATTTGCCTATCACAATTGATCTAATATGACATAAGAAACAAAATAAATAACATAAAACATGTTAAATACTCAAGAATAAATAATATTTGGCATAACACCGAGCAGTTCGACAGAGGTATGAAGAGGATATGGTATATAAATACCATTCTCCTATCCCTGTCTCGGGGGCTTATATTAGAGAAAACGGAGTATAGCACAGGGCTAACTGTCATATACACTCATACTCCACCATAAACATGAAACAAAAAAGTTATTTTCTCTCTATAGATTATCACGCATAGCAGCATATGTTTAGAGAACCTAGGATAACCCAAAAAAAAAAGTCAACATGGCTTATTTTTAGTACCTGGCTTGGGTTAGCCATATATGATTTTTGGTAAATATTCGATTCCCAGCCAGGGTAGAAACATTAGGCGTGTTTCTTTACACCTGTTGTCTATGTTTACCCATCAGTAAATGGGTACCTGGGTGTTAGCCAACTAGTGTGGGTGTTATCCTGGGACACTGACCTAATTTTCTTGAAATACTCTGCATAACAAGCGGCTTTCTATACAGTAGTATGTCACTTATGTCAGCTAGGCCTGTATATCTTGTACATGTCTTCTTTCAACACACCGGCCGTATTCCACCGAGGCGGGGTGGCCCAAAAGGAAAAACGAAAGTTTCTCCTTTTACATTTAGTAATATATACAGGAGAAGAGGTTACTAGCCCCTTGCTCCCGGCATTTTAGTTGCCTCCTACAACACGCATAGCTTACGGAGGAAGAATTCTGTTCCACTTCCCCATGGAGGTAAGAGAAAATAAACAACAAGAACAAGAACTAGTAAGAAAATATTAGAAAACCCAGAGGGGTGTGTATATACAGTGGACCCCCGGTTAACGAACTTTTTTCATTCCAGTAGTATGTTCAGGTGCCAGTACTGACCGAATTTTTTCCCATAAGGAATATTGTGAAGTAGATTAGTCCATTTCAGACCCCCAAACATACACGTACAAACGCACTTACATAAATACACTTACATAATTGGTCGCTTTTGGAGGTGATCGTTAAGCGGGGGTCCACTGTATATGCTTGTACATGTATGTGTAGTGTGACCTAAGTGTAAGTAGAAGTAGCAAGACGTACCTGAAATCTTGCATGTTTGTGAGACAGAAAAATGGACACCAGCAATCCTACCATCACGTAAAACAATTACAGGTTTCCGTTTTACACTCACTTGGCAGGACGGTAGTACCTCCCTGGGCGGTTGCTGTCTACCAACCTACTACCTAGGATCTTGTACATGTATGTGTAGTAAATAAAGATATTATTATTATTATTATTATTCTTATATTATTTTCTCAGTTGTTTGTTGGATTATCTTATTCAAACTTGGGCGGTGCATGATGGAAAGATACTTCTTCACGTACACCAAAAATGAAAGAAATCAGACCATAAATAGCGGAGTTCACTTCTCAGCCATTAGCAGCCGCTTAGCGGTATATTTTTGTATGGTTGTTATGGCTATATTCTCATTTTTTCGGTCTCATTTGATAGAATGAAAGATATATTACAGAAATAGATATGATTTTGATTGCTTTCATGACGAAAAGTACAGTGGACCCCCGGTTAACGATATTTTTTCAATCCAGAAGTATGTTCAGGTGCCAGTACTGACCGAATTTGTTCCCATAAGGAATGGAAATAAATGGTATAAAATACCGACACAATGGCAATATAAACACAAATGCAGTATAATGTGATCCTTTATTGACTACGTTTCGCCCACACAGTGGGCTTTTTCAAGTCACAAACAGAACTACCTGGGGTGGAAGGAAAGCGAGTATTTATAGTCCGGCTGAGGTCAGGTGAAGAATGCTGCATCTGATGATGTACCGAGTTGGGTTGTAGAGTCTAAAAACTTGGGTAGCTTGGAAAGGAGACTGGACAAGTTTGTGAGCAGACCTTCTACAGTGTTCTTATGTGGGATAGCGATGAAGAAGTTTCTTGGCAAGTGGTTCAGCTATGTTATAGAAGCCACTATTCTGGTTGAAGTTGTCGGATATAGAAATAAGTGATGATTCCAGGATTCTTCGGTATTGGGTGTTGTCTTCTGTGGCGATAAGTCTTGAGTTTCTGTAGTTTATCAAGTGGTTGTGTGAATTACGGTGTTGTACGCATGCATTCCTTGTGTCGTCAGACCTGCTTGCGTATTGGTGTTCTGAAATACGTGTTTGGAGGTCCCTTGATGAGTTATACGTGGGCGAAACATCAAGGGACCTCCAAACACGTATTTCAGAACACCAATACGCAAGCAGGTCTGACGACACAAGGAATGCATGCGTACAACACCGTAATTCACACAACCACTTGATAAACTACAGAAACTCAAGACTTATCGCCACAGAAGACAACACCCAATACCGAAGAATCCTGGAATCATCACTTATTTCTATATCCGACAACTTCAACCAGAATAGTGGCTTCTATAACATAGCTGAACCACTTGCCAAGAAACTTCTTCATCGCTATCCCACATAAGAACACTGTAGAAGGTCTGCTCACAAACTTGTCCAGTCTCCTTTCCAAGCTACCCAAGTTTTTAGACTCTACAACCCAACTCGGTACATCATCAGATGCAGCATTCTTCACCTGACCTCAGCCGGACTATAAATACTCGCTTTCCTTCCACCCCAGGTAGTTCTGTTTGTGACTTGAAAAAGCCCACTGTGTGGGCGAAACGTAGTCAATAAAGGATCACATTATACTGCATTTGTGTTTATATTCCCATAAGGAATATTGTGAAGTAGATTAGTCCATTTCAGACCCCAAACATACACGTACAAACACACTTACATAAATACACTTACATAATTGGTCGCATTCGGAGGTGATCGTTATGCGGGGGTCCACTGTACCTTGAAATTGCTCTCACAGTAGCGAAAATGTTCTGTTCTTTAGCGAAGCTCAAGAGTGAACAAATGACGTCACCGTCCAATACCTGTCCACCTGCCAGTCTAAATTCCAATATGGTGTCAAGAATGGGTTGACATTATTTATACAGTTATTACAATAATGCAGCAGTCTGCATAACAGTAAATCTTCTATTTTTTTTGTGAATAAAAATTTCAAATGGAAAGCAAGAGTAACATGAGAGGGGCCTGTAGCCATGACTACTGAACAGAGAAAATGTTATTTTAGTGCCAGGAATGTCTGCATTGTTTATTCTGGACCCTATTTTGAAATTGGGATCTGTTGAAATTTGTGTGAAATTGGCCAAATTGCCAATTTCTGACCACTTTATTGGGTAGTTGAAATAAGTGAATGGGCGGTTTCTTGTACTCAGTTGACAGACTAGAAGTAAATAAGTATTCAGGTATACACAAATACAGTTACATAGATTATCATACATATCTGTGTATGTATAGAGAACCTAGGATAACCCAGAAAAGTCAGACAAAGTGACTTATTTCCAGTACCTGGCTTGGGCTTGCCATATATGATTTTTGGTAAATATTTTTTTTTTCTCGGTTGTTTGTTGGGCTATCTCATTGAAACTTGGGCAATGTATGATGGAAAGATGCTTCTTAACGTACAACAAAAATAAAAAAGACGGACGATAAATAAGGGAGTTAACTTCTCAGCCATTAGCCTCCTCTTTGCTGTATATTTTTGTATGGTTTTTATGGTTGTATTCTCCTTTTTTTGGACTTATTTAATAGAATGGAAGTTATATTACAGAAGTACACATGATTTTGATTGCTTTCATGATGAAAAGTACCTTGAAATTGAGCTCAAAGTAGCGGAAATGTTCGATTTTTGCCGATGTTCAATGAACTGTGTAAGTCAAGTTGGTTAATTTTATTAAGTGTATTCTAACCTAACCACTCTGTAATTCGGCAAACTCAGTAATCCGGCACACTACAGGTCCCAATGATGCCGGATTTGTGATGGAGGACCTGTATTGTACTTCAAAAATATATGTAGATTGATGAAACATTGATTTTTTAATTGGAAATAAAGGCAGAAATTAGAAAGTGCAGTAAATTGTAGAAATTGTAAATTAGTATGTACAAGATTTTGTGGTTAGTAGCAAAGGAGCTGACTATCTTCCTAACACAGGAATTTATTGTTAATCTAAGTTAAACTTATTGGCATTTTGTTAATTCTGTTTCTTTTAGCCACTTTTTATATAGTTTTAATTATTATTTTATTTATTTTCATGTGTATTGATCACATTGTGTGGGCAGTTTATTACTTCGTGAGGGGCAGTTTATTACTTTATGGGGTGGAATTTATTTTAGGTCTCCCTCCACATTCACGAGTTCAGCTGTCACGGGCTTCAAACATTTGCGAATGCCCAGCCGTCCAACCATATTTAAAATACGTCATTACGCATGTTAGGAATTGTGGCAGCTTATTTATCTATCACAATTCATCTAATATGACATTATAAAAAATGTTAGTGACAGAGAAACATGGCATATACTCTAGAATGAATGAATTATGTCATTAAGTATGTCATGAGTGTTGTTGCAGTGTTGTTGTTGTTGGGTGTATAAGGGCCACTGAGAGCATAAGCCTTAGACAGTGGTGGTGGAGGCGGCCACAGAGGTGATAGAGATGGCAGTGTTGTCAGTCGCTCTATATAGTAACTCCAGCAACATTGGAGGAGTTAGGTTTGTGCTGTCCTTTTTCTATCAATTAATCGCTTAACTTACTTGCTACACTGTTAATGCTACACTTTATTGCTGGCTGGAGCTATAGCCTTTATCGACTCAGTGCAGAATCACTGAAGAAGGCACATTCTTCCCTCTCTCTTTCTCCTCCGCTTTGGTACTCTGCTACGAGTTCTTTCTTGAATTCTATAGCCTTTCTCACCTTCTTGACCAAAGGGCTGGCACTAGTACAATATTTTACGATGTTTTTGTGTGTTTTATGATTGTTCATGATTCAGTAGGTTAAGGAAGCAGTTTTGTTAGGCTAAGTAAATGCTATTATTATATTTCCCAACAATATATTTGTGCAACAGTTTGCGAGGTTCTTGATACCCTAACCCTCATGAATGTGGAGGGAGACCTGTACTTTGTGGGGGGGAGGGGGGCAGTTGATTACTTTATGGGGTGCAGTTGATTACTTTGTTTGGAGGGCTGTTTACTTTGTGATCATCACGTTTCAGTACACTGTGGCTCACTTTCGAGTTGCTAGTTACACACTGACACTGCGCTTACAAATACTGATCTCCTGATAATATAATAGCAAACTCAGTATTTATGTTAAATTTATTTCTTAAATTTGGTATATCATATCTCGTTATTCCTTGCTTGTTTTACAAGTTGACTTTTTTTTTTTTTTTCAGATGATTCCTTCAGTGATGCAGAAAAAAATATTGTGACAGAAGCAGAAAGTAAGATCAGTGGTCAAGAACAGCCCACATTTGCAATGATTCCCCCAAAGTTATTTTTGTTCCTTCAACCCCACACCTGTAAAAGAAAAAACAAAAATCCCATGTATTATAGATCGCTCTCAACTCGGAAAACTAATTCTCAAGACAGAAAGAAATCCAAAAAGGAGTCCTGCACTAAGGAAGATCATTTGGAAGTGCTTTTCAAAGAAGCTGACCTGGAAAATTTATCAATCAGCTTTAGTAATGAAAGAAAAATGGCAAAAACTGTATTAGACAGTGATGTGATGAATGGGGGAGTTTCATCTAAAATGTACAGCACCAGTGACGATAATTGTGATAGCAGCCCTGTCACTGAAGTGAAGACTAAAATGGGCAGCAAGGACAGTCTTTCTTTTCCAAAAAATGAGTCCTTGGTTTCTGGAAGCAGTGGAACAGCCAACAATGAATTATCTAACAATAAAGTAACTGAAAAGATATGTAGCACTGAAATTAGTGGTTCCATAGAATTTCCTCATATTGGTGACAAAATTTCTCTCTCTAATTCTTGTGTTGAACCTCAGGTATCAAGCTCTGAGAACTGTGGACCCACTCGGGACTCTCAAGCCTTTCAACAATACAGCACACTCAATGGTAGTATTAATAACTGGATTGAAAATGAAAGCTATAACCTTCAATCTGGTAAAAAAAGCAGCATTTTAAGCACTTTACATGTTAATATTAATGAAGTAGATGCTCAAGAACCAAATACAAATTCTGTAATTAGTATAAAAGATAATCACTTGCAGCCAGAAGAGAGAATATTAAATTTCAAAGATTCTAATTCACAGAATGAAACAGAATCTCAGGATCTTTTTGAAACACAGCAAAAGACTCTGACCAGAAACATAGAGATAAAAAGAAGCTGTGTTTCTCTTAGCAAACGATGGAGAAAGACCAGAGCTTCTCAGAGCAGCTCAGAAAACTCAGGAAGTGCAGCTAGTGACAGAGGTGAACCAAAAGACAAAATTTTGGTTCAAAATGTTGAACAGAACATCTTAAAGGAGTCACTCACAGAATTAGAGACACCAGCTGACCATAATACAAGGCAACACCAAACTGAAGAACTTATGATAAAAGAGATTGAACAAGAAATGATGAAGGAATTTATAGGTGACATTTCTGAGCAAGAGGAAGAATACTATAAAATTACTAAAGAGTATGTAAGAGAGGAAGATAGCAGAGAAAGAAGAAAAACTGACAGGAATAGTGAGTCATATAGTACAGAACATTTCAATACAATAAGACAAGAACATGCTGATGAGTTAAAATTGGGAGAACATATAACTAAAGTAAACCATGAACATATAGATAAAGTAAGACATGAAGAATATATAGATAAAATAAAACATGTAAGACATATTAGTAAAGTAAGACAAGAATCCAAAGATAAAGTAATACATGAGGAAAATATAAATAAAGTAAAACACACACAGGTGCAGAAGAAATTAATGAGGTCTATAAACGAGTCTGAAAATTCCAATGAACCTCATACTCGACCATCACAGAAATTGCAGTCTAATTGTATTGTCAGTTTAAATAAGAATTCTTGCCCAAAAGATGCACATGATGATCTTGTTAACAGTAACATTGTTATCTCTACACATAACACTTATCATAAGACTGGTGAGAAACAAATAAAGTCTGGATCTTCCAAAATAAGTGATGTAATAAATGAAAGACTTTCAAGTTATATTAAGGACAGTCCTCAGGAACTCTTTGATCCAGAAAATTTACAAAAAGATAAGACATTTTCACACAGTCATGAAGATGAAAAAGAAAATGCAACACTGAATTCAGATTTTCAAAATACATTGAAATATGAGAAAGTAGGAGAGAGCCCTTGCAAAAAAGAAACAGATTTGCAGTATAAAAGTACAAATAAGGACAAAACTTGCATTAATTTTGATACCAAAAATAAACCAATTAAGTGTTCTGAAGCAAAAGATGTGAGGATTCATGCTCTGCCACTCATTGTAGAACAGGGAAGAATTCTAACCACTTCTCTGGTAACTGCACCTGATAAAGATGGAGACAAAAAAATTATTCTCACTGTACAAGAACATGGGTTGACTCTCTGGAATGTGGATATAAAAGGAAAGTACAGAGCCAGAGAAGATTGCCTCCAAGCTGACTTGCATTCTAGTGTTGACGAAGATCTAAATACAAGCTCGGTGGATCTGCAAGAAGAAGTTTGGACAGCATTTAGTGAAGTCTCACACCAAGTCGGGAGAGCTGCAGATATAAGGTAAAATAGTACTGGAGTAAAAAGTAACTTAAATGGCAAAAATAATATTGAAGAGTGTCAGTCACATTTAGTTTGGCTTTTAGGCATTCAATCAAACAAATAACTATATTTCTATTACATAGCATTAATTGACATACTACTTTATAATAAACCTTGTTATGTAGAGTATTTCAGGCAGCCTTAAAATTAATTAGTTAATCCCTGGACAATTACACAGTATGGTTAACTAGAATGCTGTGGATTGCAAAATATTATAACAGTGTACTGTAACAATTTGGTTTATGATTTATGAATTTTTAAGATCTTCTGTAACTATTTGGTATAACTTTTGTATTGGTAAATACTGAGATGAAGCATATTTTGGGTAACACAAGGGCTTTGAAACAGAAAAGTAATAGTAAGAAATATCATGAATGCTAATAAATTTGGATCAGCATGGTTGCCGTTAACATCAGGCCTAACTTTAATGTAAACTTGAGGAAAAGTTTAAACCCTTTAGGTCACAGCCCCTCTCCTAAACTTGTTCTCAGTTCTGAAATTTTTCGAATGAAAAAAAATTATTATTTTTTCTTTGAAAATTTAGAGAATCTTTTCCCGATAAATGCCACCAAAGTCAGAAATTTGATGGAAAACTTACGGAATATGCTCTAGCGAAGTGGGGGGTCTTGATGAGGGTTTGCGGCTTGGGCAATTTCGCCCACTTTGAGCCTATTTTCGGCAACCATGTACAGTGCGAAAAAATCAATATTTCGCTAGAATTTTTTTTCTATCAAATTGGTAAAAGAAACCACCCATTTATATTTCAACTACCCAAAAAAAAAAGTGGTCAGAAATTGGCAATTTTGCCAATTTCACACAAATTTCAAAAGATGCCAATTTCCAAATAGGGTCCAGAATAAACAACACGGACTTTCCTGGCACTAAAATAACATTTCCTCTGTTCATTAGTCATATCCCCAGGTCTCTTACATTTCTTTTGCTTTCCACTTTGAATTTTTATTCTCACGAAAAATAGAAGATTTACTGTTATGCAGTCTACTGCATTAATGTAGAAATGGTGTACAAATGGTATAAACAATATTAGCACACTTGTGAAAGAATATTAAACTCACCAGTTGACGTATATTGGACGCATGGCATGATTTGTTTACTTTTGAACTTTGGAAAAATCGAACATTTTTGCTATTTTGAGCTCAATTTCAAGGTA
This sequence comes from Cherax quadricarinatus, assembly GCF_026875155.1. Taxonomy (NCBI): domain Eukaryota; kingdom Metazoa; phylum Arthropoda; class Malacostraca; order Decapoda; family Parastacidae; genus Cherax; species Cherax quadricarinatus. The sequence continues at coordinate 51,177,893 of NC_069399.1, read as the reverse complement.
CTTTTCTTTGTGAAACCAATCAAAATCATGTCAATTTCTGTAATATGTCTTCCATTCTATAAAATGAGACCAGGAAAACTAGAATATAACCTTAAATAGCATTCAAAAATATCCTGCAAAGTCGCTGTTTTAAACCAAAAACACAGTCGGAGTTTTTTTCTTTTTCTCATTATGCACTGTGCACTGCAGGATTTTTTTTATACTGTGCACACTGACCACATAGACCCATTCTTTCATATATAGGCCCACCAGCTTTCACTAGATTTGAAGGCGCTAGAATTAATGCGTACTAGTACGGCACCAACCCTGGCATGCAAGCCATACTAGTATGGCACCAACCCTAAAAGGGTTAATGTTAAGTTGTGCAACACCTCCTCTGCTACCAAACATAATACAGTGGTCCCTCAATAATCGTCCGGCCTGAAAGTCGTCCATTTCGGAAATAGTCCCGTTATTTCGTCTAAACATAGGCTCGCAAATGGTCCGTTAACTCTAATCGTCTTTCGTCCTGGACGTGTACTCACAGCTCTGAGCCGCCTCGGCCTCCCTTCCCAGCCAGTGTACCATTGTTTACCAGTGAGAGACGGTCTCCTCATGTGTTCATATGAAATATTTCATAATATTCCATTCATTTTAGTCAGTTGTGAACTCTATTGTGACATTGGGGAGTTCCATGGGGTTGGATGTGAGTTTGGAGGATGTGGAGGAGTTGGTGGAGGACCACAACGAAGAGCTAACCACTGAGGAGCTGCAAGAGCTTCAGCAGGAAGAGCAACAGATCGCAGCTCAGAATCTTGCTGCAGAGGAGGAGGAAGAGAGATGGAAGAAGGTGCTTTCTTCAGAAATTAAGGAGATTTTTGAAATGTGGGGTAGGATGGAAAGATTTATGGAGAAACGTCACCCCTAGAAAGGATGTTGCAAGCCATATCGGCAACTGGTACAGTGACAAAGTCTTGTCCCATTTTAGGAAAGTTTTAAAGAGACGCCAGAAACAGAGCTCTCTGGACAATTTTTTTGCGAGACAGGACTCCAGTGACTCTCAAGCTGGTCCTAGTGGCATTAAGAAACAGAGAAGAGAAGTAACCCCAGAAAAGCACTTGGTACCTGAGGTGTTGATGGAAGGGGATTCCCCTTCCAAACAGTAATTCAATCTCTCTCCTCCTTCAGTCTTCCATACACTAAGAAGAATCACCAATTAAGGTAAGTGTTATGCTGTTAATGTTTCATTCGTCATGTCCCATTGTATTGTTTATGTACTACATCTATATTTCATGTAAAAAATTTCTTTGTTTTAATACATCTGGGTGTCAGGAACGGATTAATTGTATTTACATTATTTCTTATGGGGAAAATTGATTCGAAAATCGTCTATTTCGATAATAGTCCCACTTCCAGGAACGGATTATGGACGATAATTGAGGGACCACTGTATAGTAGGTTTTGTCAGTGTTGAGTGTAAGTTTATTGGCTGTCATCCAAGTAGATATTTTGAGCAGCTCCTCATTAACAATAGTGTTGAGGGTGGAAAGATTTGGGTGGGAGATGACATAAGTCGTGTCGTCAGCAAAGAGAATGGATTTCAGGTGTTGGGATACGTTGGGAAGATCATTGATGTATATGAGGAAGAGCAGGGGACCAAGGACACTTCCCTGTGGTACTCCAGTATCAAGTGGCCGTGTTGATGAGGCTGTGTCTTCAATGGTGACGTACTGATACCTATTAGTAGGGTAGGATTTGAAATATGCAAGCGCATGGCCTCTTATACCATAATGGTCAAGTTTGTGGAGTAGGATGCCATGGTCTGCTGTGTCAAAAGCTCTTCTTAGGTCAATAAAAAGTCCTAGCGGATACTCCTTATTTTCCAATTCTGTGTAAAGCAGATCTAGCATTTTTACAATTGCATCATTAGTGCTTTTATTTTTTCTGAAGCCAAATTGGCAGGGGTTGAGTATGTTTTGTGCTGTTATAAATGAATATAGTCTCCTATGCACGAGTTTCTCGAAGATTTTGGATAGCAATGGTAAGTTTGATATTGGTCTATAGTTGTTTACATCTGTAGGGTCACCACCTTTATGTATTGGTGTAACCCTTACTGTCTTGAGTAGTGTTGGGAAAGTGCTATTTTCTAGTGACTTGTTAAAAAGTAATGTAATAGCATGCGAAAGGACATGGTCCGCTCGCTTGTACAATAATGGTGGGACGTGAGACAGATTCCCTGAGTTATTTTTAAGTGACTTTATAATTGTGGTGACTTTCGTGGGCTCATTTGGTACAAGATAGAAAGAATTTTGGAAATTACCATCTAGATAGTCACCGGCACATGCATTGGTACATGGGATTTTACTGGCAAGAGTAGATCCTATGGTTGAGAAGAAGTCATTTATCTTGTTAACTGTATCATTGGGATGCAGTGGTGTTTCATTAGATTTAGTTAGGACAATGTTCTTGTTTTTTTTTTTCAGTTTATGGGTCCCCAGAATCTGGGAGAGTGTTTTCCAAGTTTTATTTATTTTATGTCTTTGCAAACAGTACATTGAGATTTTGTATTTACAATAGCGGGTTGCAGTGCAAAGAGAGCCTCTATTATGCCTAGGCATTATGGGCCAACTTAACATTATTGGCTTACAGTCTACTTAACACTAAGGATTATTTCATAGTTGTACAGTAAATTATTAATTATAAATGAATCAAAATTTGTTTAAGACAGAGATATATTTATATTCGAAAATGCTTTTTGTGAAAACAATGATTCAATTATATTCCTGTCAACAATGGATAAAAGGTTCAAAGTGATTGTTGAAGTTAAGATTTGGGAGTACATAGGTGAGTATGTGTGTACAGTGGAACCTCAAATTTCGAACGTATCACTTATCGAACTTCAAAAATCGAACTCTTTTTTTCGAACCAACCTTGTCCCTATTATCGAACTCGCCCCTATTTTCGAACCGCCGGGTACCGGACCTGTCGGGCAGCCCGCTCTGTCCATGTCCCCGCACAGGCGCCGTGAGCCAGTCTGGTTTTGTTGATGCTTGAGTGAACACTAACCTGTGCTCTCATTCAAACATTTTACGATTATTTCATTGTGTTTAGTGCTTGTGGGACTGTGAAATAAGCTACCATGGGCCCAAAGAAACTTGCTAGTGGTACCCCTGTGGTAAAGAAAGTGAAAAACACCATAGATGTGAAGAAGGAAATAATACAGAAGTATGAGAGTGGTGTGAGACTTGAGCTTGCCAGGATGTGTGGGAAAAACAAGTCGACCATCGGTTCTATCCTGGCAAAGAAAGAACAAATTTAGGAAGCTGATGTTGTGAAAGGTGTTAAATTTGCTAACCAAAAAGAGACCACAGACAGTCGATCAGGTTGAGAAGTTGTTGCTGGTGTGGATCAAGGATAAAGAGATGGCAGGTGATAGTGTTTCAGAGACCATTATTTGCGAAAAGGCAAGGAAGTTGCATGCCGATCTGGTACAGAAAACTCCTGGAACCAGTGCTGATAGTGAATTTAAGGCCAGCAGAGGCTGGTTTGACAGATTTAAGAAGCATAGTGGCATATACTTTGCAACAAGTTCAGTGACAAAACCATGTCCCATTTTAGGGAAATGTTAAAGATGTGCCAGAAACAGAGAACTGTGGACAGTTATTTTGTGAGACAGGGGTCCAGTGACTCTCAAGCTGGCCCTAGTGGCATTAAAATACAGAGAAGGGAAGTAACCCCAGAGAGGGCTTTACCTGAAGTCCTCATGGAGGGGGATTCCCCTTCCAAACACTAACCCCCAACTCCCTCTCTCCTCCCTATCTTCCAGATGCCATCACCAATCTTCAATAAAGGTAAGTAAAAATGTTATTTTATATGTTTATTTAAATTTATTAATACATAATTGAACACTATATTTGCTGTGTGTATGTAAAACTATAATTAATCTCCATAAAATGTATTCTTTTGTGAATATTTTTGGGTTTCTGGAACGGATTAATTGTATTTTCATTATTTCTTATGGGAAATATTGCTTCGCTTTTCAGACTTTTTGAATTTAGAACTAACTCGTGGAACGGATTAAGTTCGATATTTGAGGTTCCACTCTACTGAGTATTTAGTGTTTAGTCTAGGGTAATTAAGTGGCTTTTGAGAAGAGTCTTAAATTGATTTTCAGACTGGCTTACTTTAATATCTTCTGGTAATGAATTCCATATTTTGGAGCCCTTTATGTGCATAGAGTTTTTACACAGTGTGATATGGACACGAGGTATATCAAAAAGAGATCTGTGTCTTGTGTTGTGGTCATGTGTCCTGTGTAGGTTGGTGAGGAGAAGTTTGAGTGGAGGGTTTATATTTGCGTGTATTGTTCTGTGTATGTAGTAGGCACATGAATAAGTATGGATGTTCTTAACCCTTTGACTGTTTCAGGCCCCTCTCTGAAACTGTCATTCTATGTCGCCAAATATTCGAAAAAAAAAAAATTATTTTTTCTTATGAAAATGTTAGGAATATTTTTGTGAGTGCTTTAAGCCTAATAAAAACTTTTTGCCATCAGTACTTACCGAGATATAGAGCCGCAAAGTTTGCAGAAAGTGACGTGCGTACGGCAACAGCTGCAACTGCCGCCCACCCGGTATTCTTTTATTTACTCTAATTCAAAGGTTTCTTGCATTTTTCAATATTTTTCTGTTCCAGGGAACTTAAAGTGGCCTGTGAGACCAATGTAAGGTGCATTTTTTCAAATATACACTCATTGTTTACAACACAATAACAGAACAAACTTTATCGCTATTAGTTTGTGTATACACTTTGTTTACACAAACAAACAATACAAAACAATGTTTATTTCTATTGTTCCATAATATATGTACATATGAACAGTCCACTAAACACTTCCTAGAACTGCTGCAGCTTGTGGAACTCTTCGAAACATGGGTATATACAGAGGGGCACTTCACACTCCTCACACGTAAAACAAGTGTCTCTGCGTGTTGTGGGCTTTTTGTGGTATGCATACATACATAACACCCTTCTGAGCATTTTTCTTGGCAGTAGTAGGAGGCAGTTGTATGGGTAGGATCACCAGGCCCGAAACCCAGATGATGTGTGGGCGCTGGTCTATTGCAGGAGTTGCTCCTTGGTACTTTGCAATTATTTTGTCTGATTAAATGACAGGCAAAATTCACCATATGTATTTTGGTGTTTTTGTTGTCTTCAACTTGTATATGTTATAAGCATTTAGCATAGAGATATCAACAAGAGGAAAAAAAGTTTTGTATACCACTTATAACTCTTGCGTGCACATCTCAAACCCAATCTGCGTTCAATTTGTCCCTAAGCGCAATTGGGTTGTAGTCCGAACCGCAGGGTTTAGAAGGTTCATTGGTCTCTCTGTTGTCCCTGAAAACCCGTCAAGTTTTTAAAAACCCCTTTGCTCCATTCACCCTACCCAAAACCTAAAGCGCCTGGGGAAAGTCCAACCCCCCACACAAAACCCCCTTTTCCCCCCTCCCCCCAAACCCTTCCTAGGCCGACCCCTACCCCCCTTTTCCTTCCCACAGACTGATACCATTTGAAGTATTCTGTTTTCGCCCCTTCTCTCTACATGCCGAACCACCTCAACAACCCCCCTGCCCCTGGAAACATTTTTTGGTAATCCCGCACCTCTCCTAATTTCCCAAAACTACGAATTCTCTGCATTATTTTCACACCACAATTCCCTCAGACATACATCCCCACTCCCTCCCCTTCCCCTCGCTGCAACATTCATCACCCACGTTTCACACCCAAATAAGAGCTTGGTAAAACCATACTCTCATACATTCCCCTCTTTCCCCCCAAGGACAAAGTTCTTTGTCTCCACAACCCTAAGTGCACCACTAAATCTTTTTCCCTCATCAATCTATGTTTCACCTATCTTTCAAAGACCCACCCGCTGAACTCCACTCCCAAATATTGAATAGTTCACCTCCTCCATATCTCTCCCCCCAATCTATTTTTCAATCTTTCTCACCTAATTTTTTTGTTACCCTCAAACCCTTACCTTTCCTGTATTCCCCTTTAATTTTCTTCTTTTGCACACCCTACCAAATTCTCCACCATCTCTCAACTTCTCTTCAAATCTCCCAAGAGCACATTCATCAGCAAAGAGCAGCTGTGCAACCCCCACTTTGTGTTGATTTTTTTATCTTTTAACTCCACGCCTCTTTCCAAGACCCTGCATTTACTTTTTACAACCCCATCTATAAATAATTAAACAACCACGGTGACATCACACATCCGTTAAAGGCCTACTTTTACTGGGGAAAAAAATTCCCTCTTTCCTACATCTCAACTTGAGCCTCTTCCTCGTAAAAACTCTTCACTGCTTTTTATAACCTACCTCCTACACCATAACTTTCAACATCGCCCATTGCCCCCCCCATCCACCCTGTCATACGCCTTTTCCAAAACCATAAAGCCAAAAGACCTCTTTAGCCCTTATCTAAATACTGTTCACTTTTAGTTTCACTGTAAACCCTGGTCCTACACCCCCCACCTTTCCCAAAGCCCCTTGTTCATCTGCTATCCTATTCCCTCTTTCCTTAAATTTTTTCAAAATAACTCTCATACACTTTTCCAGGTACACTCAACAGATTTTATCCCCTATAATTTTTGCACTCTCTTTTACCCCCTTTTGCCTTTATAAAAGGAACTATGCATGCTCTCGCCATCCCTAGGTCCCTTTTACCCCTTCATTCCATTTATTAAACAATTGCACCAACCACCCAAAAAACATATCCCCCCCGTTTTTAAAATTTCTATCTTTACCCATCAATCCCGGCTCCCTTTCCCCCCTTTCTTTTTACCTACTCCTCACGAACTTCCCCCACACTCACAACGGGCTCTTCCTCCCCACAAGATTTTTATTCCCCCTTGCCCTATACACGAAATCCAGTTTCCCCTATCTTCATCAACTTTTTAACAATTCCCAAAATATTCTTCCATTTTCCCCAATACCTCTAACTCTCCTTTAAATAAACTCTCCTTCCTATTTTTAACGACAAACCCATTTTTTTTCTCTAGGCTTTTTTAATTGTTAATCCACCCCAAAAACTTTTTTTTTTTTCAACAAAATTTTTTTGAAAACTCTCACCCATCTCTCATTTCCCCTTTTTTTTAACATTGCTTCACCATCTTTTAACCCCTCTCTCTTTTCTCCATTACTCTTCCCCCCCTTATCATTTCTATTTTGTAAAAACTTCTATAGCAACTTTTTTTTTTTACTACTCTCTTTACATCTCATTCCCCAAACCCTTTCCTCTTCCTCCTCACCCATTTTTGTAACCACAAACTTCTGCTGAACACTCTAACACTACATTTTTAAACCTCCCCCAATCCCTCTTCACCCCCATTCTTGCTTCTTTACCCATCTTCCTCCAATAGCTGTTTATTCTCCCCTAACCCCCCTTCTTTTAGTTTAAAAAACCTTCACCTCTCTCTTCCCTGATGCTTTTATTCCCCTTGTACCCCATCTACCTTTTACTCTCAGTGTAGACAACAGAAATGATCTGATAATCGTGGCCCCTCTATAAACTGTACATCCGAAGTCTACTCACAGTCTTTTATCTCCCAATAATAATCCAAAAAATATGCCCCATTTCGCCCTCTCATTCGGTATACTTATTTATCCTCTTTTTCTAAATATGATTACCTATAACAAAACCCCCTTTTCTATACAAAGTTCAATCAAAGGGCCCCCTTTTATAAATTTACACCGGGCCCCCCCAAATTTACCTACCACACCCTCTCAAAAAGTTTCCCCTATTTTAGCATTCAAGTCCCCTCCCACAATTACTTTCATTGGGTTCAAAGGGCTCCTAACATTCATTTAAATCTCCCAAAAATCTCTCTCTCCTCGCATTTCTCCTTCTCCAGGTCATACACGCTTATTATCCCCCACTTCTGCACCAACCTTTACTTTAATCCACATAATTCTTAAATTTTTCATTTTAATTTTTTTTTCTCCTTTCCCAAACTGATCATTTAACTTTTCTGCTCCCCCTTCCTTTGCTCTAACTCTTCAGTTCCAATTTAATCCCTTTTTATTTCCCCCACTGAAACTCCCCTACCCCCTTCAGCTTTGTTTCCTTGGGGCCGACATCCAACTTCTTTTCATTCATAACATCAGCAATCATCTTTTTTTGTCAACCGCCTACATCCCGCACATTTAACAAAACCCGTTTTATAAAGTTTTTCTTTTTCTCTTTTTAGTAATTGTATACAAGAAGGGGGTTTCTAGCCCCTTGCTCCCGGCTTTTTTGCGCCTCATACACCGCATGGGTTACGGAGGGAAAGATTCTTTCCAATTCCCCTGACAATAAAGAAAAAAAAAGAACAAGAGCTATTAGAAAAAGGGAAAAACCCCAGTTTTAGTATATATATTATGCATGTGCGGTCTGTGAAGTGTACCAAAGGTTAGTAGGTATCCAAAATATCCCTTTTCTTAGCGTTTTATGAGGGCGAAAAAAGAAACCCGCAATCCTACCATCATGCAAAACAATTAAGGTTTTTTTGTTTCACAGTCTCTGGGAGGACGGTAGTATTCCCTGGGTGGTTTCTGTTACCAAACCCACTATCTGCAAATAAAAAGGGTTTTAGTAGCTGTGAGCTTCGTGATCATTATTGATGGGAAAAAAGGAGTGGTCAAGGGCACTTCCTTGTGGGACTCCTACTGTAATTGGTTAGATGGAAGAGTTTGCATCATTTGCATACACATATTGAGTTCTGTTACTAAGGTATGATTTTAGGTAGTTGAGGGAGTGGCCTCTGATACCATAGTGCGTTAATTTGGAGTACAGCAGTTCATTGTCGACTGTATCGAAAGCTTTACGTAAATCAGTGAAAATGCCCAGCGGGACTTCTTTCTTTTCAAGTGCAGTATATATTTCTTCTAGCATGTGTATGATAGCATCATTTGTGCTTTTATTATTCCTGAATCCAAACTGACAAGGGTTTAATATGTTGTGTGAGACGAGGTAGGAATAGATCCGTCTATGAATTAATTTTTCAAAGATTTTAGAGAGCAGTCGTAAGTTAGATATTGGTCTCTAGTTATTCAAGTCAGCTTGATCACCTCCTTTATGGATCGGAGTGACCCTCGCTGTTTTGAGGATTGTTGGGAAGGTAGATGATTCAGTGGATTTGTTAAAGAGTGTTGCAATAATTGGTGACAATACTTGAGAAGCTTTTTTGTACATAAAAGCAGGCAAGTTGTTTATGTCATCTGCCTTGTTTTAAGGGTGTTTATGATGGGCGAAAAAATTTTTTTGGGGTTTGGGGTTGGAGCAGGAAAAAGCATTTTTGGGGGGTACCTATGAGGTGGGTTAAATGGACGGGTGTTTGTGCTTGGTATTTTGTTTGCTAATTTTTTTCCTATGGGGGAAAAAAAACTTGAATCTTCCGTTTGGGTTTTGAAGTGAGTAGGGTTCATCGATTTTGTTAGTTTGTTTGGGTTTTTTTTTTTGGTTTAACTTTTTAGTTCCAAAATTTCAGGTTTTCTTCATTTTCACTTTTAAATGTTATGTTAAAAAATTTTTCATAATAAAAATTTTTTTAGACCTTTTCAGGTTAAAAATTGCGACGAAAATTTTTGGGGACTTTTTCTCTATTATTTAAACCCATTCTATACTTTTTTTCTTTATTTGTGTTTTGTTTTAAAGGATTTGAGGATGTTTGGTGTTACCAGGGATTATTCAGTCTCTTTGCTGTGATCTTTTGGTTTTTTCGGGCCCAATGTCTGTTATAGGGGCCCTTTGGGGCTTTTTTTAGAAAATTTTTTTTTACATTCATTCATATCTGATATTTTTCGAGCTCATTTTCCCAATCGCTGTTATTCAAGCTGCTTTAAAGTTTTTAAAATGCTCCCCTCGTTATGAGCCCTAAAGGGTTTTTTTAAGGAAAATTGTCTTGTGGCAGTTTGCCCAGAAAGTTATGAAAAAGGGGGTTGGGGTAGGGGGTTGTAGTTTTTGCCCTGTGATTATCCCTATTTTAAAGGGGTTATGGTGTTTGTCCAATGTGGTCTTTTAAAGGGGAAAAGTTGCCCCTCGGGTTTCCCTTGTGGGTTTTAGTTATTGCTGGTAGAAAAACCAGGAAAATTACTCATTTTTTTTTGAAAAATTGGGTTTATTTGGGGGGGTCCGGGTGTGAAAGTATTTTTTATTTGAAATCCCCTGTTAGTATTTGGGGGACTTGATTTTTTGTGTGCATCGAAAATCATTTTCCTATTTTTTTCCCTAAAGTGATAAATGTTTGCCCTGTGGAAATCTGTAGGGGTTTTATAACTGGGGGGGTTTTTTTTCAGGCCCCTTTTGTTTTTAAAAATTTTAAACTATGAAATTCTCCATTTTTCGTCCCTTGGAAAGATTTATTGATACATTCGATTTGGTTTTTTTAAAGGAAATTATTAGCTGTTCCCCCCCCTTGTGGTCTGTTCTAAAAGGTTGTGTATGGCCTTGTACCGGGGAAATGGAAATAGACATCTGAAAAAATTTTGGGTTAAAGGGCCAGATTTCTGTGAGTGTGAGGGTTGATATTTTTGGGAATAAAGGGGAACTGATTAAGCTGTTAGGTTGTCTTAATGTTTCCCAAAGGGATCTGACATTGTAGTTAAAGAGGGTTTAAATTTTGTTATTGTTTGCCTGAGAAAAGGGGTCTTTTTTGCTTAGTTGCTGTGTAGTAATTACAGTTGCTGGTTGATTTCTGTAATTCATTTTATAAAAATTTAAAAATCAGGATCTATGCCTGTAATAAATAGGATGAAAAGAAATTTTTAAAACAAACTAGATTTTTGGGGTAAAATAAATTTTAAGTTTTTTTATTGTTCTACAACTAGACTTATGAATAAAAAAGTGATTATCCAAAAACTTGAAAAAAATTAAAAAAAAAAGGGGATTTTTTCAGAATAGAAAAATTTTTTTTCCCCCCCCCCCTTAAATTTATTTTAACCAAAATGTGAGTTTTAATGGGGTAGTTATTTCCCGGCAAAAATAAAGGGGGGCTAAAAAATACAAAAAAAAAAAAGAATGTATAAAAGCAAAATCATATCTCCGGGAGGTAGTCAAAAAAAAACCGGGAGTATTTTAAAAAATTGTGTTATTTTGGAAAAAGAGGGAAGAAAAAAAAAATTAAATCTCCAAAAGTCCCCCTTTTAAATTTTTGTTAGAACTAGGGAGTATAAAAATTACTGAAAAAAGGGGTTTAGAAACAATGAAATTGGAATATAGAAAAATTATTTCAAGAAAAAAGAAAAAAGGGGGACAAAATTTAAAGTAATGTTGAGAATCTTTTTGGGGAAGGTAATAAAAAAAAATAAAAATTTTGATGGAAAAATTGAAAAAAATTATGCTTTTTGGAAATTTTTTGATATGTCAGCGATATTTTGAATCGGCGATTTTCCCAAATTTTGGGACTCCCATTTTGGGCCCAATTACATTTTTCCCAAGCCCGACCAAATTCTTAGAATATCACAAAGTATTACTTCTATTCCATCGATAGGGGGCACAAAAAATTTCACCAAGTCAACGTTTCAACTAAAAAATTTAAAAAAGTATGGAATTTGGTAATTTGGCCAATTTAACACAAATTTAAAATATTCCAATTTAAAAATGGGGTTTCCCAAAAATAAACAAGTGGGTTTTTCCCTGGAACAAAACAAAACATTTCATCGGGCATTATTTTACTTTTTGGAGGTTTTTAAAAAATTTAGATTCCTTTTTTATTTTTTTTTCCCAAATAATAAATTTTTTATTCAAAAACCAAAAAAATGGGAAATTGTAAAAAATTTGTTAAAATTCATCACCCCATTTGTTAAATTTGTATATTAGACCCCACAGCTGGCGTGTTTTAACGTTTTAGGTCGTTTGTTTACTCTTAAACTCAGAAAAAATTTTAAAACTTTCCGCTCTTGAGTCATTTTCAAAGCCATTTCCAGGGAAAAAACCCAATCAAAATAAACCCTCTTTTTTCTTTTTTTTGTCCCAAATTTCCTTTTCCAAATGAACCAAGAAATCGCAAACACAACTAAAAAAAAACATACGAAAAAACACTGAAAAGCCGCTTTTTTTAATTAAAAATTCGGGGTTCTCAGTTTTTTTTCTCTCATTAACCCAGTGTCCCTGCAGGATTTTTTTTTTATGGGGGTGCACACATACCCACAGTTGTATTCTTTTATATCTAGGCCCAAATGAAACCATCACATTTTAAACGGGAGTGAGCTGGGGCTCTTGAGGGAGTTTCTACGGTTTGGATTTAAATTTTTAAAGCCTTTTGATCTACGGGGGCCCCTAAAAAGGGTTAAAATTGATTAACACTATGATTTTGAAATTAATCTGAGAGTAAGATTTCCCTTAAAAGCTTAAAGTTTGAGAAATTTAAATTACGCTATGAAATATTATTTGAGGTGGGTTGTTACTAGTTTGGGGAAAAGGGGGGTACGGGGGAATTGCCCCGGGTGTGTATTGGGAAACCCATACACAGTTTTTTTATTTATATTTTTGGGAGAAAAGGGGGAAAAATTAGGTAAGATTAAAAAAAGGGAATTACAACAGTCTGAAATAGGAAAAAAATTTTTAAACAGATTTTTTTAACCCCTTTGAGGGTCAACAGGCCCTCCCCCCAAAATTTCGTTCTCGGGTCGGCCAAATTTAAAAAAAAAAAAAAAATTATTTTTCTTTTTTAAAAAGATAGAAAATTTTTTTCCCAAATTCATAACGACCCCAAAAAAGTTTAAAATTTTGATAGAAAACTTACGGAAAAAAATGCTCCCCGCAAAGTTTGGGGGTCTCGGCGATTTTTAGGGATCGGCGATTTTCCCCACTTTGGCCCCATTTTGGGCCCCAATTTTCACTGTACTAGTGGGACAAAAAACATAAATATTTCGTTTAGAACTCCTTTTTTTTCTATCGAATGGGGGGGGCCAAAAAAAACCCAAACCCATTTATAAATTCAACTTACCCTTTTACATGGCCAGAATTTACCCAATTTTGCCTTTTTCCACCCCAAAAATTTCCAAAAGATCCCAAATTTTGGGAAATAGGGTCCAAAAATAAACAAGGGAAAACATTCCTGGCACTAAAAGACTTTTTCCCTCTAGTCTTAGTCACGTCTAAAGGCCCCCCCTTATATTCTTTTGCTTTCCCATTTTGAATTTTTATTCTCAAAAAAAAATATAAGTTTTTACTGTTATGCGGGACTACTGCATTGTTTTAAAAAATGGTATAAATATTTTTGGGTTTTGGAAACTTGTGAAAGAATTTTTAGCCCAAACCAGTTGACGTGTTTTGGGCACGTTTGGGGAAAACGTTTTGTTTATTTTTGAAGTTTGGAAAAAAATCGAACATTTCTGCTACTTTGAGCTCAATTTAAAGGCCCACCTTTCATTTTTAAAACAGTCAAAATCTTCAATTTCTTAAATATGCCCTTCCTTTCAAAAATGAGACCAAAAAAAAACTAGAATAATCAATAAAACTATACGAAAATACACTGCAAAGTCGCTGTTTTAAATAAAAAAAATGGAAAAATTTTTTTTTTTTTCCCCTTTAAATGCCCCGGGTGCTGCAGGTTTTTTTTTGGGCTGTGCGAAACTGCCCAAACTAAAACCCATTCTTTCATTTTGAAGGCCTACAGCTTTCTCCCCAAAAATTTGAGGTCGCTGAATTTATGAGTACTAGTAGTAAAAAACCCCTACGCTTAAAGGGTATAGTACGACGAAAACCCTCAAATTTTTAAAGAGTAAGTATCTTTTTAAAAAAAGAAAATAAATTGTGAAAGGGAAGTCGGGGAAGAAAACACAAATTGGGTAAACCAAAAAGGAAAACGGTGTGGGACACATGGGATAATAAAAGGTAGTAAATACAAACTAGGAGGTGATATTTCAGGGATTATTTCCCAATTTAAGGGCATAAAAAAACATACACTAACTTTAATAAAAAAGTTTTGGTACTAATACCCAGTCAAAATCTGTAATGTTTGCATATGAAGAAAGTTTGCTAGTTCATTTTCATTTGTAATATAGTACAAAGGGCCTAAATTTTTTTTCTTATAGAATTTTTTCCATCACGTAAAAAAGCACTGGTGAATTTTATCATTATTCTCACGTTTTTTTTTTCTCATTCTGTACAGGAATTTTCTGTGTTTTCTTGTGGGACATCATTTATGTATAAAAGGGGGGTAGGTTTTAAAAATGTAATGTTAGATGTTCAGAAATTTTGTGGTTACGGAAAGTGGGTGCGGGGGGGGAAAAAGGAGCGATTGGGGGAAAATGATGCTGTAAAGAGAGTAGTAAGGGAGAAAAAGTTAGCATATAAAAAGTTTTTAAAAAGTAAAATTTGGATGCAAGGGGGGAAGGTATATGGAGAAAAAGAGAGGGTTAAGGAGTGGTAAAGCAATGTAAAAAAGAAAGCAATGAGAGAGTGGGGAGATTTTTATCAACAATTTTTTGAAAATAAAAAAAAGTTTTGGGCGAGTTTTAAAAATTTAAAGGGAAAGCCTAGAGAACAAAGGGGATTTGTCAGTTAAAAATAGGAGAGGAAGTTATTAAATGGGGGATTAGAAGTTTTGGGAAGATGGGGGGGAAATATTTTGGGAATTTTTAAAATTGTTGTGAAGATGGGGAAAAGCTGTGATTTCGTGTATAGGGCAAGGGGGAATAACATCTTGTAGGAGTGAGGAAGAGAAAGTTTGAGTGTTGGGGGAAGTTCGTAGGCAGTATTTAAAAATAAAAAGGGGGAAAGGGCACCCGGGTTTTGAGGGGGATAAAGATAAAAATTTTTAAAAATCAGGGGGGGATAAAAGTTTTGGAGGGGTTTTTTTTTTGGTGCATTATTTAATAAATGTTTGGATGAGGATAAGGTACCTAGGGTTGGCAAGGGGCATGCAAAAGTTCCTTTGTAAAAAGGGGCCAAAAGGGGAAAAAAAGGGAGGGGCAAAAATTATAGGGGGATAAGTCTGTTGAGTTTACCGGGAAAAAAGTGTTTTGGTTGATTTTATTATGGAAAGAATTAAGAGTAAAAAGGGGAGAATAGGAAAAGCAGATGAAAAAAGGAGGCTTTGGGAAAGGTTGGGGGGTGTGGGGGACCGGGTTTGGTTTACATTTAAACATATAATGAACAGTTTTTAAGATTGGGCCCTAAAGAGGTTTTTTTGGGGCCCTTTATGGTTTTGGGAAAAAGGGGCGATGTGGGGGATAGGGGGGCAAAAATGGGGCGGGATGTTGGGGTTTTAGGGTATGGGAAAGGTGGGGTTACGGAAAGCAGGAAGATTTTTTACGAGGATATTGAGGCTCAATTTGAAATGTAGGGAAAAAGGGAAATTATTTCCCCCTAAAAGTAGGCCTTAGACAAGGATGTTGATGTCACCGTGGGTTGTTTTAAAATATTTATAGGGGGGGTTTAAGAGAAGTTTAAATTTTCGAGGGTCTTTCAAGAGGGGGGTTAAAAAATAAAAAATCACACTAAAGTTTGGGGGTTGTCACAGTTGCCCCTTGGGTGATGACACTGTGCTCTTGGGAAAATTTCTGAAGAGGGAAATTTTCAGAGATTGGGGGGAAAGAAATTTTGGGAGGGGATGCAAAAGAAAAAAATTAAAAGTGAAAACAGGAAAGAGTAAGGTTATGGGATAAAAAAAAAGATTAGGTGTGAAAAATTTGGGTATCAGATTGGAGGGGGAGAGTTTGGAGGGGGGTGAATGTATTCAGGGTTTTTTTTGGGGGTGGACGTTTTCCCCGCGGATGGGTCTATGAAAGATGAGGGAAAACAAAGAATTGTTTAGGGGGAAAAGGGTGGGGTGGGGGCCCCTTTGGAGTCTGTGGAGACAAAGAAAATTTGTCCTTGGGGCAAAAAGGGGAATTTATGAGAGTATGTTTAACCCAAAGCTCTTAATGGGTGTGAAAATGGGTGATGAAGTTGCAGCGAGGAGAAGGGTGGAGGCAGTGGGGATGTCATGTCCTTTAGGGCCCAAAGTGTGGGGTGAATATAATCAGAGAATTCGTTTTTTGGAAGTTAGGAGGAGGGGGCGGGATTAAACCAAAACCCGTTGCCAGAGGGCGGGGGGAAAAGGGGTTTTTGGGTGGTTCGGCCATGTGGAAGGGGAATGGGGCGAAACAGAATGACTTCCCGAGTGTATCATTGTAGTGGAAGGAAAGGGGGGTAGGTGTCCCGGCCCAGGAAAAAGGGTTTGGGGGGAGGGAGTAAAGGAGGTTTTTTGGGGCCCAGGGGCTTGGACTTCCAGCAGGGATGCGTTGGGGCGTGGGTTTTATAGGAGTGAATGGAGAAAAATGGTTTTTTTTAAAACTTGAGGGGGCTGTTGGAGTGTGACAAAGTATATTTATGAAGGGGTTTTAGGGAAAAAGGCAGGCCGGGCTTGGTCCTGGAGATGGGGAAAAATACAGTGGGCCCCTTTCACTCTGAAGGAGGGGTGTTAAAAGTTTTTCAGTTTAAAAAATGTAGTGTAAAGCACCCCCTTTTGGAAGACAGGGGTGGATTGAATGATGGTTTTAAAGTTTTTTTTTTTTCAGGCCCACCCTGCCCTTGGGGGAAGGAATCGGCCAGGTTTTTTTAAAAAATAAAATAAATTTAAAAATTTTTTTTTTTTGCTTTAATTTGATAAAATTATTTGATCTTTTTTTTTTTCTTGTGTGTGAAATCTGAGGGATAACACTTTTTTCTTCCCCCGGGGTTCCCTAGGAAAACCCTTTATTCTTTTATTTTGACCCCTGGCACATTAACCTGTAGGTGTAAAAAAAGTTTTGGGGAGAAAAAACCACAATATGTTAGTAAAAGGGCAAAAATGCAACTAATGTGGGCAAATTTAAATGTATCAAAGTTTCGCTCTCCAGGAGCTTTATCAAGCCATTACAAACAATACATGAAAGAACGAACGAACGAATGAAAGTTCAGGTAAGATCCCAAAAGGGGGGAGTGGGGGGAAAACGGGGCAGACGAAGAATAGTGCTGGAGGGAGTGTTCTTAGTCGTAGAAATAGAGCCGGGCCCAACCCAGCGCGAAGGCGATCCCTGGGACAGATATTGAAAGGGGAAATTCAACCTCTTCTGTTTGGGGGGCTCCGGGGGGGGCGGGGAGGAAGGGACATGCGACGTTTAGTGCTAGAGAGGAGTGTAGAACTGAAAAAACAATACATGGACACAGAGGGTATATATAGGCTCAGAGTGAGGTGCAATACTAGTGGTAGTAGTAATAGGGGTAAAAGTGACATAATTTTAGTAGTTGTTTTAATAAAAATATGGGGAGCAAAATTTAAATTTGTACATGGTTTTTTAACTTTTTTTTTATATTTCCCTTTTTCTCATGTTCAAAATTTAAATTTCCTACCCTATTGTATTACTACTAATACTACAAATTATGCCCATTCTCCTACTAATACCCCCCTAGTATTGCACCTCACTCTGACTAAAATATACCCTCTGTGGCCCAAAGTATTGTTTTTTTCCCGTTCTACACTCCCCTTTTACCCCCAAAAATGCATGTCCCTTTTTTCCCCGCTCCAACCCCCCCGGGTTTCCCCAAAAGAGGGGGCTGAAGTTCTTTCTCAAAATCGTCCCATGATCGCCTTCCCCTGCTGGGGTTTTGCCCTTTGGGTCTATTTCTAAAACTAAGAAAAAACTCCCCTCCACACTATTCTTTGTCTGTTTCCCTCTCCCCGCTCCCCCCTTTGGGATCTTACCTGAACTTTCGTTCATTTTTTTTGTTCTTTTTATGTATTGTTTTTAAAGGCTTTACAAAGCTCCTGGAGAGCGAAACGTTGCCACAATAAAAAAGTCACATTTGTTTTCCCCTTGTGTCCTTTTTCTTTACAACCTGTAGGTGAAAAGCGTATGATCTTGGGGAGTTGTAGCTTTTTTTGGGAGTTTTGTATGGGTTTAAATTTTTAGGAAAAAATGGACTGTTAAAACACTACTGCATCGGGTGCTTATCTTGCTTGCCTTTTCATCTTTTGGGAATAAAATAATGGGTCAGTTGGGGATCCATGTTTATTTTCCCGTCTTTTACAGCATCTTTTAATCTTTGTTTTTAGGGAAACTATTTTTTATCGTGTGACTGGCTTTTGAATGATTGGAGGGGCTTGCCAAAATCATCCCTGCCCGTTTTGTTTGCTGTTGTTCAAGGCGTTGATCTTATTCTCAAGGGGGGGAAGTAAAATTGATTTTATGGTTTGTTATTGTTGCACGGAAAAGAAGGGTATTTTTTTTTTTTGCACGAAGATTCAAGTTATCTGCCCTTAGGGTGGTGAAGTAAATTTTTTAAAGTGTCAGGTCATTATCTTTTTTTATATCTCCTTTTGTTTTAGTGAATTGCTGGACTGGTACAATTTTTTTGGCTTTTTTTTTATTTTTGGGGAAAACGATGAAAAGTGTTTTAAGGGTTTTCCCTTTTTGTTAAAAGGCCCCGTCTCTAATTTTTTTCATAAATTTGGGGTTTCTTAAATGGGTTTCAAAAATTTGGGGCTTTGGTTTTGCATGGGCAACCAAAACCCCTTTATTCGTGATCTGTTTAAATTTTTTTGGGGCAATGTTTTTTGTATAGTCTAAGTAAAATTTTTTAAGAAAAAGGGGCCCCTTTTTGCAATCGTCAATTTCCATTGTCCTTTGGGGAATTCTTTTTACCGTCAACAGTTTTCTAGGTCTGCGTAAATTATTATTTTAGGGCCCCGTGATGAATTTTAAAGAAAAATTTGTTGTATTCCCCCAAAGGGGGTTTACTAATGTTTATTAAAGAGGAAGGGGAGGGTTTGTGGTCGGGAGTCTGTCTTTGGGTTATCCCTGACTTTTAAAGGGGGGTTTGTTTTTTGGTCCGATGTGGGCAGTTATTTGGGTTTCACTTGTCTCAGTCAGCCTGGTTGGTTTAGTTATTTTCGGTATGAGAAGGGGTGTTGTTCATATTGTTGATGAAATCAGTTAAAAAGGTGATCATCTGGTAGGCCAAGGGGTTGGGTATTGGGAAAACTCCAGCCCAAAAGGGAAAGGGGGTGCCTTTTTCAATTTTTTCTGTTTTTTTATTAGTTTCCCTTTAAATTTTTCACTGAAAAAATTTTGGGGTTTTTGTGTGGAGTATCCGGGAATGGCAAACCCAAATGTTATAGGCGTCTTTAAAGGGTTTTTTTCAGTAAAATTAGCAAAAATGTTTTCTCCAATTCATCACCCAAAACAAGTGGGCTAATACAAGATAGTTGGTTAAGTAATAATTGCCCAAAACCCCTGAACTTTGTGTTGGGCTGCTTTTTGGATTGCTGTGTTTCCCGGTAGTGGGCAGAAAATTATTGTGTCCAGTTCAGTGGTCAGGGCGTCACGTGAGGTCACAGACCCTGAGCTGCTTGGGGATTAGCGTGGCGGTTTTCAAAGCATGGCTTTCTTTACAAATGTTTTAAAAAATGAGGTTGGGAAATTTTTAAGGAGGAGGGCCCTTTCTTCTCCAGGGGGAGATTTGGAGGCCTTTAAGGGGCCCCCTCAAGGGGGCCCGGGGGAAAGGGGTTTAGGGGGTTGGGGATGTGGGGGGAAAGAGGTTCTTGCAGTGAGGGGCAGTCTGTCCCCTTTACGTGAGGGGGGCTGTTGGTGGGGGTGGTAGCAACGGCTACCAGCAGTTTTGGGTGCAGCCCAAACACCGCTACCAAATGGCGAGTTTTTCCAGTAATGGGAGGCGCATCAGAGTAAAGGAAAATTTAAAAGTGCAGATCTGAAGGGTAGGAAATCGCTTTCTTGTTCCCAGGTTTAAAAGTACTTCATGGGCCCGTGAAGGGTTTTGGGGGACTACTGCCCCTGCTAATGAAAGGGAAAGGGATTCTTGTGGTTGGTGACCTCAGGTAAGAATTTTTGATCGTGCTTTTTTTTTTAAAAGGAATAAGAAGATGAGAAAATAGAGGTGCCCTTCCCGGGGCTGGTGTTTTGGGGGGCATTGTCAACAGACGGTAATATCATGTCAGGTAATGGGAACAAGCCCATTTTCTGTTTTTTTTTTAGTTTCTGGTGAAAAATTTTTTGGGAAGGGGAGGGGAGAAGGGGGCGCTAGATAAGTACAGGTCAGCTTAGATTTTATTAAGTCTAAGGGGGGATCCCAATCATATTAGCATCTTGCCCCAGAAGGGGAGGAGGGAAAAGAAAGGTTTTTTCTAGGGCAATTGGTTTTAAAATTTTCGGGGTAGACAGATAATGCAAAGGAAATTGCAATTTCCCCTTCAAATTTACAAAATGGGAAAAACTTTTATGGCAAACATGAAAATGTATGGGAAGGGGTTTGGGGGTTTTATCTCCGGGGGAGGGGTTTGGGAGCACTTGCCAGGGCTCGATTGAGAAGGCCCTTGGTTGAAAAGGGCCATTTTTTTTAAAAATGTTTGGGAAATAGAGGTATGGGTGTGGTGGGGAAAAAAAGCAGGTTGCAACACTAGGGTTTGGAAAAAGTAAATGATAAAAGGCATTCACATGAAGTTATAAATAAGAACAATGAACAGGCCCCAAATAAGGGGGACAGCAAGGGGAGCAAGGGAAATAGCTCCCTTAAGGTTTACTAAAACTAAAACAGGAAATGTTTTGGAAAAAAGATAGGGTGACTAAATTAATTGCCCGTGCAGGAAAAAATAGATATTATTGCTATAAAAGAGACCTGGGGTCAATCTGGGAAAATAGAGAGATGCCCCCCTGAAGTCACTACAAGGCTATAAATTATTCCACACTGACAGGGTCAACAGGAAAGGTGGTGGAGTAGCGTTTTATGGTTTTGAGACAATTTTAAATTTTTGTGTTAGGCAAGATATTAAAAATTTGAAGCGTCAGCCAATGAATCGTTTGGTTTTCAGCTTCTCGAGGGCCCAGAAAAAAATAATTTTTGGGGGGTGATTTAAAAGGGCCCCAAATCTTGATGGGATTTCGTAAACTTCTAGGGGGCGAAAATTGTTTAAAGGGATCTACATACGAAAATGTTGTTTTTAATGGAGATTTCAAAATAAGACAGATTTTACTGGAGCAAAATTTTACGGAAATTTAGAGTCGGGGACTTTCTTGAAAACGATCCAGGATTGTTTTTTTAAAAAAAGTTTGTGAAAAGAGCCAACTAGGGAAATAAACCCCCTTGACTTTTTGGGTTTTTGCCGGGGGGAAACATAAAATTTAAAAATTTTTGAGGTTAATGATGAGCTTGGGGAGAGTGATCACCAAAACACTCAGTTTTAAAATATCATGGAATTTTCCCCTAATAATGGGAATCAAGTCTCCGTTTCCCCGACTTTCGCTTGGTGATTTTTATAGGAAATGAAAAATTACTTAGGTTTGGGGTGGAAAAAAATGACCTGACAGGGTTTAGGTAGGTTTGGGGATGGTTTTTCCCATATGAAAAGCTTTCCGGGCATAGTTCTAGTGCTCATCAAAATTAAAGTTTTTCCAAAAAAGGGGGGAAACCCGATCAAACAAAAATGTCCTAAATGGGGGGAACCTTAAAATTAAAATATCTGATTGGTCAAAAAAGAGGAATTTTAGGCAAATCAAAAGAGGGGAGGGGGAAATTTAAAAAATCGATATATTCAGTTAAAAAGAAAAATAAAAAAAGGGGAAATTTGAAAAGGGAAAAAGAGATTATGGGTTTTAAAATTTCAAGAGAATCCCAAGACTAACCCAAAAAAGGGTTCCCCTTTTAGGTATTCAGAAGTAAGATCAGGGACAAGATAGGCCCACTCAAAAGTTCCTCGGGTCAGCTCACTGACAGTGATAAGGAAATGTGTAGAATTTTTAACACATACTTCCTCTCAGTTTTTACACAGGAGGATACCAGCGATATTCCAGTAATGATAAATTATGTAGAACAGGACGATAATAAACTGTGCACTATTAGGTCACAAGTGACATGGTCCTTAGGCAAATAGATAAATTAAAACCTAACAAATCCCCAGGCCCTGATGAACTGTATGCAAGGGTTCTAAAGGAATGTAAAGAGGAGCTTAGCACACCTTTGGCTAATCTTTTCAACATATCACTACAAACTGGCATGGTGCCAGATAAGTGGAAAATGGCAAATGTGATACCTATTTTCAAAACAGGTTGACAGGTCCTTAGCTTCGAACTATAGACCAATAAGCCTAACCTCCATAGTGGGAAAATTTATGGAATCAATAATTGCCGAGGCGGGTTCGTAGCCACCTTGAAAAGCATAAATTAATCAACGAATCTCAGCATGGTTTTACAAAGGGGCGTTCCTGCCTTAACGAATTTATTAACTTTTTTCACTAAGGTATTTGAGGAGGTAGATCATGGTAATGAATATGATATTGTGTATATGGACTTCAGTAAGGCTTTTGACAGGGTCCCACATCAGAGACTATTGAGGAAAATTAAAGCACATGGGAAAAGGAGGAGAAATTTTTTCCTGGATAGAGGCATGGTTGACAAATAGGCAGCAAGAGTTTGCATAAATGGGGAGAAATCAGAGTGGGGAAGCGTCACGAGCGGTGTTCCACAGGGGTCAGTGTTGGGCCCCCTGCTGTTCACAATCTACATAAACGACATAGATGAGGGCATTAAAGAGCGACATCGGCAAGTTTGCCGATGACACCAAATAGGGCCGTCGAATTCATTCTGACGAGGACATTCGAGCACTCCAGGAAGATTTGAATAGACTGATGCAGTGGTCGGAGAAGTGGCAGATGCAGTTTAATATAGACAAATGCAAAGTTCTAAATGTTGGACAGGACAATAACCATGCCACATATAAACTAAATAATGTAGATCTTAATATTACGGATTGCGAAAAAGATTTAGGAGTTCTGGTTAGCAGTAATCTGAAACCAAGACAACAGTGCATAAGTGTTTCGCAATAAAGCTAATAGAATCCTTGGCTTCATATCAAGAAGCATAAATAATGGAGTCCTCAGGTTGTTCTTCCAACTCTATACATCCTTGGTTAGGCCTCATTTAGATTATGCTGCACAGTTTTGGTCACCGTATTACAGAATGGATATAAATTCTCTGGAAAATGTACAAAGGAGGATGACAAAGATGATCCCATGTATCAGAAACCTTCCCTATGAGGATAGACTAAGGGCCCTGAAACTGCACTCTCTAGAAAGACGTAGAATTAGGGGGGATATGATTGAGGTTTATAAGTGGAAGACAGGAATAAATAAAGGGGATGTAAATAAATGTGCTGAAAATATCTAGCCTAGACAGGACTCGCAGCAATGGTTTAAGTTGGAAAAATTCAGATTCAGGAGGGATATAGGAAAGTACTGGTTTGGTAATAGAGTTGTGGATGAGTGGAACAAACTCCCAAGTACAGTTATAGAGGCCAGAACGTTGTGTAGCTTTAAAAATAGGTTGGATAAATACATGAGTAGATGTGGGTGGGTGTGAGTTGGACCTGATAGCTTGTGCTAACAGGTCGGTTGCCGTGTTCCTCCCTTAAGTCAATGTGACCTGACCTGACTAGGTTGGGTGCATTGGCTTAAGCCGGTATGGACTTGGACCTGCCTCGCATGGGCCAGTAGGCCTTCTGCAGTGTTCCTTCGTTCTTATGTTCTTCTTCTTCTTATATAGCTAATGCACATTGGTCATATAGAGTATAGTCACTAATTTATTTTTTTTTAAATATATTTATTTATTAATTTGAACATGATACAGAGAAGTACAAGGAATACAATTTTTAAAGTGCAGCATGCCAAAGCCCCTTGTATGCAGAGCATTATGGGCAGGCTTAAAATTAACTTAAGATTAACTAAGCAATGATATATTCAGTGGTACAAAAATTATTGTAAAACAGATAACAATTTAGTACAAATGAGTATTACAAAGACAGGTCATATGGTCATTTACTGTGTTGCTGTGTAATCAGTAGAATGGAGTATTCTGTTAGGTAATGAAGTTAAATAGTAACAAAGTTTGATTGGGTCACAGGTTGACATTTATGAGATACAATAATGAGATACATATATGAGATACAATTTATGAGATACAATTATTCAGTATTTATTTAGTTGTGGGTGACTAAGTCATTTTTGAGAAGAGACTTGAATTTATAAACAGACAGTGTTTCTTTTATATTCACAGGTAATGAATTCCAGATTTTAGGGCCTTTTATCTGCATTGAGTTTTTACATAGCATGCAATGGACACGAGGAACATCAAAGAGTGATCTGTGTCTTGTGTTATGGTCATGTGTTCTGTTGAGGTTGGTAAGGAGATGTTTGAGGGGAGGGTTTATGTCAGAGTTAAGTGTTCTATGTATGTAGTAGGTGCAGTAATAAGTATGGATGTTTTGTATTGTGAGTAGGTTTAGAGCTTTGAATATTGGTGGAGTGTGCTGTCTGTAGTGGGAATTTGTTATCATTCTGACTGCAGCCTTTTGTTGGGTGATTAGTGGTCTGAGATGGTTTATTGTTGTTGAGCCCCATGCACAAATCCCATAGGTGAGCTAGGGGTAAATAAGTGAGTGATATAGGGCCAGGAGGGCTGACTGCGGAACATAGTACCGTATCTTCGATAGTATGACTACGGTCATGGAAGTTTTTTTGGAAATTTGTTGTATATGTGTTTGAAATTTGAGTCTGTTATCAAGGTGGATTCCTAGGAATTTTCCCTCTGTGAGTTTTGTGATAGGTGATCCTTTTATCATTATGTTAATGAATTTGATGCTATGTATTGAGCTAAAGTACAACTAGGTATAAACTAATAATATAAAAATACAAATTAAAAATAGCACCAGTCTCTCACTTGTAATTGCACTAAGGTCTAATATAATTTGTAACATCTTCACTATCAGTTTGTGGTGTAGGGCCACGGGATGTACTCCAAGAATTACTCCTTCCCCTTGGAACAACATATGACACTACCAGAACGCATGCTACGTCGTATATACTGCCACTTCACTGGGGAATATTCACCCTCACTGTCACAGCTAGAACTGCTTTTAAAAGCTTTGAAATCACTATCACTACCACTTTCACTGCTCACATCTGAGCCTTGTACACGGGCAAATAGTTTCCTCTTTCGTCCTGGTACAGATGAACTTGAATGAGACGGCCTAGCACTAGATGTGGATGGTTGTGGGTCGTCTGGATTTTCATCATTAATTATGTTATCCTGGGCGCTGCTTTCGGTCACACCCACTCCAAAACCATGAAATTCACTTTCACTGGCACTTCCATCACTGATAGAGCTATCACTTGGGAATGAAAGACCTCCAGTCCGCCGAGGAGTGAGGTACTTCTTACCGCGAGGCATTGTAAAAATGGACTACCAAGCTGGGGTTCCCACAATGCACCACTGAGTCCTCTATTTTTTTCACAGGGTGCACACCCACCACTCAGACCCATTCTCTCTCATGTAGGCCTACCAGCTTTCTCCAGCTTGATTTGAAGCCATTAGATTTTTTTTTTTTTTTTTTAAAAAAGTCGGCCGTCTCCTACCAAGGCAGGGTGACCCAAAAAAAGAAAGAAAATCCCCAAAAAGAAAATACTTTTATCATCATTCAACACTCTCACCACACTCACACATTATCACTGTTTTTACAGAGGTGCTCAGAATACAACAGTTTAGAAGCATATATGTATAAAGATACACAACATATCCCTCCAAACTGCCAATATCCCAAACCCCTCCTTTAAAGTGCAGGCATTGTACTTCCCATTTCCAGGACTCAAGTCCGACTATATGAAAATAACCGGTTTCCCTGAATCCCTTCACTAAATATTACCCTGCTCACACTCCAACAGATCGTCAGGTCCCAAGTACCATTCGTCTCCATTCACTCCTATCTAACACGCTCGCGCATGCTTGCTGGAAATCCAAGCCCCTCGCCCACAAAACCTCCTTTACCCCCTCTCTCCAACTCTTTCGAGGATGACCCCTACCCCGCCTTCCTTCCCCTATAGATTTATATGCTTTCCATGTCATTCTACTTTGATCCATTCTCTCTAAATGACCAAACCACCTCAACAACTCCTCTTCTGCCCTCTGACTAATGCTTTTATTAACTCCACACCTTTTCCTAATTTCCACACTCTGAATTTTCTGCATAATATTTACACCACACATTGCCCTTAGACAGGACATCTCCACTGCCTCCAACCGTCTCCTCGCTGCTGCATTTACCACCCAAGCTTCACACCCATATAAGATTGTTGGTACTACTATACTTTCATACATTCCCTTCTTTGCCTCCATAGATAACGTTTTTTGACTCCACATATACCTCAACGCACCACTCACCTTTTTTCCCTCATCAATTCTATGATTAACCTCATCCTTCATAAATCCATCCGCCGACACGTCAACTCCCAAGTACAGTGGACCCTCGACCAGTGATGGCATCGATTAACGATAAATCTGACTAGCGATACATTTTAACGCAAAAATTTTGCCTCGACTAGCGCTAAAAAACTCGACCAACACTATTCGTTCCATCTGAGACGCGTCCACTTCTGGCCAGTGTTTACAAGCCAGCCAGCCACCACAGTCGCTTCCAAGCATACAATCGGAACATTTCATATTATCACAGCCTTTTTAGTTATTGCACCTGCAAAATAAGTCACCATGGGCCCCACGAAAGCTTCTAGTGCCAACCCTACAGCAAAAAGGGTGAGAATTACTATGGATACGAAGAAAGAGATCATTGCTAAGTATGAAAGTGGAGTGCGTGTCTCCGAGCTGGCCAGGTTGTACACAAAACTCCAATCAACCATCGCTACTATTGTGGCCAAGAAAACGGCAATCAAGGAAGCTGTTCTTGCCAAAGGTGCAACTATGTTTTCGAAACTGAGATCGCAAGTGATAGAAGATGTTGAGAGACTGTTATTGGTGTGGATGAATGAAAAACAGATAGCAGGAGATAGCATCTTTCAAGCGATCATATGTGAAAAGGCTAATAAGTTGCATGAGGATTTAATTAGAAAAATGCCAGCAACTAGTGGTGATGTGAGTGAATTTAAGGCCAGCAAAGGTTGGTTTGAGAGATTTAAGAATCGTAGTGGCATACATAGTGTGATAAGGCATGGTGAGGCTGCCAGTTTGGACCAAAAAGCAGCTGAAAAATATGTGCAGGAATTCAAGGAGTACATAGACAGTGAAGAATTGAAACCTGAACAAGTGTTTAATTGTGACACTGGCAATGTTGTGAAACACTTTAGGAATGTCATAAAGGAACGGGAAGTGCAGGCCTCTATGGACAGATATGTTGTGCGACAGAGGTCCAGTGACTCTCAAGCTGGTCCTAGTGGCATTAAAAGAAGAAGGGAAGTAACCCCGAAAAAGGACTTTCCACCTCAAGTCCTAATGGAAGGGGATTCCCCTTCTAAACACTAACACCATCAACACTCTCCCCTCCTCCCATCCCATCAATCATCACCAGATCTTCAATAAAGGTAAGTGTCATGTAACTGTGCATGTCTTCTTCAGTTTGTGTGTATTAAAATTAATATTTTATGTGGTAAAATTTTTTTTTTTCAATAGTTTTGGGTGTCTTGCACGGATTAATTTGATTTCCATTATTTCTTATGGGGAAAATTAACCCGGCTAACGATAATTTCGATTAACGATGAGCTCTCAGGAACGGGTTAATATCGCTGGTCGAGGGTCCACTGTATCTGAAAACATTCACTTCTTCCATACTCCTCCTCCCCAATTTGATATCCAATTTTTCTTTATGTAAATCATTTGATACCCTCATCACCTTACTCTTTTCTATGTTCACTTTCAACTTTCTACCTTTACACATATTCCCAAACTCATCCACTAATCTTTGCAATTTTTCTTTAGAATTTCCCATAAGCACAGTATCATCAGCGAAAAGTAACTGTGTCAATTCCCATTTTGAATTTGATTCCCCATAATTTAATCCCACCCCTCTCCTGAACACCCTAGCATTTATTTCTTTTACAACCCCATCTTTAAATATATTAAACAACCATGGTGACATTACACATCCCTGTCTAAGACCTACTTTTACCGGGAGGTAGTCTCCCTCTCTTCTACACACCCTAACCAGAGCCTCACTATCCTCATAAAAACTCTTTACAGCATTTAGTAACTTACCACCTATTCCATATACTTGCAATATCTGCCACATTGCTCCTCTATCCACTCTATCATATGCCTTTTCTAAATCCATAAATGCAATAAAAACTTCCCTACCTTTATCTAAATACTGTTCACATATATGCTTCAATGTAAACACTTGATCTACACATCCCCTACCCACTCTGAAACCTCCTTGCTCATCCGTAATCCTACATTCTGTCTTACCTCTAATTCTTTCAATTATAACCCTACCATACACTTTTCCTGGTATACTCAGTAAACTTATTCCTCTATAATTTTTACAATCTCTTTTGTCCCCTTTCCCTTTATATAAAGGGACTATACATGCTCTCTGCCAATCCCTAGGTACCTTCCCCTCTTTCATACATTTATTAAACAAAAGTACCAACCACTCCAACACTATATCCTCCCCTGCTTTTAACATTTCTGTCATGATCCCATCAGTTCCAGCTGCTTTACCCCCTTTCATTCTACATAATGCCTCACGTACCTCCCCCACACTTACATTCTGCTCTTCTTCACTCCTAAAAGATGCTATGCCTCCCTGACCAGTGCATGAAATTACCACCTCCCTTTCTTCCTTAACATTTAAAAGTTCCTCAAAATATTCTCGCCATCTACCTAATACCTCCATCTCCCCATCTACTAACTCCCCTACTCTGTTTTTAACTGACAAATCCATACTTTCCCTAGGCTTTCTTAACTTGTTTAACTCACTCCAAAATTTTTTCTTGTTTTCATTAAAATTTCTTGACAGTGCCTCTCCCACTCTATCATCTGCTCTCCTTTTGCACTCTCTCACCACTCTCTTCACCTTTCTTTTACTCTCCATATACTCTGCTCTTCTTATAACACTTTGTAAAAACCTCTCATAAGCTACCTTTTTCTCTTTTATCACACCCTTTACTTCATCATTCCTCCAATCACTCCTCTTTCCTCCTGCCCCTCCCCCCTCCTATAACCACAAACTTCTGCCCCACATTCTAATACTGCATTTTTGAAACTATTCCAACCCTCTTCAACCCCCCCACTACTCATCTTTGCACTAGCCCACCTTTCTGCCAATAGTCGCTTATATTTCACCCGAACTTCCTCCTCCCTTAGTTTATACACTTTCACCTCCCTGTTACTTGTTGTTGCCACCTTCCTCTTTTCCCATCTACCTCTTACTCTAACTGTAGCTACAACTAAATAATGATCCGATATATCAGTTGCCCCTCTATAAACATGTACATCCTGGAGCCTACCCATCAACCTTTTATCCACCAATACATAATCTAACAAACTACTTTCATTGCGTGCTACATCATACCTTGTGTATTTATTTATCCTCTTTTTCATAAAATATGTATTACTTATTACCAAATCTCTTTCTGCACATAGCTCAATTAAAGGCTCCCCATTTACATTTACCCCTGGCACCCCAAATTTACCTACTACTCCCTCCATAACATTTTTACCCACTTTACATAAGAACATAAGAAAGGAGGAACATTGCAGCAGGCCTGTTGGCCCATACTAGGCAGGTCCTTTACAATTCATCCCACTAACAAAACATTTGCCCTACCCAATTTTCAATGCTACCCAAGAAATAAGCTCTGATGTGCAAGTCCCACTCAAATCCAACCCCTCCCACTCATGTACTTATCCAACCTAAATTTGAAACTACCCAAAGTCCTAGCCTCAATAATCCAACTACGTAGAATGTTCCACTCATCAACTACCCTATTTCCAAACCAATACTTTCCTATGTCCTTTCTAAATCTAAACTTATCTAATTTAAATCCATTACTGCGGGTTCTCTCTTGGAGAGATATCCTCAAGACCTTATTAATATCCCCTTTATTAATGCCTATCTTCCACTTATACACTTCAATCAGGTCTCCCCTCATTCTTCGTCTCACACTTGATTCAAAATTCCCCACACATTCACTCAACATTTCCCAAAATCTCTCTCTCTCCTCTACACTTCTCTCTTCTCTAGGTGCATACACGCTTACTATAACCCACTTTTCACATCCAATCTTTATTTTACTCCACATAATCCTTGAATTAATACATTTATAGTCCCTCTTTTCCTGCAATAGCTTATCCTTCAACATTATTGCTACTCCTTCTTTAGCTGTAATTCTATTTGAAACCCCTGACCTAATCCCATTAATTCCTCTCCATTGAAACTCTCCCACCCCCTTCAGCTTTGTTTCACTTAAAGCCAGGACATCCAGTTTCTTCTCATTCATAACATCCACAAACATCTCTTTCTTATCATTTGCACAACATCCACGCACATTCAGACTTCCCACTTTGACAATTTTCTTCTTATTCTTCTTTTTAGTAATCTTTACAGGAAAAGGGGTTACTAGCCCATTGTTCCCGGCATTTTAGTTGACTTTTACAACACGCATGGCTTACGGAGGAAAGATTCTTATTCCACTTCCCCATGGATATAAAAGGAAAAGTAATAAGACCAAGAAATATTAAGATAAAATCCAAGAAAACTCAGATGAGTGTGTATAAATAAACGTGTACATGTATGTGTAGTGTGACCTAAGTGTAAGTAGAAGTAGCAAGACATACCTGTAATCTTGCATATTTATGAGACAGACAAAAGACACCAGCAATCCTACCATCATGTAAAGCAATTACAGGCTTTCGTTTTACACTCACTTGGCAGGACGGTAGTACCTCCCTGGGTGGTTGCTGTCTACCAACCTACTACCTGTATTAATATGTCAAACACTGTAGCTCGTAAGACGTATATATACGACCGAAACAGTCTAAGGGTTAATGGTTAATATTCTTTTTGTTGTTATTAATAATATTTCTGGCAGAGTTGGGCACTTTCAGCAAACCACATCTATGACACGCAAGCAACCTTCTATTCTGGCTAGGCATTATTGTAATTTAAACAAGAAGTTGACTAGCCTGGATGTAGCCTACCTTTTTACCCAGGTCCTCATTGGCTAGGTCATATCTTTTCACTAAACTTCATCACTTCAGATCTGGACCATCCTCTTCCTACACAAGACTTTGTCAGTCTCATTTACATATGTTTCAGATTCAACCTTTTCTCTTTGGAAAACAATGGAAGTTAGATATGTCTTTGGGGTTACTACTCAGTGCTGTCATAGTTAACATTTATCTGGATCTTTTCTTTCTTTCTTTCAACACACCGGCCATATCCCACCAAGGCAGGGTGGCCCAAAAAGAAAAACGAAAGTTTCTCTTTTAAATTTAGTAATTTATACGGGAGAAGGGGTTACTAGCCCCTTGCTCCCGGCATTTTAGTCACCTCTTACAACACGCATGGCTTACGGAGGAAGAATTCTGTTCCACTTCCCCATGGAGAATTTATCTGGATCACTTACAGAAATACTGCTTCAAAGACATTATACCCCCAACACATCATGTGTCAGGGAATGATGTTTTCAATAGTGGACCCTCCCTTTTTGTCGATCTCCGTTATCACCAATTTCCATTTTCACCGAGTTTTTTTTTGTCAAAATGTTGGTTCCGTTTTCATCGATTTCCTCTGTTTTCACTGATAGTATGGAACCTCTCCATTGCCCAGCACGCACACAAAGCCACCCACACACATTCTGAGGCAGTGTCGCGTTGTTTCTTGGTGAGTGAACATATCCTACGAGGTCATACGAAACATTTCTTAATAATCCATTGTTTTTGGCACTTGTTTTTTTGTGTGTGACTGCTAAATAAGTCACCATGGGCCCAAAGAAAGCTCCTAGTGCCAGTCCTTTGGTAAAGAAAGTGAGGAACACAATAGAATTAAAGAAAGAAATCGTAGCAAAGTACCAAAGTGGAGGAGAAAGAGAGAGGGGAGAATGTGCCTTCTTCAGTGATTCAGCGATTCTGTGATATGTACGATATTAAAGCAGCACAAGTCGATGAAGGCTATAGCGCCAGCCAGCGATAAAGTGTAACAGCAGTGTAGCGAGTAAGTTAAGCGATTAATCGATAGAAAAAGGACAGCACGAACCTAACTCCTCCAATGTTGTTGGAGTTATATAGGGGTACTGACAACACCACCGCGTTTGCTGCTGCCCTCCTTCACCACCACTGTGTACGGCTTATGCTGTCAGTGGCCCTTATACACCCAACAACAGCAACACAACACCACTCGAGACATACATAATAACATATTTTATTCATTCTAGAGTAGATGTCATGTTTCTATGTTGTTAATATTTTTATTATGTCATATTAGATGAATTGTGATAGATAAGCCATAGAGTTGATATTAGTGTCATATTGAAACTTATTGTCCTATCTCCAACAATAAACTCGCCTCCCTCTCCCCTCCACCCCGTCTGCCATACACCAACAAGAGTCTTCAATAAAGGTAAGTGTGATGATAAATGCTCATTTATACATTTTATTAGTTCTTTATATTTATTTGCTATTCTTTTCTGCATGTAAATCTATATTTAAGCTAAAAAAAAATTTGTTAATACTTCTTTGTGTCTGAAACGGATTAATTGGATTTACATTATTTCTTATGGGGAAAACGGTTTCAGTTTTCGCCGCTCTATCTGGAACGGATTAATGACGAAAAGGGAGGGTCCACTGTAGTACCAAGTTTTCTTCAAATTCATAAATCAACTTACCTGGGTCGAACCTTCCATATAATTCACCTTGGGGTGACTTAATGCACTCACTATTGCCCCTCTTCTCAATAGAACTAACATGGACATAGCATTTCTCACCAAAACTTCCAACAACTTTGGCACAACAGAAGGGAGGGAAGGCAACAAATTCTGTATCAGTAAAACAGCCCAAAATTTGTACACACACTGTTAAGAACACGAGTAAGCATGTAGAATGGACAACAACAACATAGCCTGTGTGAGCCATCATAACGTGCATTCCTGATTCATGGATTTGGGAAAACACTGATATACATGTATATAACAACAATGGGACTGAACATAGATGCCTTGAAGCAGCTACTTTCTACCTTACTGAAACCACTGAACGAATCAGAGGAGTGTATGCATTAGCAAATCCTGTCATACATTATTTGGAATCAACTCATAAAACTTAAAATTCTTTGAACTGATGCCAAGATCTAGGCCCCTCCCACTCTTGGTATCACCTGACTTTTATTTCCACTGGCCTGACCATAGGTGGTGGTTTATATTATTTTTTCTTATTTCTCTGTACTTGATAAAGCCCCAACATTTGTGAAACATTCTATAATAAATGTTTTCAAAATTCTATAAGTGAATTGCCTCACATAGACACATTTTTAGAAGCGATTAATTTACAGTTATCATCTTTTGGTAATGTCATCTTTGCAGGAAC
The DNA here is from genome assembly GCF_026875155.1 of Cherax quadricarinatus. Lineage (NCBI taxonomy): Eukaryota > Metazoa > Arthropoda > Malacostraca > Decapoda > Parastacidae > Cherax > Cherax quadricarinatus. The sequence continues at coordinate 51,144,529 of NC_069399.1, read as the reverse complement.
TTTAAATGATACATACAGGCATACATCGTTAATAAGGCACTTTGCTATAATGAGGTACATGATGCCTGCACTGTACAATGCATTGTTCCAGCTGTGCACTCTGAAATCTTATCATTCCCTTATACTATTTGCACATTATGTAATTATTACAGTACATACGTAAATTCTAAAAACTTTTCAGTAGTGGTTACTTGCCCAGACTTGCACAACATAATTAGAGCACTTGTATTTTACAGATTTTTATCTTGGAATTATTTTAACTTTACTCTTTTCACATTATACAGTTTATTTCACCTTGACATACTGTACCGTGTATGTCCTGATCTCTTAATTGTTCCATCATTACACATGTAAAAAAATTTATCTTTTATTTTCTTTATACAGGTCGGCTGTCATTAATTCAGCAATCAGTTATCCGGTTCCATCAGTTATCCAGCACTAATTTTGGCTACCATAATTTCAAATTTCATCATTATATTGACTCAAATCATTACTGTATACTGACTCAGAAATAGTGCAGATGGTTGTAATTCCACAGCAGCAAGCCATTAGAGGAGAAAACAGTGATGAAACCGAGGAAGATGTAGCAGAAAGTCTCTCTGTTGATAGGTTAATTAACCCTTTGAGGGTCGACAGGCCCTCTCCGAAACTCGTTCTCAGGGTCGGCCAAATTTAAAAAAAAAAAATTATTTTCTCTTATGAAGAGATAGAGAATCTTTTCCCGATCATAAAGACACCAAAAGTTTGAAATTTGATAGAAAACTTACGGAATTATGGTCTCGCAAAGTTAGCGGTCTCGGCGATGTTCACGCATCGGCGATTTTGCCCACTTTGAGCCCCATTTTCGGCCAATTTCACTGTACTAGTCGACAAAAAACATGAATATTCGCTAGAACTCCATTTTTTTCTATCGAATGGGTGCAAGAAACCACCCATTTATGAAATTCAACTATCCAGTACAGTGGTCAAATTTAGCAATTTTGCAATTTCACACAAATTTCAAAAGATGCCAATTTCCGAATAGGGTCCAAAATAAACAAAAGACATTCCTGGCACTAAAATGACATTTCCTCTAGTCATTAGTCATGTCTCAAAGGGCCCCTCTTATATTCTTTTGCTTTCCACTTTGAATTTTTTATCTCACAAAAAATATAAGATTTATGTTATGCGACTACTGCATTAGTGTAAAAAATGGTATAATATTATTGTTGCACTTGTAGAAAGAATATTAGACTCGCCAGTTGACGTGTATTGCACGCTTGGCACGATTGTTTACTTTGAAGTTTGGTAAAAATCGAACATTTCTGCTACTTTGAGCTCAATTTCAAGGCACCTTTCATTGTAAAACCAGTCAAAATCATCTCAATTTCTTTAATATGTCTTCCATTCTATAACATGAGACCAATAAAACTAGAATACAACAATAAATACCATACGAAAATACACTGCAAAGTCGCTGATTTATTCCAAAAAAATGGTCAAAGTTTTTTTTTTCTCATTATGCACTGTGTGCTGCAGGATTTTTTTTAGACTGTGCACACTGACCACATAGACCCATTCTTTCATATGTAGGCCTACCAGCTTTCTCCCACTAGATTTGAGGCCGCTAGAATTTATGCGTACTAGTACGTCAAAAACCCCTATGCGTAAGACGTACTAGTCCGACCAAAACCCTCAAAGGGTTAAGCGTATTCTAACCTGACCACTCTGTAATCCGGCAAACTCACTAATCCAGGACACTACAGGTCCCAGTGATGCTGGATTAGTGATGGCTGACCTGTATATCACTTGAGTCCAGGATATTTAGAATGATTAATATTTATTTGATTTTCTTGTACAAATTTGAGCAGCTTGTGAAATCTATTTTTTACTGAGCTTCCTTCCCTGTACAACTCTTGTCACCTTTCAGATTCCCTTTCTTCATGTTGGTAATCCTGTATATATTATGTACTGTTTCATGTATACAATAAAGGATATCACAATATATGGGTAGTAATTTTATATTTTTAGGGACATTGTAGCAGTGGGACTGCCATCAGATGAAGAGACCAGATACGTGGTAGCCATAAGTAAGACTACTCAGGCAGATGTGCGCATTCTCTGTGTACATGTTGGTCCGGACAACAAGTGGTTGGTCGTAGAAACTGGACTTGGCCCTTCACTTTGGTAAGGTATTTAGAGTACGTAATTGTCAAAGTGGGAAGTCTGAATGTGCGTGGATGTTGTGCAAATGATAAGAAAGAGATGATTGTGGATGTTATGAATGAGAAGAAACTGGATGTCCTGGCTTTAAGTGAAACAAAGCTGAAGGGGGTGGGAGAGTTTCAATGGAGAGGAATAAATGGGATTAGGTCAGGGGTTTCAAATAGAGTTAGAGCTAAAGAAGGAGTAGCAATAATGTTGAAGGATAAGCTATGGCAGGAAAAGAGGGACTACAAATGCATAAATTCAAGGATTATGTGGAGTAAAATAAAGATTGGATGTGAAAAGTGGGTTATAGTAAGCGTGTATGCACCTGGAGAAGAAAGAAGTGTAGAGGAGAGAGAGAGATTCTGGGAAATGTTGAGTGAATGCATGGGGAGTTTTGAATCAAGTGTGAGAGTAATGGTGGTTTGGGGGATTTCAATGCTAAAGTGGGTAAAAATGTTATGGAGGGAGTAGTAGGTAAATTTGGGGTGCCAGGGGTAAATGTAAATGGGGAGCCTTTAATTGAGCTATGTGTAGAAAGAAATTTGGTAATAAGTAATACATATTTTAGAAAAAGAGGATAAATAAATATACAAGGTATGATGTAGCACGTAATGAAAGTAGTTTGTTAGATTATGTATTGGTGGATAAAAGGTTGATGGGTAGGCTCCAGGATGTACATGTTTATAGAGGGGCAACTGATATATCGGATCATTATTTAGTTGTAGCTACAGTTAGAGTAAGAGGTAGATGGGAAAGAGGAAGGTGGCAACAACAAGTAAGAGGGAGGTGAAAGTGTATAAACTAAGGGAGGAGGAAGTTCGGGTGAGATATAAGCGACTATTGGCAGAAAGGTGGGCTAGTGCAAAGATGAGTAGTGGGGGGGTTGAAGGGGGTTGGAATAGTTTTAAAAATGCAGTATTAGAATGTGGGGCAGAAGTTTTGTGGTTATAGGAGGGTGGGGGCAGGAGGAAAGAGGAGTGATTGGTGGAATGATGAAGTAAAGGGTGTGATAAAAGAGAAAAAGGTAGCTTATGAGAGGTTTTTACAAAGCAGAAGTGTTATAAGAAGAGCAGAGTATATGGAGAGTAAAAGAAAGGTAAAGAGAGTGGTGAGAGAGTGCAAAAGGAGAGCGGATGATAGAGTGGGAGAGGCACTGTCAAGAAATTTTAATGAAAATAAGAAAAAATTTTGGAGTTAAACAAGTTAAGAAAGCCTAGGGAAAATATGGATTTTTTCAGTTAAAAACAGAGTAGGGGAGTTAGTAGATGGGGAGATGGAGGTATTGGGTAGATGGCGAGAATATTTTGAGGAACTTTTAAATGTTAAGGAAGAAACAGAGGCAGTAATTTCATGCACTGGTCAGGGAGGTATACCATCTTTCAGGAGTGAAGAAGAGCAGAATGTAAGTGTGGGGGAGGTACGTGAGGCATTACGTAAAATGAAAGGGGGAAAAGCAGCTGGAACTGATGGGATCATGACAGAAATGTTAAAAGCAGGGGGGGATATAGTGTTGGAGTGGTTGGTACTTTTGTTTAATAAATGTATGAAAGAGGGGAAGGTACTAGGGGTTGGCAGAGAGTATGTATAGTCCCTTTATATAAAGGGAAAGGGGACAAAAGAGACTGTAAAAATTATAGAGGAATAAGCTTACTGAGTATACCAGGAAAAGTATATGGTAGAGTTATAATTGAAAGAATTAGAGGTAAGACAGAACGTAGAATTGCGGATGAGCAAGGAGGCTTCAGAGTGGGTAGGGGATGTGTAGATCAAGTGTTTACATTGAAGCATATATGTGAACAGTATTTAGATAAAGGTAGGGAAGTTTTTATTTCATTTATGGATTTAGAAAAGGCATATGATAGTGGATAGGGGAGCAATGTGGCAGATGTTGCAAGTTTATGGAATAGGTGGTAAGTTACTAAATGCTGTAAAGAGCTTTTATGAGGATAGTGAGGCTCAGGTTAGGGTGTGTAGAAGAGAGGGAGAATACTTCCTGGTAAAAGTAGGTCTTAGACAGGGATGTGTAATGTCACCATGGTTGTTTAATATATTTATAGATGGGGTTGTAAAAGAAGTGAATGCTAGGGTGTTCGGGAGAGGGGTGGGATTAAATTATGGGGAATCAAATTCAAAATGGGAATTGACACAGTTACTTTTTGCAGATGATACTGTGCTTATGGGAGATTCTAAAGAAAAATTGCAAAGGTTAGTGGATGAGTTTGAGAATGTGTGTAAAGGTAGAAAGTTGAAAGTGAACATAGAAAAGAGTAATGTGATGAGGGTATCAAATGATTTAGATAAAGAAAAATTGGATATCAAATTGGGGAGGAGGAGTATGGAAGAAGTGAATGTTTTCAGATACTTGGGAGTTGACGTGTCGGCGGATGGATTTATGAAGGATGAGGTTAATCATAGAATTGATGAGGGAAAAAAGGTGAGTGGTGCGTTGAGGTATATGTGGAGTCAAAAAACGTTATCTATGGAGGCAAAGAAGGGAATGTATGAAAGTATAGTAGTACCAACACTCTTATATGGATGTGAAGCTTGGGTGGTAAATGCAGCAGCGAGGAGACGGTTGGAGGCAGTGGAGATGTCATGTTTAAGGGCAATGTGTGGTGTAAATATTATGCAGAAAATTCGGAGTGTGGAAATTAGGAGAAGGTGTGGAGTTAATAAAAGCATTAGTCAGAGGGCAGAAGAGGGTTGTTGAGGTGGTTTGGTCATTTAGAGAGAATGGATCAAAGTAGAATGACATGGAAAGCATATAAATCTATAGGGGAAGGAAAGAGGGGTAGGGGTCGTCCTCGAAAGGGTTGGAAAGAGGGGGTAAAGGAGGTTTTGTGGGCGAGGGGCTTGGACTTCCAGCAAGCGTGCATGAGCGTGTTAGATAGGAGTGAATGGAGATGAATGATACTTGGGACCTGACGATCTGTTGGAGTGTGAGCAGGGTAATATTTAGTGAAGGGATTCAGGGAAACCGGTTATTTTCATATAGTCGGACTTGAGTCCTGGAAATGGGAAGTACAATGCCTGCACTGCACTTTAAAGGAGGGGTTTGGAATATTGGCAGTTTGGAGGGATATGTTGTGTATCTTTATACGTATATGCTTCTAAACTGTTGTATTCTGAGCACCTCTGCAAAAGCAGTGATAATGTGTGAGTGTGGTGAAAGTGTTGAATGATGATGAAAGTATTTTCTTTTTGGGGATTTTCTTTCTTTTTTTGGGTCACCCTGCCTCGGTGGGAGACGGCCGACTTGTTGGGGAAAAAAAAAAAAATAAATTGCATTTATAGGTGCAATGGGTAGACAGTGTCTTCAGTAGAAAATGTCATTGGTTGATAAAAGAGAAGTGAATGTTTATAAATTAAATGAAGAGATATGGTAAGATTTGTGCAACTTTTGGGAGAAAGGTGGGCTGGAAAGAGTACAGTGGAACCCCGGTTAACGAACTTTTTTCATTCCAGTAGTATGTTCAGGTGCCAGTACTGACCGAATTTTTTCCCATAAGGAATATTGTGAAGTAGATTAGTCCATTTCAGACCCCCAAACATACACGTACAAACGCACTTACATAAATACACTTACATAATTGGCAGCATTTGGAGGTGATCGTTAAGCGGGGGTCCACTGTATATGCAATGAGGAGGAGGTAGAGAAGGTATGGAGTAAATTCTGAAAGTAGTGTTAGATTGTGCAGCAGAAGTTTGTGGGTATAGTGGATGGGTGCAGAAAAGAAGAGGAGTAATTGGAGGAATAATGAGGTAAAGAGGGTGGAAAAAGTTGGTACATGGTTTTTACAGTGTGAAGAGGCAGGAGTATGCGGAGAGCACAAGGGGTTAAAAGAGTGGTGAGAGAGAGTGCAAAGGAAGAGCTAATGTGAGAATGGGAGAGGTTTTATCAACAAATTTTGCTGAGAATTAGAAAAGGTTTTGGAGTGATATCAGTAAATTGAGAAAATCTAGTGAAGAAATGGATTTACAGATAAGAGCGAATGAGGAAACCTTTAGATGTGGAGTTGGAGGTACTGGAAAGATGGAAGTAATATTTTGAGGAGTTGTTGAATTCTGATGGAGACATTCCCCTCAAGGGAGGTTCCTTGATGCTGGTGAGGGGCTCTTGATCTAGGGAATTGGATCTGTGCTTCAGTTCCTTGAATTGAGTCTGAATACCTTCTATCCCCATCACAGGCACTGTATAATCCCTATGGGTTTAGTGCTCCCCCATGATTATAATGCTGGCAATAATGATAGAGACAGTAATTTCTTGCATTGGGTTTTGAGGTATAGCATGTTATAGGAGTGAGGGAAAGCCAGATGTAAGTGTGGGGTAGGAGCATGAAGCACAAACAACCTACACGAAGGAGAAAGAAGCCTTATGACAGCATTCCGGTCCAACTTGGACAAGTGAGTAGAATGAAAGGGGGTAAAGCTGGGATTGATGGGATTAAGACAGAAATATTAAAGGGGGGGATATAATTTGGAGTGGTTGGTGCATTTGTTCAATATCTACATGATGTAAGGTACCTGACGATTGACAGAGAGCATACATACCATAATTTCTTTGTACCCTCACGTACTTACCTATATGTGGTTGCAGGGGTCAATTCACAGCTCCTGGCCTGCCTCTTTGCTGGCCACTAATAAGTCCACTCTCTCATCGTTTCAAGAGCCTTATCATACCTCATCTTAAAGCTATGTATGGTTTCTGCTTCTACCACTTCACTGTCCAGATTGTTCCACCTCCTGACAACTCTTAAGGCAGAAGAAATATTTCCTAACATCCCTATGACTCATTTAAATTTTCAAGTTCCAGTTGTGCCCTTGTGTCCCATCTCTCAAACATTCTGTCCCTATTCACCTTGTCAGTTCCTCTGACAAGGTTGAATTCCCTGAACTTGTTCAGTGGCCATCACATAGTATTACATCATTAACCCCTTGACTGTCGAAACCCCCAATCCTGAGGTGTCTCCTGGTGTCGCAAAATTTAAAAAAAAAAATTATTCATTCTTATGAAATGATAGAGAATCTTTTCCCGATTGTAATGACACCAAAAAAACGAAATTTGATGGAAAACTGACGGAATTACGCTCTCGCGAAGTTAGCAACCTCAGCGATATTTACAAATCGGCGATTTCGCCCACTTTGAGCCCTATTTTTGGCTAATTCCATTGTTCAAGTCGACCAAACCCATAGCTATTTCTTCAGAACTCCGTTTTTTCTATCGATTGAGTACAAGAAACTGCCCATTTACTGATTTCAACTACCCAATAACGTGGTCAGAAATTTGCAATTTGGCCAATTTCACGAAAATTAAAAAATATGACAATTTCAAAATAAGGTCCAGAATGAACAATGCAGACATTCCTGGCTCTAAAATAACATTTTCTTTGTTCATCAATCATGTCTCCAGGCCCCTCTGATATTACTCTTGCTTTCTATTTTGAATTTTTATTCAAACAAAAAATAGAAGATTTACTATTATGCAGACTACTGCAATACTGTAATAATTGTATAAATAACATCAACCCATTCATGACTTCATATTAGAATGGCTAGTTGGACATTTATTGGACAATGACATCATTTGTTTTCTTTTGAACATCGGCAAAAATCAAACATTTCCCCAATTTTGAGCTCCATTTTCAGGTTCTTTTTATAGAAAAATCAATCAAAATCACCACTGTTTCTCTAATATGTTTTCCATTCTATCAAATGAGACCAAGAAAACGAGAATACAACCATAAATACTATACAAAAATAGACCACAAAGTCGGCATTTTAATTAAAAAAAAAGGTCTGAGTTTTTTTTTTTCTCATTATGCACTGCATGCTCCAGGATTTTTTTTATATAGTGCACACTGACCACACAGACCCATTCACTTACATGTGGGTCTACCAGCTTTCTCGTGCTTGATTTGAAGTCGCTAGAATTTATGAGTACGTACATATGCATCAAACACGGTACCTCGTAAGACGTATATATACGGCCTCGACAGTCAAAGGGTTAATGCCAGGGTCCCTGACATAGATTATACCTAAATTTTAGCAGCTTTGAATTTAGCAGGAGAGGCCTGGTAGGCCTACTTAACCCTTTGACTGTTTTCGACGTATATATACGTCTTACGAGCCAATGTTTCTGACGTATATATACTCAATAATTCTAGCGGCTTCAAATCAAGTGGGAGAAAGCTGGTAGCCCCACATGTGAGAGAATGGGTCTATGTGGTCAGTGTGCACCACATAAAAAAAATCCTGCAGCACACATTGCGTAATGAGAAAAAAAAAACTCTGATCGTTTTTTTGGAATAAAACGCCGACTTTGAGGTGTATTTTCGTATAGTATTTATCATTGTATTCGCGTTTTCATGGTCTTAGGTGATAAAATGGAAAACATATTACAGAAATGGAGATTATTTTCATTACTTTTACTATGAAAACGACCTTGAAACTGAGCTCAAAGTAGCGGAAATGTTCGATTTTTACCAATGTTCAAGAGTAAATAAATCACACCACACGTCCAATACACGTCAACTGGGGAGTCTGATATTCTTTCACTAGTGCACTGATATTATTTATACCATTTTTACAATAATGCAGTCGTCTGCATAACAGTAAATTTTGTATTTTTTTGTATGAATAAAAAATCAAAATAGAAAGCAATAATAATATAAGAGGGGCCTAGAGATGTGACTAATGAACAGAGCATATGTTATTTTAGTGCCACGAATGTCTACCTTGTTTATTCTGGACCCTATTTTGAAATTGGCATCTCTTTTATTTTGCGTGAAATTGGCCAAAATTGCCAATTTCTGACCACCATATTGGGTAGTCCAAAATAGTAAATGGGAGGTTTCTTGTACTCAGCTGATAGATAAAATGGAGTTCTAAAGAAATAGCTATGAGTTTGGTCAACTGGAACAATGGAATTGGCTGAAAATAGGGCTCAAAGTCGACGAAATCGCCGATACGCATATGTCGCCGAGACCGCTAACTTCGCGGGAGCATAATTCCATGAGTTTTCGACCAAATTTCGAACTTTTGGTGTCATTACCATCGGGAAAAGATTCTCTATCATTTCATAAGAAAAAATAAATTTTTTTTTTTCAAAAATTGAGCGACATAGAATGACAGTTTCAGAGAGGGGCCTGAAACAGTCAAAGGGTTAAGAGAGAATGGATCTGAATGGTCAGTGTGCATGTTATAAAAAAAAGTTGGGGCATTGTGAGAATTCTGTATTTAATACACCTTGTTCACCATGCTGCACAGACACAAAGGCCTCTCTCCCAGGCAAAACGAACAAGTTTTATTCCTCATTGACTACAACAACAATGACAGTTAAGGAACCAATGATGAGTTCTTTGGTTAACCCTTTCAGGGTCCAGAGGCCAAATTTCAAAGGGTGCATCAGGGTCCAAGAATTTTTGAAAAAAAAAAATTACTTTTTCTTACAGAATTAAAGATAATTTTCAATATGTAATGAAACAAAAAAAAAATTTTGGTAAGTAGTTACCGAGATATAGAGGCATGAAGTTGACCCTCAATGACCCGGTGGCGACAACATCCGCGACTTCTGTAAAGTCTCATTATTTTATTTTAAGTTTTTGTTACTTTTTTCTTTTCTTTTCTAATATTTTTTTCCCAGTAACTTTTGTAGCCTATGACACCAATATAATGTATAATGTATAAATGCACACTCATTGTATTCAACACAATAACTGCACTAATTTGTTTATCATTAGTATATTGCTTACAAAACTTGTTTACAAGTTATTGTAAACAAAATAACAATGAAAATATTAGTGCAGTTGTGTTGAATACAGCAGTACCATATTTAGTAAGAGCAGCATGCCAAAGCCACTTATATGCATAGCATTAAGGGCTGGCTTAAAATTAACTTAAGATTAACTAAGCAATGATGAAATCAGTGATAAAACATTATTGTAAACAGATAACTATAAAGCACAAATGAGTATTACAAAGACAGGTCATATGGTTGCTTGCATTGCTGTACATTCAGTCGAATGGAGTATTCTGTTAGGTAGTGTATTTAACCCTTTCAGGGTCCGTCCCGTAGATCTACGGCTTTACGTTCAGGGTCCAAACCGTAGATCTACGCCATGAGCTCAGCTCACTCTGATAAACTGTGAGTGGTACATTTGGGCCTAGATATGAGAGAATACATCTATGTGGTATGTGTGCACCACATAAAATAGATCCTGCAGCACACTGTGTATAATGAGAGAAAAAAAATGAAATCATGATTTTTCGATTAAAACAGCAACTTTGCAGTGTTTTTTCGTATGTTTTTTATAGTTGTATTTGCGATTTCTTGGTCTCATTTGATAGAATGGAAGACATATTACAGAAATAGAGATGATTTTGATTGGTTTTAGCACTGGAAATGGCTTGAAACTGAGCTCAAAGTAGCAGAAATGTTAAATTTTTGCCGATATTCAAGAGTAAACAAACGACCTCACACGTCTAATACACGCCAGCTGGTGGGTCTAATATACATTCACAAATATGGTGATGATATTTATATAATTATTACAGTATTGCATAACAGTAAATCTTCTATTTTTTGGTGTGAATAAAAATTCATTATGTGAATAAAAAATCAAAATGGAATTTATTTGTAAAGCATCAAAACATAACTAATGAACAGAGGAAATGTTAGTTTAGTGCCAGGAATGCCTACATTGTTCATTCTGGACCCTATTTTGAAATTGGAATATTTTGAACTTTGTGTTAAATTGGCCAAATTAACAATTTCCGATCACTTTATTTTGTAGTTGAAACAGTTGACTTGGCGATTTCTTGTGCTCAATCGATAGAATAGAAGTAATACTAGTGAAATAGCTAAGAATTTGGTTGATTGGAATAATGTAATTGGCCTAAAATGGGAGTCAAAGTCGGCAAAATCGCCGATTCGTAAATATCGCTGACACATCAAAATTCGCGAGAGCATAATTTCGTCAATTTTCCACCAAATTTCATACTTTTTGTTTTATTACCTTCACAAAAAGATTCTCTACGATTTCATAAGAAAAAATAAAAAAATTTTTTTTTGAAAATTCTTGGACACTGGTGCGTGACTCCAGATTTGGGCCTTGGACCCTGAAAGGGTTAAAAAAATAATAAAGTTAGATTGGGTCCTACGTTTAACATTTGTGTGATATAATTGTGAGTAACATATAGGATATACAATTTATAAGGTTCAGTTATTCAGTATTTATTTGGTTTTGAGTGAGTAAGTGATCTTTGAGAAGAGACTTGAATTTATAAACAGGTAGTGTTTCTTTTATATTTACAGGTAATGAATTCCAGATTTTAGGGCCTTTTATGTGCATTGAGTTTTTGCATAGCGTGAGATGAACACGAGGAACATCAAAGAGTGATCTGTGCCTTGTGTTATGGTCATGTGTTTCTGTTGAGGTTGGCAAGGAGATGTTTGAGGGAGGGTTAATATCAGAGTTAAGTGTTCTATGTATGTAATAGGTGCAATAATAAGTATGGATGTTTTGTATGGTGAGTAGGTTGAGTGTTTTGAATATTGGTGGAGTGTGTTGCCTGTAGTGAGAATTTGTTATCATTCTAACTGCAGCCTTTTGTTGGGTAATTAGTGGTCTGAGATGGTTAATTGTTGTTGAGCCCCATGCACAAATTCCATAGGTGAGATAGGGGTAAATAAGAGAGTGATAAAGGGCCAGGAGGGCTGACTGTGGAACATAGTACCGTATCTTCGATAGTATGCCTACAGTCTTGGAAATTTTCTTAGAAATTTGTTGTATATGTGTATGAAATTTGAGTCTATTATCGAGGTGGATTCCTAAGAATTTTCCCTCTGTTAGCTTTGTGATAGGTGATCCGTTTATTGTTATGTTAAGAGGTACATCTGTAGCTCTGTTACCAAACTGAATGAAGTAGGTTTTGTCAATGTTTAGTGTAAGTTTGTTAGTCCTCATCCAGGTAGATATTTTCTGTAATTCGGTGTTTACAGTATTGGCTAGCGTGACTTAAGAAATCGTAATGACACGATTGCAAATAAACCATACCCCCGGCCGGGATTGAACCCGCGGTCATAGAGTCTCAAAACTCCAGTCCGTCGCGTTAGCCACTAGACCAGCTAGCCACAATAAGATTCATCCAACTAGGTATATTTCTACACCATAGGAAGGTTAGCACAGGCACCTCTGTGACCACAAATGCAAGTTTTTACAGACGAATCTCCAGCTAGCGTGGCTGTGACGAACTCTAGCTCAAGTCCCTTCACTGCCGTCAACATGACTTAAGAAATCGTAATGACACGATTGCAAATAAACCATACCCCCGGCCGGGATTGAACCCGCGGTCATAGAGTCTCAAAACTCCAGTCCGTCGTTGCAATCGTGTCATTACGATTTCTTAAGTCATGTTGACGGCAGTGAAGGGACTTGAGCTAGAGTTCGTCACGGCCACGCTAGCTGGAGATTCGTCTGTAAAAACTTGCATTTGTGGTCACAGAGGTGCCTGTGCTAACCTTCCTATGGTGTAGAAATATACCTAGTTGGATGAATCTTATTGTGGCTAGCTGGTCTAGTGGCTAACGCGACGGACTGGAGTTTTGAGACTCTATGACCGCGGGTTCAATCCCGGCCGGGGGTATGGTTTATTGGCTAGCGTGACTGGGCTCGGGTGAGAGAAGACGTATGTAGTGTCATCTGCAAAAAGTGTGGGTTTGAGTAATTGCGAAGCATTTGGTAGGTCATTTATGTATAGGAGAAAGAGAAGAGGGCCAAGGACACTTCTCTGTGGGACACCAACTGTAATTGGTTGTGCGGAAGAGCTTGCCCCATTTGCGTACACATATTGGCTTCTGTTGCTGAGGTAAGACTTGAGGTAGTTGAGGGAGTGCCCTCTAATACCATAGTGTGACAATTTTACGTGGAGCAAGTCATGGTCAACTGTATCAAAAGCTTTACGTAAGTCAATGAAGATCCCCAGTGGGACTTCTTTTTTCTTTATTGCAGTGTATAGTATATGTGTATATATAGTACCATATGGTACAATGGTACCATATGGTGCAATGGTACCATATGGTACAATGTACCAGAGGGTGCAATGGTGCTATAGGGTGCAATGGTAGCATATGGTACAATGTACCATATGGTGCAATGGTACCATATGGTACAATGTACCATATGGTACAGTGGTACCATATGGTACAGTGGTACCATATGGTACAGTGGTACCATATGGTACAGTGGTACCATATGGTACAATGGTACCACATGGTACAATGGTACCATATGGTACAGTGGTTCCATATGATATATTGTACATATGGTAAAATGATACATGGTACCATTGTACCATGTGGTACCTTTGTACCATATGATACAGTGGTACCATATGGCACAGTGGTATCATATGGTACAATGATACATAGTACATTGTACCATATGGTACTGTTGTATTCAACATAACTGCACTAATATGTTCATCATTATATTTCATTTACAATAATAGTTTACAACAAAAAATGTAAAAATGTTGTATATTACTAATGTTCTATTTTATATTTTTACATATGTACAGCCACTGGACATGTTGCTTGAAGTGGATGACAAAGCACTTTGTCTTGCAAACTGTAGAGTCACTGGCCTGGGTCCCCACTCACTCAGTCCTGGCTGGTGCCTCGGGCCCCAACACCCCCGGCCAAGTGGTACAGGTATCATATTTACAGGGAAATCTATTTTTACGGGTACAAATTTACAGGTCCTAGGTACGGGGTACCATATTTTTTCGGGGTACCAAACAGTACAGGTACCATATGTTACGGGGCCCATACAGTACAGGGTCCCATATTTAAGGTACCATATTTACGGGGACCAAGGGTACGGGGTAAAACAGTAAGGGTACCATAGGAACTTTACCTCAAGTTTACACTAACATATATTAATTTAACATAACTTAGGCATTAAAAACAATAAAAAAGAAAAAATACACTATAGTACACCATTACTTCCCTTTAAAAATTTTTAGTCTTAATCTAGGGTGAATATAGTGTTTATTGTAAGAAATCAAATGGGTATGTATGCACCACTGGGCTACCCTACCAGGCCAACCCCCCCCACATAATATCTGTACATTTAAGCATCCCCAATGATAAAAAAGCTAACATTTAATCATTTCTTACCTTAAAAACAGGGACCCCCTCCTTACATATTAATCCGTTTTTCCCGAAGCTCATCGAAGCCCCAAAATTATTTTTTAGCCCCAATTAATTTTCCCCATAAGAAATAATGGGAATAAAATTAATCCGTGCAAGACACCCCAAAATATGAAAAAAAAATTCTTTTTTACCACATGAAATATTAATTTTAATACACACAAACTGAAGAAGGCATGCACAATTACTACTCTTCTAAGAATAGAATACATGACACTTACCTTTATTGAAGATCTGGTGATGATTGATGGGATGGGAGGGGGGGAGAGTGTGTAAGTTATTGTTTAGAAGGAGAATCCCCTTCCGTTAGGACTTGAGGTAGCAAGTCCTTTTCCAGGGTTACTTCCCTTCTTTTAATGCCACTAGGACCAGCTTGAGAGTCACTGGACCTCTGTCGCACAACAAATCTGTCCATAGAGCTCTGTACCTCCCGTTCCTTTAAGACTTTCCTAAAATGGACCATAACATTGTCATTGTACAGGTTGCCAACACGGCTTGCAGTAGCTGTGTCAGGGTGATTTTCATCCATAAAGGTTTGTAGTTCAACCCACTTTGCACACATTTCCTTAATCTCTATTTTTCAATTCCATACTAATTCTTGCCCTTTTTACCACAGGGATGGCACTAGAAGCTTTCTTGGGGTCCATGGTGACTTATTTTGCAGTTACAAGCACTAAAAACACTGGGATAATGTGAAATGTGCCAAATGTATGCATAGATGCGACCGCACTGGCTGGCTTGTAAACACTGGCGCTGAGGCCACATGTGAGACGCTTCCCAGACGAATCACGTAAGGCGAGTTTTTTATTGTGAGGCTAGGCAAAATTTTTGCATTCAAATGCTTCGTATGGCGGATTTAACGTAACGCGATGCGTTCGTAAGGCGGGGGTCCACTGTATTTGTAGTTTTAATCTAGGGTGAGATGAGTAGTACAGTAGGGCCCCACTTATACGGCAGGTTAGGTTCCAGGCTACCGTGTAAAGCGGAAATCGCCGTAAAGTGGAATGCCATTTTTTTCCCCCTTATAAATGCATACAAATACTAGATAACAAGTTTACATTAACATATATTAAGTTAGCAATAGAACTAGGCAACAAAAAACAATAAAAAAGTAAAATACAGGTCTCCCTCAACATTCGCGAGGGTTAGGGGATCAAGAGCCTCGCGAATGTTGAAAAACCGTGAATGTTTGGTGCCCCAATATATTGTAGGGAAATATAATACAATACTGCTTCCTTAACTTGTTGAACCATGAACCATCATAAAGTACATGAAAAGTCGTAAATTGTACTAAATATATACATGTTATGCTTTAATAACATGTATGTTATTAAATACCACAGACTCCACCACTTCCCCAACCACTGCGAGTCCCTACTTCCCTCCCTCCGACCCCCGCAACTGGCAGCCAGCCCTCCCACCACTCAGTGTGGTGAGTGTTTTGTTTGTTCATTATTTGCTATTAAACTACAGTATAAATAATGTAAACCCATTCATGACTGCATATTGGAATGGCTATTCGGACAGGTATTGGACAGTGACATCATGTGTTTAGTCTTGAACACAGCAAAGAATCAAACATTTCTGCTACTGCTAATAATAACAATAGTAATAATAATAATAATAATAATAATATAATAATAATAATAATACGATGTAATTGAAGAAGGAAATTGTACAAAAATACGAGGGAGTGGTTGACACATCGTCAGTGTGGCTTTGTTTATGCTGGAGTGAGCATTAGTCTCCCTGCTCTTCCAAACATTTCACAATAATTCAGCGGTTGAGGCAGTGGTATTTAATAACATATACAGTGGACCCCCGCATACCGGACGCATTGCATAACGTACAATCCGCATACCGGACGCTTTGATTGCTAAAATTTTGCCTCGCATACCGCCCAAAAACCCGCTCAGCGCCCTTCGTCCGAGACGCATCCAATGTGCGGCCTGAGCCAGCCTCATATGTTCCGCCGGTGGCATTGTTTACCAGCCAGCCTCCGCGGTAACATCCAAGCATACAATCGGAATATTTCGTATTATTACAGTGTTTTCGGTGCTTTATCTGGAAAATAAGTGACCATGGGCCCCAAGAAAGCTTCTAGTTCCAACCCTACAGCAATAAGGGTTAGAATTCCAATAGAGATGAAGAAAGAGATCATTGATAAGTATGAAAGTGGAGTTCGTATCGCTGACCTGGTCAGGTTGTACAAGAAACCCAAATCAACCATCTCTACTATTGTGGGCAACAGAAAGGCAATCAAGGAAGCTGTTCTTGCCAAAGGTTTAACTGTGTTTTCGAAACAGAGATCGCAAGTGATGGAAGATGTTGAGAGACTCTTATTGGTGTGGATAAATGAAAAACAGCTAGCAGGAGATAGCGTTTCTCAAGCGATCATAAGCGAAAAGGCTAGGAAGTTGCATGAGGATTTAATTAAAAAAAGGCCTGCCACTAGTGATGATGTGAGTGAATTTAAGGCCAGCAAAGGTTGGTTTGAGAGATTTAAGAA
Source organism: Cherax quadricarinatus (assembly GCF_026875155.1). Classification (NCBI taxonomy): domain Eukaryota; kingdom Metazoa; phylum Arthropoda; class Malacostraca; order Decapoda; family Parastacidae; genus Cherax; species Cherax quadricarinatus. The sequence goes on along the minus strand of NC_069399.1, from coordinate 51,127,619 downwards.
GCGTAGTGGCATACATAGTGTGATAAGGCATGGTGAGGCTGCCAGTTCGGACCACAAAGCGGCTGAAAAATATGTGCAGGAATTCAAGGAGTGCATAGACAGTGAAGGACTGAAACCTGAACAAGTGTTTAATTGTGATGAAACAGGCCTGTTTTGGAAGAAAATGCCAAGCAGGACCTACATTACTCAGGAGGAAAAGGCACTCCCAGGACATAAGCCTATGAAAGACAGGCTTACTTTGTTGATGTGTTCCAATGCTACTGGTGATTGCAAAGTGAAGCCTTTATTAGTGTATCACTCTGAAACTCCCAGACCGTTCAGGCAAAAGAATGTCCTCAAGGAAAATTTGTGTGTGCTGTGGAGGGCAAACAGTAAGGCATGGGTCACTAGGGACTTTTTCTATGACTGGTTACACCATGCATTTGCCCCCAATGTGAAAGATTACCTAACTGAAAAGAAATTAGAACTTAAGTGCCTCCTGGTGTTAGACAATGCCCCTGGTCATCCTACAGACGTGGCAGAGCGACTTTATGGGGACATGAAATTCATTAAGGTGAAGTTTTTGCCTCCTAATACCACTCCTCTCCTGCAGCCCATGGACAAGCAGGTTATTGCTAACTTCAAAAAAATGTACACAAAAGCTCTGTTTGAAAGGTGCTTTGTAGTGACCTCAGAAACTCAACTGACTCTAAGAGACTTTTGGAGAGATCACTTTAATATCCTCAATTGTATAAACCTTATAGGTAAGGCTTGGGAGGGAGTGACTAAGAAGACCTTGAACTCTGCTTGGAAGAAACTGTGGCCAGAATGTGTAGACAAAAGGGATTTTGAAGGGTTTGAGGCTAACCCTGAGAGGAGTATGCCAGTTGAGGCATCAATTGTGGCATTGGGGAAGTCCTTGGGGTTGGAGGTTAGTGGGGAGGATGTGGAAGAGTTGGTGGAGGAGGACAATGAAGAACTAACCACTGATGAGCTGATAGATCAACTTCAACAGCAAGAGGCCAGACCTGAGGAAACTGGTTCAAAGGAGGGGAGAGAGAAATTGAAGGAATTGCCTACTACAAAGATTAAGGAAATGTGTGCAAAATGGCTTGAAGTGCAAACCTTTTTTGATGAAAATCACCCTCACACAGCTATTGCAAGCCGTGTTGGCAACCTGTACACTGACAATGTTGTGAAACACTTTAGGGAAGTCATAAAGGAACGAGAGGTACAGGCCACTATGGACAGATATGTTGTGCGAAAGAAGTCCAGTGACTCTGAAGCTGGTCCTAGTGGCATTAAAAGAAGAAGGGAAGTAACCCCAGAAAAGGACTCGACACCTCAAGTCTTAATGGAAGGGGATTCCCCTTCTAAACACTAACACACTCTCCCCTCCTCCCATCCCATCAATCATCACCAGATCTTCAATAAAAGTAAGTGTCATGTAATTGTGCATGCCTTTTTCAGTTTGTGTGTATTAAAATTAACATTTCATGTGGTAAAAATTTTTTTTTTCATACTTTTGGGTGTCTTGCACGGATTAATTTGATTTCCATTATTTCTTATGGGGAAAATTCATTCGCATACCGAACATTTCGCATAACAGCCAGCCCTCTTGCACGGATTAAGGTCGCTATGCAGGGGTCCACTGTATGTTATAAATAATAATAGTACATATTAATAACATGTATTATTATTATTAATAACATGTATTATTATTATTAATAACATGTATTATTATTATTAATAACATGTATGTTATTAAATACCACTGCCTCAATCGCTTCCTCACCAGCTGCCTCACCCACTGCCTCAGTCACTGCTTCAACAATTGCCTCAATCGCTGCCTCAACAGCTGCCTCAACAGCTGCCTCAATTGCTTCCTCAACAGCTGCCTCACCCACTGCCTCAATTGCTGCCTCAACAGCTGCCTCAGTGACCACTGCCTCAATGCTGCCTCAACAGCTGCCTCAATTGCTGCCTCAACAGCTGCCTCAATCGCTGCCTCAACAGCTGCCTCAATCGCTGCCTCAACAGCTGCCTCATGCACTGCCTCATGCACTGCCTCAACAGCTGCCTCAACAGCTGCCTCACCCACTGCCTCAATCACTGCCTCAACAGCTGCCTCACCCACTGCCTCAATCGCTGCCTCACCCACTGCCACAATCGCTGCCTCAACAGCTGCCTCAATCGCTGCCTTAACAGCTGCCTCAACAGCTGCCTCAACAGCTGCCTCAACCACTGCCTCTACCACTCCAGTCGCACTCAATCTACAAGTACCAAACACAATGAATTATTGTGAAATGTTTGGAAGAGCAGGGAGACTAATGCTCACTCCAGCATAAACAAAGCCACACTGACGATGTGTCAACCACTCCCTCGTATTTTTGTACAACTTCCTTCTTCAATTATATCGTATTTATTATTATTATTATTATTATTATTATTATTATTATTATTTATTATTATTACTATTGTTATTATTAGCAGTAGCAGAAATGTTTGATTCTTTGCTGTGTTCAAGAGTAAACACATGATGTCACCGTCTAATACCTGTCCGAATAACCATTCCAATATGCAGTCATGAATGGGTTTACATTATTTATACTGCAGTTTAATAGCAAATAATGAACAAACAAAACACTCACCACACTGAGTGGTGGGAGGGCTGCCTGCCAGTTGCGGGGGTAGGAGGGAGGGTAGTAGGGACTCGCAGGTGGCGGGAAACTTGAATATGATTTGGCGGCTGGGAATTTGGCGGTTGGGAATTTGGCGGTTGAGAATTCGCGAATGTGTGAAGCCCGCGAAAGCTGAAAACGTGAATGTTGAGGGAGACCTGTACACACATAGTGCACTCATTACTTAACGTAAAATATTTGTAGTCTTAAACTAGGGTGAGACAAGTAGTATTTATTGTAAGAAATCAAGTGTGGTATGTATGGTAGGCAGCCAGGCTACCATATCAGGCCATTCCACCCAAACATACTATTCTGTGATATTTAAGCATCCCAGAGCAATAAAATGCATATACAGTTCACTTATTACTTACCTTAAAATATTTGTAATCTTAATGTAGGGTTAGGGGTGAGTAAACGAGATAAAACGAATAAATGAGAGAGAGAGAGAATGAGTACATGAGGGAGGACAGATGCAGAGTTATGTAAGCAAACCAGGCAAATGCAAGTTTTGTAAACAAAGTGTACACCTGGTTTGTGTACAAGTTACATTGTGTACAAGTTGCCTCTACATTGATATGGTAGAATAAATAAAGAAGAACACTGACATTCTCATGTAACACCATTTTGAGAAGAAATGACGCTCCGAGTGAAGGCAATGGAAATAAGTCACTCTGTCTGACTTTTTTGGGTTATCCTAGGTTCTCTACACATATGCTGTTATATATGATAATTATGTAACTGTATTTGTGTATACCTGAATAAACTTATACATGAAAGGAATAATTTTCTACAGTTACCCCCAGTAACACATTTTCCATGTTATGTATCGTGTTAATTATATAATTTTGAAAAAAATATCATGGATGGATTAATGAAAATGTGTATACAGTGGACCCCCGGTTAACGATTTTAATCCGTGCAAGAGGGGTAATTGTTATGCGAAATAATCGCTATGTGAATGAATTTTCCCCATAAGAAATAATGGAAATCAAATTAATCCGTGCAAGACACCCAAAAGTATGAAAAAAAATATTTTACCACATGAAATATACATTTTCCCACACACAAAGAGAAGGATACATGCACAATAGTAGAGTAGTACATGCACAGTATATATTGTGCATGTACTAGTCTACTAAATGAAGAATAAATGACACTTACCTTTATTGAAGATGCAGCAATGACTGATGAGACACTGTGTCCTGGGAGTGCCTTTTCCTCCTGAGTACTGTAGGTCCTGTTTGGCATTTTCTTCCAGAACAGGCCTTATCACACTGTGTATGCCACTACGATTCTTAAATCTCTCAAACCAACCTTTGCTGGCTTTAAATTCACCAATATGAGCACTAGTTCCAGGCATTTTTCCCTGTTCACCTGGGTGTTAGTCGACTTGTGTGGGTTGCATCCTGGGAGACAAGATTAAGGACCCCAATGGAAATAAGTTAGACAGTCTTCGATGACACTGACTTTTTTGGGTTATCCTGGGTGGCAAATCCTCTGGGGTTAATTGTTTCTTGGTATTCTCAATAAGCCACACCAACAACGGTGCTACAGCAGCAGCAGCAGCAGCTGACAGTGCAGCAGCAGCAGCAGCTGTACCACCAATAGTAGCGATGGTTGATTGGGGTTTATTATACAACCTGGCCAGCTCGGAGACAAGCACTCCACTTTCATACTTATCAATGATCTTTTTCTTCATCTCTATTGTAATTCTCACCCTTATTGCTGTAGGGTTGGCACTAGAAGCTTTCTTGGGGCCCATGGTCACTTATTTTCCAGAAAAAGCACCGAAAACACTGTAATAATACGAAATATTCCGATTGTATGCTTGGATGTTACCGCGGAGGCTGGCTGGTAAACAATGCCACCGGCGGAACATGTGAGCGTGGCTCAGGCCGCACATTGGACGCGTCTCGGACGAAAATCGGTAAGCGGGTTTTTAAGCGGTATGTGAGGCAAAATTTTTGCAATTAAAGTAAGCGGTATGCGAAATAATCGCTATGTGATGCCATCGTTATGCGGGGGTCCACTGTATTAACGTAATATACGACATTTAATGAGACTCGGTGATTATTATCATTACTAATATGACTTCTCGAGACATGAGACACATATTGATTTTAATATGTACCTGCATGCCAGCACAGTATGTAAGTTTATTTAGGTGCAGGTAAACATAAGTATAATTATCAGAGTACAGTGGACCCTCGCCTAACGAACACATCGCATAACGTTAAATCCGCCTAGCGATACATTTTAACACAAAAATTTTGCCTCGGCTAGTGCTAAAAAACTCACTCAACTCGATTCGTTCGAGACGCGTCCACATGCAGCCTGAGCCCGCCTCACTTATTCCGTGAGTGCCAGTCTTTACAAGCCAGCCACCGTGGTTGCTTCCCAGCATACAGTCGGAACATTTCATATTATCACAGCCTTTTTAGTGATTGCACCTGCAAAATAAGTCACCATGGACCCCAAGAAAGCTTCTAGTGCCAACCCTACAGCAAAAAGAGTGAGAATTACTATGAATATGAAGAAAGAGATCATTACTAAGTATGAAAGTGGAGTGCGTGTCTCCGAGCTGGCCAGGTTGTACACAAAACCCCAATCAACCATCGCTATTATTGTGGCCAAGAAAACGGCAATCAAGGAAGCTGTTCTTGCCAAAGGTGCAACTTTGTTTTCGAAACAGAGATCGCAAGTGATAGAAGATGTTGAGAGACTGTTATTGGTGTGTGTTACAAAAAACACGATTCTAAAAGCTTAGAGATCTCCAGTGAATACTAGAAAGGACTGCCCTTCTAGCATCCAGCCTGTTACTGGGTTTTCGTAACAAGTAGTCAGTATCCTTGTCCAATTATCCATTAAAATTTAGTATGGTTCAATAGTGCTTTAGGATTACAACTGGTAGGCTACTAACTAGAGAAATTAAAATTTAATAAATTTATTAAGCAGTAAGTTGTCTAGAGGTATATTATCAAATTAAATTAAATCACAGCAATCAAAATAAAATCAATCTCTCGAGTTCAATATTATTGTGCTGAAAGCACATATCACATTTATAATTCTTAAGTACCATCAGGTACATTAAAATTTAATAAGTTTACAAATATGTACAAGAAAATTTGTGGTATGTGTAAGTGCTTTAAGTGTTAGCTATGCTCAACCAAAAGACTTAAAAAAATGACTGACAAAGTCCCAAAAAAAACAATTTTCTTGACCGACTGGCAACTTTAAAACAGTTGCTTGAACAAACAAGAATGCAACCCCAATAGCAATGCAATTAAAAGCGACTACGACACAGAATCGGAACGGGAAATAAATAAGACATAGTAGGGACCACAGAGTCCCCACAAAACCCCCATATACTGAATCTAAGTTAGCAAGGTAAAATGGATGTGACAATTTAACGGGAACCCGTACAAAATTAGGTCAGAACTATAGCTCGGACCTGAGATTTTAAAAGGTGTCAATTGACAAAAAACCTCAGTACAACGCGAAAATCACAAAGTCTTTACAATGTTCTGTGAACAAAGTTCTAAGAACTAACAAGAATAATGAAAAGCCTCTGTCCAACAGCAAGCGAGTCTCCAGCAGACTAAATCCTTTACGAAAAGGTGAGGACCCCCCCCCCCGACCCCGTATAGCTAGGGGGAAAAGCACTCAGAAGCGGCAGTATAACGAGGGGGAAAAAGGGAAAAAAATTACGTCTTTTGACAATCAAGCCTAACTGAGAAACATTTTATATACACCAACAACAAAAGCTAAATAACAATATAACAGCAAATAATAATAAAAGTCATACATTTACGATTTACTATTATGCAAATTAAGCAATATAAAATTAAAGAAGAGGTAATATACATTAATATAATAATAATCATTTCCCATTCGGGGGTTGCAACCCCCCCCCCCAACACGACAAAGGGTCGCACTGGGGGGTTGATGCTTTCACTTATTTCGGTTTATCTTCAATTTATTAAAATATAAAAAATTTGACGTCTTCTTTTGCCAAAGCCCTCTACAATTTCACACGGCCCGTCATGGTTGTCTTAATTCTAGGGCAGTACACAGTTTTCGTACTCTGTTCTCTGGTTATGAATTGTAAGACAGGATAGCGTGACAAGGAGGGCAGTTGAGGCTGATCAAGTGAGGGACTGTTTCCATCTTAAGTAGTGGTTGTGGAATGCGAGGCATTTGAACATGAGTATGAAACAGTTTAAAGTGGTGGGAAAGGGGGGGGGGGTCTGCGAAAGACAGTGTTGCGTCACCCGTACATCCCCGCACCACATACCACTAAACACTCAGCTTGTTCCCCCTCACACAACATTACGTGAATATATAAATATAAAAATTTAGACATGACATGAGTATATATAGTTAATAGGGCGGGAGGGATTAAGTTACTTTACTGAATTTAAATAGCAAGAACAAAGGTTTTTGGGGCAAAAAATTACGTTAATTTTAAATGTAATGATAATTTTTAAAGGACGAGACAGAGGTCAGCAATTACATTACAATGACCACTTTATGTGTTTTATACAAATAGAAAAAGGGTTGGATTCTGGGGCCCACTCAGATCTAGCATTTTTACTTTTCATAGTATTTAATAAGTGAGTGGATGTGGTCAAAAAAAAAAACGAAATTTTAAAAGGGGGAAGTCCCCAAAACACGAAAAAATTTTCCCAAGACACCCCCAAGCGGGCCCTCTTTCTCAATAGGGGCATAATTTTTTGGTGTTTTTTTTAACTTTAATAATAGTAAACATATAGGATGGAGAATATCAGTGGTGTTGCGTTGGGCAGCACAGCCCCCACTGCATAGCCCTCGATCTATATGTAAAAAAAAGGGGAAATTGAAATTAGGACTTTTCAACAGGAGCAGGGGAAAAGCAATGCTTAAAATTTTTAAAAGGCGAACAATTTGTCCAGGTGAATGAACTTTGCTACAGAGCTCATGGGAGAGGTGTAGGTGGTGTGTGTGCGGTTTCCCTGTCATTTGACACACATGGCACGTCGCACAGATCAGTACTGTTTCCTCATTTTAGGCAAGAAAAATGTTTTCCCCATTTTTTACGAGGTTTCTTGACACCCAAATGCCCTCCTTGGGACTTTGTGAGAAAAATCAAGGTTTGTTCCGAAATGAATGTAACACAACTAGATTCTTGATGTGGTAAGAAACACTATATGAAAATTAATTACATGGCCCCCCCGCATAACGAGGCATCACATAGGATTTTTCGCATAGTTTAAATTTTATGAAAATTTTTTTGCCGGCGCATACCGATTAAAAACCCCGCTTCCCCCGATTTTTCGCCGAGAAGCGCCCCAATGTCCCCTCACATGTCCCGGCCGTCCCTTTGTTTACCACCCAGCCCCCCGCGGTAACACCCAAGATACACCCGGAATTTTGTATTATTAAGTGTTTTCGGTGCTTTTCTGGAAAATAAGTGACCAGGGGCCCCCAAGAAGCTTCTAGTCCCAACCTGTGGTAAAAAGGGTGAGTTGATGGAAATTAAAAAAGATTTTAAAGGGTTTTGGGGGCAAACCCCTGAGAACCCTATGCCATTTGGGGAATCCATTGGGCCTATTTCAAAGTTTAAAGGAAATGTGTGCACGTGGGTTGAATGCAAACCTTTATAATGAAAATACCCTGACACGCTTTTGAACCCGTGCGGTGACTTTTTTCAAGAAATGTTAGGGCCCATTTTGGAAGACTTGAAGGAAGGGAGGTCAGAGTTTATGGAAAAATTTTTTGTGGCCCGAGGTCCGTGATCTCAAAGTGGCCCTGGGGCATTAAAAGAAAAAGGAATACCCAAAAAAGGATTTCCCCCTAAGTCCTAATGGAAGGGATTCCCCCTTCTAAACAGTAAGAAGATAAATGCCCCCTTTCCCCTCCCCCCACCCCATCAACCCCATCACCAGATCTTAAAAAAAAAAAGTAAGTGTCAATTAATTGTGCTGCCTTTTTTCAGTTTGTGTGTTTTAAAAATTAACATTTCATGTGGTAAAAAAAATTTTTTACATTTTTTGGGCGCTTGCACGGATTAATTTTTTCCATTATTTTGGGAAAAAATTCTTCGCAATAACGAATTTTTTCGCATAACGTGAGCCTCTTGCCGTTTAAAATCGTTAACCGGGGGTCCACGTATTTTTCCCCATCATACATTTATTAATGTAAAATTACGAGATCCTTGTTTCCCCTCTCAAAATGCTATATCTTCGTCTTTCCATGACTGATCAAAAAAATGACCTTGATTAAATATTGATTAGAAATTTAAGTCAGTTGTGTCCGGGCTGGGTTTATGACCGGGGGGGGTCATATTAATGATCCGGGCGAGGCGTCACTAAACACATATTTAACCCCCCTATTGCTCATAAATCAAAAAGGAGCAAGGATGGTTGTTGTATCTTTGCATAGCTCTAGTAAATTTCGCTGAGGGAAATAAAAAAGGTTTCTCTCTCAAGCTTTTAAAGGGATAATTTTTCTTTTTATTTCCCAAACACAAGTGGTTCTTTACATATCCAGCTGAAAGGGTATCGTTCCCTATCCAAAAATCCCCCGACCGATGGGGGAAAAACACCAGGAAAAACCCACTGAAAAATTAACCAGTATAATAGTTGTTTAAAATATAAACTTTTTTGCAGAGGCAATTTTTAAAAACGCCCCACCATAGGCTTCTAACAATCTCTATTTGAATAGGTATCGTCTTATGGGCAGTACATCTTCTCTTAAAAAGTGAGATAAAATGCCCGTGTTTGAAAGAGATTATTCGTTAGATGTGATTCGTCAAATCCCATTTATCTTTGAAAAGTAAGGACTCATCGCTGAACGAAATTTTTTGTCAAAACACTTTCTGACCTAGTCATCTATCCTGAGTAACGTTTCTAAAAAAAGAAGGGTCGAGGCATTGCTGGGTTTTGGTGTTTTTGTTGCACGGAGAGGATTATTGTGTGGGGGGGCCAGCCCCCACGGTTCTCGATTCTTTTTACTTTTAAACAATATTTTTGTATGGGCCTTTCCTGTAAAATAGGTACATTTAACTTTTTTTCTCGATACCAATTTCTGTCTAGCCAAGGGACGAAACAGGTTTTGAGTTTTCTGGTAAAAGGGAGAAAAATTCAGTCGGTACTCAGGGGCCCGGGAATGAGCAGCTGATTTAGGTTGCCAAATTCTAGGACAATTTTTTTGTTTCCCCTTTTTTCCTGGTTTTAGTACGTACAAGTTTGTGAGAAATCTCGTAAAATTTCTGCTAATGAGCAGTTTTTCCCGAATATCCGGGTGTATGATCGATCGATATTCTTGTATTCCGCAGACATACAGTTGTTAAAATTTGTGTAGTAAAACTGAAAAGGCTGTCATAGTTTTCATTTTGCAGACCCACACCCCTTGAAATGCAATTTTTTCTCACGAGCAAAAATCACACAAGTTTGATTTGTCGTTTGTAACGTACGAAATGCCTTTTATAACTTACAGGTAACAATTTTTACGTCTTAGAATTGTTTTTTTTTGACAGTCATAACTAATTACTTGGGAAATGGAAAGCGCCCCTAAAGTTTGAGCTCTTCCCGTCAACGCAGTATGCAGCAATGTTTTCCCAGTGCTTACGTGGGCCCTTCATAGCCGTGCCCGGGTTTTCAAACACTTTAAAATATTTTCAAGTCACTTTCAAAAAACTTAGGAACCATGGATGCGCTTTTGCACATTAAATGTGTCCTGTGTTTTCCCGTCTGTTGTTTCCCCAACGAACATTTTTTTTTGGAAATCTTCTTCGTTCAATCTCCTCGTGCCCCTTTTTGTCAGTCTGCAACTAAGGGGGGTTTTAAAAACCTTCAAAACGTTCCTGAGAGATAGGACAGTGGGGAATGGGGGAAAAGGGGAAAATTTAACATGGGGTTTGGGCGGTCCTTAGGTCGGACACTTGGTCCACGTTTCTAGAGTGTCTAATTGGTCTAGGTAAGTAAACAGGGTAGTTACATGTACTAGTATTAGGCTGGTCTGCTAACAGCTATACCTGTACTATAGGCAGTGAAGGGAAGGGGGAGCGAGAAAAGGGCACACTAGGTAGCACTAGGTCACTTCTGCTTATTGCTTTTTTCATCAAATAGGTATCTTCCCAATTGTGACACGGCTTTTGAATTGAATTAAATCAGGGCATTCCCGTATGAGCAGGAAACAACATATCTTTAAATTTAAAGCCGACAGTTTTTGAGGTGTAATTCCCGTTTTTCGTCAACCGAGATCCCTTGGGTACTTGCCAAACGTCTGAAGTTTTAAAGCTTTAAATCAGAAAAGTGATACAATTAATGTTTTTACTTTTGGGATACATCACGAAAAAAATTGTACTAGAGAGATGATTATGGGAAACTAAATCCAATGGAATTTTAGTGTTGGTTGTCTTTGGGAAAATCAAAACAGTTTTCCATTCCCTTGGGTAAAAAACCCGTCAGGTACAACATCCCCCCTGGTATGTTGTACAAGACTAAACCAAAGTCTTAGATTAGGGGAAAGTACTCAAAGTGTTTGACTAGATTCACTATATTCAAATGGACAATTTCCCAAACCTTGGTCAAAAGGGATCCCCGGGCAGGCCCCCCTTTTTACAAAAACCCTTCTAAAAAACTTTTGAGATCTCCATGAATACTAGAAAGGACGCCCCCTTTAGCATCCCGCCTGTTTCTGGGTTTTGTAACAAATAGTCAGTTCCTTGTCCAATTATCCATTAAAATTTAGTATGGGTTTAAAAGTGCTTAGGGTTACAACTGTAGGCTACTAACTAAGAAAATTAAAATTTAATAAAATTTATTAAGCATAAGTTTTTAGAGGTATATTATCAAATTAAATTAAATCAAGCAATCAAAATAAAATCAATCTCTCGGTTCAATATTATTTGCTGAAAGCACTATCAATTTATAATTCTTAAGTACCCTTTGGTTTAATTAACATTTATAAGATTTTACAAAAATGTACAAGTAAGTTGTGTTTGCATGTAAGTGCTCTTAAATAGTTAGCATGTTCAAGCTCGAATGACTTAAACAAGTGACTGACAAAATCCTCAAATAAACTAAATTTTTTGACCCATGGCAACCGAACAGTCTGTTGAAAACAAAAAATGCAAAACCCAAAGCAATGCAATTCAAGCGATACGACACAGAATCAGGAAGGGAAAAATAAAGAACTAAGTAGGGACCATCAGCAGATTCCCACAAAAAAACCCATAATCTGAATCTAAGTTCAGCATAGGTAAAACGTGACTGGACAAAAAACCCGGAAACCCGTACAAAATTGGTCAGAAGTATAGCTCGGGACCTGAGGGTGTTTTAAGTGTAATGTGACACACAACTCAGTACAACGTCGAAAATCACTAAATTTTACAAAGTTCTGTAAAAAGTTTTACAGAACTAACAAGAAAAAATGAGACAGACAATCTGTCCCCAACCACAAAGGGTCTCCAGCAGACTGAAACTTTTCGAGAGGTGAGGACACCCCCCCCTCGATCATGATAGCTACGTGGACACTGCGCCGGCCGGCGTATAACGAGCACAAGCGATAATTACAGTCGTTTTAAATCAAGCCTAACTGAGCACATTTTTTCATCCTAACAACAAAGCTAAATAACAATATAACAGTTAATAATATAAAAATCATACATTTACGATTTAGTATTATCGCAAATATAACAAAATAAAATTAAATGAAAAGGTAATATAATTTATATTTTCATAATAATCATTGTAACCCCTTCGGGGTTTTCAACGGGGATAATCAAAAACAGATGCAGGGATTGCTTTCAACGATCATATTAAAAAGGGTAGGGTTGCATGATGATTTAATTAGAAAAATGCCTGAAAACTGTGATGATTTAGTGAATTTAAGGCCCGCAAAGGTTGGGTTTTAGAGATTAAGAATCAAATGGCATAATAGGGAATGGCATGAGAGGTGCCAGTTCGGACCAAAAAGCAGTGAAAAATAGTGCAGGAATTCAAGGGTACAAACAGGAAAGGGTGAAACCAACAAGGTTTAATTGGACGAAACAGGCCCGTTTTGGATGAAAATGCAACAGGACCACATTACTTTAGAGGAAAAAGGGACTCCCCCGGGCATAAGCCTATGAAAGGAGGCTTACTCGTTGATTTTGTGCCAATGCTAGTGGTATTTCAAAGTGAAGCCTTTATTGGTGTTCACTCGGAAACTCCCCGAGTGTTCAGGAAAAACAATGTCCTCAAGGCTAATTTGTGTGTGCTGTGGAGGGCAAACAGTAAGGCATGGGTCACTAGGGACTTTTTCTATGACTGGTTACACCATGCATTTGCCCCCACTGTGAAAAATTACCTAATTGAAAAGAAATTAGACCTTAAGTGCCTTCTGGTATAGACATGCTCCTGGTCCCTTCAGACGTGGCAGAGCGACTTTCTGCGGAAATGAGCTTCATTAAGGTCAAGTTTTGCCTCCTAATACCACTCCTCTCCTGCAGCCCATGGACAGCAGGTCATTTCCAACTTCAAGAAACTGTACACAAAAGCTATGTTTGAAAGGTGCTTTCTAGTGACCTCAGAAACTCAATTGACTCTAAGAAAGTTTTGGAGAGATCACTTAGCATCCTCAATTGTGTAAAACCTTATAGGTAAGCTTGGGAGGGAGTGACTAAGAGGACCTTGAACTCTGCTTGGAAGAAGCTGTGGCCAGAATGTGTAGACAAAAGGGATTTTGAAGGGTTTGAGGCTAACCCTGGGAATCCTATGCCAGTTGAGGAATCCATTGTGGCATTGGGGAAGTCCTTGGGGTTGGAGGTTAGTGGGGAGGATGTGGAAGAGTTGGTGGAGGAGGACAATGAAGAACTAACCACTGATGAGCTGCTAGATCATCTTCAACAGCAAGAGGCCACACCTGAGGAAACAGCTTCGGAGGAGGGGATAGAGAAATTGAGGAAGTTGCCTACTTCAAAGATTAAAGAAATGTGTGCAATGTGACTTAAAGTGCAAACCTTTTTTGATGAAAATCACCCTCACACAGCTATTACAAGCTGTGCTGGTGACTATTACACTGACAATGTTGTGAAACACTTTAGGAATGTCATAAAGGAACGGGAGGTAGGCCTCAATGGACAGATATGTTGTGCGACAGAGGTCCATTGACTCTCAAGCTGGTCCTAGTGGCATTAAAAGAAGAAGGGAAGTAACCCCAGAAAAGGACTTGACACCTCAAGTCCTAATGGAAGGGGATTCCCCTTCTAACATTAACACCATCCACAGTCTCCCCTCCTCCCATCCCATCAATCATCACCAGATCTTCAATAAAGGTAAGTGTCATGTAACTGTGCATGTCTTCTTCAGTTTGTGTGTATTAAAATTAATATTTCATGTGGTAAAAATTTTTTTTTGTTCATACTTTGGGGTGGCAGGAACGGATTAATTTGATTTCCATTATTTCTTATGGGGAAAATTAATTCGCCTAACGATAATTTCGCCTAACGTTGGGCTCTCAGGAACAGATTAATAGCGTTAGGCGAGGGTCCACTGTATATATAAAATATGAAGTAACTTTAGAAACACTTGAAATTTTGGAGTTTCCAGACATAACGGAGAGGCTTAGTACTTACGGATCTCACGGAAAATGTAAACAAACCGGGTGGGGCGCAGTGACCGTATTAGAAAGTCAGGTGGGGGGAGCCTTATAGAGAGTTTTGGTCATAATTTGAAATGATCGTATTAGCGGAACGCCTTAAAGCGGAATGCCGTAAAGCGGGGCCCTACTGTATTTATTGTAAGAAATCAAGTGTGGTATGTATGGTAGCCAGCTGGGCTACTATACCAGGCCATTCCACCCACACAACTATGACATTTAACTCCTAAACGGTCCAACGTATATATACGTTCTTACGGGTAGTGCCCCAAACGTATATATACATTTTAATTTTCCTGCCTTCAAATTTGGTACGATTGCCCTGAGATGCCTGGTCAGCATAGAATGGATCTTAACACTTGGTGTGCACGATATTAATAAAATCTGGGACCACTTAGTACCTTGTGGGAGCGCCAGTTAAATTGAGCGCCAGCTAGAGCAAACAGTGCGGCAAACACCAAGGATTCACTGATGTAATATCATATTAACACTCCTCTTTAAGAAGAAAGTGATGTTAACCCCAAGTTTAGGGTCTGTCGATCTCTGTCTATCTCTGTCTTTGTCTATCTGCCTCTGTCTATCTCTGTCTTACAGGCACACATAAATACAGGTATACATAGTGTAAATTACCTAGGATAACCAAAAAAATCCAGACAAAGTGCTATACTCTGCTTGAAGATGTGAGTAAATGTGATGACCCAGTCTTGTGGCTCTCTCTGAGACAGAGAGCTAGACAGATAGACAAGGAGCTTGACAGGGACAGAAATGTTTATGTACCAGCGAAAACAAAGGAGGGCCCGAGGGCCAATGCTCTTCAAATCTCACCTCTAATCTTTTCTTATCAGGCATTATCACTGCACCCTCATGTATGCTCATTAAACGTCAGCTCTTATCAAATATTATCTCATCTTATCATGTCACTGTCAGGGGTGGACTTTGTTTTTCTTGCTTCAAGGGAACTTATTATTACCTATTATTATTATTACATCTCCTCCTCCTCCTCCTCCTCCTCCTCCTCCTCCTCCTCCTCCTCCTCCTCCTCCTCCTCCTCCTCCTCCTCCTCCTCCTCCTCCTCCTCCTCCTCCTCCTCCCCTCCTTCCTCCTCCTCCTCCTCCTCCTCCTCCTCCTCCTCCTCCTCCTCCTCCTCCTTCCTCCTCCTCCTCCTCCTCCCCCCTTTCCTCCTCCTCCTTTCCCCCTTTCCCCCCCTTCCCCCTCCTTCCCCCCTTCTCCTTCCCCCTTTCCCCCTCCTTCCCCCTTTCCCCTCCTTCCCCTTCCCCCCCTCCTTTCCTCCCCTTCCCCCTTTCCCCCTCCCCCCTCCTTTTCCCCCTTTTCCCCTTTCCCCTCCTTTCCTTCTCCTTCTCCTTCTCCTTTTCCCCTTCTCCTTCCCCTTCCCCCCTTCCCCTTTTCCCTTCCCCTTTCCCCTTTCTCCTTCCCCCATTCCCCTTTTCCCCTTCCCCTTCTCCTTTCCCCCCTTTCCCCTCCTCTTTCCTCCCCTTTCATCCTCCTCCTCCCCCCTTCCTCCCTCTCCTCTTCCCTTTTCCCTCTTCCCCCCCCCTCCCCCCTCTCCTTTTCCCCCCTCCTCGTCCTCCCCCCCCTCCTTCCCCCTCCTCAATAAATAAATCATCAATATCAAAAAAAAAAATTCCCCCAAACCCAAAAAACATTGCTGGGACATTAAATACTTTTATATTTCCAAGACAACTTTTTAAAAATGGCCAAGCCCGGGAAAAATGTCCACCCGTAAATTGGGGTTTTGTGACAATGTAAATTACAATTTTTTTTCGTTAATTTTTGTGTCGGGAAACAAAGATTATTTATAAAAATGAAAATTTCTAAAAAATTGTAATTATCAAAAAAAAAAAAAAAATATAAAATAAAATGAAAATAGAAAAAAAGGTATATCGGCAACACTTCTGCAAGTGGCAGGACTCGATGTTGCCGTCACATGAGCATCCAGTGCCAACTTCTCGGCCTCATATCTCTGTAGTACTGAACCTAATTTTATTTTTATTCTAAAATATGAAGTTCAACGATAAGAAATTTCAATTACTCCGATATGGTAAACATGAGGAAATTAAAACTTCATCAGAGTATAAAACAAATTCCAGCCACAAAATAGAGCAAAAAACTAACGTCAAAGACCTGGGAGTGATCATGTCGGAGGATCTCACCTTCAAGGACCATAACATTGTATCAATCGCATCTGCTAGAAAAATGACAGGATGGATAATGAGAACCTTCAAAACTAGGGATGCCAAGCCCATGATGACACTCTTCAGGTCCCTTGTTCTATCTAGACTAGAATATTGCTGCACACTAACAGCACCTTTCAAGGCAGGTGAAATTGCTGACCTAGAGACTGTACAGAGAACCTTCATGGCACGCATAACAGAGATAAAACACCTCAATTACTGGGAGCTCTTGAATTTTCTGAACCTGTACTCCCTGGAATGCAGGCGGGAGAGATGCATGATTATATACACCTGGAAAATCCTAGAGGGACTAGTACCAAACTTGCACACGAAAATCACTCATTACGAAAGCAGAAGACCTGGCAAATGATGCAACATCCCCCCAATGAAAAGCAGGGGTGTCACTAGCACGTTAAGAGACAACCCAATAAGTGTCAGGGGCCCAAGACTGTTCAACTGCCTCCCAGCATACATAAGGGGGATTACCAATAGACCCCTGGCAGTCTTCAAGCTGGCACTGGACAAGCACCTAAAGTCAGTACCTTACCAGCCGGGCTGTGGCTTGTGCATTGGATTGCGTGCAGCCAGCAGTAACAGCCTGGTTGATCAGGCCCTGATCCACCATGAGGCCTGGCCACAGACCGGGCCGTGAGGGCGTTGACCCCCAGAACTCTCTCCAGGTAAACATTGATACGGTAGAATAAATAAAGAGGAACACTCCCATACTCATGTAACACCATTTTTAGAAGAAATGAAGCTCTGAGTGAAGACAATGGAAATAAGTCACTCTGACTTTTTTGGGTTATCCTAGGTACTTTACACATATGCTGCTATGTATGATAATCCATATAACTGTATTTGTGTATACCTGAATAAACTTACTTACATACGAAAGGAATAATTTTCTACAGTTAACACATTTTCTCTTATGTTGGACTAGACACAACGTTATTCTTGCTGTCACTCGTTCAAGTTGTCTGGCTATCACAACTCAAATTTATGTTTTTTTATTCTACTGTGGAGTGTATTTATCATCTTTATGTGTTTTGTATCGTGTTTATTATATAATTTTGAAAAAAATATCATAGATGGATTAATGAAAATATGTACAGTGGACCCCCGCATAGCGACCTTAATCCGTGTAAGAGGGCTGGCTGTTATGCGAAATGTTCGGTATGCGAATGAATTTTCCCCATAAGAAATAATGGAAATCAAATTAATCCGTGCAAGACACCCAAAAGTATGAAAAAAAATTTTTTACCACATGAAATATACATTTTCCTACACACAAAGAGAAGGATACATGCACAATAGTAGAGTAGTACATGCACAATATATATTGTGCATGTACTACTCAAACTAAATGAAGAATAAATGACACTTACCTTTATTGAAGATGCAGCAATGACTGATGAGACACTGTGTCCTGGGAGTGCCTTTTCCTTCTGAGTACTGTAGGTCCTGTTTGGTATTTTCTTCCAGAACAGGCCTTATCACACTGTGTATGCCACTACGATTCTTAAATCTCTCAAACCAACCTTTGCTGGCTCTAAATTCACCAATATGAGCACTAGTTCCAGGCATTTCCCTGTTCACCTGGGTGTTAGTCGACTGGTGTGGGTTGCATCCTGGGAGACAAGATTAAGGACCCCAATGGAAATAAGTTAGACAGTCTTCGATGACGCACTGACTTTTTTGAGTTATCCGGGGTGGCAAATCCTCTGGGGTTAATTGTTTCTTGGTATTCTCAATAAGCCACACCAACAACGGTGCTACAGCAGCAGCAGCAGCTGACGGTGGTACAGCAGCAACAGACGATGCTACAGCAGCAGCAGACGATGCTACAGCAGCAACTGACGATGTTACAGCAGCAGCAGACGATGCTACAGCAGCAGCAGCAGCTGACGGTGGTACAGCAGCAACAGACGATGCTACAGCAGCAACAGACGATGCTACAGCAGCAGCAGACGATGCTACAGCAGCAACTGATGATGTTACAGCAGCAGCAGACGATGCTACAGCAGCAGCAGCAGCTGACGGTGGTACAGCAGCAACAGACGATGCTACAGCAGCAACAGACGATGCTACAGCAGCAGCAGACGATGCTACAGCAGCAACTGATGATGTTACAGCAGCAGCAGACGATGCTACAGCAGCAGCAGCAGCAGACGATGCTACAGCAGCAGCAGCAGCTGACGGTGGTACAGCAGCAACAGACGATGCTACAGCAGCAACAGACGATGCTACAGCAGCAGCAGACGATGCTACAGCAGCAGCAGACAATGCTACAGCAGCAGCAGACGGTACTACAGCAGCAGGAGCAGCTGACGGTGGTACAGCAGCAGCAGCTGACAGTGCAGCAGCAGCTGACAGTGCAGCAGCAGCTGACAGTGCAGCAGCAGCTGACGGTGGTACAGCAGCAGCAGCAGCTGTACCACCAATAGTAGCGATGGTTGATTGGGGTTTATTATACAACCTGGCCAGCTCGGAGACACGCACTCCACTTTCATACTTATCAATGATCTTTTTCTTCATCTCCATAGTAATTCTCACCCTTATTGCTGTAGGGTTGGCACTAGAAGCTTTCTTGGGGCCCATGGTCACTTATTTTCCAGAAAAAAATCACCAAAAACACTGTATTAATACGAAATGTTCCGATTGTATGCTTGGATGTTACCGCGGAGGCTGGCTGGTAAACAATGCCACCGGCGGAACATGTGAGCGTGGCTCAGGCCGCACATTGGACGCGTCTCGGACGAAGGGCGCTGAGCGGGTTTTTGGGTGGTATGCGAGGCAAAATTTTAGTGATCAAAGCGTCCGGTATGCGGATTGTCCGTTATGCAAGGCGTCCGGTATGCGGGGGTCCACTGTATATTAACTTAATATACGACATTTAATGAGACTCGGTGATTGTTATTATTATCATTGCTAATATGGCGTCACTCATACAAGTCATCTGGCTACCACATCTCATATTTATGTTTATTTATTCTACTGTGAGGTGTATTTATCATCTTTATATGTTATGTATCTTGTTTATTATATAATTTTGAAAAAAATATCATAGATGGATAAATGAAAATATGTATATTAACGTAATGTACGACATTTAACCCTTTCAGGGTTTCTGACGTACTAGTACGGCTTACGCACCACGGTTTGTGACGTACTAGTATGCCTAAATTCTAGCGCCCTCAAATCTAGTGAGAGAAAGCTGGTAGGCCTACATATGAAAGAATGGGTGTATGTGGTCAGTGTGTGCATAGTAAAAAAAATCCTGCAGCACATAGTGCGTAATGAGAAAAAAAAAACTTTGATAGTGTTTTTGGTTTAAAATAGCGACTTTGCACTGTATTTTCGTATGGTATTGATGATGGTATTCTAGTTTTCCTGGTCTCATTTTATAGAATGGAAGACATATTACAGAAATTGAGATGATTTTGACTGGTTTTACAATGAAAAGTACCTTGAAATTGAGCTCAAAGTAGCAGAAATCTTCGATTTTTGCCAAGGTTCAGAAGTAAACAAATCATGCTACGCGTCCAATACACGTCAACTGGTGAGTCTAATATTCTTTCACAAGTGCACTGATATTATTTATACCATTTCTACACTAATTCAGTAGTCTGCGTAACAGTAAATCTTCCATTTTTTGTGAGAATAAAAATTCAAAGTGGAAAGCAAAAGAATGTAAGAGGGGCCTGAGGACATGACTAATGAACAGAGGAAATGTTATTTTAGTGCCTGGAATGTCTTTCTTGTTTATTCTGGACACTATTTGGAAATTGGCATCTTTTGAAATTTGTGTGAAATTGGCAAAATTGCTAAATTCTGACCGCTTTATTAGATAGTTGAAATTGGTAAATGGGTGGTTTCTTGTACTCATTCGATAGAAAAAATGGCGTTCTAGCGAAATAGTTTTGATTTTTGTCGATTAGTACACTGAAATTGGCTGAAAATAGGGATCTAAGTGGGCAAAATCGCCTATGTGTAAACATCGTTGAGACCGCTAACTTTGCAAGAGCATAATTCCATAAGTTTTCCATCAAATTTCATACTTTTGGTGTCATTATGATCTGGGAACGATTATCTTTTTAAAAGTTTTTTTTTTTTTTTTTTTTTTTTTTTTTTTTTTTTTTTGGTAACCCTGAGAACAAGTCTGGGAGAGGGCCTGGTGACTCTGAAAGCGTTAATGAGACTCAGTGATTATTATTATCATTACTAATATGACATCTCGAGACATAAGACACTCTTACTGGTTTTAATGTGTACCTGCATGCCAGCACAGTGTGTAAGTTTATTTAGGTACAGGTATACATAAGTATAATTGTCAGAGTATATATAAAATATGAAATAACTTATAAAAACACTTGAAATTTTGGAGTTTCCAGACATATTGGAGAGACTTAGTGCTTATGGATCTCATGGAGAATGTAAACAAACTGGGTGGGGCATGGTGACCGTATTAGAAAGTCGGGGGGGATATAGAGAATTTTGGTCATAATTTGAGGTGACTGTATTAGCGGGACACTGTAAAGCGAAACGCCGTAAAGCGGGGCCCTACTGTAATTGTGTGCATCTGTTGGCTCTCCATCTTTGTGTATTGGCATAACCCTTGCTATCTTGAGTAATGTTGGGAAAGTGCTGGTTTCTAGTGATTTGTTAAAGAGTAAAGTAATGATGGATGAGAGGACATGAGCTGCTCATTTGAACAGTAGTGGTGGTACCTGAGCTATATTTCCTGGTTTATTTTTAAGTGAATTAATAATCAGGGTGACTTCAGTGGTCTCGGTTGGATAGAGAGATCTTGGAAAATTTCCATCTAAGTACAGTGGTCCCTCGTTTATTGTCGCTAATCCGTTCCTGGAAGTGTGACGATTATTGAAATAGACGATTTTCGAATCAATTTTTCCCATAAGAAATAATGTAAATACAATTAATCCATTCCTGACACCCAGATGTATTAAAACAAAAATTTTTTTTACATGAAATATAGATGTAGTACATAAACAGTACAATGTGACATGATGGATGAAACATTAACAGCATAACACTTACCTTTATTGGTGATTCTTCTTAGTGTATGGAAGACTGGAGGAGGAGAGAGAGTGGATTGTTTATAGTTTGGAAGGGGAATCCCCTTCCAGCAACACCTCAGGTACCAAGTCCTTTTCTGGGGTTACATACTTCTCTTCTCTGTTTCTAAATGCCACTAGGACCAGCTTGAGAGTCACTGGAGTCCTGTCTCGCAAAAAAAAAACTGTCCAGAGAGCTCTGTTTCTGGCGTCTCTCTAAAACTTCCCTAAAATGGGCCAAGACTCTGTCACTGTACAAGTTGCCGATATGGCTTGCAACATCCTTCTCAGAGTGATGTTTCTCCATAAATCTTTCCATCCTACCCCACATTTCAAAAATCTCCTTAATTTCTGAAGAAAGCACCTTCTTCCATATCTCTTCCTCCTCCTCTGCAGCAAGATTCTGAGCTGCAATCTGTTGCTGTTCTTGCTGAAGCTCTTGCAGCTCCTCAGTGGTTAGCTCTTCGTTGTGGTCCTCCACCAACTCTTCCACATCCTCCAAACTCACATCCAACCCCATGGAACTCCCCAATGCCACAATAGAGTTCACAACTGACATAGGCTCATCAGGGTCAGCCACAAACCCTTCAAAATTCCTCTTGTGAACACAATCTGGCAACAATTTTCTCCAAGCAACAACAGCTTCCTTGATTTCCTTTTTCTTTGCCACGATGGAAGATATGGTCGTATGGGGTTTGTTATACATCCTGGCCAGTTCGGCCACACACATGCCACTTTCATATTGCTCAATGATGTTTTTCTTAAATTCAATCATATTTCTCACCTTCTTCACCAAAGGTTTGGCACTAGGAGCTTTCTTTGGAGCCATGGTAGCTTATTTAGCACTAGCAAGCACTAAAATGAATGGAATATTATGAAATATTTTGTATGAACAAGTGAGGGGACTGTCGCTCACTGATAAACAATGGCACACTGGCTGGGAAGGGAGGCCGAGGCGGCTCAGAGCCGTGAGTACACGTCCAGGATGAACGACGATTAGCAAGTCAACTGACCATTTGCGAGCCAATGTTTGGACAAAAATAACGCGACAATTTCCAAAAAGGGTGACTATCGAGCCCGACGATTATTGAGGGACCACTGTAATCACTTGCTTGAGTATTAGTGATTGGAATTTTGCTAGCAAGACTTAATCCGGTGGTTGAGAAGAAATCATTTATCTTATTGGCTGTTTCAGTAGGCTGGAGTTGTAGTTCGTTGGATTTAGTTAGGACAGTATCTAGTTTTTTTCAGCTTTTGGGTGCCCAGAATTTGATATAGTTTCTTCCAGATCTTTTTTATATCATGTCTCATTTGGGTGACTCTATAAGAATAATTGTTTGGACTCTTATTAGTTTGGCGAGGACTAACGTATAGTTTTTACTAAGTTCTTCAGTTGTTAAGCCCCATCTATATTGTTTTTCATAGTAATGTGTCTTATCTATGGATCTAAGAATACTGTTTGTAAGCCATGGGCAACCTAGTCATTTAGTAGTGATCTCTCTAGTTTTTATGGGACAATTTTTGTTACACAGTCTTTGTATTTTTTGTAGAAAAATTTCTATCCATTTGTCAACACCTCTGACTTTGGTAAATTCTGCAGGCCACTCAGCTGAACTTTAAGGCTGTGGTGAAGTTGCTCACTGATTCATCATGCAAAGAAACAAACAAAACAAACAAAATTTTATTTCTTTGCAAAGGTTATAATGTGTGTTCACATTTCATAATTTGATTGGTACAAAGAAAGTCACTATCATGCCGAGGAATTTCAAGAAGACTTAACCTAATACAGTGGAACCTCTACTTGCGAGTGCATCCACATGCGAGTTTTTCCAAATACGAGCAGTCAATGGGTTGATTTTTTGCTTCCATACACAAGCAAAATTTCCATAAGCGAGCAGACCTCAAGCAAGGTGAGGGGCTCTTGCTCTTGATCTAGGGAATTGTATTTCACTTGTTTGGTTATCTTATTGAAACTTGGGTGATGTATGATGGAAAGATGCTTCTTAACGTACACCAAAAATGAAAGAAATCGGAGCATAAATAATGGAGTTAACTTCTCAGCAATTAGCCACCCCTTAGCGGTATTTTCGTATGGTTTTATGATTGTATTCTCGTTTTTCTGGTCTCATTTGATAGAATGGAAGATATATTACAGAAATAGATATGATTTTGATTGCTTTCTCAACGAAAAGTACCTTGAAATTGAGCTCAACGAGGGAGAAATGCTCAGTTGCTTGACTGTGTTCAAGAGTAAACCCATTCACAATATGCAGTCGTGAATAGGTTGACATTATTTATACAGTTATTGCAGTAAGGCATAACAGTAAATCTTATATTTTTTGTGTAAATAAAAATTACAAACTATTTATATTGTAATAATAATAATAAAAATATGTATAATAATAATAATAAAAATATGTATAATAATTTTAGGTAGTAGGTTGGTAGACAGCAACCGCCCAGGGAGGTACTACCGTCCTGCCAAGTGAGTGTAAAACGAAAGCCTGTAATTGTTTTACATGATGGTAGGATTGCTGGTGTCCTTTTTTCTGTCTCATGAACATGCAAGATTTCAGGTACGTCTTGCTACTTCTGCTTACACTTAGGTCACACTACACATACATGTACAAGCATATGTATACACACCCCTCTGGGTTTTCTTCTATTTTCTTACTAGCTCTTGTTCTTGTTTATTTCCTCTTATCTCCATGGGGAAGTGGAACAGAATTCTTCCTCCGTAAGCTATGCGTGTTGTAAGAGGCGACTAAAATGCCAGGAGCAAGGGGCTAGTAACCCCTTCTCCTGTATATATTACTAAATGTGAAAGGAGAAACTTTGTTTTTTCCTTTTGGGCCACCCTGCCTTGGTGGGATACGGCCGATGTGTTGAAAGAAGAAAGAATGTATAATAATAATAATAATATAATATGTATAATAATCATTTTTTTTTTCAACAAACTGGCCGTATCCCACCAAGGCAGGGTGGCCCAAAAAGAAAAATGAAAGTTTCTCTTTTTAAATTTAGTAATTTATACAAGAGAAGGGGTTACTAGCCCCTTGCCCCCGGCATTTTAGTCGCCTCTTACAACACGCATGGCTTACGGAGGAAAAATTATGTTCCACTTCCCCATGGAGATAAGAGGAAATAAAGAAGAACAAGAACTAGAAAGAAATAATAATAATAATAATAATAATAATATATTATAATATATATATATATATAATATATTATAATATAATATATATATATATATATATATATAATATATATAATATATATATTATATATATATTATATATATTTATATAATATTATATATATTATAATATATATATATATAATATATATATATAATATTATATATATATTATATATATATATATATATAATATATGGTAGGTAGTAGGTTGGTAGACAGCAACCACCCAGGGAGGTACTACCGTCCTGCCAAGTGAGTGTAAAACGAAAGCCTGTGATTGTTTTACATGATGGTAGGATTGCTGATGTCTTTTGTCTGTCTCATAAATATGCAAGATTACAGGCATGTCTTGCTACTTCTACTTACACTTAGGTCACACTACACATACATGTACACATTTATTTATACACACTCATCTGAGTTTTCTTTGATTTTATCTTAATAGTTCTTGGTCTTATTACTTTTCCTTTTATATCCATGGGGAAGTGGAATAAGAATCTTTCCTCCGTAAGCCATGCGTGTTGTAAAAGTCAACTAAAATGCCGGGAACAATGGGCTAGTAACCCCTTTTCCTGTAAAGATTGTTAAAAAGAATAAGAAGAAAATTGTTTTCTTTCTTTTTTGGGTCACCCTGCCTCGGTGGGAGACGGCCGACTTGTTGGAAAAAAAAAAAATATATATATATATATATATTTTTTTTTTTTTTTTTTTCAACAAGTCGGCCGTCTCCCACCGAGGCAGGGTGACCCAAAAAAAGAAAGAAAATCCCCAAAAAGAAAATACTTTCATCATCATTCAACACTTTCACCACACTCGCACATTATCACTGTTTTTGCAGAGGTGCTCAGAATACAACAGTCTAGAAGCATACACATATAAAGATACACAACATATCCCTCCAAACTGCCAATATCCCAATGTACATAATAATAATAATAATAATAATGTACATAATAATAATTATAATAATATACGGCTTCAAAAGGCCGTCACTAGATGGCAGTGTTTACCACAACAAAGGGAGCGGTTGTGGCCGCCTCCATCTGTTACATAATGGCATATTTTATTTATTCTAGAGTATATATCAGGTTTCTATGTTATTTATATTGTTTATTATTTCATATTAGATGAACTGTGATAGATAAATAAGCCACAGAGTTGATGATAGCGAAATATTCAAGGAGTATTTTGTCCTGTCTCCAGACAAACTCTCCTTGGCCACCTCCGCCGCCACACATATAATGACATACAGTGGACCCCCAGTTTGCGATGGCATCGGTATCCGATAAATCCCGTATTTGATACATTTTAACGCAAAAATTTTGCTTCGGTTCCTGTTAAAAAACCCACCATACGCGATTCGTCCGAGATGTGTCCACGTGTGGCCCAGTGTTTACAAGCCAGCCAGTGTGCTCGCATCTAAGGATACATTCGGTACATTCCATATTATCACAGTGTTTTTAGTGCTTTGTTTCTGCAAAATAAGTCACCATGGGCCCCAAGAAAGCTTCTAGTGCCAACCCTGTGGTAAAATGGGTGAGAATTAGTATGGAAATTAAGAAAGATTTTGAAGGGTTTGGGGCTAACCCTGAGAAGCCTATGCCAGTTGTGGAATCCATTGTGCCTACTTCAAAAATTAAGGAAATGTGTGCAAAGTGGGTTGAACTGCAAACCTTTATGGATGAAAATCACCCTAACACAGCTATTGCAAGCCGTGCTGGTGACTATTACAATGACAATGTTGTGGCCCATTTTAGACAAATCGTAAAGGAACGGGAGGTACAGAGCTCTATGGACAGATTTGTTGTGCAACAGAGATCCAGTGACTCTCAAGCTGGTCCTAGTGGCATTTAAAGAAGAAGGGAAGTAACCCCGGAAAAGGACTTGCTACCTCAAGTCCTAATGGAAGGGGATTCTCCTTCTAAACAATAAGTTCGACACTCTCCCCTCCTCCCATCCCATCAATCACCACCAGATCTTCATTAAAGGTAAGTGTCATGTATTCTATTGTTAGTAGAGTACTACAAACTGTGCATGTCTTCTTCAGTTTGTGTGCATTAACCCTTTGAGGGTTTTCGTCGTACTAGTACGTCTTACGCGTAGGGGTTTTTGACGTACTAGTACTCATAAATTCTAGCGGCCTCAAATCTAGTGGGAGAAAGCTGGTAGGCCTTCATATGAAAGAATGGGTCTATGTGGTCAGTGTGCACAGTCTAAAAAAAATCCTGCAGCACACAGTGCATAATGAGAAAAAAAAAAACTTTGACCATTTTTTTTTAATAAATCAGCGACTTTGCAGTGTATTTTCGTATGGTATTTATTGTTGTATTCTAGTTTTCTTGGTCTCATTTTATAGAATGGAAGACATATTACAGAAATAGAGATGATTTTGACTGGTTTTACAAAAAAAGGTGCCTTGAAATTGAGCTCAAAGTAGCAGAAATGTTCGATTTTTACCAAACTTCAAAAGTAAACAAATCGTGCCAAGCGTGCAATACACGTCAACTGGTGAGTCTAATATTCTTTCACAAGTGCACCAATAATATTTATACCATTTTTTACACTAATGCAGTAGTCTGCATAACAGTAAATCTTATATTTTTTGTGAAAATAAAAATTCAAAGTGGAAAGCAAAAGAATATAAGAGGGGCCTTGAGACGTGAATAATGACTAGAGGAAATGTCATTTTAGTGCCAGGAATGTCTTTCTTGTTTATTCTGGACCCTATTCGGAAATTGGCATCTTTTGAAATTTGTGTGAAATTGGCAAAATTGCTAAATTCTGACCACTGTACTGAATAGTTGAATTTCATAAATGAGTAGTTTCTTGCACCCATTCGATAGAAAAAATGGAGTTCTAGCGAAATATTCATGTTTTTTGTCGACTAGTACAGTGAAATTGGCCGAAAATGGGGCTCAAAGTGGGCAAAATCGCCGATGCGTAAACATCGCCGAGACCGCTAACTTTGCGAGAGCATAATTCTGTAAGTTTTCTATCAAATTTCAAACTTTTGGTGTCTTTATGATCGGGAAAAGATTCTCTATCTTTTCATAAGAAAAAATAATTTTTTTTTTTTTTAAATTTGGCCGACCCTGAGAACGAGTTTCGGAGAGGGCCTGTCGACCCTCAAAGGGTTAAACTTAATATTTCATGTGGTAAATTTTTTTTTCATACTTTTGGGTGTCTTGTACGGATTAATTTGATTTCCATTATTTCTTATGGGGAAAATTGATTCGCTTTTCGATAATTTTGGTTTACGATGAGCTCTCAGGAACGGATTAATATCGCAAACCGGGGGTCCACTGTATTTTATTCATTCTAGAATATATATCAGGTTTCTCTGTTATTTATATTGTTTGTTATGTCATATTAGATGAATTGTGATAGATAAATAAGCCGTAGAGTTGATGATAGCGAAATATTCAAGGAATACATATTTTGTCCTGTCTCCAAACACTTGTCAGCCGCCGCCACCGTCACATATATAATGACATATTTTAGAGTATGTATTAGGTTTCTATGTTATCATATTGTTTTGTTATGTCATATTAGATGAATGTGATAGATAAATAAGCTGTATAGATGATTTTAGCGAAATTATTCGAGAAGTATGAGATCAACAGATTACTCCACTCTACATCCCACATAACCAAAAAAGTGAACCTAGCAAAAGCCCACCTCGGTCAATTTTTCTGATTCAATACAGCCCCCTCCCGCATCAAGAAACACCTGTACAAGATGATCAGACCTCTGCTAGAATACCCTTGCGTATCCATGTCACTAACAACTAAAACCAACATGCTAAAACTCCAAAGAGTCCAAAACAGAATCCTCCACTTTATCACTGGCACCAGATTCAGAGACAGAATCAGGACGGAAGACCTGCACACACAACAGAGAATCACAGCAATTAATGTCAGGCTAGACAAACTAAAGGAGAGACAACTATATGACGTACAGGAACTCTATGTACCTGACAGAGAACCCACCCCAACCATCAAATACAGTGGACCCCCAGTTAACGATATTTTTTCATTCCAGAAGTATGTTCAGGTGCCAATACTGACTGAATTTGTTCCCACAAGGAGTATTGTGAAGTAGATTAGTCCATTTCAGACCCCCAAACATACACGTACAAACGCACTTACATAAATACACTTACATAATTGGTCGCAATGGGAGGTGATCGTTAAGCGGGGGTCCACTGTACTACCGACTACACCATCAACACCCCCCCCCCCCCAGCCAAAGATCCCAAGGAATGACCTTCCAACAGAGTCCGACGCTTCATCCACAAGGAGAACTTCCCTAGACCAAGAATCCTGAGTGACCTCCATGAAGAATTAGAAGACTGGATACCACCAGAACCATTCTACATCCAGTAACATGGATTAACGCTCCCTAATTTTGGGTGACCTACTTCTGTCAATCAACACCTTACAACTAAAATTTAACGTTTACAAACCCTCCACAGCAGGACCAATTCAGAAACTGCTTAGCCAACCAATTTAGGCCCGCAACTAACCTCCATCAAAAGACCTGCAACACCCCTGCGCGCAGCCTTACGACCGACCCTTGCACGAAAAAAAAAGGATTGAAAAAAATACATCCTTCCAAATTTAGGGGCCACACCCGTAAACACTGTAAGCAGTGTGCCGTTGACAGGGAGGAAGTATACCCACCTTAGAATTCAACTTTTTATGAATAAAACAAATACACACACACACTTATCTAAATTGGCCAAAAATGGTTAGGCCATTATCTTTAAAACCCCCAAACCTCCCCCCCAACCCTTTTCAAACTTCCATCTTTACCATCCTCCTTCCCCATTTTCCAAGCTCTGGGCAGAACCCGAACCCCGATGAGGAAAAAGGTGGGGAAACAAAGAGGCATCTAGGAGACAAAAAACATTATCCATAAGGAAAAAAGAGAATGTATCACATGTAATGGTGTAAGCATGGGGTTTTTAATGTTGAATGGGAGGAAGTTAAGACATGGATATCTGCTGGGGCAATGTGTGGTGTGTTTTTTGCAAAGAAATTTATATTTGAAAATAGGGGGTGCAGGGCTCTAGAATTGAGGGGGGGGTAATGAGGTGTTTGAAAATTTAAAGAGGAGGTATACAAAAGATACTTAGAGGTGCATAAATCAAGTAGAGGGGAAAGGGGGGTAATTTTTTTACCAGAAAAATTGGGAAAGGGAAGGGTAAAGAAGTTACAGTAGGGCCCCACTCTAGCAG
This sequence comes from Cherax quadricarinatus, assembly GCF_026875155.1. NCBI lineage: Eukaryota > Metazoa > Arthropoda > Malacostraca > Decapoda > Parastacidae > Cherax > Cherax quadricarinatus. Next base: position 51,097,632 of record NC_069399.1, on the reverse strand, counting down.
GTTTGGGTTTCCCGCTACCACCGGAAAGCGGTATTTTAAAGAGAACGTCATTTTTTCCACTTATAAATGCATACAAATACCAGACAAAAAGTTTACACTTACATATATTTTTACATATATTAAGCTAACAGTAGAACTAAGCATTAAAAAAACAATAAAAATTCAAATACATACACAATACATTCATTACTTACCCAAAAATATTTGTAGTCTTAATGTAGGGTGAGAGGTGAGTAGTACATAGTACTTATTTGTAGGAAGTCAGGTGTAGGTAGCCCTGGCTCCCCATCCCAAGCTTAATATACCATATTTAAAGCAGGCCAGAGAGATAAAATACACATACAATACACTATTTTTTTGCCTTAAAATATGTGTAGTCTTAATGTAGGATGAGAGGTGAGTAGTATTTATTTATAGGAAATCAGGTGTAGGTAGCCGGTAGATGTAGTCCATCTGGGCTACATAGCTATACGATATTTAGTGTGGCCCAGAGCCATATTACAGTGGACCCCCAGATTATGTAATTAATCAGTTCCAGAGAGAGTGGCTTATCCCGAATCTAACTTAATCCGAATTAATTTTCCACAGAAGAAATAATGGAAATCCAAAAGTATTAAAAAAATGTTTTCTACATGAAATATACATTTACCTAAACAGAAAACAATGATACATGAAGAGTAAAACAATAATAACATCACACTTGCCTATATTGAAGACATGGTGATGTATGGAAGACGGGAGGAGGGAAGAGGATGGAGGAGATTTCAGGTACCAAGTCCTTATCCTGGGTTACTTCCCTTCTTTGTTTTTTAATGCCATTAGGTTCAGCTTGAGAGTCGCTGGACCCCTGTCGATCAGAAAAGTGTCCCAGAGAGGTCTGTTACTGGCATATGTTAGGAATTGTGTTGGGAGACAGGACAGGATAGTCCTTCAATATGACACTAATATCAGCTCTGTGGCTTATTTATCTAGCAAAATTCATCTAATAAGACATAATAAACAATATTAATAACATAGAAACATGATATATACTCTAGAATGAATAAAATATGGCATTAAGAATGTCACAAGTGGTGGTGTGTTGTTTGTTGTTGGGTGTATAAGGCCCACTGAAAGATAAGCCTTACATAGTGGTGGTGAAGGCAGCAGCAGAGGCAGCGGTGTTAGTCAGTAGCCCTATATACCCTCAACAACAATGGAAGAGTCAGTTTTGTGCTGTCCTTTTTCTATCAATTAATCGCTTAACTTACCATACCACGGGTGGGAATAGAACCTGCGATCAGAGAGTCTCAAAACTCCAGACCGTTGCATTAGCCACTGGACGTTCTGGAGTTTTGAGACTCTGATCGTGGGTTCTATCCCCACCCGTGGTATGGTTTGTTTGCAATCGTGTCATTACGATTTCGTGAGTCACTTAACTTACTTGCTACACTGTTAATGTTACACTTTATTGCAGGCTGTCGCTATAGCCTTTACCGACTCCTGCTGCTTTAGTATCGTACGTATTGTAGAATCAATGAAAAAGGCACATTCTCCCCTCTCTCTCAGCCCTTTACCAAAGGGCTGGCTGGCACTAGGAACTTTCTTTGGGCCCATGGTGGCTTATTTAGCAGTTGCAAGCACTAAAAAGAATGGAATAATACAAAATATATCGTATGAACGCTTGGGATCTTCCTCACTGGCTGATAAACAGTGGCACACTGGCTGTAAATGATGTGTCGGACCACTTGGGCCGCATTGACATGTTCGGGACGAATAACTAATACCGAGATCAACGACAATCACCAAGCCAATATTTTGACGAAAAAACATTACTTATTCCGAATATTACGAATTCCGACGACAAAGTAATCCGGGGGTCCACTGTATGTACTTTGTTCACTGAGTTTAATCGCTTCTAACAACTACCTTTAGATGCCATCATAAAAGAAGGGAGAAGTAATGAGAAGAATTCATGCCAAGAATTGTAAACAAAGCGGAATGTGTTAACCCCTTCAGGGTCCAAGGCCCAAATCTGAAGTGGTGCCCCAGTGTCCAAGAATTTTAAAAAAAAAAATTTGTTATTTTTTCTTATGAAATGGTAGAGAATCTTTTTGTGAAGGTAATAAAACAAAAAGTACGACATTTGATGGAAAATTGATGAAATTATGCTCTCGCTAATTTTGATGTCAACGACATTTACAAATCGGTGATTTTGCCGACTTTGACTCCCATTTTAGGCCAATTACATTATTCCAGTCAACCAAATTCTTAGCTATTTCACTAGTATTACTTCCATTCTATCAATTGAGCACAAGAAATCGCCAAGTCAACTGTTTCAACTACAAATTAAAGTGATCGGAAATTGTTAATTTGGCCAATTTAACACAAAGTTCAAAATATTCCAATTTCAAAATAGGGTCCAGAATGAACAATGTAGGTATTCCTGGAACTAAATTAACATTTCCTCTGTTCATTAGTTACGTTTTGAGGCTTTACAAATAAATTCCATTTTGATTTTTTATTCACATAATGAATTTTTATTCACACCAAAAAATAGAAGATTTACTGTTATGCAATATTGTAATAATTGTATAAATATCATCATCATATTTGTGAATGTATATTAGACCCACCAGCTGGCGTGTATTAGATGTGTGAGGTCGTTTGTTTACTCTTGAATATCGGCAAAAATTTAACATTTCTGCTACTTTGAGCTCAGTTTCAAGCCATTTCCTGTGCTAAAACCAATCAAAATCATCTCTATTTCTGTAATATGTCTTCCATTCTATCAAATGAGACCAAGAAATCGCAAATACAACTATAAAAAACATACGAAAAAACACTGCAAAGTCGCTCTTTTAATCGAAAAATCATGATTTCAGTTTTTTTTCTCTCATTATACACAGTGTGCTGCAGGATCTGTTTTATGTGGTGCACACATACCACATAGATGTATTCTCTCATATCTAGGCCCAAATGTACCACTCACAGTTTATTAGAGTGAGCTGAGCTCATGACGTAGATCTACGGTTTGGACCCTGAACGTAAAGCCGTAGATCTACGGGACGGACCCTGAAAGGGTTAAGAGGAGTGACTGGGCCAAATGCACATTCATATACGTTTTCTCTGGCACTGAACCAGAGAAAACGTATGTTTTCCCTCCTGGCTACCACACCTCATATTTATGTGATATTTATTGTACTGTGGGTATACGTATCACGTTTATTTGCTATGTAACGTGTTTCTTATATAATTTTTAAGAAAATATCATAGATGGATTAATGAAAATGTCTATATTATTGTAAAATAAGACATTTAACCCTTTCAGGATCGAGAACCCCGATTCTGAACTTGTTCTCAGGATCAAAAAATTTTCCCAAAAAAAAAAAAAAATTTTTTCTTGTGAAATTATAGAGAATCTTTCCCCAATGGTAATGACACCAAAAATATGAAATTTCATGGAAAACTTACGGAATTATGCTCTCGTGAAGTTAGTAGTCTTGATGATATGTACACATTGGCAATTTCGCCAACTTTGACCCCTATTTTTGGCCAATTCCTGTGTTTCAGTTGACTAAAGTCATAACTATTTTGCTAGAACTCCATTTGTTCTATCAATTGGGCACAAGAAACTGCCCATTTACTGATTTCAACTACCCAATTAAGTGGTTAGAAATTTGCAATTTGGCCAATTTCATATGATGCCAATTTCAAAATAGGGTCCAGAATAAGCAAGACAGACATTCCTGGCACTAAAATAACATTTTCTCTGTTCTTTAGTCATGTCTCCGTGCCCCTTTTATATTACTCTTACTTTCCATTTTGAATTTTTATTCTCACAAAAAAAAAAAAAAGATTTACTGTTAGGCAGACTACTGCATTATTGTAAAAAATGGTATGAATAATATCAGCACACTTGTGAAAGAATATTAGACTCACCGGTTGACGTGTATTGGGCACATGGCGTGATTTGTTTACTCTTGAACATCAGCAAAAATCGAACATTTCCGCTATTTTGAGCTCAATTTCAAGGTACTTTTCATCGTGAGATCAATTAAAATCATCTCCATTTCTGTAATATACAGTAGTTCGTCGTTTAACACGATTTTGTGTGGCACGTTTTGATTATAGCACGACTGAAGAATTATGGCATATTTTTGTATTATCTTCATAAAATTAACTTAACACAATTCACGGAAAAAGAAAAAATTTTGAGCGTGTCGCCCGCAGGATACATACCATCCTCTGCTAGGAGTTTATATTTTTTTCTTGCCATATCTTAACCCCTTCAGGGTCCAAGGCCAAAATCTGAAGTGGTGCTCCAGTGTCCAAGAAATTTTGAAAAAAAAAAAAAAAAAATCTTACAGAATTAAAGAGTATATTTTTGTGAAGGTAATAAGACAAAAAAAAAAATTCTGATCAGTACTTACCGAGATACAGCGGCGGGAAGTTGACCCAAAATGACCGGGTGGTGGCAACATCAGTGACTTCCGCAAAATCCCATTTTTTTATTTTACGTTTTTTATACTTTTTTTTCTTTTCTTTTCTAATTTTTTTCTTTTTCTGATAACATTTGTGGCCTGTGAGAGCAGTATAATGTATATTGTATAAGTGTACACTCATTGTATTCAACACAATAACTGCACTAATTTGTTTATCATTATATTGCTTACAAAACTTGTTTACAAGTTTATTGTAAACAAAATGATGAAAATATTAGTGCGGTTATTGTGTTGAATACAACGATACCATATAGTACCATATGGTACAATGGTGCCATAGGGTGCAATGGTACCATATGGTGCAATGGCACCATATGATACAATGGTACCATATGGTACAATGGCACATGATACAATGGTACCATATGGTACAATGGCACCATATGATACAATGGTACCATATGGTACAATGGCACATGATACAATGGTACCATATGATACAGTGGTACCATATGGTACAATGGCACCATTTGGTACAATGGTACCATATGATACAATGGTACCATATGGTACAATGGTACCATATGGTGTAATGGTACCATATGATGCAATGGTACCATATGGTACATTGTACCATACACTACAATGATACCATATGGTTCATTGTACCATATGGTGCTGTTGTATTCAACGCAATAAACACACTAATATTTTCATTATTATTTTGTTTACAATAGTTGTTTACAACAAAAATATGCAAAAATGTTGTATATTAGTAATGTTCTATTATATATTTACAAGTGTACAGGAACTTGACGTGTTCCTTGAGGTGGATGACAAAGCACTTTGTCTGGGAAACTGCGGAGTCAGTAGCTAGCTGGTGTTGCCACTCACTCAGTCTTGGCTGGTGTCTCATGCCACCAACACCTATTGACCATATGGCATATGGTACACGGTATCATATGTTACAGGGTACCATATGGTACATTGTACTATATGGTATAGGGTACTATGCAGTACAGGATAACATATGGGATAACATATAGACCCATCTGCTGACATGTTCACTCCTAAATATCTGAATACGTTCACCTCCTCCATACTCTCTCCCTCCAAGCTGATACCCAATCTTTCACCAACTTAATCTTTTTGCTATCCTCATCACCCTACTCTTTGTAGATGAATGGTTCAGAGAACTGACAAGTTGATAAATTAGACACATGTGCAACACTTGGGTATCTTTAATGAGGAAACGTTTCGCCACACAGTTGCTAAACGTAGGTGGTATCACATTTGTCCACATTGGACGAATGTGATACCACCTTGCTAGATTTGAAGGTGCTAGAATTTACACGTACAAGTATGGCACTGACCCTGGCTCTCAAGCCGCACAAGTACAGCACCGACCCTGAAAGGGTTAATGTGCCCAAGAGTGATTATTATTATGTATTAGTATTATTACTATGGCGT
>NC_069399.1:50971738-51084238 GCF_026875155.1 Cherax quadricarinatus | reverse complement strand
CCATAGTTCTATGTCACAGTCAGCAAAAGGGTTCATATATAAAATAAACACGCTAAGATAACAGGGATATCTTGCTACTCCTACTTACACTTTGGTCACACATCACAGACACGCACATGCATATATATATATACATACATCTAGGTTTTTCTCCTTTTTCTAAATAGCTCTTGTTCTTTTTTATTTCTTCTATTGTCCATGGGGAAGTGGAAAAGAATCTTTCCTCCGTAAGCCATGCGTGTCGTATGAGGCGACTAAAATGCCGGGAGCAATGGGCTAGTAACCCCTTCTCCTGTATACAATTACTAAAAAAGAGAAGAAGAAAAACTTTATAAAACTGGGTTGCTTAAATGTGCGTGGATGTAGTGCGGATGACAAGAAACAGATGATTGCTGATGTTATGAATGAAAAGAAGTTGGATGTCCTGGCCCTAAGCGAAACAAAGCTGAAGGGGTAGGAAGTTTCAGTGGGGGGAAATAAATGGGATTAAATCTGAAGTATCTGAGAGAGTTAGAGCAAAGGAAGGGGTAGCAGTAATGTTAAATATCAGTTATGGAAGGAGAAAAGAGAATATGAATGTGTAAATTCAAGAATTATGTGGATTAAAGTAAAGGTTGGATGCGAGAAGTGGGTCATAATAAGCGTGTATGCACCTGGAGAAGAGAGGAATGCAGAGGAGAGAGAGAGATTTTTGGGAGATGTTAAGTGAATGTATAGGAGCCTTTGAACCAAGTGAGAGAGTAATTGTGGTAGGGGACTTGAATGCTAAAGTAGGAGAAACTTTTAGAGAGGGTGTGGTAGGTAAGTTTGGGGTGCCAGGTGTAAATGATAATGGGAGCCCTTTGATTGAACTTTGTATAGAAAGGGTTTAGTTATAGGTAATACATATTTTAAGAAAAAGAGGATAAATAAGTATACACGATATGATGTAGGGCGAAATGACAGTAGTTTGTTGGATTATGTATTGGTAGATAAAAGACTGTTGAGTAGACTTCAGATGTACATGTTTATAAGGGGCCACAGATATATCAGATCACTTTCTAGTTGTAGCTACACTGAGAGTAAAAGGTAGATGGGATACAAGGGAATAGAAGCATCAGGGAAGAGAGAGGTGAAGGTTATAAACTAAAAGAGGAGGCAGTTAGGGTAGATATAAACAGCTATTGGAGATAGATGGGCTAATGAGAGCATAGGCAATGGGGTCGAAGAGGTATGGGGTAGGTTTAAAAATGTAGTGTTAGAGGTTCAGCAGAAGTTTGTGGTTACAGGAAAAATGGGTGCAGGAGGAAGAGACGATTGGTGGAATGATGATGTAAAGAGAGAGTAAGGGAAAAAAGTTAGCATATAGAATTTTTACAAAGTAAAGTGATGCAAGGAGGGAAGAGTAAGAGAAAAAGAAATTTTAAAAAGCAGGTGGGATATAGTTTTGAGTGGTTGGTGCAATTATTTAATAAATGTAGGAAAGAGGGTAAGGACCTGGGGATTGGCAGAGAGCATCATATTTCCCTTTGTAAAAGGCAAAGGGGATAAAAGAGAGGAAAAAATTATAGGGGATAAGTCTGTTGAGGTACCTGGTAAAGTGATTAGAGTTAAAAATAAAAGATTAAGAGTAAGACGGAGAATAGGGAATAGCAATGAACAGGAGGCTTTAGAAAGGAAGGGGGTGTGTGGACCAGGTTTTACATGAAACATATAAGTGAACAGTAATTTAGATAAGGCTAAAAAAGTCTTTTGGCATTATGGATTTGGAAAAGGCGTATGACAGGGTGGAATAGGGGGCATGTGGCAGATGTTGCAAGTGTATGGTGTAGGAGGTAGGTTACTGAAAGCAAGTGAAGAGTTTTTAACGGGGATAGTGAGGCTCAAGTTAGGGTATGTAGGAAAGAGGGAAATTTTTCCAGTAAAAGAAAGCCTTAGGACAAGGTGTGTGATGGTGATGTCACCGGGGTTTTTAATATATTTATAGAGGGGTTGTAAGAGAAGTAAATGCGGGGGCTTTTGGCAAGGGGCGTGGAGTTAAAAGATAAAGAAAACACACAAAGGGGGATTTGTCACACTGCCTTGCTGATGACACTGTGCTCTTGGAATTCTGAAAGAATTGCAGAGATTGGGGGGATGAATTTGGTAGGGGTGCAAAAGAAAAAAATTAAAAGGGGAAAAACGGGAAAAGAGAAAGGTTATGAGGAAAAAAAATTAGTAAAAGATTAAATAAAATTTGGGAGGGGAGAAAGGGAGGAGGTAAACGATTCAGATATTTGGGAGGGGAAACGTGTCACGATGGGTCTAAAAAAATGGGGTAATCATAGAATTGATAGGAAAAAGAGGGGGTGGGCACTTGGAGTCTGTGGAACAAAGAAATTTGTCCTTGGGGGGCAAAGGGGAATTATGAGATATTTTTAAAACCAACGCTTTTAAAAATGGGTGTGAAGCGGGTGATAAAGTTGCAGCGAGGAGAAGGCTGGAGGCAGTGGAGATGTCGTGCTGGGGGCAATGGGGGTTGAATTAATCAAGAATTCGTATTTTTGGAAGTTGGGAGGAGGTCGGGTTCCCAAAACTTTTTCCAAAGGGGGCTGGGGAAAGGGTTTGTTGGGGGGTTCGACTTAAGAGAATGGAGCGAAACAAAGACTTCAAGAGTGACATCTGTAGTGGAAGGAAGGGGGGGAGGGGCGGCCTGGGAAGGGGTTGGAGGGGGGGGGTAAAGGGGGTTTTTGTGGCGGGGGGTTTTGGGGACTTCCCAGGCATGCTGAGCGTTTTTGATAAGTGAATGGAGACAAATGGGGTTTTTTAAACTTGACGTGCGTTTTAGTGTAGCAAAGTAACTTTAGAAGGATTCAGGGGAAACCGGCAGGCCGACTTGATCCCGGGATGGAAGTACAGTGCCTGCACTCTGAGGAGGGGTGTTAAGTTTCAGTTTAAAAACTTTTTGGGGAAAGCACCCTCTGCAAACAGTGATGGATGAAAAGGGAAAATTTTTCTTTTTCGGCCACCCTGCCTTGGGGGAACGGCCGGTTGATAATAAAAAAAAAAAAAAAAAATTATTGTGCCTCCATACTGTAAATAAAAACTTTAACTCCCAAAATTTAAACCCCCTCTCAAAATTATTGATAGCTCAAAAAAAACACAAAGGCACAACCAAGGCACTAAACTGTCTTTGACACCCCCATGTCCGTCTCACCCTATACAAAAAAGCATGTACATAAAGGGCCAAGATCTGGAATTTAATTTCCCCAACCAGTAAAAAGGGCCCCCTGTCTGCCCCCGCATTTATGGCAAAATTAAAAAACATCTCATCAAAAATTTAAATATACGAGGGCCCCACTTTTCGGCTTCCCCAAAACATTCATTTTTAAATTATACCAAAACCCTATAAAAAAAGGGGGGGGGTCCCCCACCTGACTTTTTAATGCATCACCGCGCCCCACCCGGTTTGTTTACATTCTCGTGAGATCCGTAAGCCAAGTCTCCCATTTTTTCTGGGAAAATCCAAAAATTTTAATGTTTTAAAAGTTATTTCATATTTTTTATATACTCTGATAATTTACTTTTGTAACCTGTACCTAAAAAAAACTTACATACGTGCTGGCATGCAGGACACAATTTAAAAACATAAAGTGTCTTATGCTCCAACGTCAATTAAAGATAATAAACCCGAGTCCATTTAAATGTCGAAAAAATTACTAATAACACATTTTTATTTAAACCATCATGATATTTTTTCAAAAATTAAAAATTTTAAACCATGTATTGAAAAACCAAACTTTACATTTGGTTTTACAAAATTCCTTTGCCTTTTTGGGTTAAAAAAAAACCCCGGGGCCCTTTTTTCCCCCCTTTTTTTTCCCCTTTTTTTTTTTTTTTTTTTTTTTTTACAAAATTTTTTGGACAATTTAAACACATATTTTTAAATGCAAACTTAAAAGTTGACGAACCTAACTTTTTTTTACACTAAAAAGGTTAAAACTAAATTTCTTTTTTTTAATTTGTTTTAATACACAATAAAAAAACAGGATCGAGTTGGAGAATTAAAGTGGGTTTAATATTTTCATCTTAAAGTTATTTTCAAATTAGCCTAAACTTTTATTTTTTCCTCCCTAAAAAGGCCCCTGAAATGAACTACCCCCCCTGACCTTTTCTTAAACTTTCTTCCACTTTTTCTCTCTCAGTTCCCCTTCTCCCCCCTCCTCCCCCCCTTTTCTCTTTTTTTCCTTTTCCCCCTTTTTTAAACTCTCTCCTCCTCTTTCCCTTTTCATTTCTCTCTTTATTCTTTCTTTCTCTCTCTCTTTTTTTTTTTTCCACTTTTCTTCTCTCTCTTCCCTTCATTTCTTTTCTTTTCCCCTCTTTCCTCTCTCCCTCTCCCTCTCCCCTCCCTCTTCTCCCCCCCCCCCCTCTCTCTTTTCTCTCCCCTCTCTCCCCCCTTCTCTTTTCCCTTCCCCTCTCTTCTCTCCTCTTCCTCTCTATCCTCTCCCCTCTCTCCTCTTCTCCTCCTTCTCTCCCTCCTCGCCCCCTCTCCCCTCCTCTCCCTTCCTCCCTCCCTCTCTCCCTCTCTCCCCCTCCCCCTCTCTCCCCTCTCCTCTCTCTCTCCTCCCCTCCCCTCCTCTCCCCCTCCCCTTCCCTCCCTCTCCCTCCCTCTCCCACTCTCCCCCTCCCCCTCTCCCTCCCCTCCTCTCTCCCCCTCTCCCTCCCTCTCCCTCCCTCCCCCCCCTCTCCCTCTCTCCCTCCTCCCCCCTCCCTCTCCCTCTCCCTCTCTCCCCTCTCCCCTTCTCCCCCTCTCCCCTCTCCTCACCTCTCTCCTCCCCCCCCCTCTCCCCACCCCTCTCTCCCCCCCTCCCCCTCTCCTCCCCCCCTCCCCTCCCTCTCCCTCCCTCCCTCTCCTCCTCTCCCTCCCTCTCCCTCCTCTCCCTCCCTCTCTCCCTCCCTCTCCTCCCCTCCCTCCCTCCCTCCTCTCCCCACTCCCTCCCTCTCCCACTCTCCCGTCCACTCCCCCTCCCCCTCCCTCCCTCTCCCCCCCTCTCCCTCTCTCTCCCCTCCCCCCCTCTCCTCCTCCTCCCCTCCTCTCCCTCCCCCCCTCTCTCACCTCCTCCCCCCCCTCCCCCCCCCCTCTCCCCCTCTCTCCCTCTCCCCTCTCCCTCTCTCTCTCCTCTCTCCTCTCCTCCCTCTCTCTCCCTCTCCTCTCCCCTCTCTCTCTCTCCCCCCCTTTTCCCTCTCTCTCTCCCTCTCTCTCCCTCTCCCTCCCCCCTCCCCCCCCCTCTCCCTCTCCCCTCCCTCCCCCTCCCTCTCCCTCTTCTCCCCTCCATCCCCCTCCCCCTCTCCCCTCCTCCCTCCTCTCCCCTCTCTCCCTCCCTCTCCCTCCCCTCCCTCTCCCTCCCTCTCCCCTCCCTCTCCCCTCCCTTTTCCCTCCCTCCCCCCCTCCCCCTCCCTCCCCCTCTCTCCCCCTCTCTCCCTCCCCTCCCCTCCCCCCCCCCCTCCTCTCCCCCCCCTCCCCCTCCCTCCCTCCCTCTCTCTCCCTCTCTCTCCCTCTCTCCCTCCCTCCCTCTCTCTCCCTCTCTCCCTCCCTCTCCCTCCCCTCTCCCCTTCCCTCTCTCCCCTTTTCTCCCTCTTCCTCCCTCTCCTCCCTCCTCTCCCTCTCCTCCCCCCTCCCCTCTCTCCCTCTCCCTCCTCCTCTCCTCCCTCTCTCTCCCCCCCTCCTCCCCCCTCCCTCCTTCCTCCCTCCCTCCTCTTCCCTCCCTCTCTCCCCCCCCTCTCTCCTCCCTCTCTCCTCCCCTCCCTCTCTCTCCCCCCCTCTCTCTCCCTCCCTTTCTCTCCCCTCCCTCTCCCTCCCTCCCTCTCTCCTCCCTCCCTTCCTCCTCCCTCCCTCCCTCTCCCTCCCCCCCCTCTCCCTCCCTCCCTCTCCCTCCCTCCCTCTCCCCCCCTCCCTCCCCCCCTCCTCTCCCCCCCCCCCCTCCTCCCTCCCCCCCCCTCCCTCCCTCCCTCCCTCTCCTCTCTCTCTCTCTCTCTCTCTCTCTCCCCTTTCTCTCTCTCTCACTCTCTCTCTCTCTCTCTCTCTTCTTTCTCTCTCTCTCCTCCTTCCTCTCCCTCTCTCCTCCTCTCTCTCTCTCCTCTCCTCTCTCTCTCTCTCTCTTCCCTCTCCCTTTTCCTCTCTCTCTCTCTCCTCTCTCTCTCTCTCTCTCTCTCTCATATTCATTTTATCTCATTTACTTACTCCTGACCCTATATTAAGACCAAATATTTTAAGGTAAGTAATGAGTGAACTGTATATACATTTTTATTGCTCTGGGATGCTTAAATATCATAGAATAGTATGTGTGGGTGGGTAGGCCTGGTATGGTAGCCCGGCTGACTACCATTTATTTATTTATTTATTTATTAATTTGAACATGATACAGTGAGGTACAAAGTTATTAAAGTGCAACCTGCCAAAGCCCCTTGTATGCAGAGCATTATGAGCAGGCTTAAAATTAACTTAAGATTAACTAAGCAATGATATATTCAGTGGTAAAAACATTATTGTATACAGATAACAATTTAGCACAAGTGAGTATTACAAAGATAGGTCGTATGGTCATTTACTGTGTTGATGAGCATTCAGTAGAATGGAGTATTCTGTTAGGTAATGTAATTAAAAAATAAAGTTTGATTGGGTCACAGGTTAGACATTTATGAGATACAATAATGAGAAACATTTATGAGATACAATTTATGAGATACAATTATTCAGTATTTATTTAGTTGTGGGTAAGTACATGATCTTTGAGAAGAGACTTGAATTCCAGATTTTAGGGCCTTTTATGTGCATTGAGTTTTTGCATAGCGTGAGATGAACTCGAGGAACATGAAAGAGTGATCTGTGCCTTGTGTTATGGTCGTGTGTTCTGTTGAGGTTGGTAAGGAGACGTTTGAGGGGAGGGTTTATATCAGAATTAAGTGTTCTATGAATGTAGTAGGTGCAGTAATAAGTATGGATGTTTTGAATGGTGAGTAGGTTTAGAGTTTTGAATATTGGTGGAGTGTGCTGCCTGTAGTGGGACTCTGTTATTCTGACTGCAGCCTTTTGTTGGGTAATTAATGGTCTGAGATGGTTTATTGTTGTTGAGCCCCATGCACAAATTCCATAGGTGAGATAGGGGTAAATAAGTGAGTGGTATAGGGCCAAGAGGGCTGACTGTGGAACTTACTACTGTATCTTCAATAGTATGCCTATGGTCTTGGAAATTTTTTTGGAAATTTGTTGTATATATGTTTGAAATTTGAGTCTATTATCAAGGTGGATTCCTAAGAATTTTCCCTCTATGAGTTTTGTGATAGGTGATCCGTTTATCATTATGTTAAGAGGGACGTCTGTAGCTCTGTTACCAAACTGAATGAAGTAGGTTTTGTCAGTGTTTAGAGTTAAGTTTGTTAGTACTCATCCAGGTAGATATTTTCTGTAATTCGGTATTTACAGTATTGGCTAGCGTGAATGGGCTTGGGTGAGAGTAGATGTATGTAGTGTCATCTGCACATAGTGTGGGCTTGAGTAGTTGTGATGCATTTGGTAGGTCATTTATGTATATGAGAAAGAGAAGAGGGCCTAGGACATTTCCCTGTGGGACACCAACTGTGATTGGCTGTGCTGAAGAGTTTGCCCCGTTTGTGTACACATATTGGCTTCTGTTGCTGAGGTAAGACTTTAGGTAGTTGAGGGAGTGCCCTCTTATACCATAGTGCGACAATTTTATATGGAGCAAGTCATGGTCAACTGTATCAAAAGCTTTACGTAAGTCTATGAAGATCCCCAGTGGGACTTCTTTTTTCTCTATTGCAGTGTATACGTGTTCTAGCATGTGTATAATAGCATCAATAGTATTTTTATTAGGCCTGAACCCAAATTGACAGGGGTTGAGTATGTTGTGGAGATGAGGTAGTGATAGATTCGCTTATGAATTAATTTTTCGAAGATTTTAGAGAGAGGGTGTAAATTGGATATTGGCCTATAGTTATTTAAGTCTGTTTGGTCTCCTCCTTTATGGATCGGGGTGACCCTTGTTTGGTCTCCTCCTTTATGGATCGGGGTGACCCTTGCTATTTTGAGAACTGTAGGGAAGGTAGAGGATTCTATGGATTTGTTAAAGAGTGTTTCAATGATTGGTGATAGTACTTGTGATGTTTTTTTGTATATAAATGGTGGTAAGGTATTTAAATCTCCTGTCTTGTTTTTTGGTGTGTTGATAATAAGTGAGACTTCAGTAGGGTTAGTTGGAGCTAGGAACAGTGTGTTCGGGTAGTTGCCGGTGAGGTAGTCGTTGGGTGGGATATCTGAGCTTTGGATTTTATTGGCAAGGTTTTTTCCTATAGTGGAGAAGAAATTATTGAGTCTATTTGCTGATTCAGTTGGTGGGAGTTGGGGTTCATCTGGTTTTGTTAATTCTATTTCGCTATTTCGTGATATCTTTTTTGTTCCTAGAATTGCTGATAGGGTTTTCCAGGTCTTTTTTATATCACCTCGTAAGTTGGATAATCTGCTCTCATAATACAATTTTTTAGCCCTTCTTATCAGGCTGGTTAGGATTGACGAGTAATGTTTTGTTTGGTCTCTGGTTGTGTGTGACCCATTCTGTACTGTTTTTCGTATAGGTGCTTTGTATTTATGGATTTGAGGATGCTGGGTGTTAGCCAGGGACTGGTCAGTCTCTTAGCTGTCATCTGTTTAGTTTTTTTGGGGCAGTGCTTGTTATAAAGGTATTGAGTCTTTTTTAGAAAATTATTAATACATTTGTCAATATCTGTATAGATTTCTAGCTCAGTGTGCCAGTCAATGTTTGTCACTGCTGCTGTGAAGTTATTAATGGCTGCCTCATTGTGAAGTCTGAAAGTGACTTTAGTAGTGTCTTGGGGTAATTTGCCAAGGTTCGTGATGAGGAAGGTAGGGTAGTGATCTGTGGTATTATCTGTGATTATGCCTGATTTTAAAGGGGATATGGTGTTGGTCCAGATGTGGTCTAGTAGGGAAACTCTAGTCTCTGTAACTCTTGTAGGTTTTCTTACTGTTGGTAGCAACATGCAGTTACTCATAGTGTTTGTGAATTCAGTAAACATGTGGGTCCTGGTCTTGCAGGAGATTTATATTGAAGTCACCTGAGAGTAGCAAGCGATCTTTGTTCATGCGTGCATCAAGTATCATACTTCCTAGGTTGTCACTAAAACGGCTAATGTTTGACTGTGGTTCTCTGTAGATGTTTATCACTGTGAGAGGTTTTTGTAGTGTATTTGGATTTGAATTTAGCTATTATATATTCCCCCTGTTCATCCCTTGTGCAAGTATTAGTGATACATTCTAGTTGGTCTGAGTAGTATATAGCTGTGCCACCCCCTTGTTGATCTGGCCTACAGTTGTGTATGGCTGTGTAACCAGGAATGGCATAGACATCTGTAGCATCAGGCTTTAACCAGGTTTCGGTGAGAGTAATGATGGATATACTGGAATGCAAGGAATTTAGTAATGCTATGAGGTCATTGTAATGTTTACTTAAAGATCTGATATTGTAGTTAAAGACAGTTATGTTTTTGTTGGCTCTGAGAAGTGCCTTTGATTGTTCTGCTGTGTAGTAATTACAGTTACTGTTTAATTCATTTAAGTCATTCAGTAAGAGGTTGGTATCAGGATCAATACTTGTTATCATAAGATTTATAGTGAATCTATAGTTAGAATTAAGTATAAGACAAAGTAAATATTCTAAAGGTATAAAATAGCACTTGAGTTATTTTAACAAATGTAAAAAATTTGAGCTAAGGTAGTTCTTTAACCCTTTCAGGGTTGACAGGCCCTCTCCGAGACTTGTTCTCAGGGTCGCCCAAATTTCAAAAAAAAAAAAAAGAAGATTTTTTCTTATGAGAAGATAGATAATTTTTCCCAATCATAATGACACCAAAAGTGTGAAATTTGATGGAAAACTTACGGAATTATGCTCTCGCGAAGTTAGCAGTCCTGACGATGTTTACGCATCAGCGATTTTGCCCACTTTGAGCCCTATTTTCGGCCAATTCCAGTGTACTTGTCGACAAAAATCATAACTATTTCGCTAGAACTCTATTTTTTCTATCGAATGAGTACAAGAAACCACCCATTTACCGATTTCAACTATCCAATACAGTGGTCAGAATTTAGCAATTTTGCCAATTTCACACAAATTTCAAAAGATGCCAATTTCCAAATAGGGTCCAGAATAAACAAGAAAGACATTCCTGGCACTAAAATAACATTTCCTCTGTTCATTAGTCACGTCCCCATGTCCCTCTTACATTCTTTTGCTTTCCACTTTGAATTTTTATTCTCAAAAAAAAAAAAAAAAAAAAGATGATTTACTGTTATGCAGACTACTGCATTAGTGTAGAAATGGTATAAATAATATCAGTGCACTTGTGAAAGAATATTAGACTCACCAGTTGACATGTATTGGATGCTTGGCATGATTTGTTTACTTTTGAAATTTGGTAAAAATCGAACATTTCTGCTATTTTGAGCTCAATTTCAAGGTACTTTTCTTTGTAACACCAGTCAAAATCATCTCAATTTCTGTAATATGTCTTCCGTTCTATAAAATGAGACCAGGAAAACTAGAATACAACAATAAATACCATACGAAACTACAGTGCAAAGTTGCTGTTTTAATCCAAAAACATGGTCAAAGTTTTTTTTTTCTCATTATGCACTGTGTGCTGCAGATTTTTTTTATACCGCGCACACTGACCATATAGACCCATTCTTTCATATGTAGGCCTACCAGCTTTCTCTCAATAGATTTGAGGGCGCTAGAATTTAGGCGTACTAGTACGTCAAAAACCAAGGTGCGTAAGCCGTACTAGTACGGCCGAAACCCTGAAAGGGTTAAAGCTAAAATAAAGGAGATGATATAAAAGGGACAAAAAAAAAACTTTGTGGTGAACAAATAAAGTGGTAATCAAATAAATGAGCTAGGGAATATAATGGCAAAATAGTGAACTTATTACACTTTAGCACCTGAGAATAGCACCTTGATTATTTTAACAATTTTGAATATATGAACTATGGTTGTTATGTAAAGCTGTAATAAAGCTAAAATAAAGGAGAAAAATATAGGGACTAAATTAAATAATGGTAAACAAAGTTAAATTGGCAGATAGTAACTAAGATATGATATTGATTTGGGAGTAAGATCTGATTTGTTATATATAATAAGTTGAGCAATTTACTGTTCTATAAAAAGTAAAAAATAATATGAGGTAGTTGGTAGTTGCAGCAAAAGATAGTTTTGGGCCTTGAACAATAATGTAATTGAAAATACACTAATTGCACACACAATATAGTCACTAAGATATGAAAATAATCTGAGAGTAGGAATTGCCTAATAGCATAAAGTTTGAGCAATTAATATCACTATAGGAATATTATTTGAGGTAGTTGATACTAGCAAGTGAGGGATGGTTCAAAGTATTGCACAGTAGTGTAGTAGGAACATACACTAATTTGTTATTTGTAGTTTGGGGGAAAAGGGAAATATTAGGTATGATTATAAGAGAATTTTAACAGTCTTAAGTAGGAAAGAAAAAGGTAATACAGATACTTTTAAAGAGTAAGTATACTATTAACAAAAAATAAATTGTGAATTGGGAATCTGAGAAGATAACACAAAATGGGTCACACAAAGAACTGTGTGGGACACCTGGGATAATGAGGTAGTAAATACTATCTAGGAGGTGATAATACAGGGATTAGTTCAATAATGACATAATAACATACACTAACATAGTAAGGATTTGGTCACTAATATCAGTCAGACTCTGTAATGTTTGCATCATGAAGGAAGTTTGCTAGTTCATTTTCATTTGTAATGTAGTACACACAGCCTACCCACACTTGATTTCTTACAATAAATACTACTTGTCTCACCCTAGATTAAGACTATAAATATTTTAAGGTAAGTAATGAGTGCACTATGTGTGTATTGTACTTTTTTATTGTTTTTAATGCCTAGTTCTATTGCTAACCTAATATATGTTAGTGTAAACTTGTTATCTAGTATTTGTATGCATTTATAAGTGGAAAAAAAGGCTGTTCCACTTCACGGCGGTAGCCTGGAACCTAACCTGCCGTATAAGTGGGGCCCTGCTGTACCAACACTATGTTAAATCAATTGACCAGTTTGAAACTATGTACTCAAGAAATCCCAGTTAACTTTAAGACCTCTATCTCAGTCCAAAATATTAATACACACTTAAAATTGTACTATTGTAGTACAGTAGACCGTTATTTAACACTGTAGTTACGTTCCTGAAAACACTGTGTGAGGTAAAACCATGTTAGATGAACTGAAGAACTTATGGGAAAAATAGGGTTACGTTCCTGAGAGCCCCAAAAAAGCCAAACAACTCTTTTTTTTTTTTTATGCCTCCACCTCTGACAAAAATATGGGAAAAATAGGGTTACGTTCCTGAGAGCCCCAAAAAAGCCAAACAACTCTTTTTTTTATGCCTCCACCTCTGACAAAAATAAAAGTGACTTATGTAATTGTAGTTCATTGTTGTGATGTGTTATGTTTTTACTGCTTAAGACTACAAATGTAACAGAAATAATAGTCTTTCTTAGCGTAAATTGTGGGTGCTGGTGTTTGTGGATGATAGTGAAGAGAGTGGAGAGTTATGCTGTGGCCCTACTGGGCTGAGGTGGATGGTAGAGGTTCTGGTACTGAAGTTGATGGTTGTACTGGAGTGTCTAACTTTAAGTCATTCAGCCAGTCAAGTCATTCAGTAAGTCAGTCAAGTCATTCAGTAAGTCTCAAATCATTCAGTAAGTCAGTCAAGTCATTCAGTAAGTCATTCAGTAAGTCAGTCAAATCGTTCAGTAAGTCAGTCAAGTCATTCAGTAAGTCAGTCAAGTCATTCAGTAAGTCAGACAAGTCATTCAGTCAGTCAAGTCATTCAGTAAGTCTCAAATCATTCAGTAAGTCAGTCAAGTCATTCAGTAAGTCAGTCAAGTCATTCAGTAAGTCAGTCAAGTCATTCAGTAAGTCAGTCAAGTCAGTCAGTTAAGTCATTCAGTATGTCAGTCAAGTCATTCAGTAAGTCAGACAAGTCATTCAGTAAGTCAAGTCATTCAAAAGTCAAGTCATTCAGTAAGTCAGTCAAGTCATTTAGTAAGTCAGTCAAGTCATTCAGTAAGTCAGTTCAAGTCATTCAGTAAGTCAGTTCAAGTCATTCAGTAAGTCAGTCAAGTCATACAGTAAGTCAGTCAAGTCGTTCAGTAAGTCAGTCAAGTCATTCAGTAGTCAATCAAGTCATTCAGTAAGTCAGTCAAGTCATTCAGTAAGTCAGTCAAATCATTCAGTAAGTCAGTCAAATCATTCAGTAAGTCTCGAGTCATACAGTAAGTCAATCAAGTCATTCAGTAAGTCAGTCAAATCATTCAGTAAGTCAGTCAAGTCATTCAGTAAGTCAGTCAAATCATTCAGTAAGTCTCAAGTCGTTCAGTAAGTCAGTCAAGTCATACAGTAAGTCAGTCAAGTCGTTCAGTAAGTCAGTCAAGTCGTTCAGTAGTCAATCAAGTCATTCAGTAAGTCATTCAAATCATTCAGTAGGTCAGTCAAGTCTTTCAGTAAGTCAGTCAGGTCATTCAGTAAATCAGTCAAATCATTCAGTAAGTCAGTCAAGTCACTCAGTAAGTCAATCACTCAGTAAGTCAGTCATTCAGTAAGTCAGTCATTCAGTAAGTCAGCCAGTCATACAAACTTATGTTTACCTCTTTTTTATGGGTACAAAGTAACACTTCAATGTGGCCACAGGTTATGTCTTGTCTAATATCTTTGTTTCCTTCGTTAATTCTATGACTTAAATGCTTACACCTTTCCTTGCCACTTCGAGCAACACTGGTATGCCTACTGGGTGTCATGATTGCTTGGCAGATACAAGATATAGCAATTAAAAGATCAAAACACAATTCACAATCACAAGATTGTAACAGAGAAGTTGGACTGGACACGCATGAAGTATGAATGCTGGGATGGTGTCCGGGGGAAGGGGTGACTGGGGACGGCAGGAGGTCTCCCCCGCTGATCCACAACAAGGCAGTCTCTTGAGGAAAAGGGAAGTTTTTTTTTCCTTTCCGCAAACTCAACCGTGTTAAATTCATCTTACAACGTGTTTCATAAAATTGTGCCACAATTCTTCAATCGTGCTATACCCAAATCATGCAAAATAAACTCATGCTAAATGACAGTCTACTGTATTATAAATTGTACTAATTGTAATACTTTTGTTTTTTGCTGCCTCTCAACTATAAATCTTATTAATTATAAAATTTTTGACTACCTCTCTATTGTAATAATGAATAATTTAAATTTACCATCCATAACCTCTGTCTAGTTTTAAGTAGTCTCTAAGCGTTAGGATTAGTCTGCCCGAAATGCTCAGACATGCTAGTGGCTTTCTTTGTAGAGTGGTACCCCGAGTTTCGTACAGCTCCCAACTCAAACAGTTATGTAAGTGTATTATTTAAGTGCTTTTGTAAGCGTATTTTTGGGGGTCTGAAACAGACTAATCTAATTTACATTACAGTGGACCCCCGCACAGCGACCTTAATCCGTGCAAGAGGGCTGGTTGTTATGCGAAATGTTCGGTATGCGAATGAATTTTCCCCATAAGAAATAATGGAAATCAAATTAATCCGTGCAAGACACCCAAAAGTATGAAAAAAAATATTTTTACCACATGAAATATACATTTTCCTACACACAAAGAGAAGGATACATGCACAATAGTAGAGTAGTACATGCACAATATATATTGTGCATGTACTACTCTACTAAATGAAGAATAAATGACACTTACCTTTATTGAAGATGCAGCAATGACTGATGAGACACTGTGTCCTGGGAGTGCCTTTTCCTCCTGAGTACTGTAGGTCCTGTTTGGCATTTTCTTCCAGAACAGGCCTTATCACACTGTGTATGCCACTACGATTCTTAAATCTCTCAAACCAACCTTTGCTGGCTTTAAATTCACCAATATGAGCACTAGTTCCAGGCATTTTTCCCTGTTCACCTGGGTGTTAGTCGACTGGTGTGGGTTGCATCCTGGGAGACAAGATTAAGGACCCCAATGGAAATAAGTTAGACAGTCTTCGATGACACTGACTTTTTTGGGTTATCCTGGGTGGCTAACCCTCCGGGGTTAATTGTTTCTCGGTAATTGTTTCACGTTAAGCCACACCAACAACACTCTCTCCACATCTTCGAGTAATACAGCTGATGGTGGTGCAGCAACAACAACAGCTGTGGTGCAGCAGCAGCTGTGGTGCAGCAGCAGCTGACTGTGGTACGATAGTATTTATCACCCTTTTTACCACAGGGTTGGCACTAGAAGCTTTCTTTGGGCCCATGGTGGCTTATTTAGCAGTTACAAGCACTATAAATAATGGAATAATACAAAATGTATCGAATGTATGCATGCAACCGGCCACCCTGGCTTGTAAACACTGACGGCAAGGCAGGCGCTCAGGCTGGATGGACAAGTTCGGGACAGGTTCAGGACGAGTCATGTTCAGAGACAGCTGATGGTGCAACAGCAGCTGACCGTGGTGCAGCAGCAGCTGACTGGTCCAGCAACAGCTGACTGATCCAGCAACAGCTGACTGGTCCAGCAACAGCTGACTGATCCAGCAACAGCTGACTGGTCCAGCAACAGCTGACTGATCCAGCAACAGCTGACTGGTCCAGCAACAGCTGACTGATCCAGCAACAGCTGACTGATCTAGCAACAGCTGACTGATCCAGCAACAGCGATTCTTAAATCTCTCAAACCAACCTTTGCTGGCTTTAAATTCACCAATATGAGCACTAGTTCCAGGCGTTTTTCCCTGTTCACCTGGGTGTTAGTCGACTGGTGTGGGTTGCATCCTGGGAGACAAGATTAAGGACCCCAATGGAAATAAGTTAGACAGTCTTCGATGACACTGACTTTTTTGGGTTATCCTGGGTGGCAAATCCTCTGGGGTTAATTGTTTCTTGGTATTCTCAATAAGCCACACCAACAACGGTGCTACAGCAGCAGCAGCAGCTGACGGTGGTACAGCAGCAACAGACGATGCTACAGCAGCAGCAGACGATGCTACAGCAGCAACAGACGATGCTACAGCAGCAACAGACGATGCTACAGCAGCAGCAGACGATGCTACAGCAGCAGCAGACGATGCTACAGCAGCAGCAGACGATGCTACAGCAGCAACAGACGATGCTACAGCAGCAGCAGACGATGCTACAGCAGCAGCAGATGATGCTACAGCAGCAGCAGACGATGCTACAGCAGCAGCAGACGATGCTACAGCAGCAGCAGACGATGCTACAGCAGCAGCAGACGGTACTACAGCAGCAGCAGCAGCTGACGGTGGTACAACAGCAGCAGCAGCTGACAGTGCAGCAGCAGCTGATGGTGGTACAGCAGCAGCAGCAGCTGTACCACCAATAGTAGTGATGGTTGATTGGGGTTTATTATACAACTTGGCCAGCTCGGAGACACGCACTCCACTTTCATACTTATCAATGATCTTTTTCTTCATCTCTATAGTAATTCTCACCCTTATTGCTGTAGGGTTGGCACTAGAAGCTTTCTTGGGGCCCATGGTCACTTATTTTCCAGAAAAAATCACCAAAAACACTGTAATAATACGAAATGTTCCGATCGTATGCTTGGATGTTACCGCGGAGGCTGGCTGGTAAACAATGCCACCGGCGGAACATGTGAGCGTGGCTCAGGCCGCACATTGGACGCGTCTCGGACGAAGGGCGGTGAGCGGGTTTTTGGGTGGTATGCGAGGCAAAATTTTTGCGATCAAAGCGTCCGGTATGCGGATTGTACGGTATGCGATGCGTACGGTATGCGGGGGTCCACTGTATTCGTTATGGGAACAAATTCGCTCGGTAACGGCACTCAAACAGCCTTCTGGAACGAATTATGGCCGAAACTCGGGGTACCACTGTATTTAACAATATTTTATAACATGTAAATCACACATTGTAAACGTTGCAAAAAAATAAACAATTAAATTTGAATACTACTACTGCTGCTGTTGCTGCTGCTCCTGCTGCCGCCGCCGCCACCGCCACCACCACCGCCGCCGCCACCACCGCCGCCGCCGCCGCCGCCGCCGCCGCCGCCGCCGCCGCCGCCGCCACCACCCCCACCACCACCACCACCACCAACCACCACCACCACCACCACCACCACCAAGCACTCCATTCTCTGACTTGTATCACCAACACTACCACCACCATGATGTTTCACTGTAAACACTTGGTATACACACATCCCTACCCTTCCTAAAGCCTCCTTGTTCATCTGTGATCCTGCTCTCTTTCTTACTCTTGATTCTTTCAATAGTAACTCTACCATACACTTCACCAGGTATACTCAACGTTTTTTTCAGCAAACCGGCTGTATCCCATCGAGGCAGGGTGGCCCAAAAAGAAAAACAAAAGCTTCTCTTTAAATTTAGTAATATACAGTAGACAATATTGAAGAATTACCTGGAGTTTACCTGGAGAGAGTTCCGGGGGTCAACGCCCCCGCGGCCCGGTCTGAGACCAGGCCTCCTGGTGGATCAGAGCCTGATCAACCAGGCTGTTGCTGCTGGCTGCACGCAAACCAACATACGAGCCACAGCCCGGCTGATCCGGAACTGACTTTAGGTGCTTGTCCAGTGCCAGCTTGAAGACTGCCAGGGGTCTGTTGGTAATCCCCCTTATGTGTGCTGGGAGGCAGTTGAACAGTCTCGGGCCCCTGACACTTATTGTATGGTCTCTTAACGTGCTAGTGACACCCCTGCTTTTCATTGGGGGGATGGTGCATCGTCTGCCAAGTCTTTTGCTTTCGTAGTGGGTGATTTTCGTGTGCAAGTTCGGTACTAGTCCCTCTAGGATTTTCCAGGTGTATATAATCATGTATCTCTCCCTCCTGCGTTCCAGGGAATACAGGTTTAGGAACCTCAAGCGCTCCCATAATTTTATACAACACTTCTTAAAATTAACTTAACACGGTTCGGTTTGCGGGAGGGGGAAAAAATTGGATGGACTCTTGACTCCACCCTGGCAGTACTAGGCTTCTGGAATAATTTAACATTGCAGATGCCATCAGCTATGCTAGAGATGCACTGGTTTTCCCTTGCTTGAGAGTCAGGTTCTGGAAATAGTTCAGCTGGTAAGGAGATTACCAGGTGATGGTTTTGAAGATATGAAGGAAGAAGATGTGATTGGCCTCTTAAAAGATGATGAGGATGAAGACAGGAGTCCAAAGGAAATGTTGCCAGAGCTCAGTGCACAGATACAAGGGAGCCAGATAACAGAAGAAGATGAAGAAGAACCTGAAGAAAAGCAGTTAACATTGGAGCAGTTATGCGAGCAGTTCCATGCTGCTGCTAAACTAGCAGACTTTTTCACTTAAGATGACCCTGACAAATCTAGAAGCAGTGCTCTGAAATGGGGTCTAGGGCAACTGATGATGCCTTATTGTCACCTGTATAATGTACTGCAGGGTAAAAGAATCCAGAAATCCATTACAGAATTTGTGCTCACTACAGTACAACCATCGACTTGAGTACCAGAACCTCAACCATCCACTTATGCTGACAACCAACAACCATCCATCTCAGCCCAGTAGGGCCACACCATGCATCTCCACTATCTTCACAATCACTGACATACACCGGCAATAACAATTTGAGGTAAATAATAATATTTCTGTTGCATTTGTTGTCTTAAGCAACAAAAACAACATTATCATTTTTATTTTTGTAAGATCTGGATATCTTAAAAAAAAAAAAAAAATTGGCATTTTTGGAACGTAACCCTATTTTTTCCCCATAAGTTCTTCAGTTTATTTAACACAGATTTATCTAAGACGGCATTTTCAGGAACACAACTACAATGTAATATAAGGGTGTACTGTATACAGAAGGGGTTACTAGCTCCTTGCTCCTAGCATTTTAGTCGCTTCTTATGACATGCATGGTTTATGGAGGAAGAATTCTGTTCAGCTTCCCCATGGAGATTAGCAGAAATAAACAAGAACAAGAACTAGTAAGAAAATAGAAGAAAACCCAAAGGGGTGTGTTTATGTATGTTTGTACATGCATGTGTAGTGTGACCCAAGTGTAAGTAGAAGTAGCGAGATGTACCTGAATTTTTGCATGACTCAGCAGGCTTATTTCCCTATAATTTTTACACTCTTTTGTCCCCTTTGCCTTTATACAAAGGAACTATGCATGCTCTCTGCCAGTCCCTTGGTACCTTCCCCTCTTCCATACATTTATTAAATAAAAGCACCAACCATTTCAAAACTATATCCTCACCTGCTTTAACATTTCATTTCTGTCTTTATCCCATCAATCCCAGTCACTGTACCACTTTTCATTCTACTTACTGCCTCACTCACCTCTTCCCTCCCCCCACTCACAACTGGCTGTTCCTCATTCCTACAAGTTGTTATAATTCCCTGCCTAATGCACAAAATTCCATTTTATGTAATAAAAATCACACATCAAGGAATAGGTGTTAGTGAATCAGGATTTTTTTTTTTATTTAAATTTTCCTTCTTTCCTTACAAAAAACTACAGCATAAAGCAATATGAATGTTCCTGTAGTAAATGGTTGCTGGTTATTGTAAACACACTGGTCAGTGAACTTACCTGTGGTCTGTTTGATCTTTTTTTGTGTGTTTAACTGAATTTGGTTTTTCAACTGGTCATAAGAAAAATTGGTTTGTCAAGAACGTTTATGTATAGAGGAAAAGCATCTTATGCCTTAAAACTTTTTCTATACAGATCCGAAGGATGTTGTATTGTACACAGCAGGAAACAACCTTTATATATATGATGCTGTAGAGGATATCATCATTCAGAAGATTCATTGGCAAGCTACACCACCATCTTGGGCCATAGCAGTTGAAGTATGTTATTACTGACTTGTCTTCAGTTTTACACTTTAATAATATGTAATACAAATACAGTGGACCCCCGCATACCGATTTTAATCCGTGCAAGAGGGCTCATTGGTATGCGAAATAATCGGTATGCGAATGAATTTTCCCCATAAGAAATAATGGAAATCAAATTAATCCGTGCAAGACACCCAAAAGTATGAAAAAAAAAATTTTTTTACCACATGAAATGTTAATTTTAATACACACAAACTGAAAAAGGCATGCACAATTACATGACACTTACTTTTATTGAAGATCTGGTGATGATTGATGGGATGGGAGGAGGGGAGAGAGAGTGTTAGTGTTTAGAAGGGGAATCCCCTTCCATTAAGACTTGAGGTGTTGAGTCCTTTTCTGGGGTTACTTCCCTTCTTCTTTTAATGCCACTAGGACCAGCTTCAGAGTCACTGGACTTCTTTCGCACAACATATCTGTCCATAGTGGCCTGTACCTCTCGTCCCTTTATGACTTCCCTAAAGTGTTTCACAACATTGTCAGTGTACAGGTTGCCAACACGGCTTGCAATAGCTGTGTGAGGGTGATTCTCATCCATAAAGGTTTGCACTGTCAGCCACATTGCACAGATTTCCTTAATCTTTGTAGTAGCCCAACTTCTTCAATTTCTCTCTCCATCCTCTGAACAGTTTCCTCAGGTCTGGCCCTTGCTCTTGAAGTTGATTATCACTATCAGTGGTTTGTTCTTATGTCCTCCTCCACCACTCTTCCACATCTCCCCACTAACCTCCATCCCAAAGGGACTTCCAGCACAATGGATTCCTCAACTGGCATATCCTCTCAGGGTTAGCCTCAAACCCTTCAAAATCCTTTTGTCTGCAATTTGCCCACAGTTTCTTCCAAGCAGAGTTCAAGGTCTTCTTAGTCACTCCTCCCAAGCCTTACCTATAAGGTTTACACCATTGAGGATATTAAAGTGCTCTCTCCAAAACTCTCTTAGAGTCGGTTGAGTTTCTGAGGTCACTACAAAGCACCTTTCAAACAGAGCTTTTGTGTACAGTTTTTTGAAGTTTGCAATAACCTGCTGGTCCATGGGCTGCAGGAGAGGATTTGACGGCGCTAGAATTTATGCGTACTAGTACGTCAAAAAACCCTGCGCGTAAGACGTACTAGTACGTCCGAAACCCTCAAAGGGTTAATGGTGACATACTGATACCTATTAGTAAGGTGGGATTTGAAATATACAAGCGCATGGCCTCTTATACCATAATGGTCAAGTTTGTGGAGTAGGATGCCATGGTCTACTGTGTCAAAAGCTTTTCTTAGGTCAATAAAAATTCCTAGCCGATATTCCTTATTTTCCAATGCTGTGTAAAGCAGATCTACTATTTTTACAATTGCATCATGAGTGCTTTTATTTTTCCTGAATCCACATTGGCAGGGGTTGAGTATGTTTTGTGCTGTTATAAATGAATACAGTCTCCTGTGCACGAGTTTCTCGAAGATTTTGGATAGCAATGGTAAGTTTGATATTGGCCTATAGTTGTTTACATCTGTAGGGTCACCACCTTAATGTATTGGTGTAACCTTTGCTGTCTTGAGTAGTTTCGGGAAGGTGTTAGTTTCTAGTGACTTGTTAAAAAGTCATGCGAAAGGACATGGGCCGCTCGCTTGTACAATAATGGTGGGGCACGAGACAGATTCCCTGAGTTATTTTTAAGTGACTTTATAATCTCGGTGACTTTGGTGGGCTCAGTTGGTACAAGATAGTAGGAATTTGGGAAATTCCCATCTAGGTAGTCCCCGGCATGGGCGTTGGTACGTGGGATTTTACTGGCAAGATTAGATCATTGGGATGCAGTGGTGTTTCATTAGGTTTGGTTAGGACACTATTCTTGGTTTTTTTTTCAGTTTGTGGGTGCCCAGAATCTGGGAGAGTGTTTTCCAGGCCTTTTTTATATCTCCTCCTGTGTCAGTGAATCTGCTGGAGTAGTACAGTTGTTTGGCTTTCTTTATTACTTTGGTGAGAACTGATGAATAGTGTTTAAGAATATCTTTGTGTATTAAGCCCTGTCTATATTGCTTTTCATATTGGTGTTTCTTATCAATGGATTTCAGAATGCTGCTGGTTAGCCATGGGCAACCGAGCCATTTATTCGTGATCTGTTTCGTTTTTATAGGACAATGTTTGTTATATAGTCTAAGTAATTTGGCCTGTATCATGTATCATGTCCAAATAAATAAATGAATATGACATTCACAAATAACCCGCACATAAAAGAGAGAAGCTTACGACGACGTTTCGGTCCGACTTGGACCATTGACAAAGTCACACTGTGACTTTGTCAATGGTCCAAGTCGGACCGAAACGTTGTCGTAAGCTTCTCTCTTTTATGTGTGGGTTATTTGTGTATCATTCCAGTCACGGTATTGTGCCTTTTTGTTATTTATGAATATGACATATTAGTGCACCTTGGTGTTTGCCACACTGCTTGCTCCAGCTGGCACTCAGTTGAACTTGTGCTACCACAAGGTACTAAGTGGTCCCAGATTTTTTTAATACTTCACACACTGAGTGTTGAGACCCATCCTATACTGACCAGGTATCTCAGGCCAATCATGCCAAATTTGGAGGCAGGAAAAATAAAATGTTGATCTACATTTGGAGTGCTAGTGGTAACTATGTAGCTCTATGTTTGGACAGTTAAGAGGTTAATATCTGTGTCTTGTATTTTTTTTAGCAATATTGCCAATTCTTTTTTTTTTCCTACTGTGTATGTGTTTGTGGTGTGTGGGTGGAGGGTGGTGAACATATTTGTAGATGCAACTATCACTGGTGTATGTAGTGAAGCAGAAATATACATTGTTTATGTGATTTGCTACTTAACAGATTTTTAGACTTAAACATCGTTAGCAATATACAGTACCAGCACAATTATTATGGATTTTTAAAAATTTTGATATTTTTCTACTAAAAGGTCAATTAAACCAATTTCATATTTTTGTACACCAGTACAGGTCATATTTTTCATTGATTAAAATTTCATATAACCTCCTCTAGCATCCATAAGTGCTTTCCTATGTGTAGGCATCATACCAACCATCAAAGTTTTGCATAATTCTTTGATTCTGGAAGAATGAAACCAAACCTTAATAAAGCGTTCTATGACTTGCACTTTGGTTGTAATGGGAACTTCGTGTATTTCCTCCTTTATTACAGATCATAAAATCTCATTAGGGTTCATGTCGGGTTAATTTCCAGCCTGTGGGAACAACTCATTGCCATTTTGTGCACACCACGTCTTTACCGATTTTGTGTGACGTGGGGCTTAGTCTTGTTGGAATATCCAACATCCATCACCATACCAATCCCTTGTCTGAAGCAGTAATTGGTGCTTTAGTACTTCTATATACCTAATCTGGTTCATGGTACCCTCAACAATGTGCAGACGACTTGTTCCATGCACGGAAATGGCTCCCCCCACAATGATTTCCTGAGGAAATTTGACCGTCTTCTTCAGACATTCAGGCATAAATTTCTCAGCTGACCACCTTGTTACAGTCAGCACATCATCATGTAGCACTGCAGTGGTTGATTCATCAGAGAACACCACCAGCAATAATAGAAAAGATAATAGAAGTGGTGCAACAACCCGAGAAGCTCAATGGTAATCTTACACCATCTGCAACAGTAAAAAAAAAACAATAGAAGCTAAATGGTACTCTTAATTTTCTTCAAATTGAATTGTCATTTTACTAATAATAAATGTTCTTTTATGAATGACAAATGAACTGAATAGCAAAATGTAATTCTTACCTACTCCCATTTTTCAGAAGTACACTCAATGTGATTCTTAGCCCAAGCTAAATGTTTCCGTATCATGGGTTCATTTACCTGCGGCTTTGTTTTGTGTTGATATGCTTTCAATCCACTCTCCAAAATCCTCTCATTAACTGTCTTTTGGGCAAGGCTAATGCCTGCTGCTGCTACGTCAAAAGAAATTTGCATGCAAGATGCTCTTCTGTTGTTAAGAGCTATTCATATTATTTTTCTGTCTAATCTTGGTGTTTTTTCCATTTTCTACCCCCTCTTCCCACCCTTTTTGAGTTAAAATCTTGACTAATTTGTTTTTTTTCTTAATTTTACTGACTTAGTTGAAACACCATATTTATGGCTGTTTCTGTTTTAGTGTGCTATCACTCTGTCCCACTTTGCAAGTACTCAAATCACTGTTTTTACCCATTGTTAATAGCAAGCACAGGCACAGAAAATACACACTAATGGAATTATCATTGTCAAAAAGAAGCCCAAAACAACCTTTGCATACTAAAGCAGGACAACAAGGAATTATGCACTGATGGATGCTAGGGATGGTCAGACTGAATATTAACCCTTTGACTGTCACAACCCCATATCCTGAGGTGTCTCCTGGTGTTGCAAAATTTTTGAAAAAAAAAAAAAAAAGTTCTTGTGAAATGATAGAGAATCTTTTCCTGATGGTAATGACACCAAAAGTATGAAATTTGATGGAAAACTTATGGAATTATGCTCTTGCAAAGTTAGCGACCTTGGCAACATTTACTCAGCGGCGATTTCGCCCACTTTGAGCCCTGTTTTTGGTCAACTCCACTGTTCCAGTTCACCAAACTAATAGCTGTTTCTTTAGAACTCCATTTGTTCTATCAATTGAGTGCAAGAAACTGCCCATTTACCAATTTCAACTACCCAATAAAGTGGTCAGAAATTGGCAATTTGGCCAATTTCATGCAAATTAAAAAATGTTAATTTGAAAATAGAGTCCAGAATGAACAATGCAGACATTCCTGGCACTAAAATAACATTTTCTCTGTTTATCATGTCTCCAGGCCCATGTTATAATCCTCTTGCATTCTATTCTGAATTTTTATTCAAACAAAAAATACAAGATTTACTGTTATGCAGACTACTGCAATATTGTAATAATTGTATAAATAACATCAACCCATTCGTGACTGCATATTAGAATGGCTAGTTGGACATTTATTGGACAATGATGTCATTTGTTTACTCTTGAACATTGGCAAAAATCGAACATTTCGAAGCCACTTTGAGCTCCATTTCAAGATCCTTTTCGTAGTAAAATCAATCAAAATCACTTCTATTTCTATAATATGTTTTCCATTCTATGAAACGAGACCAAGAAAACAAGAATACAACCATAAATACTATATGAAAATACACCTCTAAGTCAGAGTTTTAATTCAAAAACATGGTCGGAGTTTTTTTCTCATTATGCACTGCGTGCTGCAGGATTTTTTTATACTGTGCACACTGACCACACAGACCCATTCTCTCACATGTGGGCCTACCAACTTTCTCCTGCTTGATTTGAAGCCGCTAGAATTTTTGAGCATATATACGTCAAACAAATTGGCTCGTAAGATGTATATCTATGACCAAAACAGTCAAAGGGTTAATCAATGTAAAATACCTGACCTGTTAGGTAAGACACATATGCAACAGTTAGGTATCTTTATTACGAAACGTTTCGCCTACACAGTAGGCTTCTTCAGTCGAGTACAGAAAAGTTGATAGAAGCAGAAGAGACTTGAAGACGATGTAATCAGTCCATCACCCTTAAAGTTTTGAGGTGGTCAGTCCCTCAGTCTGGAGATGAGCATTGTTCCGAAGTCTGAAACAATATGAAGTTGAAGTGACAGGATGGAGCCTTATACAGTGGACCCCCGCATAGCGACCTTAATCCGTGCAAGAGGGCTGGCTGTTATGCGAAATGTTCGCTATGTGAATGAATTTTCCCCATAAGAAATAATGGAAATAAAATTAATCCGTGCAAGACACCCAAAAGTATGAAAAAAAAATTTTTTTACCACAAAAAAATGTTAATTTTAGTACACACAAACTGAAAAAGGCATGCACAATTACATGACACTTACTTTTATTGTAGATCTGGTGATGATTGATGGGATGGGAGGAGGGGAGAGAGAGTGTTAGTGTTTAGAAGGGGAATCCCTTCCATTAAGACTTGAGGAGGCAAGTCCTTTTCTGGGGGTTACTTCCCTTCTTCTTTTAATGCCACTAGGACCAGCTTCAGAGTCACTGGACTTCTTTCGCACAACATATCTGTCCATAGTGGCCTGTACCTCTCGTTCCTTTATGATTTGTCTAAAGTGGTTCACACATTGTCATTGTAACAGTCACCAGCACGGCTTGCAATAGCTGTGTGAGGGTGATTTTCATCAAAAAAGGTTTGCACTTCAAGCCATTTTGCACACATTTCTTAATCTTTGAAGTAGGCAATTCCTTCAATTTCTCTCTCCCCTCCTTTGAAACCAGTTTCTGCAGGTCTGGCTCTTGCTCTTGAAGTTGATCTATCAGCTCATCAGTGGTTAGTTCTTCATTGTCCTCCTCCACCAACTCTTCCACATCATCCCCACTAACCTCCAACCCCAAGGACTTCCCCAATGCCACAATTGATTCCTCAACTGGTATACTCCTCTCAGGGTTAGCCTCAAACCCTTCAAAATCCCTTTTGTCTACACTTCTGGCCACAGTTTCTTCCAAGCAGAGTTCAAGGTTCTCTTAGTCACTCCCTCCCAAGCCTTACCTATAAGGTTTACACAATTGAGGATATTAAAGTGATCCTTCCAAAACTCTTTTAGAGTCAATCGAGTGTCTGTGGTCACTTCAAAGCACTTTTGAAACAGAGCTTTTGTGTACAGTTTCTTGAAGTTGGAAATGACCTGCTGGTCCATGGGCTGCAGGAGAGGAGTGGTATTGGAGGCAAAAACTTCACCTTAATGAAGCTCATGTCCCCATAAAGTCGCTCTGCCACGTCTGTAGGATGACCAGGGGCATTGTCTAACACCAGGAGGCACTTAAGTTCTAATTTCTTTTCAGTTAGGTAATCTTTGACATTGGGGGCAAATGCATGGTGTAACCAGTTATAGAAAAAAGTCCCTAGTGACCCATGCCTTACTGTTTGATCTCCACAGCACACACAAATTATCCTTGAGGACATTCTTTTGCCTGAAAAGCTCTGGGAGTTTCAGAGTGATACACTAATAAAGGCTTAAACTTTGCAATCACCACTAGCATTGGCACACATCAACAAAGTAAGCCTGTCTTTCATAGGCTTATGTCCTGGGAGTGCCTTTTCCTCCTGAGTAATGTAGGTCCTGCTTGGCATTTTCTTCCAGAACAGGCCTGTTTCATCACAATTAAACACTTGTTCAGGTTTCAGTCCTTCAGTTTCTATGTACTCCTTGAATTCCTGCACATATTTTTCAGCCGCTTTGTGGTCCGAACTGGCAGCCTCACCATGCCTTATCCACTATGGATGCCACTACGCTTCTTAAATCTCTCAAACCAACCTTTGCTGGCCTTAAATTCACTCACATCATCACTAGTTGCAGGCATTTTTTTAATTAAATCCTCATGCAACTTCCTACCCTTTTCACATATGATCGCTTGAGAGACGCTATCTCCTGCTAGCTGTTTTTCATTTATCCACACCAATAAGAGTCTCTCAACATCTTCCATCACTTGCGATCTTTGTTTCGAAAACACAGTTAAACCTTTGGCAAGAACAGCTTCCTTGATTGCCGTTTTCTTGGCCACAATAGAAGAGATGGTTGATTTGGGTTTCTTGTACAACCTGACCAGGTCGGTGATACGCACTCCACTTTCATACTTATCAATGATCTCTTTCTTCATTTCTATAGGAATTCTAACCCTTATTGCTGTAGGGTTGGAACTAGAAGCTTTCTTGGGGCCCATGGTCACTTATTTTCCAGAAACAGCACCGAAAACACTGTAATATAATACGAAATATTCCGATTGTATGCTTGAATGTTACCGCGGAGGCTGGCTGGTAAAAAATGCCACCGGCGGAACATATGAGGCTGGCTCAGGCCGCACATTGGACGCGTCTCGGACGAAGGCCGCTGAGCGGGTTTTTGGGTGCTATGCGGGGCAAAATTTTAGCGATCAAAGCGTCCGTTATGCAAGGCGTCCGTTATGCGGGGGTCCACTGTATAGCGCCAGGAGGTGAGACGTAGGTCACTAGTAGAACTCAGATGTTGTGAGGTCAGGTCCCTCTCAAATCCAGCCGTTCTCACTAGTAGAGGTTGTCGAAGTTGATTTCAGGTCTGTACCAAGATACCCTTGTGTTGCAGTGTCTGACAGATTGAACATTAAAATGGTATAAAATACCGACAGGTTGTTAGGTAAGACACATATGCAACAGTTAGGTATCTTTATTACGAAGCATTTCACCTACACAGTAGGCTTCTTCAGTCGAGTACAGAAAAGTTAATTGAAGCAGAAGACACTTGAAGACGATGTAATCAGTCCATCACCCTTGAAGTTTTGAGGTGGTCAGTCCCTCAGTATTGTTCCATAGTCTGAAACAATATTGTTTCAGACTGTGGAACAATACTCTCCATAGTCTGAAACAATATTGTTTCAGACTATGGAACAATGCTCATCTCCAGACTGAGGGACTGACCACCTCAAAACTTTAAGGGTGATGGACTGATTACATCGTCTTCAAGTCTCTTCTGCTTCTATCAACTTTTCTGTACTCGACTGAAGAAGCCTACTGTGTAGGCGAAACGTTTCGTAATAAAGATACCTAACTGTTGCATATGTGTCTTACCTAACAACCTGTCGGTATTTTATACCATTTTAATGTTCAAAATACCTGACCTGTACTGGTGTATAAAAATAAATTCATTAGCATTTAGAGAAATTGGTTTAATTGACCTTTTAGTAGAAAATTATTTAATTTTCGTAAAATTCATAATAATTATGCCAGTACTGTATACATAACAAAACAATTTCACATCTGTAGATGAATGGTTCAGAGAACCATCGCTCTCTTTTCGTAAATGCATGGACATCACATTACAAAGGATCCACTGAACCATAACCTTCCTACCCATCATTCAGAGTAAAGGCACTCTACTTCCCACTTCAGAACCTTAACCTGACTAACCAGTTTCCATAAATCCCTTCATAAATGCTGCTTTGCTTACACTTCAGTAGCACTGGAGTGTAAGCAAAGCAGCATTTATGATGGCACTGGGGATATGGGTCACACTCACATGTTACCCATATCCCCAGTGCCATCAGCAGGTAGACTGGGAGAACAGTTTTTATTAGTGGTGGACTGTTGCTGCATTACAATATTATGTACTGTATTTTTTCTATAACATGCTCTCTAATTAATGCTATTCTCATATTTTACTAATTCAGGAGTTGGTGTTTCTCATAAGTATGGACATCAGTGTTGGGAAAATATACTTAACAGCTGTAAACCCCATAAATGGCTTACAAGAAACCTTCATCGAGACATTCCTAGACAGCCTGAGGCAAGTGCATATACAAAGATTTATGTTCTCTTATTCTCTATCACATCTTAACTCCAATGATATTTTCATAGTTTTTTGTCAGCCTTGCTTCGTCCCTGGTGATGTGCAGCAGAAAACGAGCATTATTTAAATTGTTTGAATTGATTAAATGTATGTAAATAAAGCATTGATACTTTATAGTGAATAGGTGCCCACTTATGACCCTAATGCATTCCTGATGATCATTCGTTATTTGTGTTCCAAACCCAGAACCTGTTTTCCCATAGACACCCACATTATACTCCAAGATGCATTCCCCAACTATAATATTTCCTATCTTATTCATGTTTTTATAAATGAAATTTATAAATAATTTATAGTGCAATGCTCCAATAAGTCTCTCTTCTTTTTCTTCTTTTTATTCCCCCCTTCCCCTCCTGTTTCCTCTCTTCTGTTCCCTTACCTCCCTTCTCCTCATTCTCCCCTCTCCTCACCCTCCCTCCCACTCTTATACATTGCATCTGATACAACACTACATGATCATCAACAATAGGGCTGTCACTCACACACTTACATTGCATCTGACAACACCACATGGATTACAAAATGCAAAAAGAATATAAACTTTATAGTTTTCTTCTTTTTTGCGTCACCCTGCCTCAGTGGGGAACAGTCAGTATGTTTAAAAAAAAAAAATACTACATGGGCTGCAGCAACAAGACTGTCTCCCATTTTATCCAACACAACACTATATTCCATATATTCTTAACCCTCTCGCAATTATAGCAAAAGTATTAGGTGCCTGGGCATGTAGTGAGTAATAGTAGTGGTAAAGGTTTTCTAGTGAGGAGAGAAGGTAGTGGTGTAATGTGATCTGAGTTGTCATTCCCCAACAAGTGGACAAGAAATGGATGTGATTAGCCAGCAATAGTCCAGAACATTATTTTAATCTGTACTTTTAACCCATCTTTACCAAAGAAATGTGAGCACACCACACAGAAGGGAGTGTAAAGGAAAGAGAGAAAGATTTTTGGAGATGTTAAGCAAGTGTTTAGGGACTTTTGTACCAAGTGAGAGAGTAATTGTGGTGGGGGACTTAGATACTAAAGTGGGAGAAACTGATGTAGAGAGCATAGCAGGTAAGTTTGGGGTTCCAGGGGTAAATGATAATGGGGATCCTTTAATTGAACTTTGTATAGAAAGGGGTTTGATAATAAGTACAGGTCCGCCATCACAAATCCGGCAATCAGACATCCGATTCCATCAGTTATTCGGCACTAATTTCGGCTAACATAATTTAAAATTTCCAAGGTTGCCACGCCAACTTGCTGGTACTGTTTGGTGGCGCTACTTGCTGCATAAGTCATTCCAATTTCTTTTTCTCCATTTATTGTTATAACCTGCTTACATGTACTTCTTGCCCTAGCCATAGTTCCAACGAATAAAAGAAATGTTTCTCATTGTGTAAAGCACATACACAGTACATTGTTCATAAATGACAAGGTGACTTTGAAGCCACTGTCGGTTGCCATGAGTTCAGTCTCGTGATGCAGGGGAATATGCTTTATTACTATGCTAATATCAACACTACAGCTTATTTGCCTATCACAATTGATTTAATATGACATTTTAAACAATATAAATAACATATAAACTTGTTAAATACTCCAGAATGAATAATATTTGGCATAAAACTGAGCAGTTCGACTGAGGTATGAAGGGGATATAGGATACAAGTTCCATTCTCCTATCTCTATCTTGGGGCTTATATTAGAGAAAATGGAATATAGCACAGGGCTAACTGTGATACACACTCGTAATACACTATAAAACTGAAACAAAAAAGCTATTTTCTCTGCATAGATTATCATACATAGCAGCATGTGTGTAAAGAACCTAGGATAACCCAAAAAAGTCAAAGTGACTTATTTCTAGTACCTGGCTTGGGCTTGCCATATATAGTGGACCCTCATTTTTCATAATTAATATGTTCCAGAAAGTATGACTATTTCCGAAATTGAAATTTGCAAAACTATTTTCCCCATAAGAAATAATGTAAATACAATTAATCCGTTCCAGACACCCAGAAGTATTAACCCTTTCAGGGTCCAAAGGGCAAATTTCAAAGTGCGCACAAGTGTCCAAGAAGTTTCAACCGTTGCGCTTGATTCCACGTGTACCTGCGATATATTTTATATTATTCCAGTGTTTTTAGTGCTTGTAACTGCTAAATAAGCCACCATGGGCCCCAAGAAAGCTTCTAGTGTCAAGCCTGTGGTAAAAAGGGTGAGAATTACGATGGAAATGAAGAAAGAGATAATTGAAAAATACGAAAGTGGAGTGCGTATGTCCGAGTTGGAAAGGCTATACAACAAACCCCATTCACCATCAGTACTATCTAGGCGAACAGAAAGGCAATCGAGGAAGCTGTTGTTGCGAAAGGTGCAAGTATGTTTTCAAAATGGAGACTGCAAATAATTGAAGAGGTAGAGAGACTGTTGTTGGTATGGATAAACGGAAAACAATTATCAGGAGACAGTGTGTCTCAGTCAGTAATATGTGAAAAGGCAAGGAAGTCGCATGATGATCTTGTTAAGAAAATGCCTCAAAGTAGTGATGATATTGATGAATTTAAGGCCAGCAAAGGCTGGTTTGATAGATTTAAGAATAGTAGTGGCATACACAGTGTGGTAAGGCATGGTGAGGCAGCCAGTTCAGACAAAAAAGCGGCTGAAAAATATGTGCTTTAAGGGCTTTAAGGAATACATAGACACTGAAAACTTAAAACTTGAACAAGTGTTTAATTGTAATGAAACAGGACTGTTTTGGAAGAAAATGCCAAACAGGACCTACATTACTCAGGAGGAAAAGGCTCTCCCAGGACATAAGCCTATTAAACTTTGAATGAAAGACAGGCAGCAGCGGCATCCTACCAGCTCTTCTTCCTCAAAAAAAAAACATCGCTCACCAAAACTTGTGATGGCCTAAGTGAAAGTACAACTACATGAACCCACATAGGCCACAAAATGACCCAAGAATACTAAGAATGTAACCCAAATCTTGACAAAATTAGAAGATCTAAGGAAGACAGCCCTGCTAACCCAAACACTGCCTCCGCTGCCAGACAACCACTTAACCCAAGCTCTGAGAAAACAAGCCTTCTCCTCCATTGCTACACAGTATCTACTTCAGTGATACTATGAAAGGATATTGCAGAAGAAACAACATCAGTAATAAAAGAAAAACAGCAAGGACCCTAGAACTCAACTTGTCTACCCAGCAGGACGCCGGTGTATCATCAACCCCCCTCACCACCGCCACCCAGGGAACAACAACAAACATGGCTGACTCCCTCTCCAACTCCACTCCCTTCTAAGGATTCACCCATGATAACTCAGGTATGATTATTCCTGACAATATCAAGGAGGAAAGAGTATATGGAGAAAAAGAGAGAGGTTAAGAGAGTGGTGAAGCAATGTAAAAAGAGAGCAAATGAGAGAGTGGGTGAGATGTTATCAACAAATTTTGTTGAAAATAAGAAAAAGTTTTGGAGTGAGATTAACAAGTTAAGGAAGCCTAGAGAACAAATGGATTTGTCAGTTAAAAATAGGAGAGGATAGTTATTAAATGGAGAGTTAGAGGTATTGGGAAGATGGAGGGAATATTTTGGGGAATTGTTAAATGTTGGTGAAGATAGGGAAGCCTGTGATTTCGTTGTATAGGGCAAGGAGGATAACATCTTGTAGGAGTGAGGAAGAGCCAGTTGTGAGTGTGGGGGAAGTTTGTGAGGCAGTAGGTAAAATGAAAGGGGGTAAGGCAGCCGGGATTGATGGGATAAAGATAGAAATGTTAAAATCAGGTGGGGATATAGTTTTGGAGTGGTTGGTGCAATTATTTAATAAATGTATGGAAGAGGGTAAGGTACCTAGGGATTGGCAGAGAGCATGCATAGTTCCTTTGTAAAAAGGCAAAGGGGACAAAAGAGAGTGCAAAAATTATAGGGGGATAAGTCTGTTTGAGTATACCTGGTAAAGTGTATGGTAGAGTTATTATTGAAAGAATTAAGAGTAAGACGGAGAATAGGATAGCAGATGAACAAGGAGGCTTTAGGAAAGGAAGGGGGTGTGTGGACCAGGTGTTTACAGTGAAACATATAAGTGAACAGTATTTAGATAAGGCTAAAGAGGTCTTTGTGGCATTTATGGATTTGGAAAAGGCGTATGACAGGGTGGATAGGGGGGCAATGTGGCAGATGTTGCAGGTGTATGGTGTAGGAGGTAGGTTACTGAAAGCAGTGAAGAGATTTTACGAGGATAGTGAGGCTCAAGTTAGAGTATATAGGAAAGAGGGAAATTATTTCCCAGTAAAAGTAGGCCTTAGACAAGGATGTGTGATGTCACCGTGGTTGTTTAATATATTTATAGATGGGGTTGTAAGAGAAGTAAATGCGAGGGTCTTGGCAAGAGGCGTGGAGTTAAAAGATAAAGAATCACACACAAAGTGGGAGTTGTCACAGTTGCTCTTTGCTGATGACACTGTGCTCTTGGGAGATTCTGAAGAGAAGTTGCAGAGATTGGTGGATGAATTTGGTAGGGTGTGCAAAAGAAGAAAATTGAAAGTGAATACAGGAAAGAGTAAGGTTATGAGGATAACAAAAAGATTAGGTGATGAAAGATTGGATATCAGATTGGAGGGAGAGAGTATGGAGGAGGTAAATGTATTCAGATATTTGGGAGTGGACGTGTCAGCGGATGGGTCTATGAAAGATGAGGTGAATCATAGAATTGATGAGGGGAAAAAGGGTGAGTGGGCACTTAGGAGTCTGTGGAGACAAAGAACTTTGTCCTTGGAGGCAAAGAGGGGAATGTATGAGAGTATAGTTTTACCAACGCTCTTATATGGGTGTGAAGCATGGGTGATGAATGTTGCAGTGAGGAGAAGGCTGGAGGCAATGGAGATGTCATGTCTGAGGGCAATGTGTGGTGTGAATATAATGCAGAGAATTCATAGTTTGTAAGTTAGGAGGAGGTGTGGGATTACCAAAACTGTTGCCCAGAGGGCTGAGGAAGGGTTGTTGAGGTGGTTCGGACATGTAGAGAGAATGGAGTGAAACAGAGTGACTTCAAGAGTGTATCAGTCTGTAGTGGAAGGAAGGTGGGGTAGGGGTCAGCCTAGGAAAGGTTGGAGGGAGGGGGTAAAGGAGGTTTTGTGTGCGAGGGGCTTGGACTTCCAGCAGGCATGCATGAGCGTGTTTGATAGGAGTGAATGGAGACAAATGGTTTTTAATACTTGACGTGCTGTTGGAGTGTGAGCAAAGTAACATTTATGAAGGGGTTCAGGGAAACCGGCAGGCCGGACTTGGCCCTGGAGATGGGAAGTACGTCCCTTTGCACTCTAAAGGAGGGGTTTTAATTTTTGAATTTTAAAAAAACTGTTTGTGTAAACCCCCCCTTCTGGAAAGGGCGGGGGGGGGGTTTGAAGGGTTGGTAAAATTTTTTCTTTTTGGGGCCCCACCTGCCTTGGGGGGGAATCGGCCAGTGTGATAATAAAAAAAAAAAAAAAAAAAATTTTCAAGGTTTACATTGTTGCTCTAAAAAAACAAAAAAATCAAAATATCAAAGAAACCCACTCGAGCGCCCGTGAACCCAAAGAAAAACCAACCGTGAGAAAAAAAGATCCAAAACCTTGAAGAGAAGTTTACTTTGGGGAAAAGTTTTGGGCACAAAAAAACTCGGAAGCAGCTAAAAGCCAGTCACCCCTAAACAAAAAAAACAACAATAAATATAAAGGGTTTGAAGAAGCAATAAAGGGGACTGGGAACAAACATCCCACACTCGACTAAATGAATCCCTTTGTTTTCCCCAAGACGAAAAAAAACTAAAAAGACAAGTTTTTGGGATGCGGGTTTAAAAAAAAACAGTCCCCCACATTCCTAGTGACAAAACCCAAAGGCCCCCAGTGCAAAGAAAACTGCTATAGGAAAATAAGGCCCACTTTACAAGTCATCGTGAAAAAAACGGGAAATCAATAAAAAAAAACCCCGTTTGCTGGGAAAACCAGGAAGAAAATCACAGTTAATGATCCGATTTTTTTTTTTCAAAACGATAAAAGAAAGGCCCCAAAAAATCGCAATTACAATGAAAATGGAGTGTACAAAAAAGGGAGTGTCTAACAAGAAAACGTAAAAACCCTTCTGTTCAGGCTGGAAAACTTAAACGGGGAAAAACAAAAACATCAGGGTTTAAACGCGAGGGGGGAAAATATTATTTAAGGAAAACTTTAAACAGGACAAAAAATATACTATTAAAATTGAACTTGATTCTTTTCCTTTCCCTTAAAAAAGCTGACATTTTGAAAAGGGTTAGATAAGTCCCCTTTTACAATTACTTGTGGTGCATATAGTGTACGTTACTTTTTAAATTTACATTTATTTTTTTATTTTTTTCATTCACTGGGCCAAATTCCCAAACTACCTCCAATCTTTTATTCTTTTTTTACTGCTATTAATTGCTCAAAATTTTTGTTTTAAAAGGTAAATCTTACCCCAAAATTTAAATTATTTTTCATTGTTCTTCCCTTTGCCCTTTTAAATTTTTTTTTACCTTTTACTTGTTTTTTAGTCATTTTTTTTTGTGTGTGCAATTATTTGTATATTCCTTTATTTTTTTTGGAAAAGCCCCAAAAACTTTCTTTTGTTTGGCTAGATACCAACTACCTCATTTTTTTTTTACTTTTTTTTGTGCAAAAAAAACTGCTAAAACTTATTTAATATTAAAAATTAGTTTTTTTTCCAAAACCCAATTTTTTATTTCATAGTGACTATCTTTTCCTTTTTAATTTTTTTTCCTTTATTTTAATTTTAGCCCCTTATA
Source organism: Cherax quadricarinatus (assembly GCF_026875155.1). Taxonomy (NCBI): domain Eukaryota; kingdom Metazoa; phylum Arthropoda; class Malacostraca; order Decapoda; family Parastacidae; genus Cherax; species Cherax quadricarinatus. The sequence goes on along the minus strand of NC_069399.1, from coordinate 51,048,083 downwards.
TATTTTCTCCTTTTTTTTTGGGCTTTATTAAAAACCTTAGTTCAAATTTCCCAATTTTTAAAAAATAATCAAGGTGCTATTTCAAGTCCCTAAAGTGTTTTTAAGTTCACAATTTTGCATTAAAATTAAAAGCTCTTTTTTTTGATTCCCATTTTATTTTTTCACCACAACTTTTTATTAGCCCCTTTTTATATTGTTTTCCCTAATTTAATTTTTTAAAAAATTCCCTTTTAAAGTACTCCCTACTACCCTTTTCCCCAAGCCCCATTATTTGATATCACTTTATTTGTTCCCACAAATTTTTTTTAGCCCCTTTTTATTGTTTTCCTTTTTTTTTGTTTAAAAAAAAGCTACCTTAGCTCATTATTTTTACTTTTGTTAAATAATTCAGGTGCTATTTTTTAGTTTAGAATTTTTTATTTTTTTTTATATTTAAATTCAAACTATAGATTCATTCCCAATTTCTTTTGTTTTCCAACCCATGACCCTGTACCAACCCTTTTTTTAATGATTTAAAATTTTGAACCCAAACAGAAATTTGTAATTACTACGCAGACAACCCAAAAGGATTCTCAGACCCAAACAAAAAAAATTTTAATTTTCCTTTAATTTACAATATCAGATTTTTTAAGAAGCTTTTCAAGGGCCCTCATAGCTTACAAAATTTCCTTGCTTTCCCAATATGTCTTCTTTAAACCCCTGAAACCTGGCTAAAGCCTGAAAATTCGATGTCTGTGCCATTCCGGGTTTTACCCACCCATACACAATGTGGGCCCAAAACCAACAAGGGGGGGGCACAGTATTTTACTACTCAGACCAATTTAGAATGTTCAAAAATACTTCCCAAAAGGGAAATTGAACATGGTGAATTTTTTTTTTTTTTATTTTTTTATCACCCCGGCCCAAATTCCCCCAAAGGCAGGGTGGCCCGAAAAAAAAAAAAATTTTTCACCATCATTCATTCCATCACTGTCTTGCCAGAAGGGGGCTTTCCCACAAAACTTTTTTTTAAACGGAAAACTTTTAACCCCCCCTCCTTCAGAGTGCAGGAAACTGTATTCCCTCTCCAGGGACTCCAAGTCCGGCCTCCCGGTTTTCCCCTTTAAAAACCCCTTTTCAAAAATGTTATTTTTGCTCACACCCCAACAGAGGGCAAGTTTTTTAAAAACCTTTTGGTCTCCATTAAACCCCTATAAAACACGTCACGAGCTGCTGGAAGTCCAAACCCTGCACACAAAAACCTCCTTTACCCCCTCCCCCAAACCCTTTCCCTAGGGACCCCTACCCCCCTTTTCCTTCCCTACGACTGATACATTTGAATTTCATTCTGTTTCGCTCCATTCTCTCTACATGGGCCGAACCACCTCAACATCCCCCCTTTTCCCCAGCCCTCTGGACCAAAAAGTTTTGGTAATTCCCCCACCTTCCCCCTAACTTCCAAACTACGAATTTTTCTGCATTTTTTTCACACCCCCACATTGCCCCCGAATGACTTCCCCTGCCTCCAGTTCTCCTCGCTGCAAAAATTTTATCAAACCCCGCTTTACACCCATATAAGAGCGTTGGTAAAACTATTTCTCTCATAAACCCCCCTTTGCCTCCCGGGCAAAGTTCTTTGTCTCCCCAGGGCTCCTAAGGCCCATCACTCTTTTTTCCCCCATTTTATTCTATGATTCACCCCAACTTTCATAGGGCCCCCTTGCTGAACGTCCCTCCCAAAATATCTGAATTTTCGTTCACCTCCCCCATACTCTCTCCCTTTAATTGATATTCAATTTTTTATCCTAATTCTTTTTGGTTTTTCCTCAAAACCTTACTCTTCCTGGGTTTTTACCTTTAATTTTCTTCTTTTTTCACACCCTACCAAAATTATCCCCCCCAATCTCTTTAATTCTCTTCAGGAATCTCCAAAGGGACAGTGTCATTTAGCAAAAAGGAAACTGTGACAAATCCCCCCCTTTTTGGGGGTGATTTTTTTCTTTTTAAATCCCGCCTCTTGCCAAGCCCCCGCATTTTCTTCTTTAAAACCCCATCTATAAAAAAAATTAAAAAAAAACCCGGTGGGCATCACAATCCTTGTCTAAGGCCCACTTTTACTGGGGAAAAAAAATTTCCCCCTTTTCCCACATTTTTTTAACTTGAGCCCCATATCCTCGTAAAAACTCTTCACTGCTTTCAGTTAAAACCCACCTCCTACACCATACACTTGCAAAATCTGCCCCCATTGCCCCCTATCCAAACCCCGTTTAAAGGCCCTTTCCCCAAAACCATAAAAGCCCAAAAACCTCTTTAGCCTTATTAAATATGGGTTTACTTATATGTTTTCCCGTAAAAAACCCCGGTCCAAACAAACCCCCCCCCTTTCCTAAAAACCTCCTTGTTTATCTGCTACCCATTCTCCGTCCCTTTCTCTTAATTTTTCAAATTTTAACTCTAAACCCTACAAATTTACCAGGTCCCCTCAAAAGGGCTTATCCCCCTTTTTTTTGCACTCTCTTTTTCCCCTTTGCCTTTTTTCAAAAAGGGAAAAATAGCAAGCTCCCCTGCCAAACCCTAGGTACCTTACCTTCTTCCAAAACATTTTTTTTAAATAATTGCACCAAACCCCTCCCAAAAATATTTTCCCCCCTGGTGAATATATAATAGTAAATTCAAAAACCAAATTTCCCACAAAAACCTCTACATTTTATAAAAATCTAAGAGTTCCCAGTCCAAAAAATTAGCCATTTAGTCAAAACCTAGGAAGTTTTATAAATGATGCAAACCGAACAAACTCACTTACTACTCTCAGGGAATTCAGTATAAAACTCCTGCAAGACAAGGACCCAACCCCGTTACGAATTCACAAACACAATGGGGGTAAACGCATGTTTCTACCAACAGTTTCAAAAAATACAAGGTTAAAAAGGGCTTGTGTTTTTCCCCACTTGACACAAACTGGACCAAAAACCCTATCCCCTTTAAAATTTAGGCCTTTAAACCAGAAAAACCCAAAACCCCCTTTCCCTACTTTACTTATAAAAACTCTTGGTAAAAAATTTCCCCATGCAAATATAAATTTACTTTTTAGACTTCACAATGAGGCAGCCATTTTAAAAACTCCACAACAGCAGTAACAAAAATTGGGCTGGCACACTGAAACTAGAAATCTATACAGATATTGATGAATGTATTAATAAATTTTTTAAAAAAAAACCCAATAACCCCTATTAAAAAAGCAAATGCCCTAAAAAAAAATAAAAGATGACAGCCCAAAAGATGAACAGGGCCCCGGCTAACACCCCGCATTCTAAATCCTAAATACAAACACGGTAAGAAAAAAAAGTACCCGGGAAAGGGTACATAAAACCCGGAAAACCCCAAAAAAAAAGTTACTCGTCAAACCTAAACCCGCCTGATAAGAAGGGCCAAAAAATTTTTATTATAAACAGAATTACCCAAACCCCCCCTTTCGAGGTGATATAAAAAAAAGGGCCCCCCCCGGAAAAACCCTATCCCCCGGGAAAAACCCAGGAACAAAAAAGGTATCACGAAATAGCGAAAAAGGAAAATTTTTAAAAACAGATGAACCCCAAATCCACCAACAGAAACAGCAAAAGACTCAATGATTTTTTCTCCACCCATAGGCAATAGGGCAAGGAAATAAATCTTGTAGGAGTGGGGGAAGAGCCAGTTGTGAGTGGGGGGGAAGTTCGTAACCCCAGTGGGTTTAAAATGAAAGGGGTAAGGCAGGGGATTGAGGGTAAAGAAAAAATGTTAAAAGCAGGTGGGGATTTTGTTTTGGAGTGGTTTGTGCAATTTTTTAAAATGTAGGGAAGGGGGTTTAAGGTCCCTGGGGATTGGCGAGGGGTGATAGTTCCTTTGTAAAAAGGGCAAGGGGGAAAAAAAGAGAGTCAAAAATTTATGGGGGGAAAGTTTGTTGTTTTGTACTGGTAAAGTTTTGGGTAGAGTTAAAATTGAAAAAATTAAGGTGACGGAGAAAGGATAGCAGATGAAAAAGGAGGCTTTAGGAAAAGGGTTTGGGGGGTGTGTGGACCAGGTGTTACGTGAAACTATAAGTGAACAGTATTTAGTAAGCTAAAGAGGTCTTTGTGGATTTATGGATTTGGAAAAAAAGGGTATGACAGGGTGGATGGGGGGCAATGTGGCAATTTTGCAAGTGTATGGTGAGGGGTGGTTCTGAAAGCAGTAAAGAGTTTTTCAGGATAGTGGGTCAAGTTAGATTGTAGGAAGGGGGAAATTTTTTCCCCGGTAAAAGTAGGCCTTAAAAGGGATGTGTGATGTCCCCGGGGTTTTGTTTAATATTTTTAGAGGGGGGTTGAAAAGAGAAGTAAATGCGGGGGGCTTGGAAAGGGCATGGGTTAAAAGATAAAAAAATCAACACAAAGTGGGAGTTTTTTCACAGCTGCCTTTCTGATGACACTGGCTCTTGGGAGATTCTGAAAAGAAGTTTCAGGATTGGGGGATGAATTTGTTAGGGTGTTTTTAAAAGAAAAAAATTTAAAGGGGAATACAGGAAAAAGGGAAGGGTTTGAGGGGTACAAAAGTTAGGTGAGAAAGATTGAAAATCAGATGGGGGAGGAGTATGGGGAGGTGAAAGTATTGGATATTTTGGGGGTGGGTGTCACGGATGGGTCTAGAAAAATGAGGTGAATCATAGAATTTAGAGGGAAAAAGAGTGGTGTGCACTTAGGAGTCGTGGGACAAAAAACTTTGTCTTGGGGGCAAAGAGGGGAATGTATGAGGTATAGTTTTTTCCAACGCTCTTTAGGGTGGAAGCGTGGGGATGATGTTGCAGCGAGGGAAGGTGGAGGCAGTGGAGATGTCATGTCTGAGGGCATGTGTGGTGTGAATTTTTTGCAGGAAATTGTAGTTGGAAGTTAGGAGGGGTGCGGGATTACCAAAAAATGTTGTCCAGAGGGGCTGAGGAAGGGTTTTTTGAGGTGGTTGGCATGTAGGAGAAGGAGCGAAACAGAAAGGGCTTAAGGTGTATCAGTTGTAGTGGGAAAGGGGGTGGGGTAGGGGTCGGCCTAGGAAGGGGGGGGGAGGGGGTAAAAAGGGGGTTTTGTGTGCGGGGGCTTTGGGCTTCCAGGGGATTTCATGAGGTGTTTGATAGGAGTGAAGGGAGACAAAAGGTTTTTAAACTTTACGTGCTGTTGGAGTGTGAGCAAAGTAACATTTATGAAGGGATTCAGGGAAACCGGCAGGCCGGACTTGAGTCCTGGAGATGGGAAGTACAGTGCCTGCACTCTGAAGGAGGGGTGTTAATGTTGCAGTTTAAAAACTGTAGTGTAAAGCACCCTTCTGGCAAGACAGGGATGGAGTGAATGATGGTGAAAGTTTTTCTTTTTCAGGCCACCCTGCCTTGGTGGGAATCGGCCAGTGTGATAATAAAAAAAAAAAAATATATAGGACAAAACCTTGCCAATAAAATCCCAAGCTCAGGTACCCCACCAAATGACTACCTCACTGGCAACTACCCGAACACACTGTTCCTAGCTCCGACTAACCCTTAAGAAGCCTCCCTTATTATCAACGCACTAAAAAACAAGGCAGGAGATTTAAATACCTTACCACCCTTTATATACAAAAAAGTGTCACAAGTGTTATCACCAATCATTGCAACACTCTTTAACAAATCCATTGAATCCTCCACCTTCCCTACAGTTCTCAAAATAGCAAGGGTCAACCCGATCCATAAAGGAGGAGACCAAACGAGTTGAATAACTATAGGCCAATTCCAATTACACCCTCTCTCAAAAATCTTCGAAAAATTAATTCATAAACGAATCTTCTCCTACCTCATCTCCCAAAGCCTACTCAACCCCTGCCAATTTGGATTCAGGCCTAATAAAAATACTAATGATGCTATTATACACATGCTAGAACATATATATACACTGCAATAGAGAAAAAAGAAGTCCCGCTGGGGATCTTCATTGACTTACGTAAAGCTTTTGATACAGTTGACCAGGGACTTGCTCCCATAAAATTGTCACACTATGGTATAAGAGGGCACCCCTCAACTACCTCAAGTCATACCCTCAGCAACAGAAGCCAATATGTGTACGCAAATGGGGCCCCACTCTTCCGCACAACCAATTACAGTTGGTGTCCCACAGGAAAGTGTCCTTGGCCCTTTCTCTTTCTCCTATACATAATGACCACCAAATGTTTCGAAATTACTCAAACCCACACTTTTTGCAGTGGCCACAAATGTCTTCTCTCACCGAGCCCAGTCAACTAGCCAATACAAAATACCGAATTACGAAAATATTCCGGGATGAGGACTAACAAATTTACACTAAACTTGAAAAAAACCTACTTATTCGTTTGGTAACAGAGCTACGTTACCTTTTAAATAACAATAAAGGATCCCCTGTCAAAAAGCAACAGGGGAAAATTCAGGAACCAAATTGATAATAGACTAAAATTTTATACATTTTTTTTTTTTTTTTTTTTTTTTTCAAAAAGTGGGGCCGCCCCCACCGGGGCAGGGTGACCCAAAAAAGAAAAAAAAACCCAAAAAAGAAAATACTTTCTCACATTCAAACTTTCACCACACCGCACATTATCACTGTTTTTTGCAGGGTGCCAGAATAAACAGTCTAGAAGCATAAACAAAAAGTACACAAATATCCCTCCAAACTCCCCAAATCCCAACCCCCCCTTTTAAAAGTGCAGGATTGTACTTCCATTTCCGGGGACTCATCCGACTATATAAAAATAACCTTTCCCCGAACCCTTCACAAAAATTTTACCCTGCCCACTCCAAAAATCGTCAGGCCCCAATCCATTGTCTCCATTCACTCCTATCTAAACCCCCCCCACGCAGCTTGCTGGAAGCCCAACCCCCTTTACCCCAAAACCCCTTTACCCCTCTCTCCACCCTTTCGAGGACGCCCCCTACCCCGCCCTTCCCCCCCTATAGATTTATATGCTTTCCAGTAATTTAACGGGTTCCATTCTCTCAAAAGCCAAACCCCCTCAAAAACCCCCTCTTCGCCTCGGACAAATACTTTTTTTAACCCCCCCCTTCTCCTAATTTCCACACCCCAAATTTTTTGCATAAATTTACACCACACTTTTCCCCTTAAAACAGGACATCTCCGCTGCCCCCAACCTTTCCCCTCGTGTGCTTTTTACCACAAGCTTCACCCCCATTAAGAGTTTTTGTACTATTACTTTCATACATTCCCTTTTTGCCTCCATAGATAACGTTTTTTGCCCCACATAACCTCAACGCCCCACTCCCCTTTTTTTCCCTCATCAATTCTATGTTTAAACCTCACCCTTTCATAATCCATCTGCCGAACATCAACTCCCAATATCGAAAACATTCACTTCTTCCATACTCCTCCCCCCCAATTTGAATCCAATTTTTCTTTACTAAATCATTTTACATCTTCACCTTACTCTTTTCTTGTTCACTTTAACTTTACTTTTTCACAATTCCCAAACTCATCCACTAACCCCTTTTCAATTTTTTTTGAATCTCCCAAAGCACGTACATCAGCAAAAAGTAACTGTGTCAATTCCCCTTTTTAATTTTATTCCCCCTAATTTAATCCCCCCCCTCTCCCCAAAAAACCCCCGCATTTACTTCCTTTTCAACCCCCTCTATAAATTATTAAAAAAACCATGGTGACATTACACATCCCCGTCTAAAAACCCACTTTTACGGAAGTAGTCTCCCTCTCTTTACACACCCCAACCTGAGCCCACTATTTATAAAAAATCTTTACAGCATTTAAAACTTACCACCTATTCCTATACTTTCAACATTTTCCATTGTCCTTTTCCACTCTTCAATGCCTTTTTTAAAAACCCCTAAATCAAAAAAAACTTCCCTATCTTTTTAAAAACGTTCACATATATGCTTAATGTAAACACCTGATCTACACACCCCCACCCACTCTAAAAAATCCCTTGCTCTCCGCAATCCTACATTCTGTTTACCCTTTTTCTTTTTAATTATAACCCTACCGACACTTTTTCCCGGTATCTCGTAAGCTTATTCCCTAAATTTTTCGTCCCTTTTTTTCCCCTTTTCCCCTTTTTATAAAGGGGGTATACATTCTCTGCCCAAACCCTAGGTTCCTTCCCCCTTTATACATTTTTTTAAACAAAGTTACCCAACCCCTCCCAAAACTATATCCCCCTGTTTTAAATTTCTGTCATGATCCCATCAGTTCCAGCTGCTTTACCCCCTTTCATTTTACGTAATGCCTCACGTACCTCCCCCACACTTACATTCTGCTCTTCTTCACTCCTAAAGAATGGTATACCTCCCTGACCAGTGCATGAAATTACTGCCTCTGTTTCTTCCTTAACATTTAAAAGTTCCTCAAAATATTCTCGCCATCTTCCCAATACCTCCATCTCCCCATCTAACTAACTCCCCTACTCTGTTTTTAACTGACAAATCCATATTTTCCCTAGGCTTTCTTAACTTGTTTAACTCACTCCAAATTTTTTTCTTATTTTCATTAAAATTTCTTGACAGTGCCTCTCCCACTCTATCATCTGCTCTCCTTTTGCACTCTCTCACCACTCTCTTTACCTTTCTTTTACTCTCCATATACTCTGCTCTTCTTATAACACTTCTGCTTTGTAAAAACCTCTCATAAGCTACCTTTTTCTCTTTTATCACACCCTTTACTTCATCATTCCACCAAACACTCCTCTTTCCTCCTGCCCCCACCCTCCTATAACCACAAACTTCTGCCCCACATTCTAATACTGCATTTTTAAAACTATTCCAACCCTCTTCAACCCCCCACTACTCATCTTTGCACTAGCCCACCTTTCTGCCAATAGTCGCTTATATCTCACCCGAACTTCCTCCTCCCTTAGTTTATACACTTTCACCTCCCTCTTACTTGTTGTTGCCACCTTCCTCTTTTCCCATCTACCTCTTACTCTAACTGTAGCTACAACTAAATAATGATCCGATATATCAGTTGCCCCTCTATAAACATGTACATCCTGGAGCCTACCCATCAACCTTTTATCCACCAATACATAATCTAATAAACTACTTTCATTACGTGCTACATCATACCTTGTATATTTATTTATCCTCTTTTCATAAAATATGTATTACTTATTACCAAATTTCTTTCTACACATAGCTCAATTTAAAAGGGCCCCCCTTTTACTTTACCCCTGGCACCCCAAATTTACCTCTCCCTCCCCCAACTTTTTTCCCACTTTGCATTAAAACCCCCAACCACCATTACTCCCACTTGATTCAAAACCCCCCAGATTCATCAACATTTCCAAAATCCTTTTCTCCCCCTCTAATTTTTCCTCTTCTCCAGTCATACCCTTTTTATAACCCACTTTTCACATCCAATCTTTTTTTTTCCACATAACCCTTTAATTAACATTTATAGCCCTTTTTCCCGCCAAGCTTATCCTCAAAATTATTGCTACCCTTTTTTTGCTCTACCATTTAAACCCCGACTTCCCCCTTTATTTTTGAATTCCCCCCCCCTTTGTTTTTTTTCACTTTTAAAACCAGGACCCAGTTCTTTCATTCATAACAACACATTCATTTCATACACATAACAACAAATTTCTAAGAAAATTTCCAAGACCTAGGGATACTATCGAAGATACGGTACAAAGTTCCACGTCACCCTCCTGGCCCTATATCACCTCTTATTTACCCCTATTCACCTATGGGTTTCAATTGGCCCGCCTGCACTTTAGGGCCTCAACACTCCACCTCACAAATTTATTTCATGTTGACATGTTAAAATAGTTTCCCCCCCAGACTTTACAAAGACTGAGCTTGCCTATTAGGGTTTAAAGGGTTTTTTTTCATGTTTTTTTATTTGCTTGTGTGGGGTCAAAAACAAAACCTCTCAGACCACTAAATTCCCAACAAAAGGCTGCAGTCAGAAGTAACAAAAACCCCTAAGGGGGGCAAAACTCCACCAACATTCAAAAAACAAACCCCCACCATACAAACATCCATACTTATTAATGCACCCATTCATACATAGAACACTTAACTCTGAATTTTAAACCCTCCCCCCAAACATCTCCTTGCCAACCTCAACAGAACACATTACCATAACACAAGACACAGATCACTCTTTGATGTTCCTCGTGTCCATCTCACACTATGCAAAAACTCAATGCACATAAAAGGCCCTAAAATCTGGAATTCATTACCTGTAAATATAAAAGAAACACTACCTGTTAATAAATTCAAGTCTCTTCTCAAAGATCACTTACTCACTCAAAACCAAATAAATACTGAATAACTGAACCTTATAAATTGTATATCTTAAATGTTACTCACAATTATATCACATAAATGTTAAACCTAAGACCCAATCTAACTTTGTTATTTTTTAAATACACTACCTAACAGAATACTCCATTCTACTGAATGTACAGCAATGCATGCAACCATATGACCTGTCTTTGTAATATTCATTTGTGCTTTATTCTTATCTGTTAACAATAATGTTTTATCACCAATTACAGTGGACCCCCGCATACCGATTTTAATCCGTGCAAGAGGGCTCATTGGTATGCGAAATAATCGGTATGCGAATGAATTTTCCCCATAAGAAATAATGGAAATCAAATTAATCCGTGCAAGACACCCAAAAGTATGAAAAAAAAAATTTTACCACATGAAATATACATTTTCCTACACACAAAGAGAAGGATACATGCACAATAGTAGAGTAGTACATGCACAGTATATATTGTGCATGTACTAGTCTACTAAATGAAGAATAAATGACACTTACCTTTATTGAAATTGCAGCAATGACTTATGAAACACTGTGTCCTGGGAGTGCCTTTTCCTCCTGAGTACTGTAGGTCCTGTTTGGCATTTTCTTCCAGAACAGGCCTTATCACACTGTGTATGTCACTACGATTCTTAAATCTCTCAAACCAACCTTTGCTGGCTTTAAATTCACCAATATGAGCACTAGTTCCAGGCATTTTTCCCTGTTCACCTGGGTGTTAGTCGACTGGTGTGGGTTGCATCCTGGGAGACAAGATTAAGGACCCCAATGGAAATAAGTTAGACAGTCTTCGATGACACTGACTTTTTTGGGTTATCCTGGGTGGAAAATCCTCTGGGGTTAATTGTTTCTTGGTATATTCTCAATAAGCCACACCAACAACAGTGCTACAGCAGCAGCAGACGATGCTACAGCAGCAGCAGCAGCAGACAATGCTACAGCAGCAGCAGATGATGCTACAGCAGCAGCAGATGATGCTACAGCAGCAGCAGACGGTGCTACAGCAGCAGCAGACGATGCTACAGCAGCAGCAGCAGCAGACGATGCTACAGCAGCAGCAGCAGCAGACGATGCTACAGCAGCAGCAGCAGCTGACAGTGCTACAGCAGCTGACAGTGCTACAGCAGCAGCAGACGATGCTACAGCAGCAGCAGCAGCAGCTGACAGTGCAGCAGCAGCAGCAGCTGTACCACCAATAGTAGCGATGGTTGATTGGGGTTCATTATACAACCTGGCCAGCTCGGAGACACGCACTCCACTTTCATACTTATCAACGATCTTTTTCTTCATCTCTATAGTAATTCTCACCCTTATTGCTGTAGGGTTGGCACTTGAAGCTTTCTTGGGGCCCATGGTCACTTATTTTCCAGATAAAATCACCAAAAACACTGTAATAATATGAAATGTTACGATTGTATGCTTGGATGCTACCGTGGAGGCTGGCTGGTAAACAATGCCACCGGCGGAACATGTGAGGCTGGCTAAGGCGCACATTGGACGCGTCTCAGACGAACAGCGGTGAGCAGGTTTTTGAGCGGTATGCGAGGCAAAATTTTTGCGATTAAAGTGAGCGGTATGCGGAATAAACGGTATGTGATGCCAACGGTATGCGGGGGTCCACTGTACATCATTGCTTAGTTAATCTTAAGTTAATTAAGCCAGCCCATAATGCTATGCATACAAGTGGCTTTGGCATGCTGCTCTTACCTGTATTTTTTTTATCTCTGTATGTATGTTCAAATTATAAAATAAATAAATAAATAAAAATAAAATGTTGTGTAGTAATGCTAGTGGTGATTGCAAAGTGAAGCCTTTATTGGTGTATCACTCTGAAATTCCCAGTGTGTTCAGGAAAAACAGTATTGTCAAGGGTAATTCGTGTGTGATGTGGAATTCAAACACTAAGGCAATTGTCACTAGGGAACTTTTCATGGACTGGTTTTATGGTGTGTTTGGCTTCACTCTGAAAAATTACCTCCAGGAAAAGAAATTGTCACTCAAGTGCCTCCTGGTACTGGACAATGCTCCTGCTCTTCCTCACAACTTGCAAGAGCAAATTGCAAGGGAGTTTGGCTTCATTAAAGTGAAGTTTTTGCCTCCTAATACAACTCCTCTCCTCCAGCCCATGGACCAGCAGGTCATTTCAAACTTTAAAAACTCTCCACCAAAGCAGTGTTTCAAAAGTGCTTTGAAGTGACCTCAGACACTCAGTTGACCCTAAGAGAGTTTTGGAAAGATCATTTCAGTATCCTCAGTTGCATAAACCTTATAGGTAAGGCTTGAGAGGGAGTGACTACCAGGACTTTGAACTCTACTTGGAGGAAACTGTGGCTACAATGGGTACAAGTGAGGGATTTTGAAGGGTTTGGGGGCTAACCCTCAGGAACCTATGCCAGTAGTGGAAGCTATTGTGTCATTGGGGAAGTCCTTGGGGTTGGAGGTTTGTGGCGAGGATGTGGAAGAGTTGGTGCAGAACGATGAGGAAGAACTAACCACTGCAGACCTGCAAGAGCTTGAGGTGCAACAGCAACAGATAACATCTCAGGAATGTTCTTCAGAACAGGAGGAAGAGAGACGGAGGAAGATGCCTTCGTCAAGGATTAGGAAAATGTGTACAATGTTTACAAAGGTACAAGCATTTATTGATGAATTTTATCATGTCACAGCTGTTGCAAGCTGCATTGGCAACATCTACAATGACACTCTTGTGTCCCATTTTAGGGAAATCCTAAGGGCACGTGAGAAAGAGAGCTCTCTGGACAGATTTTTGGTGCGACAGGGGCCCAGTGACTCTCAAGCTGGTCCTAGTGGCATTAAAAAACCAAGAAGGGAGGTAACCCCACCGAAGGACTTAGTACACGTACCTGAAGTCTTTATGGAATGGGATTCCCCTTCCAAACAATAAAAGACCTCAATCTCCCCTGCTGCTGGCACATGACTCATCAACAACTCCACAATAAAGGTAAGTAGCATTTAATTATTGTTTATTTTGCATGTCCCATTCGTTTTTGTGTAGGGAAATGTATATTTCATGTAAAAAATTTTTTTGTTTAATACTTTTGGGTGTCTGGAATGGATTAATTCTATTTCCATTATTTCTTATTGGGAAAATTAATTCGACTTACAGCAAATTCAACTAAAGGCTAGCCCTCTGGAACGGATTAAAGCCGTTGGTCGAGGGTCCACTGTATATTGTCCTCACTCATAACACCTCAGTCATTAGTAACGCTATTTGATTCACAGTAGAGTGACATTTTGTCGAGTACACCTGCACATGTACCTCGAAACAAACTTTTACATGGATCAATACACTCGTGTTTCTTTTTAACCCTTTCACTGTCAGTCCCGTGATATTACGGCTTGCAAGCCAGTGTTGGTCCTGTAATACTATGCCAAAATTCTAGTGGCTTCAGCTCTATCGATAGATAGCTGGTAGACCTTCGTGTGAGAGACTGGGTCTGCTTGACTTGGTGTGCACAGTATAAAAAAAAATTGGGGAGCCTGTGGTGCATTATGAAAATGCCATTTCAGTAGACCTTGTTCACCATGCCTTGCGGTAAGAAATACCTCACTCCCAGCGAATTGGGACTCTTCTCTTCCCAACTGATAGTTCTAACACAGATGGAAGTGTCAGTAAAGATGAATTTCATGGTTTTGAGGAGTTTGTGACCGAAAGCAATGCCCAGGTTACTGGAAATAGTGCTGAAAACCCAGATGACCCTCAACCTTCCACCTCTGGTGCTGGCCAGTCTTATTCATATTCCGGTGTACCAGGGCGAAAGAGGAAACTCATATTTTTCTGTGTCCAGGACTCAGATGTGAGCATTGGTGATGATAGTGATTGTGATTTCCAAGCTGTCGATTACAATTCCAGTAGCGACAGTGAAGAGGAATATTCTGCAGTGAGGCGTCAATTTATGTGACTCTACATGTGTTCTTGTAGTGTGCCATATGCTATTCCAAGGGGAAGGAGTACATCCCATGGCTCTACACCGGGAACAGATAGTGAAAATGATGATATTGTTATTGGGAAGGATAATATACATGCTGCAGAAGGTAGTGGTAGTGCTATATATCATGTGGCACCAGCACACCACAGGCTTGTAGCCATGCCGCTGACTCAGCACATCCACAACCAGGGCCACCGTCAGCCACCCACAAAACACAACCTGCACAGCCACAATCATAACAACCTGCACAACCACAACCACCTGTCAATATCCAGTACCCACCAGCAGACCGCATCTGGGATTGGCAGCAGGGTGCCAGGTTTGTTCCCAATCTCCATCACTTTGATGAAACTTAAAGTGGAGTACGGCCATCTTGTACACTTGGAATAATGCCACTAAGCTACAGTGGACCCCCCGACTTACGATATTAATCCGTTCCTGAGAGCACATCGTAAGACGAAATTATCGCAAGTCGAATTAATTTTCCCCATAAGAAATAATAGAAATCAAATTAATCCGTTCCAGACACCCCAAAGTATGAAAAAAAAAATATTTTTACCACATGAAATATATATTTTCCTACACACAAAAAGAAGGATACATGCACAATATACAGTGGAACCTCTACTTGCGAGTGCATCCACGTGCGAGTTTTTCCAAATATGAGCAGTCGATGGGTTGATTTTTTGCTTCCATATGCAAGCAAAATTTCCATAAGCGAGCAGACCTCAAGGGAGGTTCCTTTATGCTGGTGAGGGGCTCTTGCTCTTGATCTAGGGAATTGTATCTCATTTGTTTGTTGGACTATCTTATTGAAACTTGGGCAATGTGTGATGGAAAGATGCTTCTTAACGTACACCAAAAATGAAAGAAATCAGAGCATAAATAATGGAGCTCATTTCTCACCAATTAGCCACCCCTTAGTGGTATTTTCGTATGGTTTTACGGTTGTATTCTCGTTTTTTTGGTCTCATTTGATAGAATGGAAGATATATTACAGAAATAGATATGATTTTGATTGCTTTCTCGACGAAAAGTACCTTGAAATTGAGCTCAACGAGGGAGAAATGCTCAGTTGCTTGACTATGTTCAAGAGTAAACAAAAGATGTCACTGTCCATTCCAATATGCAGTTGTGAACGGGTTGACATTATTTGTACAATTATTACAATAAGGCATAACAGTAAATCTTACACTTTTTGTGTGAATAAAAATTACAAATTATTTATATTGTAATAATAATAATAGTAATAATGTTATTTACATTGTTTATTATTTCATATTAGATGAACTGAAACTATGTACTGTGCCAAAACAAAAGCATTCACATTGCTAAACTCACAAACTAGTATTTAGTCACTTAGCCATAATACCAACTTACCTCATAATTTGTAATATTTTAAAATAAGGAATTAATTTAAGTCTGCCCGAAATGCCTAGCCATGCTAGGCGTTCTAGTGGTACACTCTGTAATCATTATTTAACTACATGTAAACCACACAACAACCAAATTCTGTAAATTCAACATTGTAATCTTTATAGAGAATAAACTTTGAATTTGAATTTGAAACTGTGATAGATAAATAAGCCATAGAGTTGATGATAGCGAAATATTCAAGGAGTATTTTGTCCTCTCTCCAGACAAACTCTCATTGGCCACTGCCACACATATGACATATTTTATTCATTCTAGAGTATATATCAGGTTTCTATGTTATTTATATTGTTTGTTATGTCATATTAGATGAACTCTGATAGATAAATAAACCGTATAAATGATATTAGCGAAATTATTCAAGAAGTATTTTGTCCGATCTCCAGACAAACTGTCGTCCACCGCCGACACCACCCATACCACTACATGAATTACATATTTTATTCATTTTAGAGTATATATCAGGTTTCTATGTTATTTATATTGTTTATTATGTCATATTAGATCAAGTGAGATAGATAAATAAGCCGTAAAGTTGATATTGGCAAAATTATTGAAGTACAGAATTCCACTGGAATGCATTAATTGCATTTCATTTAATTTAAATGAGAAAAATTGACTCTGCAAACGAGCAAATCCAGTTGCGAACAAGGTCATGGAACGGATTAAACTCGCAAGTAGAGGTTCCACTGTATATTGTGTAATGAAGAATAAATTATACTTACCGTTATTGCAGATGTGGTGATGAGTGATGGGATGGGAGGAGGGGAGATGATGGAGGTGTTAATATTTTTTGAAAGGGGAATCCCCTTCCATAAGGACTTTAGGTAGAAAGTCCTTTTCCAGGGTTACTTCCCTTCTTCTTTTAACCCTTTGACTGTCGCAACCCCCAATCCTGAGGTGTCTCCTGGTGTCGCAAAATTTAAAAAAAAAAAAAAAAAATTATGAAATGATAGAGAACCTTTTTCCGATTGTAATGACACCAAAAAAACGAAATTTGATGGAAAACTGACGGAATTATGCTCTCGCAAAGTTAGCGACCTCGGCGCTGTTTACAAATCGGTGATTTTGCCCACTTTGAGCCCTATTTTCTGCTAATTCCATTGTTCCAGTCGCCCAAACTCATAGCTATTTCTTTAGAACTCCATTTTTTCTATCGATTGAGTACAAGAAACTGCCCATTTACCAATTTCAACTACCTAATAATGTGGTCAGAAATTTGCAATTTGGCCAATTTCACGAAAACTAAAAAATATGACAATTTCAAAATAAGGTCCAGAATGAACAATGCAGACATTTCTGGCTCTAAAATAACATTTTCTTTGCTCATCAGTTATGTCTCCAGGCCCCTCTGATATTACTCTTGCTTTCTATTTTGAATTTTTATTCAAACAAAAAATAGAAGACTTACTATTATGCAGACTACTGCAATACTGTAATAATTGTATAAATAACATCAACCCATTCATGTCTGCATATTAGAATGGCTAGTTGGACATTTATTGGACAATGGCATCATTTGTTTACTTTTGAACATTGGCAAAAATCAAACATTTCCCTACTTTGAGCTCCATTTCTAGGTTCTTTTTTATAGTAAAATCAATCAAAATCACCTCTATTTCTATAATATGTTTTCCATTCTATCAAATGAGACCAAAAAAACGAGAATACAACCATAAATACTATACAAAAATAGACCACAAAGTCGGCATTTTAATTAAAAAAAATGGTCGGAGTTTTTTCTTTTCTCATTATGCACTGGGTGCTCCAGGATTTTTTTTATATGGTGCACACTGACCACACAGACCCATTCTCTCACATGTGGGCCTACCAGCTTTCTCCTGCTTGATTTGAAGCCGCTAGAATTTATGAGTATATATACGTCAAACACGGTACCTCGTAAGACGTATATATACGGCCGTGACAGTCAAAGGGTTAATGCCACTGGGAACAACTCGAGAATCACTGGACCTCTGTCACACCAAAAATCTGTCCATAGAGCTCTGTACCTCGCGTTCTTTTAAGATTGTCCTAAAGTGGTTCACAACATTGTCATTGTAATAGTCACCAGCATGACGTGCAACAGCTCTGTCAGGGTGATTTTCTTCCATAAAGGTTTACAGTTCAACCCACTTTCCACACATTTCCTTAATCTTTGAAGAAGACAACTTCCTCAATTTCTCTCTCCCCTCCTCTGAAGCAATTTCCTCAGTTGTGACCTCTTGCTGTTGCAGATGCTCTTGCAGCTCATCAGTAGTTAGTTCTTCATTGTTGTCCTCCTCCAACTCTTCCACATCCTCCCCACTAACCTCCAACCCCTATGGGCTTCCCCAGTGCCACAGTAGATTCCACTACTGGCATAGGCTCCTGAGGGTTAGCCCCAAACCCTTCAAAATCCCTGTCTTCTACACATTCTGGCCACAATTTCCTCCAAGCAGAGTTCAAGGTCCTCTTAGTCACTCCCTCCCAAGCCTTACCTGTAAGGATACTAGAGTGATCTTTCCAAAACTCTCTTAGGGTCAATCGAGTGTCTGAGGTCACTTTAAAGCACTTTTGAAACATTGCTTTGGTGTACAGTTTTTTGAAATTTGAAATGACCTGCTGGTCCATGGGCTGGAAGAGAGGAGTGGTATTAGGAGGCAAGAATTTCACTTTGATAAAACTTAGGTCCCCCGAAATTCGCTCTGCTAAGTCTTGAGGATGACCAGGAACATTGTCTAATATCAGGAGGCACTTCAGCTCCAATTTGTTTTCTAGGAGGCAATTTTTCACAGTAGGGCCAAACACATGGTAAAACACCAGCATAGAAAAAGTCCCTAGTGACCCATGCCTTACTGTTTGCCCTCCACATCACACACAAATTAGCCTTGATGACATTGCTTTTCCTGAACACTCTGGGAGTTTCAGAGTGATACACAAGTAGAGGCTTCACTCTGCAATCACCACTAGCATTACTACACAACATTAAGGTTAGCCTGTCTTTCATAGGCTTGTGTTCTGGCAGTGCTTTTTCCAACTGTGTAATGTAGGTCCTGTTTGGCATTTTCTTCCCAAACAGGCCTGTTTCATCACAATTAAACACTTGGAAATAAATGGTATAAAATACCGATACAGTGGAGATATAAACACATATGCAGTATAATGTGATCCTTTATTGACAACGTTTTGCCCACACAGTGGGCTTTTTCAAGTCGCAAACAGATCTGATCTGTTTGTGACTTGAAAAAGCCCACTGTGTGGGCGAAACGTTGTCAATAAAGGATCACATTATTGTGTATGTGTTTATATTTCCAATTAGACACTTGTTGGGGTTTCAAGCCTTTAGCCTCTATGTACCCCTGGAATTCCTGCACATATTTTTCAACCGTTTTTTGGTCCGAACTGGCAGACTCACCATGCCTTATCACACTATGTATGCCACTACGATTCGTAAATCTCTCAAACCAACCTTTGTTGGCCTTAAATTCACTCACATCACCACTAGTTGCAGGCATTTTTTTAATTAAATTGTCATGCAACTGCCTTGCCTTTTCACACATGATTGCTTGAGAGATGCTATCTCCTGATATCTGTTTTTCGTTTACCCACACCAATAACAGTCTCTCAACATCTACTTGCAATCTGTGTTTCGTAAAGATACTTGCACCTTTCGCAACAACAGCTTCCTTGATTACCTTTTTGTTGGCCAGGACAGTAGCAATGGTTGACTGGGGTTTGTTGTACAACCTGGCCAGCTCAGAGGCACGCACTCCACTTTCAAACTTATTAATTATCTCTTTCTTCATTTCAATAGTAATTTTCTCCCTTTTTACCACAGGGTTGGCACTAGAAGCTTTCTTTGGGCCCATGGTGGCTGCAGTAAGAACAATCACTAAATCCCATCCCTGGCAACACCCCCCCCCCACTCTTCATAGATCTAAACTTACTCCCTGTTCAGTACATCCACACTTACTACTGTGCAATCTACATTTACAGGACCTTAAATTCCAATATTAACCTTGACCTAAAATGCTTTTTTTATAGTTGTGACAGAACCCACAGGCACAACACCAGACACAAACATCTCTATGACATTCCCCGTGTCCGACTAAACCTTTACAAAAATTCACTGTATGTCAAAGGGCCCTAAAATCTGGAACACCCTACCTGAAAATTCAAAAACTGCAGACACATTCATCACCTTCAAAACTACCATCAGAAACATCTTATCTCCCTGATACCCTGTCAACTAATTATACGAATACCACCTGGTGGTTAACATTACACTCACTCACCCATTGACCATAAACAGAATTATCAATTCAATCTCAAAATAATAAATCTTAACTAGTCATAAGTTGGCCTGTGATACTCCAATACTGAAACTATGTATAGTGCCAAAACAAAAGCATTCACATTGCTAAACTCACAAACTAGTATTTAGTCACTTAGCCATAAAACCAACTTACCTCATAATTTTTGTAATATTTTAAACTTAAGATTTAATTTAAGTCTGCCCGAAATGCCTAGCCATGCTAGGTGTTCTAGTGGTACACTCTGTAATTATTATTTTACTACATGCAAACCACACAATAACCAAATTCTGTAAACTCAGCATTGTAATCCTTATAGAGAATAAACTTTGAATTTAGCAGTTACAAGCACTAGAAACACTGGAATAATAGAAAATGCTTCGAATGTATGCGTGGAAGCAACTGCACTGGCTTGTAAGCATTGGCACACTAACTGAAGGCAGGCCAGCTGAGGCGCGCTCAAGCCAGCCAGATGCTGGACATGTACAGGACGAATGATGTAAGTCAAATTTTTCAACGTAGGTCGGGGTCAAATTTTTACGCTGACAAGCATCGTAGGTCGGTTTTATCGTAGGTTGAGGTCATCGTAAATCAGGGGTCCACTATATCTTCACCAGGTGCCAGATCAACCAGGCTGTGATGGATATGTGGGGCAGTGGGCCACCAGCAGCAACAGCCTGGTTGACCAGGCAAGCACCAGACGAGCTTAGCCCATGGCCGGGTTCAGAGAGTAGACAAACTCTGGAAACTTTTCAAAGGTATATCAAAGGTATAAGGGGAATCTACACTATGAATAATAACTATTTATGTGTACCTTTGAGACAGAGATAGATACAGACAGATAGACAGCCAAAACCAGCCAAAGCCAGCCAGAGAGCCAGCCAGGGAATCAGTCAAAGAGCCAGCCAGTCAGTCAGCCAGAGAGCCAGTATGCCAGCCAGAGAACCAGCAAGCTAGCCAGCCAGCCAGAGTGCCAGCAAGCCAGCCAGCCAGAGTGCCAGCAAGCCAGCCAGCCAGAGAGTCAACCAGCCAGAAAGCCAGAGAACCAGCCAGAGAACCAGCCAGAGAGCCAGCCAGAGAGCCAGCCAGCCAGAGAGTCAACCAGCCAGAGAGCCAGCCAGCCAGCCAGAGAGTCAACCAGCCAGAGAGCCAGCCAGCCAGCCAGAGAGCCAGCCAGCCAGCCAGAGAGCCAGCCAGCCAGCCAGAGAGCCAGCCAGCCAGCCAGCCAGCCAGCCAGCCAGCCAGCCAGCCAGCCAGAGAGCCAGCCAGCCAGCCAGCCACCCAGCCAGCCAGCCAGAGAGCCAGCCAGCCAGCCAGCCAGCCAGCCAGAGAGCCAGCCAGCCAGAGAGCCAGCCAGCCAGCCAGCCACCAGCCCGCCAGAAGTCCAGCCAGAGGCAGCCAGCCAGCCAGAAGTAACCAACCAGAGAGCCATCCAGCAGCCAGCCAGCCAGCCAGAGAGCCAACCAGCCAGCCAGCCAGCCAGCCAGCCAGCCAGCCAGCCAGAGAGTCAACCAGCCAGAGAGTCAACCAGCCAGAGAGCCAGCCAGCCAGCCAGAGAGTCAACCAGCCAGAGAGCCAGCCAGCCAGCCAGAGAGTCAACCAGCCAGAGAGCCAGCCAAACCAGCCCGCCAGAAGCCGCCACCAGCCAGAGAGCCAGCCAGCCAGCCAGAGAGCACAGCTAGCAGCCAGCCAAGAGCCAGCCACCAGCCAGAGAGCCAGCCCGCCAGCAGAGAGCCAGCCGCCAGCCACCAGCCCAAACCAGAGAGTCAACCAAACCAGAGAGCAGCCGCCAGAGAGTCAACCAGCCAAGACCAGCCCGCCAGCCTGAGAGCCAGCCAGCCAGCCAAGAGCCAGCCACCAAACCAGAAAGCCAGCCAGCCAGCAGAGAGCAGCCAGCCAGAGGAGCCAGCCAGCAGCCAGCCAGCCAGCCAGCAGCCAGAGAGTCAAAACCCGCCAGAGAGTCCCCAGCCAGAGAGCCAGCCAGCCAGCAGCCAGCCAAGAGAGTCAACCCGCCAGAGAGCCAGCCCGCCTGAGGAGCCAGCCAGCCAGCCGGAGCCAGCAGCCAGCCAAGGCCAGCCGAGAGCAGACCAGCCAGCCAGCCAGAGAAGTCAACCAGCCAGAGAGTAACCACCGAGAGCCAGCCAGCCAGCCAGCCCGCCAGAAGTAACCAGCAAAAGAGTCACCACCCGAGAGCAGCCAGCCCCAGAAGTCAACCAGGCAGAGAGCCCGCCAGCAAGCGACCAGCCCGCAGCCAGGGCCCGAGGAGCAGCCAGCAGCCAGAGAGCCAGCCAGCCAGCCAGAGAGCCCGCCAGCCCGCCCGCCAGAGAGCCAGCCAGCCAGCCAGCCAAGTGCAGCAACAGCCAGGAGAGAACAACCAGCCAGAAAGCCAGAGAACAGCCAGAACCAGCCAGAGAGCAGCCAAAACCAGCCAGAGAGCCAGCCAAGCCAGCCCGCCTGCCCACCCGCCAAAAGAGTCAAACCCGCCAGAGAGTCAACCAGCCAGAGAATACAGCCAGAAGCCAGCAGCCCGCCAGAGAGTCAACCAGCCAGAGAGCCCAGCCAGCAAGAGCCAGCCAGCCAGCCAGAGAGCAGCCAGCAGCCAGAGAGCCAGCCAGCCAGAGAGCCAGGGGCCAGCCAGCCCGCCAGCCAGAGAGCCAGCCAGCCAGCCAGAGAGCCAGCCAGCCCGCCAGCCAGCCCGAGAGTCAACGCCGAGAGCCAGCCCGCCAGCCCGGAAGTGACCAGCCCGAGAGCCAGCCAGCCAGAGGAGCAGCCAGCCAGGCCAGCCAGAGAGTAAACCAGCCAGAGAGCAACCAGCCAGAGAGCCGCCAGAAACAGGGGAGCAACCAGCAGAGAGCCAGCCAGCTGGAGCCACCAGCCAGCAAGAGTCAACCAGCCAGAGAGCAGCCAGCCAGCCAGAGAAGTCAACCAGCCAGGAGCCAGCCAGAGCCAGCCAGCCAGCCCGCCAGCCAGAGAGCCAAACCCGCCAGCCAGAGAAGGCCAGCCAGCCAGCCAGAGAGCCAGCCAGCCAAACAGCAGCCAGAAACCAGAGCAGCCAGAGTGCCAGCAAGCCAGCCCGCCAGAGAGTCACCAGCCAGAAAGCCAGAGAACCAGCCAGGACCCGCCCGAGAGCCCCCAGCCAGCAGCCTGCCCGCAGCCAGCAGCACCAGCCAGCCCGCCAGCCAGCCAGAGGAAATCAACCGCCAGAGAATCAAAGAAAGAACCAGCCAGAGATCAACCAGCCAGAGAGCCAGCATGCCAGCCAGAGAGCCACCACCAGCAGAAGGAGCCGCCAGCCGAGAGCCAGCGCCAGCCAGAGAGAGCCCCCCAGCCAGAGAGCCAGCCACCAAACCAGCCAGCCGGTCACACCAGCCAGAAGCTCCAGCCCGCCACAGAGAGCCCCAGCCAAAAGCCAGCCACCGAGAGTCAACCAGCCAGAAGTCCCCAAAAGGGGCCACAGCCAGCCAGACAAGACAGGAGCCCGCCAGCGGCCAGAGAGGCCAGCCAGAGAGCCAGCCAGCCAGCCAGAGGTCAACCGCCAGAGAGCCAGCCAGCCCGCAGAGCCCCCAGCCAGCCCCAGAGCCCGCCAGAGAGTCAAAACCAGCCAGAGAGTCAACCAGCCAGAGAGCCAGCCAGCACCCGAGAGTCAACAGCCAGAGAGCCCGCCAGCCAGCCAGAGGGTTTAACCAGCCAGAGAGCCAGCCAGCGCCAGCCAGCCAGAGAGCCAGCCGCCCGCCAGGAGCCAGCCAGCGAGCCAGAGAGCAGCCCGCTAGCCAGAGAGCCAGCCAGCCAGCCCGAGAGCCAGCCAAACCAGCCAGAGAGCCCGCAGCCAGCCAGAGAGCCCAGCCAGCCAGAGAGCCAGCCAGAGAGCCCGCCAGCCCGAGAGCCCGCCAGCCCGCCACCAGCCGAGAGCACAGCCAGAGAGTCAACCAGCCAGAGAAACCAGCCAGCCAGAGAGTCAACCAGCCGAGAGCCAGCCAGCCACCTGAGAGCAGCCCAAACCAGGAGGGCCCGCCAGCCAGCCAGAGAGCCAGCCAGCCACCAGAGAGCCAGCCGCCAAGCCAGCCAGAGAGCCAGCAGCCGGAGAGCCAGCCAGCCAGCCAGCCAGAGAGCACCAGCCCAAAAGGGCAACCAGCCAGAGAGCCAGCCCGCCAGCTGAAGTCAACCACCAGAGAGCCAGCCCGCACTGAAGGCAGCCAGCCAGCCAGAGAGCCACCAGCCGCCCAAAAGCCACCGCCCGCCCGAGAGCCAGCCAGCCAGCCAGAGACAGCCAGCCAGCCAGAGCCAGAGAGTCAAAACCCGCCAGAGAGCCAGCCAGCCAGCCCGAGAGTCAACCAGCCAGAGAGCCAGCAGCCAGCCAGCCAGAGAGCCAGCAGAGCCAGCCAGAAGGGGCCAGCAGCCAGCCCGGAGCCCGCAAACAGCCAGGAGACAGCCAGCCAAATCAGCCAGCCCAGCCAGCCAGAGAGCCAGCCAGCCAGCCAGAGAGCCAGCCAGCCAGCCAGAAAAGCCCGCCAGCCAGCCAGAGAGCCAGCCAGCAGGAGCAGCCGCCAGAGAGTCAACCCGCAGAGAGTCACCAGCCAGAGAGCCCGCCGCCAGCCAGAGAGTCAACCAGACAGGGGAGCCAGCCCGCCCGCCAGCCAAAAGCCAGCCAGAGAGCAGCCAGCCAGCCAAACCACAGAGAGTCAACAGCCAGAGAGCCAGCCAGCCAGCCAGCCAGAGAGCCAGCCAGCCAGCCAGCCAGCCAGAGAGTCAACCAGCCAGAGAGTCAACCAGCCAGAGAGCCAGCCAGCCAGCCAGAGAGTCAACCAGCCAGAGAGCCAGCCAGCCAGCCAGAGAGTCAACCAGCCAGAGAGCCAGCCAGCCAGCCAGCCAGCCAGCCAGCCAGAAAGCCAGCCAGCCAGCCAGAGAGCCAGCCAGCGAGCCAGAGAGCCAGCCAGCTAGCCAGAGAGCCAGCCAGCCAGCCAGAGAGCCAGCCAGCCAGCCAGAGAGCCAGCCAGCCAGCCAGCCAGAGAGCGAGCCAGCCAGAGAGCCAGCCAGCCAGCAGTCAACCAGCCAGAGAGTCAACCAGCCAGAGAGCCAGCCAGCCAGAGAGTCAACCAGCCAGAGAGCCAGCCAGCCAGCCTGAGAGCCAGCCAGCCAGCCAGAGAGCCAGCCAGCCAGCCAGAGAGCCAGCCAGCCAGCCAGAGAGCCAGCCAGCCAGCCAGCCAGAGAGCCAGCCAGCCAGAGAGCCAGCCAGCCAGCCAGCCAGCCAGAGAGTCAACCAGCCAGAGAGTCAACCAGCCAGAGAGCCAGCCAGCCAGCCTGAGAGTCAACCAGCCAGAGAGCCAGCCAGCCAGCCTGAGAGCCAGCCAGCCAGCCAGAGAGCCAACCAGCCAGCCAGAGAGCCAGCCAGCCAGCCAGAGAGCCAGCCAGCCAGCCAGAGAGCCAGCCAGCCAGCCAGAGAGCCAGCCAGAGAGCCAGCCAGCCAGCCAGCCAGCCAGAGAGTCAACCAGCCAGAGAGCCAGCCAGCCAGCCAGCCAGAGAGCCAGCCAGCCAGCCAGCCAGCCAGCCAGAGAGTCAACCAGCCAGAGAGTCAACCAGCCAGAGAGCCAGCCAGCCAGCCAGAGAGTCAACCAGCCAGAGAGCCAGCCAGCCAGCCAGAGAGTCAACCAGCCAGAGAGCCAGCCAGCCAGCCACCAGCACCCCACAGCCAGCAGCCAGAACAGCCGCCTGCCGAGAGCCAGCAGCGAGCCAGAGAGCCAGCCAGCTAGCCAGAGAGCCAGCCAGCCAGCCAGAGAGCCAGCCAGCCAGCCAGATAGCCAGCCAGCCAGCCAGCCAGCCAGAGAGCCAGCCAGCCGCCAGAGAGCCAGCCAGCCGAGAGCCAGCAGCCAGCTGCCAGCAGAAGTCAACCAGCCCAAAAGTCAACCAGCCAGAGAGCCAGCCAGCCAGAGAGTCAACCAGCCAGAGAGCCAGCCAGCCAGCCTGAGAGCCAGCCAGCCAGCCAGAGAGCCAGCCAGCCAGCCAGAGAGCCAGCCAGCCAGCCAGAGAGCCACCCGCCGCCAGCCAGAGAGCCGCCCCGGAGCCGCCAGCCAGCCAGCCAGCCAGAGAGTCAACCAGCCAGAGAGTCAACCAGCCAGAGAGCCAGCCAGCCAGCCTGAGAGTCAACCAGCCAGAGAGCCAGCCAGCCAGCCTGAGGCACCCGCCCAGGAGCCAACCAGCCAGCCAGAGAGCCAGCCAGCCAGCCAGAGAGCCAGCCAGCCAGCCAGAGAGCCAGCCAGCCAGCCAGAGAGCCAGAGAGTCAACCAGCCAGAGAGCCAGCCAGCCAGCCAGAGAGTCAACCAGCCAGAGAGCCAGCCAGCCAGCCAGCCAGAGAGCCAGCCAGCCAGCCAGAGAGTCAACCAGCCAGAGAGTCAACCAGCCAGAGAGCCAGCCAGCCAGCCAGAGAGTCAACCAGCCAGAGAGCCAGCCAGCCAGCCTGAGAGCCAGCCAGCCAGCCAGCCAGAGAGCCAGCCAGCCAGCCAGAGAGCCAGCCAGCCAGCCAGAGAGCCAGCCAGCCAGAGAGCCAGCCAGCCAGCCAGAGAGCCAGCCAGCCAGCCAGAGAGCCAGCCAGCCCAGCCAGCCAGCCAGCCAGCCAGCCAGCCAGAGAGTCAACCAGCCAGAGAGCCAGCCAGCCAGCCAGAGAGTCAACCAGCCAGAGAGCCAGCCAGCCAGAGAGAGCCAGCCAGCCAGCCAGAGAGCCAGCACCAGCCAGAGAGCCAGCCAGCCCAGCCAAAACCAGCAGAGCAGCCGAGAGCCAGCCAGCCAGCCAGCCAGCCAGCCAGCCAGCCAGCCAGCCAGCCAGAGAGCCAGCCAGCCAGCCAGAGTGCCAGCAAGCCAGCCAGCCAGAGAGTCAACCAGCCAGAAAGCCAGAGAACCAGAGCCAGCCAGAGAACCAGCCAGAGAGCCGCCAGCCGCCAGGGGCCGCAGCCAGCAGCCAGCCAGCCAGCCAGCCAGAGCCAGCCAGCAGAGCAGCAGCCCCGCCAGCCCGCCAGAGAGATCAACCAGCCAGAGAATCAACCAAAACCAGAGAGAGCCAGCCAGCCAGCCAGCAGAGAGTCAACCAGCCGAGAGAGCCAAACCAGCCAGAGGAGCCAGCCAGCCAAACCAGAGAGCCAGCCAGCCAGCCAGGGGCCAGCCAGCCAGCCAGCCAGCAGAGCCAGCCAGAGCCAGCCAGCCAGCCACCAGAGAGCCAGCCAGCCAGAGGGGCAGCCCGCCAGCCAGCCAGAGAAACAACCAGCCAGAGAGTCAAACCCGCCAGAGAGCCAGCCAGCCAGCCAGAGAGGGCAACCAGCCAAGAGCCAAGCCAGCCAGCCAGAGGCAGCCAGCCAAACCAGCCAGGGGAGAAACAGCCCCGAGAGAGCAGCCAGCCCGCCGCCAGAGAGCCAGCAGACAGCCAGCCAGAGAGCAACAGCGAGAGCAAACCCGCCAGAGAGCACCAGCCAGCCAAGAGAGTCAACCAGCAGAGAGCCAGAAACCAGCCAGAGAGTCAACCCGCCAGAGAGCAGCCCAGCCCGCCAGCCAGCCAGAGAGCCAGCCCCCAGCCAAGAGCCAGCCAGCAGCCAGAGAGCCAGCCCGCACAGAGAGCCAGCACAGCCGAAGAGAGCCAGCCAGCCAGCCAGAGAGCAACCAGCAGCACAGAGAGCCAGCCAGCCAGCCGAGAGCCAGAAGCAGCAGCCAGCCAGAGAGCCAGCCAGCCCGCCAGAGAGCAACCAGCCAGAAAAGGCACCCGCCAGAGAGCCAGCCAGCCAGAGAGCACCCAGAGAGAGCCAGACAGCCAGCCAGAGAGCCAGCCAGCCAGCCAGAGAGCCCGCCAGCCCGGAGAGAGCCAGCCCCGCCAGCCAGAGAGCCAAGCCAGCCAGCCAGAGAGCCCAGCCAGCCCGCCAGCCAGCAGAGAGTCAACCCCGCCGAGAGTCACCAGCCAGCCAGCCCAGGAGAGCAACCAGCCAGAGAGCCAGCCAGCAGCCGAGAGCCAGCCAGCCAGCCAGAGAGCCAACCGCCAGCCAGAAAAGCCAGCCAGCAGCAGAGGCCCAGGGGAGCCAGCCAGAGAGCCAGCCAGGCCAGGGCCCGAGGAGCAGAGATCCCAGCCAGAGCCAGCCAGCAGCCAGAGAGCAAACCAGCCAGCCCAGAGCCCAAACCCGCCAGCAAGCCAGAGAGCCAGCAGCCAGCCAGAGAGCACCAGCCAGAGAGAGCCAGCCAGCCAGCCTGAGAGCCAGCCAGCAGCCAGCCAGCCAGCCAGCCAGCCAGCCAAAAGCCAGCCCGCCAGCCAGAGAGCCAGCCCGCAAGCCGAGAGCAGCCAGCCGAGAGGCCAGCCAGCCAGGGCCCGGAGAAGCACCAGCCAGAAGCCAGCAGCCAGCCAGGCCAAGAGAGCCCGCCAGCCAGCCAGCCAGAGAGCCAGCCAGAGAGCAGCTAGAGCCAGCCAGCCCGCCAGAGAGTCAACCCGCCAGAGAGCAACCCCAGGAGCCAGCCACCCCGCCAGCCAGAGAAACCAGAAGCCAGCCAGGGCCCGCCAGCCAGCCCAGCCCGAGAGACCAGCCAAAGGGCCAGCCCGCAGCAGAGAGTCAACCCCGCCAAAAGGGGCCAGCCAGCCAGCCCGCCAAGAGTCACAGCCAGAGAGCCAGCCAGCCAGCAGCCAGCAGGCAACCAGCCAGAAGGCCCCCAGCCCGAGAGCCAGCCAGCCAGCCAGAGAGCAACCAGTACCAGAGAGCAGCCAGCCAGCGAAGCAGCAGCCAAGAAGCCAGCCAAACAAGCCAGCCAGAGAGCCCGCCAGCCAAACCAGAGAGCCAGCCAGAGGGGCCAGCCAGCCAGAGACAGCCAGCCAGAGAGCCAGCCAGCAGCCAGCAGCCAAGCCAGCCAGAGCCAGAGAGTCAAACAGCCAGAGCCAGAGAGAGCCAGCCAAACCAAGAGTCAACCAGCCAGAGAGCAGCAGCCAGCCGGAGACAGCCAGCCAGAGAGCCAGCCAGCCAGCCAGAGAGCCAGCAGCCAGCCCGAGAGCCAGCCAGCCAGCAGCAGAGAGCCAGCCACGCCAAAAGCCAGCCAGCCAGCAGCCAGCCAGAAAAGTCAACCAGCCAGAGAGCCAGCCAAAACCCCCAGCCAAGGGGGTCACCCGCCAGGAGAGCCAGCCAGCCAGGCCTGAGAGCCCGCCAGCCAGCCCAGAGAGGGCCCAACCAGCCAGCCAGGAGCCAGCCAGCCAGCCAGAGAGCCAGCAAGCCAGCCGAGAGCCCGCCATAGAGAGCCAGAGAAACAACCAGCCAGAAACCAGCCAGCCAGCCAGAGAGTCAACCAGCCAGAGAGCCAGCCCGCCAGCCCCAGAGAGCCAGCCAGCCCGCCAGGAGTTACCAGCCAGAGAGCAACCAGCCCCGAGGCCATCCAGCCAGCCAGAGAGCAACCAGCCAGGCCCGGCAGCTGCCAGCCAGCCAGCCAGCCGTAGAGCCAGCCAGCCAGCCAGCCAGCCAGCCAGGGCCCGCCAGGCCAGCCAGCCAGCCGCCCGCCAGCCCGCCAGCCCGCCGCCGCGCAGCCAGCCAGCCAGCCAGCCAGCCAGCAAGCCAGCCAGCCAGCCAGCCAGCCAGCCAGGCCAGCCAGAGCCAGCCAGCCAGCCCGCCAGCCAGCCAGCCAGCCAGCAGCCAGCCAGCCCGCCAGCCCGCCCCGCCAGCAGCCAGCCAGCCAGCCAGCCAGCCAGCCAGCCAGCCACCCCACCAGCCGCGGAGCCAGCCAGCCAGCCCAGCAGCCAGAGAGACCAGCCAGCAGGCAGCCACCGCCAGCCAGCAGCCAGTGCCTTCCTAGGGCAGTGGAAGACTGCCCATGCTGCATGCCCTGTCCTGGCTGCCTGCCGGCCTGCTGCTGTGCCGCAGCTGCCGCTTTTGCCTGCCTGCCGGAGCCTGGCCGCCTGCCTGCCGCTGCCAAAGCCAGCCGCCGCCAGCCGGCCCGAAACCAGAGGAGTTTATCACCAAATGAGTTTTCCTAACCAGTGGCCATCCATCCAAAGCCACTTAAAATCAGGGTTAACATGACTTTCCTCTTAAAGGGAAGTGTTAAATACAAATGAATCAGGAAATCCGTCGAGCCATGCTTTTCTTAGCGGTCTCAATGAATGGTGCCCCACAAGGACATGTCAGATTTTTTTAATAGTCAACACCAAGTAGTTAAGGGCCATTCATACTGACCAGGGGTGTACAAAAAGGAATTTAGCTGAGACTCCAGTAAACTAGAAGGACTGCCCTTACTAGCTCAGCCGATGGGCAACAAGAGTCAGTACAGACAAAATCCAAAATCCAGGAGTTCAAAGGTTTGGATCAACGTAGGAACTGGGGAAATTAAAAATAAATTTTGCCAGCAAATTACAAATCAGCAAAACCATAAAACAATCCTGAGTTCGCAAAAGCTGGGAAAGCCAACACTTTAACAAAAGTAGGTACAAAATAAAGATACAAATTGACAGAATGGGTAGCGTGAAGTCCTAAGTAGTTAGCTATGCCAAGCTCAAAAACTAAACAAGTGACTGACAAAGCCAATAAATAACCGACAGGACGCAAACAGCAACAGCTGGAAAAAAAGCCTAAGCCATGCAATGCAATCAAGCCTGCGAACAGCCCGGAACAGAAATAATATAAGACACTAGAGGGGCCCTAAACAGATCCTCACAAAGCCAAACTCCCATAATCAGAATCTAAGTTCAGCATTAGGAAACACCGATGTTACAATACACAAAGGGAAAAGTCAATTATCAAGCTATAGCCTAAGGACCGAGTTTAACTCAGGTGCAGAGACCCAACCACGCCAAATCACTAAGTTTTACAATGTTCTGAACAAGGTTCTTTCAGAACTAACAAGAATAAGAGCTCAATCTGTCCAAAGCAAGCAGCTCCCGCAGACGATCTACAGAGGTGAGGAAACCCCGCGCCTCGATCACGTGATAGCTACGTGGACAACTGCAGCTCAGAAGCCGGCAGTATAACGAGCGACAAGCGATAATTACAGTAGTTTGACAATCAAGACTAACTGAGCACATTTTATATACATCCTAACAACATAAGCTAAATAACAATATAACAGTCAAATAATAATATAAAGTCATACATTTACGATTTAGCTATTATCGCAAATATAAGCAATATAAAATTAAATGAAAAGGTAATATACATTACATATATACATAATAATCATTGTAACCCATTCAGGGGTTGCAACACCCCCCCCCAACACGACAGAGGGTCGCACTAGGAGTTGCATTAATGTTTTTCACATTATTTCTGATTACTCATATCAATATTATTATCAATATAAAAATTAAACATTAATCAGAGTCTCTCTTGTGCCAAGCACCTCTACAATTTCACAGCGTCCGTCACTAGGATATGCCCCTAGGTACTAGGGCAGTACACAGTATCGTATATCTTCATACTCTTGGTTATGTACATCAGTGTAGAGACAGGATAGCGCTGACAAGGAGGGCACGTTGAGGCTCGATCATAGTAGAGGAGACTGCATTCCACTCTTAACCCTTTCAGGGTCCGTCCCGTAGATCTACGGCTTTACGGTGAGTGTCCAAACCGTAGATCTACGCCATGAGCTCAGCTCACTCTGATAAACTGTGAGTGGTACATTTGGGCCTAGATATGAGAGAATACATCTATGTGGTATGTGTGCACCACATAAAACAGATCCTGCAGCACACTGTGTATAATGAGAGAAAAAAAATGAAATCATGATTTTTCGATTAAAACAGCAACTTTGCAGTGTTTTTTCGTATGTTTTTTATAGTTGTATTTGCGATTTCTTGGTCTCATTTGATAGAATGGAAGACATATTACAGAAATAGAGATGATTTTGATTGGTTTTAGCACTGGAAATGGCTTGAAACTGAGCTCAAAGTAGCGGAAATGTTAAATTTTGCCGATATTCAAGAGTAAACAAACGACCTCACACGTCTAATACACATCAGCTGGTGGGTCTAATATACATTCACAAATATGGTGATGATATTTATACAATTATTACAGTATTGAATAACAGTAAATCTTCTATTTTTTGGTGTGAATAAAAATTCATTATGTGAATAAAAAATCAAAATGGAATTTATTTGTAAAGCCTCAAAACATAACTAATGAACAGAGGAAATGTTAGTTTAGTGCCAGGAATGCCTACATTGTTTATTCTGGACCCTATTTTGAAATTGGAATATTTTGAACTTTGTGTTAAATTGGCCAAATTAACAATTTCCGATCACTTTATTTTGTAGTTGAAACAGTTGACTTGGCGATTTCTTGTGCTCAATCGATAGAATAGAAGTAATACTAGTGAAATAGCTAAGAATTTGGTTGATTGGAATAATGTAATTGGCCTAAAATGGGAGTCAAAATCGCCGATTCGTAAATATCACTGACACATCAAAATTCGCGAGAGCATAATTTCGTCAATTTTCCACCAAATTTCGTACTTTTTGTTTTATTACCTTCACAAAAAGATTCTCTACGATTTCATAAGAAAAAATAACAAATTTTTTTTTTGAAAATTCTTGGACACTGGTGCGTGACTCCAGATTTGGGCCTTGGACCCTGAAAGGGTTAAGTAGTGGTTGTGGAATGCGAGGCAGTATGAACATCTGAGTATGAAACAGCTTAAGGTGTGTAGTGAGGGGGGGGTCTGCGGCAGGACAGTGTTGCGTCACGCAGTACATCACCCGCACCACACTACCCACTCAACACTCAGCTTGTCTCCTTACACACAATACTGTGAATATATAAATATAATAATTAGACATGACATGAGTATATATAGTTAATATGGGCTGGAGGGATTAAGTTACTTTACTGAATTTGAGATAGCAAGTAACAAAAGGTATTTGGGCATAAAATTACATTAATTTAATGTAACTGATAATTATTAAGGACGAGACAGAGCGTCGGCAATTACATTACAATGACCACTTATGTGTTTTATGCTAATAGAATAAGGTTGGATTCTGAGGGCCCACCTCATGATCCTAGCATTTTTACTTTTCATCGTATTTATATAAGTGAGTGGATTGTGGTCAGAAAAAACGTTAATTTTAAATGGGGAAGTGCCCAAATACACGTCAAAATGTTCCAAGGACACCACAAGAGCTAGAGCCTCTTTCTCAATAGTGGCATAATTTTTCTGGTGTCGTTTAAGCTTAGATGAATAGTAACATATAGGATGGAGAATATCAGTGGATGTTGACTGTTGGAGCAGCACAGCACCCACTGCATAGCCACTCGCATCTATATGTAAAAAGAAGGGAAGATTGAAATTAGGACTCTTCAACACAGGAGCAGAGGATAGCAAGCGCTTCAACCTTTTGAACGAGTCTGAACAATCTCTAGTCCAGGTGAACTGAACTTTGCTACTAGTAAGCTCATAGTGAGAGGTGTAGGTGGAGGTGTGTGTGCTGCTGGCTTGCCTGTCACTTGACACACGTGGCAACATCGCACATGATCAGCTACTGTTTCCTTCATCTTTGGCCAAGTAAAATGTTTTGCCAGTTTACCGAGTGTCTTCTTGACACCCAAATGTCCTCCTATGGGACTATTGTGAGCAAAATCAATGGCTTGTTCACGAAATGTAACTGGTAACACTGCTAGATGTTTGACTGTGCTGGAAACACTATCAGCTGACAACTTACATGCATTTTTCTCCATCAGTACACCGTTACTATAATAGTAACAATTATCGAGATCCTTTGCTTCACTCTCAGTAACTGATATATCTCTCAGTCTTTCCAGTGACTGATCAACAAACTGATCCTTGATTAAATCATCATGAGTAAGAAATTTAACGTCAGTTGTGTCCTGACTAGGTTGATGACCGGGGAGAGTCAGTGTTAATGATCCTGGGCGCAGAGCGTCACTAAACAACATATTCAACCCCAAATCATTGTCATCCACTAACTCAACAGGAGACAAGGATGGTTGTTGAATCTTTGACATAGCTCTAGTAATTGCGCTGAGAGGAAATAAAATAGGTTTCTCTCTACAAGCTTCAATGGCATAATTATCATCAGTGGTATTATCAATCACAAGTGGTTCTTTACATATACCAGCATGAAGGATATCGTTCCCTATCAACAAGTCCACTGACCTGATGGGAAATACACCACTGGATATACCCACTGAAATATAACCAGTATAATAGCTTGTTTCAATATAAACTTTGTGCAGAGGCACTTTTATAACAGCCCCACCATAGGCTTCTAACAATACATCTATCTTGCAATAGGTATCATCAGTTATGGGCAGTACATCTTCTCTCAATAACGTGAGATAACTGCCAGTGTCTCTGAAAGAAATTATCTCAGTTAGATGTGATTCGTCAAATCCTACTTTATCTCTCGAAAAGTAAGGACTCATCGCTGAACGAATCTTTTCGTCAGATACACTTTCTGACGCTAGTCATCTATCCTGAGTAACATTATCTAAAACAGTAGGATAAGAGGAATTGCTGGGATTTTGGTGCCTTTGTTGCTCGGAAGAGGATACGACTTGAGTGGGGGCGCCAGCCGCACGACTGTTTCTCGTATCTCTTTCTAACTTATAGCAATACTCTCTAGTACAGTGGACCCCCGCATAACGATGGCATCACATAGCGATTATTTCGCATACCGCTTACTTTAATTGCAAAAATTTTGCCTCACATACCGCTTAAAAACCCGCTTACCGATTTTCCTCCGAGACGCGTCCAATGTGCGGCCTGAGCCACGCTCACATGTTCCGCCGGTGGCATTGTTTACCAGCCAGCCTCCACGGTAACATCCAAACATACAATCGGAATATTTCGTATTATTACAGTGTTTTCGGTGCTTTTTCTGGAAAATAAGTGACCATGGGCCCCAAGAAAGCTTCTAGTGCCAACCCTACAGCAATAAGGGTGAAAATTACAATAGAGAAGAAGAAAAAGATCATTGATAAGTATCGCTACTATTGGTGGTACAGCTGCTGCTGCTGCTGCTGCTGCACTGTCAGCTGCTGCTGCTGCTGCTGTAGCATCGTCTGCTGCTGCTGTAGCATTGTCTGCTGCTGCTGCTGCTGCTGTAGCATCGTCTGCTGCTGCTGCTGCTGTAGCATCGTCTGCTGCTGCTGTAGCATTGTCTGCTGCTGCTGCTGCTGCTGTAGCATCGTCTGCTGCTGCTGTAGCATCGTCTGCTGCAGCTGTAGCATTGTCTGCTGCTGCTGCTGCTGCTGTAGCATCGTCTGCTGCTGCTGCTGCTGTAGCATCGTCTGCTGCTGCTGTAGCATCGTCTGCTGCAGCTGTAGCATTGTCTGCTGCTGCTGCTGCTGCTGTAGCATCGTCTGCTGCTGCTGTAGCATCGTCTGCTGCAGCTGTAGCATTGTCTGCTGCTGCTGCTGCTGCTGTGCATCGTTGCTGCTGCTGCTGCTTTTAGTCGTCTGCTGTGCTGTAGCATCGTCTGCTGCAGCTGTAGCATTGTCTGCTGCTGCTGCTGTAGCATCGTCTGCTGCTGCTGCTGCTGTGCATCGTCTGCTGTGCTGTAGCATTGTTGCTGCTGTACCACCGTCTGTTGCTGCTGTACCACCGTCAGCTGTTTGCTGCTGCTGTAGCACCGTTGTTGGTGTGGCTTATTGAGAATACCAAGAAACAATTAACCCCAGAGGATTTGCCACCCAGGAAAACCAAAAAAGTCAGTGTCATTGAAGACTGTCTAACTTATTTCCATTGGGGTCCTTAATCTTGTCTCCCGGGGATGCAACCCACCCCAGTCGACTAACACCCAGGTGAAAGGGAAAAATGCCTGGAACTAGTGCTCATATTGGTGAATTTAAAGCTAGCAAAGGTTGGTTTGAGAGATTTAAGAATCGTAGTGGCATACACAGTTGTGATAAGGCCCGTTCTGGAAGAAAATGCCAAACAGGACCTACAGTACTCAGGAGGAAAAGGCACTCCCAGGACACAGTGTCTCATCAGTCATTGCTGCATATTCAATAAAGGTAAGTGTCATTTATTCTTCATTTAGTAGAGTAGTACATGCACAATATATACTGTGCATGTACTACTCTACTATTGTGCATGTATCCTTCTCTTTGTGTGTGGGAAAATGTATATTTCTTTGTGGTAAAATTTTTTTTTTCATACTTTTGGGTGTCTTGCACGGATTAATTTTATTTCCATTATTTCTTATGGGGAAAATTCATTCACATGATTATTTCGCATAACAATTACCCCTCTTGCACGGATTAAAATCGTTAACCGGGGGTCCACTGTATGTCCTTTTCTGTTACAATAGGTACATTTAACTTTCTTCTTCTCGATATCAGATTTCTGTCTAGCCACAGAGACAGATTCAGGATTGTGAGTTTTCCTGGTAAAGGTACGAGAAGTTACAGTAGCAGGTACATCAGGCCGGCAATGAGCAGCTGATTTAGGTTGCCAACTTCTAGGACAATTTTTAGTTACCTTGTTTCTTTGTGTTTTAGTACGTACAAGTTTGTGAGAAATCTCGTAATTGTCTGCTAATGCTGCAGTTTCCAGAATATCCGAGGTAGTATGATCGATCAGATATTCTTGTATGTCCGCAGACATACAGTTGTTAAACTCTTCATGTAGCAACAACTGAACAAGGCTGTCGTAGTTGTTACACTTGGCAGCTCTAGACCATCTCTGAAATGCAACTTTTTTCTCACGAGCAAACTCTACACAAGTTTGATCTTGTCGTCGTTGTAACGTACGAAATGCTCTTTGATAACTTACAGGTAACAAGTTATACGTCTCTAGAATTGTTTGTTTGACAGCGTCATAACTAATGTACTTAGCAAATGGTAAAGCAGCCGTACAAGTTTGAGCTCTTCCCGTCAAAGCAGTATGAAGCAATGTTGCCCAGTGCTTACGTGGCCAGTTCATAGCACGTGCCTGGTTCTCAAACACATCAAAATATATGTCTAAGTCACTTTCAAAAAACTTAGGAACCATAGATGCAGCTTTCTGCACATTAAATGTGTCCTGTGATATATCAGTCTGTTGTCTTAACAGACAAACATTTTCTCTTTGGAAATCTTCTTCGTTCAATCTCCTCTGTGCCTCAATTTGTGCAGTCTGCAACATAAGGAGGCGTTCAAACCTCTCAAACTGTTCCTGAGAGATAGGACCAGTAGGTAATGGAGGAGTAGGGAAATTAACATGGTCTGGACGGTCCTTAGGTCGGACACTTCGTCCAGCCGTCTCTAGAGAGTCTAGATCTGGTCTAGAATAAGTAGATACAGGTGTAGCATACACTGTACTAGCGTGAGGCTTAGTCATACCACCAGCTATACTCTGTACTACAGTGTCAGTGAAGGAAGGAGCGAGCAAGAACTGAGCTACACTAGGCTCGGACACTAGGCTCACTTCTGCCCTAGTTGCTCTTTCATCAACTTCAAATAGAGCTATACTTCCTAATTGTGACACTAGGCTTTCTGAATCTGAATCATAATCAGACATCTCTGTATGAGCAGGAAACAATATATCTTTAATTAATGCTCTGACAGTTTCTGCGGTGTAATTCCTGTTATACGTCACACCGAGATACTTGGCTACTTGCCAACACGTCTGAAGTTTTAATGTACTTAACTCAGACAAAGTCAGAGTATCAATTAACTGTTTCACTTTGGCATACATCACAAAAATAATTGTACTACGAGACAGTGATTATTGGAAACTATAATCCTAATAGGAATTTTAGTGTTGGTTGTCTTAGAGCTAGAACTCAAACAGTATTTCCATCTCCTTGGATCAAGAGACTCAGTCAAGTACATACATCCACCTGGTATGTTGTACAAGACTAAACTCAAAGTCTTCAGATTAGGAAAGTACTCAAAGTGTTTGACCATAGAGTTACTAGTATGTCAAACTGGACAATTTCTCCAACACCTTGGATCAAGAGCATCCCGGACAGGCCCCCATTTGTTACAAAAAACGCGATTCTAAAAGCTTAGAGATCTCCAGTGAATACTAGAAAGGACTGCCCTTCTAGCATCCAGCCTGTTACTGGGTTTTCGTAACAAGTAGTCAGTATCCTTGTCCAATTATCCATTAAAATTCAGTATGGTTCAATAGTGCTTTAGGATTACAACTGGTAAGCTACTAACTAGAGAAATTAAAATTTAATAAATTTATTAAGTCTAGAGATATATTATCAAATCAGCAATCAAAATAAAATCAATCTTTCGAGTTCAATATTATTGTGCTGAAAGCACATATCACATTTATAATTCTTAAATACCGTCAGGTACATTAACATTTAATAAGATATTACAAATATGTACAAGTAAGTGTGTGTATGCGTGTAAGTGCTCTTAAGTAGTTAGCTATGTCTCAAGACTCGAATAAGACTTAAAACAAGTGACTGACAAAGTCCTCAAATAAACTAACTTCTTGACCGACTGGCAACCCGAACAGTCTGCTTGAACAACAAAGAATGCTAAGCCCAATAGCAATGCAATATCAAGCGACTGCGACACAGAATCAGGAACTGGGAAATAATATAACGACACTAAGTAGGGACCATCAGCAGATCCTCCACAAAAGTTACAAAACTCCCATAATACTGAATCTAAGTTCAGCATAGGAAACACCCGACTGTGACAATACACAGGAACCAGTACAAAATTAGGTCAGAAGCTATAGCTAAGGACCTGAGATACTCAGAGTGTCTATGTGACACACAACCTCAGTACAACGTCGAAAATCACTAAGTCTTTACAATGTTCTGTGAGCAAAGTTCTACAGAACTAACAAGAATAATGAGACAGACAATCTGTCCAACCAGCAAGCGAGTCTCCAGCAGACTGAATACTTCACGAGAGGTGAGGACACCCCCCCCTCGATCACGTGATAGCTACATGGACAACTGCAGCTCAGAAGCCGGCAGTATAACGAGCGACAAGCGATAATTACAGTAGTTTGACAATCAAGACTAACTGAGCACATTTTATATACATCCTAACAACATAAGCTAAATAACAATATAACAGTCAAACAATAATATAAAGTCATACATTTACGATTTAGCTATTATCGCAAATATAAGCAATATAAAATTAAATGAAAAGGTAATATACATTACATATATACATAATAATCATTGTAACCCATTCAGGGGTTGCAACACCA
The DNA here is from genome assembly GCF_026875155.1 of Cherax quadricarinatus. Lineage (NCBI taxonomy): Eukaryota > Metazoa > Arthropoda > Malacostraca > Decapoda > Parastacidae > Cherax > Cherax quadricarinatus. The sequence goes on along the minus strand of NC_069399.1, from coordinate 51,009,002 downwards.
GGTATCTCAGGCCAATCGTGCCAAATTTGGAGGAAGGAAAAATAAAACATTGATCTTCATTTGGAGTGCTAGCAGTAACAACGTAGTTTTACGTTTGGACAGTTGAGGGGTTAAACAGCATTTTACGATGCTGATCATTCTTTCATAAAATCTGCCCTGCCTTGGAGCCTTGGGAGAAATGTATCTCCAACAACAACTGCATTGATTCAGCATCTGTTGCACCTCTGGTTGATCAAAGATCCTGCTTCAGCACCGGCAACAAAGTTCGTTGCATTGTCTGAAATTATCAGTCTGGGACATGCCCTTTTGCCTGCAAACCTGAATAGTTTGATAAAGGTTTCAGCAGACATGTCAGTGGCTACTTCAGGTGAACAAACAGATGTGCACCTTGATAGGAACTTTGTCAACAATTTTAGTTAAAATTATTGGTTCAGCGTAATCTACACCTGTCGCCTCAAATAGAGTGACATGACATACTTACTTAACACAATATAGTGGTGAATCTTGATACTGACATACTTGCATATCAAAGTGATGACATGTGACCGAGTCCTTTATTTGTTTTTTCACACATTGTCGACCCTGAGGTATCCAGTAGGATTGTCATATGTGACAAAATATGTCAGCTACTCCGCCGTGTAACATGTTACTGTGGTCATTTTTAATAATCAGTTTTGTTAGCCAATGATTTTTTGGGATCAGTATTGGATGTATATTGCTTCTCTAGGTAGTAAAGAATTATTAATTCTTCTTTAACATCTTATAATCTTCTCTGAGTCAAGATGAAGTCCTAAAGAGTGAGCTGAGGGGGCTGAGAGATACCCCCCTTTACTGGAGATTTTTCTCCACACCTTTGAAGAATTTCGAGAGTATACCTACTCTCTGAGCCCGGCCATGGGCCAGGCTCGTCTGGTGCTTGCCTGGTCAACCAGGCTGTTGCTGCTGGAGGCCCGCTGCCCCACATATCCATCACAGCCTGGTTGATCTGGCACCTGGTGAAGATACTTGTCTAGTTTCCTCTTGAAGGCTTCAACACTTGTTCCAGCAGTGTTTCTGATATCTTCTGGTTAGATGTTGAAAAGTCTGGGACCCCAGATGTTGATACAGTGTTCCCTTATTGTCCCCACCGCACCCCTGTTCCTCAGTGGGTTTATTTACACTTTTCCCCCCATATCTCTCACTCCAGTATGTTGTTATGGCAGTGTGCAGATTTGGGACCAAGCCCTCGAGAACCTTCCAGGTATATATTATCATGTACCTCTCTCTCCTTACTCCCAAAGAGTTTCAAGTTCAAGACTTACAGGCATTTCCAGTAGTTTAGGTGCTTTACGGGCTCAATGTGAGCCGTAAACAATCTCTGTATTTGTTCCAGCTCCGATATTTCTCCTGCCCTGAACAGGGCCATCAGCACTGAGCAATATTCTAAGTGAGGGAGCACTAACGATTTGAAGAGTGTCACCATCAGCATTATTTCCCTTGTTTTAAAAGTTCTCAATACCCACCCAGTCATTTTCCTGGCTGTTGTGATCTTTGTCTTGTTATGGTCTTTAAAAGAAAGGTCGGCTGACGTAATTATTCCTAGGTCTTTTACGTGTTCCTTACATTCTATTTGGTGACCCTCTTGAGTTTTGTGTATAGTGCTCCTTTTGAGTTCTTCATTTTTTCCATACCTAAGCAGCTGGAACTTATCACCATTGAACGTCATGTTGTTTTCCACTGCCCAATAGAAAACCCTGTTTATGTCTTCCTGTACTTTTTCAGTGTCCTCTACCATACTGACTTTCATGCTTATTTTAGTGTCATCTGCAAATGATAATACAAAAGTGTGCCGGGTGTTTTTGTCTATGTCTGCTATGAGGATGAGGAACAGCAGAGGTGCCAGGACAGTGTTATTTTCTGCCATGTTAGAGATCACAGTCATCCTATTAACTGGTCCTCTGACAAACCTGTTTATCCTTCTAGCCTTCACAGATGCTGTCTTGTTGAAGCATCCCTTATGCACAACTTTCCTAATGTGAATCTTATTAATCCTGGCTTTGTCTCTGTATATGTCTTCCTTTCTCATTACATTGTCAAAGTTTCAGACTTTAAAACACTCGTGACTTTACCTGATCTTTATCTCCTCCTCTCCTTACCTCGTCTCCTTTCCTGTATTTTCTTTGCCTTTCCTTTCTCCTGCCTAGGTGTGTTCTCTCCTATATAATACAAAGTGGAAGCTGTCACGGTTTCTGATGACACTGTGCTTTTGGGAGATTCTGAAGAGAAGTTACGAAAGTTGGAGGACAAATTTGGGAGGGTATGTAAATGAAAGAAATTAAAATTGAATATAGGAAAGAGCAAGGTGACGAGGGTAACAACAATTTAGGTACAGTAGGACCCCACTTATATGGCAGATTAGGTTCCAGGCTACTGCCGGAAAGCAGAACGCCATTTTTTTCCACTTATAAATGTCAGATAATAAGTTTACACTAACATATATTAAGTTAGCAATAGAACAAGGCATTAAAAAATAATAAAAAGTAAAATACACACAGTACACTCATTACCTGCCTCAAAATATTTGTAGTCTTAATGTAGGGTGAGAAGTGAGTAGTGTTTATTGTTAGAAGTTAGGTGTAGTAAGTATGGCAGCCAGCCAGGCCAAACTACCCAACCCCACCCACCTTAAAATATTTTTAGTCTTAATGGTCTTAATATAGGGTGCAAGGTGAATAGTAGGGTAGGTAGGTATCAAAGTGTGGTAGGTATCGTAACCCCATCTGGCCACCCCACCCACACGTTATGTACTAGGCATTTAACCTTTAAACGGTCCAAACGTATATACACCTACCATCCGACTTACGACCGAGTTCGGTTCCGAGAAACCGGTCGTAAGTCGAAATGGTCGTAAGTCGAACTTTACTACTGAATATCAACAAAGCATTTTTGTAATGACTTTATTTTATTGTTTTATTTTGGTATTTCATGTTTTACTTTACTTTTTATGTTGTTAGTACTGTATTTTATACTGTAAGGTTTAGGATAACCACTATGTACAACACAAATAGTTGTTTATTTCCCAGAAATTTGGCATAAAAAACATGGTCGTAAGTCGAGTGGTCGTAAGTCGAGCAGGTCGTAAGTCGGATGGTAGGTGTATACGTACGTTCTTGCGCAGTGCCCTGAATATTTTGAAAAAAAAAAAATATATAGAAAGAAGAAGAGTACATTTTTTTAAGTGTTTTAGAATAAAAAAAAAATAGGGTCAGTACTACAGAGATATGAGGCCGAGAAGTTGGCACTGGATGCTCACATGACAGCAGCATCGAGTCCTGCCACTTGCAGAAGTGTTGCCGATATACCTTTTTTTCTATTTTTCATATTTTATATAATTTTTATGTTCTGATAATTAAAATTTATATTAGTTCTTGTCATTTCATAACCAATCTTTGTTCTGACACTAGTATTAGGTACTGAAATTGTACTCAAATTATCACAAACACACTGACAGGTGGACATTTACACCTGTCTTGGCCATTTACTGTTGTCTTGGAATATATACAAAGTATTTATATGTCCCAGCAATATTTTGGATATTTTTATTTATTTATTTATTTGAACATGATACAGAGAAGTACAAAAAATACAGTTAAATGCAGCATGCCAAAGCCACTTGAATGCATAGCATTACGGGCAGGCTTAAAATTAACTTAAGATTAACTAAGCAATAAAGTATTCAGTGGTAAAACATTATTGTAAACAGATAACAAGCACAAATGAGTATTACAAAAACAGGTCATATGGTTGCTTGCATTGCTGTACAATCAGTATTTATTTATTTATTTATTTAATTTGAACATGATACAGAGAAGTACAAGGAATACAATTTTTAAAGTGCAACATGCCAAAGCCCCTTGTATGCAGAGCATTATGGGCAGGCTTAAAATTAACTTAAGTTTAAAACTAAGCAATGATTATTAGTGGTACAAAAAATTATTGTAAAACAGATAACAATTTAGTACAAATGAGTATTACAAAGACGGTCCATATGGGTCTTTTACTGGGGTTGATGTGTAATCAGTAGAATGGAGTATTCTGTTAGGTAATGAAGTTAAATTAGTAACAAAGTTTGTTTGGGGTCACAGGTTGACATTTATGAGATACAATAATGAGATACATATATGAGATACAATTTATGAGATACAATTATTCAGTATTTATTTAGTTGTGGGTGACTAAGTGTTTTTTGAGAAGAGACTTGAATTTATAAACAGACAGTGTTTTTTTATATTCACAGGTAATGAATTCCAGATTTTAGGGCCTTTTATCTGCATTGAGTTTTTTACATAGCATGCGATGGACACGAGGAACATCAAAGAGTGATCTGTGTGTGTGTTATGGTCATATGTTCTGTTGAGGTTGGTAAGGAGATTTTTGAGGGGGGGGTTTTATGTCAGAGTTAAGTGTTTTATGTATGTAGTAGGTGCAGTAATAAGTACGGATGTTTTGTATTGTGAGTAGGTTTAGAGTTTTGAATATTGGTGGAGTGTGCTGTCTGTAGTGGGAATTTGTTATTCTCACTGCAGCCTTTTGTTGGGTGATTAGTGGTCTGAGATGGTTTATTGTTGTTGAGCCCCATGCACAAATTCCATAGGTGAGATTGGGATAAATAAGTGAGTGATATAGGGCCAGGAGGGCTGACTGTGGAACATAGTATTGTATCTTCAATAGTATGCCTACGGTCTTAGAAATTTTTTTGAAAATTTTTGTATATGTGTTTGAAATTTGAGTCTATTATCAAGGTGGATTCCTAGGAATTTTCCCTCTGTGAGTTTTGTGATAGGTGATCCATTTATCATTATGTTAAGAGACACATCTGCAGCTCTGTTACCAAACTGAATGAAGTAGGTTTTGCCAATGTTTAGGGTAAGTTTGTTAGTCCTCATCCAGGTTGATATTTCCTGTAATTCGGTATTTACAGTATTGGCTAGTATGACTGGGCTCGGGTGAGAGTAGACGTATGTAGTGTCATCTGCAAATAGTGTGGGTTTGAGTAGTTGCAATGCATTTGGTAGGTCATTTATGTATATATGAGAAAGAGAAGAGGGCCTAGGACACTTCCCTGTGGACACCAACTGTAATTGGCTGTGCTGAAGAGTTTGCCCCATTTGTGTACACATATTGGCTTCTGTTGCTGAGGGATGACTTTAGGTAGTTGAGGGAGTGCCCTCTTATACCATAGTGCGACAATTTTTGTGGAGCAAATCGGGTCAAACGTATCGAAAGCTTTTCGTAAGTCAATGAAGAAACTCCAGTGGGACTTATTTTTTTTTCTATTGCTGTATAAATACGTTTCTAGCATGTGGATAATAGCATTTATTAGTATTTTTATTAGGCCCGAACCCAAATTGAAGGGTTGGTATGTTGTGGGAGATGAGGTAATGAATAGATACGCCTTATGGATTAATTTTTCAAATATTTTTAGAGAGAGGGTGTAAGTTTGGGTATTGGCCTATAGTTATTCAAGTCTGTGTGGTCTCCTCCTTTATGGATCAGGGTGACCCTTGCTATTTTGAGAACTGTAGGAAAGGTAGAGGATTCTATGGATTTGTTAAAGGGGTGTTGCAATGATTGGTGATAGCACTTGTGACACTTTTTTGTTTGTAATGGGTGGTAAGGTATTTAAATCTCCTGTTTTGTTTTTTAGTTTGTTGATAATAAGGGAGACTTCAGTTGGGTTAGTCGGAGCTAGGAACAGTGTGTTCGGGTAGTTGCCAGTGAGGTAGTCATTGGGTGGAGTATCTGAGCTTGGGATTTTATTGGCAAGGTTTTTTCCTATAGTGGAGAAGAAATCATTGAGTCTGTTTGCTGTTTCAGTAGGTGGGAATTGCGGTTCATCTGGTTTTGTTAATTCAGTTTTGCTATTTCGTGTTATATTTTTTGTTCTTAGTATTTATGTCACCTCATAAGTTGGATAATCTGTTCTCATAATACAATTTTTTAGCCCTTCTTATCCGGCTGGTTAGGATTGACGAGTAACGTTTTGTTTGGTCTCTGGTTATGTTGCCCATTCTGTACTGTTTTTCGTATTGGTGCTTTGTATTTATGGATTTGAGGATACTGGGTGTTAGCCAGGGACTGTTCAGTCTCTTTGCAGTCATCTGTTTAGTTTTTTTAGGGCAGTGCTTGTTATAGAGGTATTGGGTCTTTTTTAGAAAATTATTAATACATTCGTCAATATCTGTATAGATTTCTAGCTCAGTGTGCCAGTCAATGTTTGTCACTGCTGCTGTGAAGTTATTGATAGCTGCCTCATTGTGAAGTCTGAAAGTGACTAGTAGTGTCTAGGGGTAATTTGCCAAGGTTTGTTATGAGTAAGGTAGGGTAGTGATCTGTGGTATTATCTGTGATTATGCCTGATCTTAAGGGGGATATGGTGTTGGTCCAGATGTGGTCTAGTAGGGAAACACTAGTCTCTATAACTCTTGTAGGTTTTGTTACTGTTGGTAGCAACATGCAGTTACTCACTGTGTTTGTGAATTCAGTAACATGTGGGTCTTGGTCTTGTAGGAGATTTATATTGAAATCACCTGAGAGTAGCAAGTGATGTTTGTTCATGCATCTATCAGTTATCATACTTCCTAGGTTTTGACTAAATTGGCTAATGTTTGACTGTGGTACTCTGTTGATGTTTATCACTGTGAGAGGTTTTTGTAGGTATTTGGATCTGAATTTAGCTATTATATATTCCCCATGTTCATCCCTTATGCAAGTATTTTGTGATACATTCTAGTTGGTCTGGTAGTATATAGCTGTGCCACCCCCTTGTTGATTGGCCTACAGTTGTGTATGGCTGTGTAACTGGAATGGCATAGACATCTGTAGTATCAGGCTTTAGCCAGGTTTCGGTGAGAGTAATGATGGATATACTGGCATGCAGGGAATTTAGTAATGCTATGAGGTCATCGTAATGTTTGCTTAAAGATCTGATATTGTAATTAAAGACAGTTATGTTGTTGTTGGCTCTGAGGAGTGCCTTTGATTGTTCTGCTGTGTAGTAATTACAGTTACTGTTTGATTCATTTAAGTCATTAGATAAGAGGTTGGTATCAGGATCAATGCTTGTAATCATAAGATTTGTAGTGAATCTATAGTTAGAATTAACCTTTTGAGGGTTTTTGACGTACTAGTACGCATAAATTCTAGCGGCCTCAAATCTAGTGGGAGAAAGCTGGTAGGCCTTCATATGAAAGAATGGGTCTATGTGGTCAGTGTGCACAGTCTAAAAAAAATCCTGCAGCACACAGTGCATAATGAGAAAAAAAAAACTTTGACCATTTTTTTGGAATAAATCAGCGACTTTGCAGTGTATTTTCGTATGGTATTTATTGTTGTATTCTAGTTTTCTTGGTCTCATTTTATAGAATGGAAGACATATTACAGAAATTGAGAGATTTTGATGGTTTTACAATGAAAGGTGCCTTGAAATTGAGCTCAAAGTAGCAGAAAAAGTTCGATTTTTACCAAACTTCAAAAGTAAACAAATCGTGCCAAGCGTGCAATACACGTCAACTGGTGAGTCTAATATTCTTTCACAAGTGCACCAATAATATTTATACCATTTTTTACACTAATGCAGTAGTCTGCATAACAGTAAATCTTATATTTTTTGTGAGAATAAAAATTCAAAGTGGAAAGCAAAAGAATATAAGAGGGGCCTTGAGACGTGACTAATGACTAGAGGAAATGTCATTTTAGTGCCAGGAATGTCTTTCTTGTTTATTCTGGACCCTATTCGGAAATTGGCATCTTTTGAAATTGGCAAAATTGCTAAATTCTGACCACTGTACTGGATAGTTGAATTTCATAAATGGGTGGTTTCTTGCACCCATTCGATAGAAAAAATGGAGTTATAGCGAAATATTCATGTTTTTTGTCGACTAGTACAGTGAAATTGGCCGAAAATGGGGCTCAAAGTGGGCAAAATCGCCGATGCGTGAACATCGCCGAGACCGCTAACTTTGCGAGAGCATAATTCCGTAAGTTTTCTATCAAATTTCAAACTTTTGGTGTCTTTATGATCGGGAAAAGATTCTCTATCTTTTCATAAGAGAAAATAATTTTTTTTTTTTTTTAAATTTGGCCGACCCTGAGAACGAGTTTCGGAGAGGGCCTGTCGACCCTCAAAGGGTTAAGTATAAGACAAAGTAAATATTCTAAAGCTATAAAATAGCACTTGAGTTATTTTAACAAATGTAAAAAATATGAGCTAAGGTAGCTCTTTAAAGCTAAAATAAATGAGGCAATATAAAAGGGACTAAAATAATTTGTGGTGAACAAAAAAGTGGTAATCAAATAAATGAATATAATGGCAGAATAATGAACGTATTACACTTTAGCACCTGGGAATAGCACCTTGATTATTTTAACAATTGTGAATATATGAACTAAGGTTGTTATATAAAGCTAAAATAAAAGAGAAAAAATATAAGGGACTAAATTAAGTAATGGTAAACGAAGTTAAAATGACAGATAGTCACTATGATATAATATTGATTTGGGAGTAAGATCTGATTTGTTATATATAATAAGTTGAGCAATATATTGTACTATAAAAAGTAAAAAAAAATAATATGAGGTAGTTGGTAATAGTTAGCAAAAGATAGTTAAGGGCCTTGAACAATGATATAATTGAAATATACACTAATTGCACACACAATATAGTCACTAAGATATGAAAATAATCTTAGAATAGGACTTATAATATAAACTTATAATATAAAAATACAAATTAAAATGGTACTTGCAATTGCACTAGGGTCTGATATAGGTTGTTAACAAGATCAAGAGTATAACTAGATTTAAATTGACAAAATAAAATTCACAAATTAAAGTACCAATAGAATAATAAGTAAAAAATAACAATGGCAATGACTTGGTTATAATATGATAGTAAGATGGTAGACAGGTACACAGGTACAAAGGATAATATAAAGGTTGGAGTTGAATATACAAACTTGAAAATTTGGCAACAAAATGTTATGAAAAGTATAAAATAATGATTAATGTACAAAAGTAAAATTGACTGGTAGTAAATATGGTGTTCAATAAAATTTTAATAAGTAATAATGATTACAAAAAAAGTGAAAAAGTAATGTTTATTTCATTCATTATTGCACTGGTAGTTATACAAGAGGTTATTTGGCAGTACAAGGTAATTAAGAGTACTCTAAGATAGTAAATGTGGTATTAAAACAGGTTATGGTAATTAGACAAGTAATGGTAATTAAATGATGTCAAAAATGTTAAGAGTAAATTGTGCTGATAGTAAAAATGGTAATTAATTATTAATTTTAGTAAGTACAGGTCCGCCATCACAAATCCGGCAATCAGTTATTCGGTTCCTTCAGTTATTCGGCACTAATTTTGGCTAGCATAATTTCAAATTTCCAGGGTCGCCACACCAACCTGCTGGTGCTGTTTGGTGGCACTACTTGCTGCATAAGTCATTCCAATTTCTTTTTCTCCATTTAATGTTTTAACCTGCTTACTTTTAGCCCTAGCCATGGTTCCAATGAATAAAAGAAATGCTTCTCATTATGTAAAGCACCTACACAGTACATTATCCATTAAAGATAAGGTGGCTTTGAAGCCACTGTCGGTTGTCATGAACTCAGTCTCATGAAGCAGGAGAATATGCTTTATTATTATGCTAATATCAACACTACAGCTTATTTGCCTATCACAATTGATCTAATATGACATAAGAAACAAAATAAATAACATAAAACATGTTAAATACTCAAGAATAAATAATATTTGGCACACCGAGCAGTTCGACAGAGGTATGAAGAGGATATGGTATATAAATACCATTCTCCTATCCCTGTCTCGGGGGCTTATATTAGAGAAAACGGAGTATAGCACAGGGCTAACTATGATATACACTCGTACTCCACCATAAACATGAATCAAAAAAGTTATTTTCTCTCTATAGATTATCACACATAGCAGCATATGTGTAGAGAACCTAGGATAACCCCAAAAAAGTCAACGTGGCTTATTTTTAGTACCTGGCTTGGGTTAGCCATATATGATTTTTGGTAAATATTCGATTCCCAGCCAGGGTAGAAACATTAGGCATGTTTCTTTACACCTGTTGTCTATGTTTACCCATCAGTAAATGGGTACCTGGGTGTTAGTCGACTAGTGTGGGTGTTATCCTGGGACACTGACCTAATTTTCTTGAAATACTCAGCATAACAAGTGCCTTTCTATACAGTAGTATGTCACTTATGTCAGCTAGGCCTGTATATCTTGTACATGTACATGTAGTAAATAAAGATATTATTATTATTATTATTATTATTATTATATTATTATTATTTATTTATTTATTTTATATTATCACACTGGCCGATTCCCACCAAGGCAGGGTGGCCCGAAAAAGAAAAACTTTCACCATCATTCACTCCATCACTGTCTTGCCAGAAGGGTGCTTTACACTACAGTTTTTAAACTGCAACATTAACACCCCTCCTTCAGAGTGCAGGCACTGTACTTCCCATCTCCAGGACTCAAGTCCGGCCTGCCGGTTTCCCTGAATCCCTTCATAAATGTTACTTTGCTCACACTCCAACAGCACGTCAAGTATTAAAAACCATTTGTCTCCATTCACTCCTATCAAACATGCTCACGCATGCCTGCTGGAAGTCCAAGCCCCTCGCACACAAAACCTCCTTTACCCCCTCCCTCCAACCTTTCCTAGGCCAACCCCTACCCCGCCTTCCTTCCACTACTGACTGATACAATCTTGAAGTCATTCTGTTTCGCTCCATTCTCTCTACATGTCCGAACCACCTCAACAACCCTTCCTCAGCCCTCTGGACAACAGTTTTGGTAATCCCGCACCGCCTCCTAACTTCCAAACTACGAATTCTCTGCATTATATTCACACCACACATTGCTCTCAGACATGACATCTCCACTGCCTCCAGCCTTCTCCTCGCTGCAACATTCATCACCCACGCTTCATACCCATATAAGAGCATTGGTAAAACTATACTCTCATACATGCCCCTCTTTGCCTCCAAGGACAAAGTTCTTTGTCTCCACAGACTCCTAAGTGCACCACTCACTCTTTTTCCCTCATCAATTCTATGATTTACCTCATCTTTCATAGACCCATCCGCTGACACGTCCACTCCCAAATATCTTATTATTATATTATTATATTATTATTATATTATTATTATATTATATTATTATATTATTATTATTATTTTTTCGATTGTTTGTTGGGTTATCTTATTCAAACTTGGGCAATGTATGATGGAAAGATACTTCTTCACGTACACCAGAAATGAAAGAAATCAGACCATAAATAGTGGAGTTCACTTTTCAGCCATTAGCGGCTGCTTAGCGGTATATTTTTGTATGGTTGTATGGTTATATTCTCATTTTTTCGGTCTCATTTGATAGAATGAAAGATATATTACAGAAATAGATATGATTTTGATTGGTTTCATGACGAAAAGTACCTTGAAATTGCGCTCACAGTAGCGAAAATGTTCTAATCTTTAGCGAAGCTCAAAAGTAAACAAATGACGTCACCGTCCAATACCTGTCCGCCTGCCAGTCTAAATTCCAATACGGAGTCAAGAATGGATTGACATTATTTATACAATTATTACAATAATGCAGTAGTCTGCATAAAAGTAAATCTTCCATTTTTTGTGAATAAAAATTCCAAATGGTAAGCAAGAGTAATATAAGAGGGGCCTGTAGCCGTGACTAATGAATGGAGAAAATGTTATTTTAGTGCCAGGAATGTCTGCATTGTTTATTCTGGACCCTATTTTGAAATTGGCATCTTTTGAAATTTGTGTGAAATTGGCCAAATTTCCAATTTCTGACCACTTTATTGGGTAGTTGAAATAAGTGAATGGGCGGTTTCTTGTACTCAGTTGACAGACTAGAAGTAAATAAGTTTATTCAGGTATACACAAATACAGTTACATAGATTATCATACATAACAGTGTATGTATAAAGAACCTAGGATAACCCAGAAAAGTCAGACAAAGTGACTTATTTCCAGTACCTGGCTTGGGCTTGCCATATATGATTTTTGGTAAATATTTTTTTTTCTCGATTGTTTGTTGGGCTATAACATTGAAACTTGGGCAATGTATGATGGAAAGCTGCTTCTTAACGTACAACAAAAATAAAAAAGACGGACGATAAATAAGGGAGTTCACTTCTCAGCCATTAGCTGCCTCTTTGCAGTATATTTTCGTATGGTATTTATGGTTGTATTCTCATTTTTTGGACTCATTGATAGAATGGAAGATATATTACAGAAATAGACATGATTTTGATTGTTTTCATAACGAAAAGTACTTTGAAATTGAGCTCAAAGTAGTGGAAATGTTCGATTTTTGCCGATGTTCAATGAACTGTGTAAGTCAAGTTGGTTAATTTTATTAAGTGTATTCTAACCTAACCACTCTGTATTTCAGCAAACTCAGTAATCCGGCACACTACAGGTCCCAATGATGCTGGATTTGTGATGGAGGACCTGTAATATCAATTAATAGTACAGTGGACCCTCGACCAACGATGGCATCGATTAACGATAAATCCGACTAGCGATACATTTTAACGCAAAATTTTTGCCTCGACTAGCACTAAAAAACTCGACCAACACTATTTGTTCCGTCAGACGCGTCCACTTCTGGCCAGTGTTTACAAGCCAGCCAGCCACCGCTGTCGATTCCAAGCATACAATCGGAACATTTCATGTTATCACAGCCTTTTTAGTGATTGCACCTGCAAATTGAGTCACCATGGGCCCCAAGAAATCTTCTAGTGCCAACCCTACAGCAAAAAGGGTGAGAATTACTATGGATATGAAGAAAGAGATCATTGCTAAGTATGAAAGTGGAGTGCATGTCTCCGAGCTGGCCAGGTTGTACACAAAACCCCAATCAACCATTGCTACTATTGTGGCTAAAAAAACGGCAATCAAGGAAGCTGTTCTTGCCAAAGGTGCAACTATGTTTTCGAAACTGAGATCGGAAGTACTCGAAGATGTTGAGAAACTGTTATTGGTGTGGATAAACGAAAAACAGATAGCAGGAGATAGCATCTCTCAAGCGATCATATGTGAAAAGGCTAGGAAGTTGCATGATGATTTAATGAAAAAATGCCAGCAACTAGTGGTGATGTGAGTGAATTTAAGGCCAGCAAAGGTTGGTTTGAGAGATTTAAAGGGAAGGGAAGTAACCCCGGAAAAGGACTTGCCACCTTAAGTCCTAATGGAATGGGATTCCCCTTCTAAACACTAAGACCATCAACCTCTCCCCTCCCCCCTCCAACAATCATCACCAATTTTTCAATAAAGGTAAGTGTCATGTAACTGTGCATGTCTTTTTCAGTTTTGTGTTTTAAAAATTTAATTTTATGTGGTAAAAAAAATTTTTTTTCATATTTTGGGGTGTCCTCCCGGGATTAATTGATTTCCCATCAGGGGCCCCCCCGCATACCGATTTTAATCCTGCAAGAGGGGTCTTTGGGTATGCGAAATAACGGTAACGAAGAATTTTCCCCATAAAAAAAGGAAATCAAATTAATCTGTGCAAGACACCCAAAAGATGAAAAAAAAAAATTTTTTAATCACATAAAAAGAAATTTTAATACCACAAACGAAAAGGCATCACCCTTACATGACATTATTTTATTGAGATCTGGTGATGATTGGGGGAGGGAGGGGGGAGGATGTTAGTGTTTAAAAGGGGGAATCCCCTTTCCATTAAGATTTGAGGGTCGAGTCCTTTTCGGGGGTTATTTCCCCTTCTTCTTTAATGCCACTAGGACCACTTCAGAGTCCGGGACTTCTTTCGCACAACATATCTGTCCATAGGGCCTGTACCTTGTTCCTTTAGACTTTCCCTAAAGTTTTTCAAAACATTGTCATTTACGGTTCCCAAACACGGCTTGAAATAGCTGGTGGGGGTGATTTTCATAAAAAAAAGGTTTGACTTCAACCCATTTTGCCACATTCCTTTTAATTTTTGTAGTAGGCAACTTCTTAAATTTTCCCTTTCTCCCCCCTCTAAACCTTTTCCTCGGGTCGGCCCTCTTGCGTTGAAGTTGATTTTCAGCCATCAGGGGTTATTTCTTCATTGTCCTCCCCCCCAAACTCTTCCACACCCTCCCCCAAACCCTCCAACCCCAAGGACTTTCCCAACCCACAAGGGATTCCTCAAGGCATAATCCCTCGGGGTTGCCTAAAAACCTTTTCAAAATCCCTTTTGTCTAACTTTCGGCCAAGTTTTTTCCAACAGAGTTCAAGGTTTTCTTGCCTCCCCCCCAACCTTACCTATAAGGTTACACAATTGAGGATAAAAAAGGCTCTCCCCAAAACTTCTTAGAGTCAGTGAGTTTTAAAGGTCACTACAAAGCCCCTTTAAACAGAGTTTTTGTGTACAGTTTTTTGAAGTTTGCAAAAACCCGTGTCCAGGGGCTGCAGGAGAGGAGGGGGGTTTAGGAGGAAAAAACTTGATGTTAAAGAATTTCATGTTCCCAAAAAATCCTCTCCACGCTGTAGGGTGACCAGGGGGATTGTCTAACCCAGGGGGCACTTAAGTTCTAAATTTTTTTCATTAGGAAAATTTCACATTGGGGGCAAAAGCTGGTGTAACCAGTCATAAAAAAATTCCTAGTGACCCTGCCTTATGTTTCCCTCCACAGCACACAAATTCTCCCTTTAGGCTTCTTTTTTCCTGAACGCCGGGATTTCAGAGTGATACACAAAAAAAAGCTTAACTTTGGGAATCACCAGTAGCATTGGAACACACAAAAAAGTAAGCCTTTTTCATAGGCTTTTGTCCTAGTGCCTTTTCCTCCCGGTAAAAGGGTCCGCTTGGGCATTTTTTTCCCAAAAAAGGGCCCGTTCATCACAATTAAAAACTTTTTCAGGTTTTAGTCCTTTTTCCTCTATGTACTCCTTGAATTTATGCACAATTTTTTTTGCCGTTTGTGGTCCGAACTGGGGCCCACCCTGCCTTTTCACACATGTATGCCCCTACCTTCTTAAATCTCTCAACCAACCTTTGCTGGCCCTTAAAATTACTCCTCACACTAGTTTCAGGTATTTTTTTTTTAAAACCTCAGCAAATTCCTACCTTTTTGCTTTTGATCGCTTGAAAAGGGGCTATCTCCTGCTTGGGTTTTTTATTTATCCCCACCAAAAAGATCCCCACATCTTCCATCACTTGCGTCTTTGTTTCGAAAACACAGTTTAAAACCTTTTGGGAAGAACAGCTTCCTTGATTGCCCTTTTTGGGGCCCACAAAAGAGCGATGGTTGATTGGGTTTCTTTTACAAACCGACCGGGCGGCGATACCACTCCCTTTCATACTTACCAATGACTCTTTCTTTACTCTATTGGGAAAACTCACCCTTATTTCTGTAGGGGTTGGGACTAGAAGGGTTTCTTGGGGCCCATGGTCACTTATTTTCCAGAAAAAAACACGAAATATTCCCATTTGTAGCTTGGGTGTTACCGCGGAGGGGGCGGGAAACAAGGGGAGGGGGGCACATGGAGGCTGGGTGGGCGCCATTGGACGCGTCTCGGACGAAAATCGTGACGGGTTTTAAGCGGGAAAGGGGAGGCAAAATTTTTGCAAAAGAACGGTATGCGGATTAATCGGTGATGCCCCCCCGGTATGCGGGGGTCCATGTATTTTATGGGGGGAAAAATTTAAATTACTTAACTAATTTTACTAAGATGACTCTCAAAGGATTAATAGCGTTTTGTCGAGGGTCCCCTGTATTTAAAAAAAATGAGGTGTTAAATGGGCAAGAAAGTATCAATTCAGCTAATTTAAAACAAACAAAAGTAAATAAGAAAATTACATAAAGGGGACTTTTGTTACTATAAAATCACAAAATGAGGTAGTTGATTATTTAACCCTTGAGGGTCGACAGCCCTCTCCGAAAATCGTTTCCGGGGTGGGCCCCCAATTTAAAAAAAAAAAAAAATTTTTTTTTCTTATAAAAAATAGAGTTTTTTTTTCTAAACTTTATGGGAAAACAAAAAAAATTACCATAAATACTTACGGATATGGACAGAATTTTTGCAGAAAAGAGCCGCAGGGCAACAGCGGCGACTCCGCACACCCGGGTAAACTTTTTTTACTTGTATTTAAAAGGTTTGTTGTTTTTTTTCACTATTTTTTTTTTTTTCACATAACTTATGTGGCCTAAAGAGACCCCCAAAGTAAGTGCAATGTACATAAACCACTCTTTGTATACAACACAAAAAGCACACAAACATAATTACAATATAATTTTTTTTTTACAAAACTTTTTTTTTACAAAACAAACAAACAAAAACATTGTTTTTATTACAAATTTAAAAACCCACCCCCCTGCAATTTCCAACCCTTCCCCTCAAACACCCCCAACACAAGGATTTTTCCCCCACACCTTTCACCCCCCTCCCGTTGAAACCTGCCCCACAACCAAAAAAATAAAAAGTATAAAATTATAATTTACCAATCCCCCCAAAAACCCCGACAAAGGCTAACCCCTTAAAGGAAAAAGGAAACCCCCCCCCCCTGGCAAAGGGAAATCCCCAAAACGGGGCTTGACGCAGCGACAACGGGGGTTACCATCCAGGTACTTTTTCCACCCCCCCCCCTTTTCCCCCCCCCCCCCCTCTCTTCCTCCTTTTCCCCACCCCCTCTCTTTCCCTTCTCCTTTTCCTCTTCCCCCCAAATTTTTCCTCCTCCTTCCTCTTCCTCCCCTCCTCTTTTCCCTTCCCTCCACCTTCCTCCCCCCTCCCCCTCTTCCCCCCCCCTAATCTTTTCCCCTCCCTATTCCCCCCTCCCCTCTTCCCTTTTCCTCCCTTTCCCCCCCCCCCTCCCCCCCTTTCCTCCTCCCCTCTTTTTCCTCTTCCCCCTACCTTCCTCCTTCTCCTTCTCCCCCGTCCATAGTGAAATTACAAGGGTCGGCAGCTGTCAAAGTGACATATTGGCTCATTCTCTTTCCCCCCCCGGGCCCCTGTCAAAAAAAGGGGGCCCGGATGCTGTTTCCCCTCCCCCCTTCATCTAATTATCTTTCTCCCTCATTCATCTGTCTGCTATCTCTTCTCACAGGGCACATAAATACAAGATACATAGATAAATTACCCAGGGTAACCCCGAAACCCAGACAAAGTCAAAACCTGCTTGAAATTGGGTAAAAAATGATGACGCAGTCTTGTGGCTCCGAACAAGAGCTAGATGGATGACAGGGACTTTACAACAGGCAAAAAGACAGCAGAAAGTTAGTAAACCAGCAAAAACAAAAGGGGGGGCGATGTTTATCTCATCTTTTTCATTTCCCCTACCCCATTTCCCCATCAAACGTCAGCACTTACAGATTTTCTCCCCTTAAATTTTTTACTGTCATGGGTGAACATTTATTATTACATTTATTTTTATTACCTATTTTTATTATATGATTATTATTATTATGTAAATTATTATTATTTTATTATTAATTATTTTATTATTATTTTTTTTTTTTGTTTCCCTTACGTATTCTTTTTCTTCCCCTCCTCCTCCCCTCCTCCCCTCCTCTTTCCCCCCCCCCCTCCTCCCCCTCCTTCCTCCTCCTCCTCTTTTCCCTTCCTCCTCCTCCTCTTCTTCCTCCCCTCCCCTCCTCCTCCTCTCCTCCCCCTCCTCTTGCCTCCCCTCCTCTTGCCTCCTCCTCCTCTGCCTCCCCTCCTCTGCCCCTCCTCCTCCCCATTTTGGGAAAAAAATTTGAAGAGCTTGTGTTCATAATCACTATCAATTCACCAAAGCTCCACTGAGTCGGGGTTTTGGAAAATAGGATTTCCCTTTGATTCTGGTACAACTGAAAGACGGCCCAGCACCAGAGGTGAACTGTGGGTTGTCGGTTTTCCCACATTTCCCTATTATGGCATTATTTCGTCAAAAAACCCACCAAACCTTTAAACTCATCTTCACTTCACTTCCCCTCTGATTAAACTTCACTGGGGGAACAAAAGTGTCCCAATTCGCCGAGGATGAGGAACTTTTTACTGCAGGCACGGTGGAAATTGTGTACAGTGGCTTCCACAATGCACCACTGGGTCCCAGATTTTTTTTTCCCACGCCACACCCACCACACAGACCCCTTCTCTCACACTAGGCTTACAGCCTTTCCCGCGAGATTTTAGGCCGCTAGAATTTTTGCGTACAGTAGTCAAAAACCCCTACCGTAAACGACTAGTACGACCAAAACCCTCAAAGGGTTAATTTTCTAAGAGATTTTACTATGAAATTTGAACAAAAATGAACAAAACAACACTACACTACTAACTTTTGGAGGACATTCTTTAGTTTTCTCTGAAGATTTGATCCCCAAAACGTGAAAGATCATTCTCGTTCGTGATTGGTACAGTTTTACCACATTCGTTTTCCTAACAAGAATTTTCCCCTCTCGTGTGAAGCATTGTGTTTTTGTGTCTTATTCTCCCCTTAAGTTTTCTGACTTATAGAGGAGGTTCTGACGTTTTTTGGAAGACACCGTTAGAAACCCTCTTTCTTTACTTTAATAATGCAATAATTAAGTTTTTTTCCTGTCATGTGAGGGGAATCTAAGATAACACTTTTTTTACCATGGGATCCTAGTAACCGGGCTTCCCTTTTATTTCTGATTTGGGTACTAGCATTGTTTGGTTTTATTTCTGGAAAGTATTTTTTTTTACTGTCGTTTGGTTCATTCACGGAAAAAGGGGACTGTTAACTATTATTGATTGATTTTTCTTGTTCATTTTTCTTCTTGAGAGCAAAGTAGTCACGAACGGGGTTTATCTAAGTTGTTCTTCCATTTTTTTACTGCTTCTTCCCTTTGTATTAAGAAAAATTTTTTGGGGGTAGGGCTATCTAGACTTTTTGGATGTCTTGTCAAGTTAGCTTTCCCCTTGTTGTTAACTTTGTTCAAGACTGGGTTTTTGTTCTCAATTGTGTCACCCTGTTGTCTTGTTTTTTTAGCGTCCTCGAAGATTCATATTTTCAAAACAAAAGGTGGGATGCAACTTTGGGGTATCTGGATCTTTGGTCATACCGGAGTATTTTGGTAGGTTAACCCGGGGGAAAAAAGGGGGAGGAGGGGGCTGGGGGCCCATGTTGTTTTGTTATTTTTTGGGGTGTGGCTTTGAGTGGTGTGACAGGGTGGACGGGGCCCGGGCGTTTTTCCTGCTACACTTTTTTAATAGTTGATTTTTGGGTGTTTTTTCTCCCCTTGGGCTGTTTCCTCTTAAAAGTGCCTCTAAACACGTACTACAGGAAATTGTTGTAGTTAAGAAAATTGTAGTTATACAAAGCTTGGGGTTACGTTGTTGGGCTGGCAGGGGGGGGTTTTGCTTTGGGTTTGGGGGCAGTCTTCCTTTGATCTCTATTTTTTTCGATTTGTAGGTTTCATTTTGGGTAATCTTTGGTCATTCTGAGGCTCTTTTTGTGTGCAGTTTTGCTTGTAACTAGGTCACATGGAGCATTGGTGGCTCTAAAATTTGGAGAAAAGTACGGAGCTTGGGGGTCGCTGCTTTGCTGCCGCTGCTCCTGCAGGGGAGAAAGGGGAAAAGGAGAAGGAGGAAGAGGAGGGGGAGGGGGAAGAGGAGAAGGAAGAGGAAGGGGAGAAGGAGGAGGGGGGAAATAGAATAATAAAAAGGTAATAAATGTTCCCTTGAAGCATAAAAACAAAGCCCACCCCTGACAGTGAATGATAAGATGAGATAATATTTGAAAGATGACTTTATAGCATACACGAGGTGTGTGATAACCCTTGATAAAAAAGGATTAAAGGCGACATTTGATGAGCATGGGCCCTGCTTTTTTTTTAAAGGTACACAAACATGTCGTCCCCTATTTGTCTGTCAAACCCCCCTGTCTATCTTCCTCCATCAGCCCTGCCCCCAAGAGAGCCACAAACTGCATCATCACGTTTACTTACTTTTTTCAAGCAGAGTATAGCACTTGTCTGGATTTTTTGGGTTACCTAGGTAATTTATCTAGTATATTTGTATTTATGTGTACCTGTGGACAGAGATAGAAGCGACAGATTGAAAGGGTAGATACAGATAGAAGAGACAGAGATACGAGATAGGATTGCAGACCCTAAACTTGGGTTAACATCATTTTCTTTTTTAAAAGAGGAGTGCTAATTGCATTACATCAGTGAACCCTTGTTTTTGCCGCACTGTTTGCTCTAGCTGACGCTAATTTAACTGGCGCTCCCACGGGTACTAAGGGGTCCCAGATTTTTTTTTTATGGTCACACCGAGTGTTAAGACCCATTCGTCTGACCAGCATCTCAGGCATTGTCCCAAATTGGAGACGGAAAATTTAAAAACATATTAATTTTGGGGCGTCTGTAAAACAATATAACTTTTGGACCGTTTAGGGGTTAAAGTGCCCTAGACGATAAAATGCATATCATACGTACACTCTTATTACCTGAAAATTTTTTGTCTTAATATAGGTGCGAGGTGAGTAAAAACAGTTTTAAATAATAAACAGAGAAAGAGAGAAGAATGAGTACTGAGTAATGGGTTTCACAGTTTTATAAACAAACCCACCGATGCGTATGGTTTTATTTATTTATTATAGCACACGGGGCTATTCCCCCAAAGGGCAGGGGGGCCCAAAAAAGAAAAACTTTTCACCATCATTACTCCATCACTGTTTTCCAAAGGGTGCTTTACACTACAGTTTTTAAACTAAAACTTTTAACACCCCTCCTTCAGAGTGCAGGCACTGTACTTCCCATCCCCAAACTCAATCCGGCTCCCGGTTTCCCTAAATCCCTTCAAAAAATGTTACTTTGCTCACACTCCAACAGCATGTAAAGTAAAAAAACCTTTTTGTCTCCATTCACCCCTTAAAACCCCTCACACAGCCCGCGGAAGCAAGCCCCTCGCATAAAAAACCCTCCTTTCCCCCCTCCCCCAAAGTTTTCCTAGGCCCCCCCCTACCCCCCTCCTTCCACACAGACTGATCACTCTTGAAGTCATTCTTTTCGCCCCTTTTCTCTTACTGTCCGAACCCCCTCAAAAACCCCCCTCACCCTCGGGACAACAGTTTTGGGCAATCCCGCACCCCCTCCTAACTTCCAAACAACGAATTTTATTATTTTCACACCACCATTGCCCTCAGACATGACTTCCACCCTCCACCTTCCCCCTCGCTGCAAACATTCATCACCCATGCTTCACAACCATATAAGAGCTTGGGTAAAATTACCTCAAAATTTTCCCCTCTTTGCCTCCAAGGAAAAGTTTTTTGTCTCCACAGACTCCTAATCCCCCTCCCCCTTTTTTCCCCTCATAAATTCTATGATTCACCTCTTTTTCATAGATCCATCCCTAAATCCACCCCCAAATATCAATACATTCACCTCCCCATACTCTCTCCCCCAAAATCTGATACCCAATCTTTTTTTTATCCTCATAACCTTACTCTTTCCTTATTCATTTTTTAATTTTTCTTCTTTTGCATACCTCCCAAATTCGTCCACCAACCCTGCAACTTCTCTTCAGAATCCCCCAAGAGCACAGTGTCTCAGCAAAGACAACTGTACAACTCCCATTTTGTGTGATTCTTTATTTTTAACTCCACGCCTCTTGCCAAACCCTCGCATTTACTTCTTTTCCCAAACCCATCATATAAAAAACCACGGTGAATCCAAACCCTTTCTAAAGCCTATTTTTACTGGGAAAAAATCTCCCTTTTTCCTACATACTCAACTGACCCTCACATCCTCGAAAAAACTGTTCACTGCTTTCAGTAACCACCTCCTTACCCATACACCTGCAACATCTCCACATTGACCCCCATCCACCCTGTCATACGCCTTTTCCAAACCCCATAAATGCCAAAAAAACCTCTTTACCTTATCTAAATACGTTATTATATGTTTCACTGTAAAAAACCTGGCCACACCCCCCCCAACTTTCCTAAAGCCCCCTTGTTCATCTGCTATCCTATTTTTTCCCCTTACCTTAATTCTTCAATAAAAAATCTACCATAATTTTACCGGTATACTCAACAGACTTACCCCCCCTAAATTTTTTGGGCACCTCTTTGTCCCCCTTTACTTTAACAAAGGAACTATGCATGCTCTTTGCCAACCCCCGGGGTATTTACCCCTTTCCAACTTTTTATAAATAATTGCCCCCAAACCCTCCGAAATTATACCCACCTGCTTTTAACATTTCTATCTTTTCCCATCAACCCCGGTTGCCTTCCCCTTTCTTTTTACCTACTGCCTCACGAACTTCCCCCCCACCCAAATGGGCCCTTCCCACTCCCACAAGATATTTTCCCCCCTTTCCCCCAAAAGAAAAAGCTTCCTTCTTCATTAACATTTTTCAATTTCCCCGAATATTCCCTCCATCTTCCCCGTACCTCTAAGTAGGTAGTTCCCCCTGGGTACATAATGATTCACCATGACAAGATTTTATATGCTATTAACGTGTTTCTTATATAGTTTTGAAGAAAATGTCAGATGGATTAAGAAAGTCTATATTAAGTTTTAAAGATATTTAAAGCCCTCAAGTGATTATTATTATTATTATTATTATTTTTATTATTATTTTTTATTATATTATTATATTATTATTATTAAATTTTTTTAAAAGATCTTCAAGATAAAAAGACACTCTTAGTGATTTTAATGTGTACCTGCAACCCGCACTGTTAAGTTTACTTTGGTACGTCACATAATTAAATTTTTGGATTAAATAAAATGAGGGAAGTAAACTTTCCTGGTTTCATACCTACACCTACCTACAATATATTTAAAACAAGCAGTTTATATGTATGTAATGTGTTTCTTTATTATTTTGAAAAAAAAAAATATAGTTGGGTTTAAGAAATATCTGTATTGACGAAAATAAAACTTTTAATGTCCCCAAGTGATTACTATTTCATAAAGAGAATTCCTCACGGAGAATTTAAAAAAAAGGGTGTGCAGCCTTTTTTGAAAGAATTTGCCCCTTAGAAAGTTTTGGGCATAATTTTTTAAATCGTCAATTAAGGACACCGCAAAGCGGGACCCTACTGTAAAAAAAAAATGGATTTGGGATTGGAGAGAAGGAGTATGGAGGAAGTGGGAAAGTTTCGATATTTTGGGAGGACATGTCAAAGGGGTGGGCTTTGGGGAGATAAGGTGAGCCCTAGAAATTTATAAGGGGAGAAAAGGGGGGGTGAAGCACTGAGGGGATCTGTGGGACAGAGCATTAACAACACAGATAACTCCACACAGAGGACAAACTTAATTTTTATCCTTGTTGGATCATTAATTAGTCACATATCCAAAATGTCATCATAAGTTTCAATCTACTTGTGCAGGTTATTTGTGTATTGTTCCAGTCACAGTATTTGCCATTTTGTTTTTTTAACATTACCCTGGGGGAAAAAGGGGTATGTATGGAGTTTTGTGTTTCAACATTTTATGGTTGTGAAAGTTGCAGCAAAGGGGCTGGAGGCAGTGGGGATTCATGACAGGGCAAAGGGGTGTGAAAATTTTGCAGGGAATTCTTAGTTTTGGCGATTAGAAGGGGTCATGTCTATTCTTTAATATCTTTAACCCCTTAAACGGTCCAAACGTATATTTTTTTCCCCCCTTTGGGAGCCCCCAAACGTATAAACGTTTTATATTTTTTATTTGTTCAAAATTTGGGGCAAGGCCTGATCGCCAAAAGAAAATGGGTGTGCCACTCATGTGCGCATTCAAAAAAACTTATGCCTGGGTCCCATGGTAGGACCATTACATTTAGCCCCCCTGGGCAACATATGGCAATCCTGTGATTCACTCAGCCCATCGATTAGCACTCACTATTCGAGGGAAAAAAATAAGATCGTGAGTTTATTTGGGTTTTTACACCAATGGGGGGCCCGTAAATTTTGGAATTTTGAAAAAATCGACGATAACCCAGATGACCCCAGCCCCCTCACCTCAGGGGAGCAAAACCTTTCTGGGCCAAGCACCTCTGGGGAGCCAGTGTGGCCACAGAGACCTTAGGCCCCAAACCTTCTGGGGGGGGCCCGTGTGGGCCCCACAAGACCCTGGGCCAGCACCCCCCGGGGTGGGAAGTGTTACCCATAGGGAACTCGCAAAAGGGAAACACTTTTTCCCAGGTTTTAGTGATAGTGAAAGTGATGTAAGGACGAAGATTGATTTTAGCCAGTCAGGATTCGTCTAGTGATAGTGAGTTATTTTCACCAGTGAAACATACTTTTAGGCTTTATTTTTTACGTTCAGGCAGCGTACCATTGCAAACCCCAAAGGGGCGTAGAGGTCATATCCAAAACCCCAGCCACTGAAGTGAAAGTGGTCAAAAGGGGAGTATGCAGGGGGTGGAGGAAGTAGGATGGGTGGGCCCGGCCTGGACCCATGGGGCAGTGGGGGGACGCAAAGGACTCCCAATCCCTGCAACCATGTGCTGCCCCCCTCCCGCCCCCTCCGCCCCCCCCCCTCACCCCATGCCACGGTCCACCCCCCTTGATTGTAAGTGGAAAGAACACAAAAATATTTAGCCCACCTTGTGATTTTGATCATGGGAAATGGTATCCCCCGAAAATCCCCTAACGAATAGTCTACGAGTTAGACTATTTCCAGTTTTACTTTGAGAGTTTTTAAAGAACTTGATGTGACTCGGGCAAACATTTTACCAATATGCCAGAACAAAACCCCGCAGAGGTTGAAAATAGTCATGGCTGCACAGGGGGAAAGACCAGCAGTGGTTTAAAATTTTTCTATTCCTTGCCAGTGTATGCTTTTGCCACATATTTATAAAACAATATACGAATTACGGTTACAACCATTCATCAGCCCAGTTTTCCATGACCTCCTTCCTGAACAGATTCACTCGTTGTTACAAAGTTGCCTTCTCAGACAGAAATGCCCAAACAGAAATGACCCATACAAAATCCGGGAAGATTTTTTGTATTTTTAAGCAAAATTCAGGTAACTTTTATCCCTTTAAGAAATTGTTTTTATGAGTCCCTTTATTCTGCTCAAGGGTGCCTGTCATTCAAGCAAAAATTACCCAGCAAACGTAATCGTTTGTAAAAACTTTTTGTTTGTGTGACTGTAAGTGGTCTTTTTTGGATGTAATTGAACACCGGGAAAAACACACTCGGAAAGACAACGGTGTTGGGCATTTCCCCGGGGTATTTTTCGCAGGAGAGGAAACCCTACCTTAGAAAGGGATACATTGTACACAGACAACTGGTTACAAGCCGTATGCCCCGGATTTCCCCAGTGTGAACAAAACAAATATGGGAACAGTGGAAGGAATGGGAAAATATCCAAGATTTACTGGGGGCGTGTTGAAGGTGAAGTCAAATGTTTCAGCTAAGACTCATGGCACTGATGTGCATGACAAATGGGACGTGACATTGCTTCAACCCTCCACAGAAAAGAATGTCAAAAAAGACAGACTGAGAAGTTTTGCAAAGAACCCATTGTAAAGCCAGCTGCTGTCGTGGGCTAACAACAAAGTACGACTAGTTGACAAGTGGACTGATGAAGGGTTTTTTGACTGTGTTTGAGGATCCAAGTGGGAATAAAAATGTTTTTTACCTTGTGACATTGCAGTGCTCAAAGTTTCAATAGTTGAAAAAAGACTGGAAAACGAAACTTTTGCAGATTTCTTCCAAATTTTGTCAAACAGATAGCAAGAAAATATGGGGACCCCAAATGTACCCGCCCCTCAACGGGGCCGTCACCCACAACCTTCCCCCATCCACGCCGTGGGGGGGAAATGCCAACCCAATAAATCTGACGTCACTATTGTACAAATACACCACCCAAAAAAAAGAAGAAGCCAAAAAATGTGCATGGACCTTTGCTTAAAAAACGCATCGTAAACTTAAACTGCTTAGCGATACAATTTTTAAAAGCAAAATTTTGCCCGGCACCTAAAAAACTCGCTCAAAAGCGATTCTTTGAGACGCGTCCAAGTGCGGCCCGACCCACCTCACTTATTCCGGGGTGCCCCGTGTTTACAAGTCAGCCACACGGCGCTTCCAAAATAAATCGGGAACATTTTAATTTCACCTTTTTAGGATTTCAAATGCAAAATAAGTCCCATGGGGCCCAAAAAAAGTTTAGGCCAACCCCACAGCAAAAAAATGAAATTATAGGATATGAAGAAAGAGATCATTGCAAGTATGAAAGTGGAGTGTGTGTCTCCGGCTGGCCCGGTTGTACACAAAACCCCACAACCATCGCTGCTATTGTGTCCAAAAACGGCAATCAGAGAAACTGTTTTTGCCCAAAAATGAAATTTGTTTCGAAAAGAGATCGCAAATGATGAAAAAAGTTGAGAGACGTTTTTGGTGTAGATAAACGAAAAACAGATGCAAAGATACTTTCAAGCGATCAAAGTGAAAGGTAGGAAGTTGCATGACAATTTAATTGAAAAAAAACCTGCAAATAGTGATGATGTGAGTGAATTTAAGGCCAGCAAAGGTTAGTTTTAAGAGATTTAAGAATCGTAGTGGCATACATATGTGATAAGGCATGGTGAGGCTGCCAGTTCGGACCACAAAGCGGCTGAAAAATATGTGCAGAATTCAAGGAGTACATAGACAGTGAAGGACTGAAACCTGAACAAGTGTTTAATTGTGACGAAACAGCCTGTTTTGGAAGAAAATGCAAACAGGACGTACATTACCAGGAGGAAAAGGCACTCCCAGGACATAAGCCTATGAAAGACAGGCTTACTCTGTTGATGTGTGCCAATGCT
Source organism: Cherax quadricarinatus (assembly GCF_026875155.1). Classification (NCBI taxonomy): domain Eukaryota; kingdom Metazoa; phylum Arthropoda; class Malacostraca; order Decapoda; family Parastacidae; genus Cherax; species Cherax quadricarinatus. The sequence continues at coordinate 50,982,216 of NC_069399.1, read as the reverse complement.
AGTGGTGATTGCAAAGTTTAGCCTTTATTGGTGTATCACTCTGAAACTCCCAGAGTGTTCAGGAAAAACAATGCCCTCAAGGCTAATTTGTGTGTGCTGTGGAGGGCAAACAGTAAGGCATGGGTCACTAGGGACTTTTTCTATGACTGGTTACACCATGCATTTGCCCCCACTGTGAAAAATTACCTAATTGAAAAGAAATTAGACCTGAAGTGCCTCCTGGTATTAGACACTGCTCCTGGTCATCCTTCAGACGTGGCAGAGCGACTTTCTGCGGAAATGAGCTTCATTAAGGTCAAGTTTTTGCCTCCTAATACCACTCCTCTCCTGCAGCCCATGGACCAGCAGGTCATTTCCAACTTCAAGAAACTGTACACAAAAGCTATGTTTGAAAGGTGCTTTGTAGTGACCTCAGAAACTCAATCGACTCTAAGATTTGGAGAGATCACTTTAGCATCCTCAATTGTGTAAATATTATAGGTAAGGCTTGGTAGGAAGTGACTAAGAGGACCTTGGAAGAAACTGTGGCCAGAATGTGTAGACAAAAGGGATTTTGAAGGGTTTGAGGCTAACCCTGGGAATCCTATGCCAGTTGAGGAATCCATTGTGGCTTTGGGGGAAGTCCTTGGGTTGGGTTAGGGGGGAGGATGTGGAAGAGTTGGTGGAGGAGGACAATGAAGAACTAACCACTGATGAGCTGCTAGATCATCTTCAACAGCAAGAGGCCACACCTGAGGAAACTGCTTCGGAGGAGGGGATAGAGAAATTGAGGAAGTTGCCTACTTCAAAGATTAAGGAAATGTGTGCAATGTGGCTTAAAGTTGCAAACATTTTTTGGATGAAAATCACCCTCCAACAACAGCTATTGCAATCGTGTTGGCAACCTGATACTGACAATGGTTTGTAAACACTTAGGAATGTCATAAAGGAACGGGAAGGTACAGGCATCTATTGACAGATATTTTTGTGCGACAGAGGTCCTGGACTCTCAGCCTGGTCCTATTGCATTAAAAAAGGGAAGTAACTCCAGAAAAGGGACTTGCCTACTCAAGTCCTAATGAAAGGGGAATCCCCTTCTAAACACTAACACCATCAACACTCTCCCCTCCTCCCATCCCATCAATCATCACCAGATCTTCAATAAAGGCATGTGTCATGTAACTGTGCATGTCTTCTTCAGTTTGTGTGTATTAAAATTAATATTTCATGTGGTAAATATTTTCTTTTGTCCATACCTTTGGGTGTCAGGAATGGATTAATTTGATTTCCATTATTTCTCATGGGGAAAATTAATTCGCCTAACAATAATTTCGCCTAACGTTAAGCTCTCAGGAATGGATTAATAGCGTTAGGCGAGGGTCCACTGTATTGTGTGTACTACCACCAAAAAATGACCCCAACAGCGGAAGGACACACGATTCATTTGTCACCCGTGTGAGGTGGCACTCTGTATGAATCCATGCTTCATGGAGTATCATACAATTGTGGAGTTCCTGAAACATAAGTGGGACATGTAAATACTTGTATATAGTTGTAGATAATAATGTGTGATTCAGCCAGGTGTGCAAAATCACCTGCCAGTGTGTACATCTGTGTTCATGACAATATGATAATAATTTCGTATCATTAATAATGGTGTATAAACAAAAATTGGCATTGATATCAAATGATTTACTTTGAAACATAATTATTATATCATGAAAACCAAGAAAATGGAAGAAAACGGTAAATATGGTGTATTTCTGCAAGCGGCAGCGCGCTCCATGTTGCCGTCAAGTTAGATCACCAAGTGCCAACTTCGTGGCCCTCATACTCGGTAATACTGACTCCTAAAAAAAAAAAAATTTAGCAAAAACACTTAAAAAATGTGCCCTTTCTCCTCTCTCTCTCATCTCTCTCATCACTCTTCTCTCTTTTTTTACACAGGTTTGACAAGGGGTAAGGATCCCTAGCTTTATTGACAGCTAGATACAGGTTAAGATTCCTAATTTTATTGGCCAGCTAAGAGCTGTTTACCTACATCAGCTCATTTGAAAGCATTTTTTATTGTTTATGAACATACAAGTATGGGACAGGATGAAGTAGGAGCATCTGTGGCCAGCATTTTCATTTTATCAACTGAACTTTACTCGTTGACATCATTTATGCAGTACGAATGTGTTCCATACTCGAGTCATCCTGGTATGAAGATCTCAGATGAGGAGTGATGTTCTGGCGAAGGGTACAGCCAGAGTGAAGTTGCGCTTCTGCCCGTCTTGTGCATAAAAGCTTGTTTTCATCACGCTGTCATCCTCGAAGTGATCCATAGTGTGGTATTTTGAGCAATAATTGGCTTGTACATAACATAAGGCCGACGCCACATCCTTCCTATGTTGAAAGGCTCTGCTGAAATTACCGATCTATCCAGATGGGCCCAGTTCGAGGAGATGGAGGAACGTCTTGCTCGTTCTCCAACTACCCTGTCAAGCAGTCGCAGATAAAGGGTGGCAGGCAAACCAAGAAAGTGGAGCATATACTCAAGGTGTGAGCGTACTTTAGACTCGTACAGGATCTTGCAAACCCCTACTGTCAAGCAGATGCTAGATACGAGCGAATGCTGTACAGCTTCCCTGGCTGCCTTGTTGCAAGATTTTACAACATGGTTCTTCAGGGTTAGTTGGAGTCAAATTACACCGCCATGTATATCAACTCGTTCTCTCCAGGTGCCAACATCCCTCCATTCATTATCCTTACTACTGCACCAGCAATTACCAATCATGTGCCTAGAGACGATCATCATTTGCGTTTTCCTCACGGTGCAGACAAGTTACTTGCCATCTATATTCCCTCCAAGCTGATATAGCTCCTCCAGCAGGTGATTGGATTAGCTTAGAGCAGCTGGCATTTCTTATTCTTGGATAAGTGAAAGTCAGTGTACAGTTCACTGCATAAGCCCATGTGATTCTGGGATGAGATTTGAAGAAGGTCTTGAAGTTACATTCCATAACAGTGGACCCAGCAAACTGCTACCGTTGTGGAAACGCTTGCCCCAAATAGGATGCCTTGCTGATTCCGTTCGCATTTGAGGACTACGCTTAGAGATCTCCCATGAATGTAATCACGGAGGAGACATAGCGTAGAGCCTGCAATTCCAGCAGTGCTTGGAAGTTTTGCTAAAGAGGGCCCCTGGTGCCACAAGCCCGTCGAAAGCGCCAGCAGATGTCCAGTGCTACCACACAGCCTGACTTTGGATTCATCCATGACTGGTGCCTCTATGGAGAGGTTTAACAACTATCAGCAGCAAGAGTAACCCTTTCTTGAAGCCATATTGACGATCACAAGTAGCTGAGTGGTAGTCCAAAAAACTCTGTCATTTTTTTTTGAGATTATTGTCTCAAGGATCTTAACCATTGATTGACAGAGTGACACTGGACTTTAGTTGCTGATTCTGCTCTTGCTCTTCATTTTGTGAACAGGGAACTAACATATGCCTCTTTCCCATGGTGAGGCCCTATTACACTGTACTAGGCAGTGCTGAAGATTGCAGTTAGAGGTGCTTGCTAGCTGGTCATGCACATCTTCTCAAAAACAATCTTGGCACAACATGTCCTGTGGCCCAACAGCCATTTTTTCTTGGTCAAGTGATTTAAGAAGGAAATGCACCTCTCCTGCCTTATTGTCACCCACTGACAGTTTGACCCAGTTCTTGCAGCTAGTCCAAGGAGGTCCCTTGTTGGATCATAACATGCAATTATTGGTAGCAAAGTGTTTCAGCAAAGAGTTCCGCCTCTCTTGACTACTAGTAGAGGTGGTCCCAGTCCTGTCGATTTAGAGTTGGAATAAGTTCAACAGGCAGATAACCTTGTCTGTCCTTGACCAGGGACCACCAGGTTTTGGAGCCTGCCCTACCTGATGCTAACTTTCTTTTAGTGTCCATCCGCCCTATAGCAATGCCCACTTTTTGAACATGCACCCATATGCCTACAGCTTGCATGTGCAGTTCCTGTCATAGGTGGTAGGAAGTCTCTTATACCTTAGCATGTTTTTTTCATTGTCTTACAGTAGCAGCCTCTCTAAACAACGAAAGCCAAACCAAGGCCTGATACAGTAGGCTTTGTCACATATTGCCGGTGAGGAAATGTGTTCTTGTGCAGATTAAGGATTGACCAGTGAAGGCTTTCACTTGGTTGTCAACATCCCCCGGAGAAGAGCAATCCCAGTCGGTGGTGGCGAGCTCAGAGCAAAGGCATGTCCAAATACCCACAGACGCCATAGCCAGGTTGTGCGTGAGGACTCCTCAACCTCAACCTCGATTTCGTTGGATCTTAAGTGTGGTAAAAACAGCTTGTGGTCAGACGATCCAAACGTAGCCAGGGGATGACAAGTGACTATTCTTCTGCCAGAATCACTCACTACTGGATCAAGGGAGGAGCCAGAGAAATGAGTAGGGAAATCGAACAAAGGTTTCTCATGTCAAACACTGCAATAAGTCATCAAAAGTCCCTCTGTATAAGTGCTGGTTGAGTCAACCAACAATTATAATATGTTTGACATTTTTGTTGTAGCAGAAGGGAGTAATATTTTTCCATTAGGAAGTGATAGGGCCTGCGTGTTGCCACTGAAGGTCTGTACATTGCACATGCAGTAGCAGAGGTACTAGTGTTTATACCGAGCATGAAGAACAACATTTCAAGATTGTATGGGGGTGGCAACATCTTGTGTTGCTGGGCATGAACCACTTTCAAGAGAAGCACACAGCAACACCGACCTCCTTCCCTTGCCTGTCTCTTCTCATCCATGAGGTGTAGCCAGCAATACTTGCAAAATTTTCTGGAGTCCTGACGTCGCAAAAAAGTTTCAACACCACTATCATGTCGGTAACTCGAGGTTTCACAAGACTATGTGTGAAGCTCTCCAACATTAGTAATGAACCTCTAATGTTGGCCGACAGGCATGCTGATAGACAGGCTCCACATGATGAATGGTCAGCTTGAGGAGGTGGGTGTGTAGGGAATGTAGGGTTGCCTGCCCTTGAGAGAGGTAGGGTACGAGGCAAGCTGCAGTTAAGTAGGTCTGTGGTCGTGTAAAAGGCCCAATCCCCCCTGCTGGGCTGGATAGGAGTACTAAGGTGGGTGACGTGTGCTAGAGTGGTTTACCCCATTCAGAGGATCCTGCTGGTTTGTTCTAGAACAGGTCTCTAAACAAGGTGGCCCCTGTCCTGTCAAGTTCCTTCTTCTCCGACACATGGTGCCTCCTTATGTCCTTTCTTGTAGCAATTAATTACACCTGGTATCTTTCAGGCAGTTGTTGGCAAGAGCCCCTTCCGTGACCATGCGTGAGCAACAGCCCAAGGTGCCCCTGGGAAGGTGGACTAGGAATTTGTTGCAACCTCCTGTGTCTCGCAGATTGTCTCAGATTCTGCCGTTCTGGAACTGTGTTAGTGGAGGGTGAGACGCTGTAGTTGGTCTTCCTCCTCCACGTCCTCAACCCCAGCCTCTACCAGTTCTGACAATGTTCCCTGCTGTTCGTGACTTCGGCCAGTAGGTGATCAGGTGCAGTGATAGTTCCCTGATCACTAACTGCACCGTTCTCTGTGGAGAAGCTCCTGGCTCAGAACTGCTGTCCCGAAGAGCACTACTACCAGGTTCTAGAATAGTAACGGCAGGTGTGTGACATGTGTATGATCAGAAATGGAATGTGCCCAGTCAAGTAGACTGGCAGTTTCTGAACAGAGATGTCGTGTAGGAGAATTATACAGATCCAAGGCTTCCCACGTTGCTGGGAAGAGATTTGTTCCCTCTGTGGTGGTCAAGGAATTGTGTCTAAGAATTCCCAAGGTAGTGTTTTGAACTCTGTCAGTCTGTGGGGACCTTAGCGAGGACAGAATTCACCAGTTCGTTTACCCTGAGTAAGCTCAGTGTGGACTTCCATTCTTTGTCAATAGTGTCGCCATCAGCGCTGAGACAGCTACGTCACTGAAATGCAGGCAAGCACTGGCCTTCTACAATAGCTAGTAGGTTATCCTAATGAATTGAGGAGCTCCTGAAGTGCTTCCCTGTGATGGAATTATCTTAGCTGCAACTTTACAACACAGCCCAAGAGGGCAGTCTTGATCTTTGGACAGGAGTCCCTGAGGTAGGACTTCTGAACCTTCCTCCTGTAAGCTCCAGACTTGTATCCACATATACCACAGGATTATGGCTATCCTTAAATTTTCCTGAAATTTTCAACTCTGGCTGCAACAACAATTCTCCTTCTGGAATGACAATCTGTTGTGGCAGTAGTTGAACCAGTAGGCTCCTTACATCCGAAGAAGATCTTTGGCCCTTGTGGTATACCCACAAACACTGCAGTACTACTGGGACAATAGCCAGATAGCGTAAAAATCTTGCTATTTTGCGGTGTGAAGTCATCCAGAGGAGGTTTGTAGGTTTGAAAGTACGCAGGAGAGCGAGAGGGTGGGTTGGTGATGTCGTGGGTGGGTGAGTGCTGGGTGGGTGGGGTGTTTATAGCCGGTGGGTAGTGGGGCGGGGCGGCAGTGGGCCACATAGCTTGAAGTGGTTGCCGTTCTCCCTATCACTTAATACACACTGTTTATGCTCAATGCACTTTCCACTAAAAAGAAGATTTAACACAAATCACTGTGGTTGCATTGTACCAGCCACGATTTATAAAGCAACCAGATGCAAGTACATAGCCCAAAACACATATAATATTAGCGCTCACTCAGAAGGCAATATTGAAGACACTCCAAAGCCCTGCCGCTGTCCCCCCTCCACACCATGTCTACACCATCCCAGTACTTTAATATCACAGATATTGCTTAATTCCACTTCAATGGAGGATTGGCTTACCATTGTACTAATGTGTTGTAAGTAGTACTACCGTCGCCTGAACAGTTTTTTATCCACACCACCCTCGTATTTAAGTAATATTAAGAAAGCTTGTGGAGCAATCACTTGACACGTTTCACCCTCTCTCTGACTCCTCGATCCTCTTCCTCTCTCTTCCTCTCATCTTCCTCTCTCTCTCTCTCTCCTCTCTCTCTCTCTCTCTCCAATCTCTCTCTCTCTCTCTGCACCTCTCTCTTCCTCTCTCGCTCTTTTCCCTCTCTCTCTCCTCTCTCTCTTCCTATCTCTCCTTCCTCTCTCTCTCCTCTCTTTCTCTCTCACTCTCTCTCTCTCTCTCTCAGTCTCTCTCTCTCTCTCTCTCTCTCTCATCCTCTCAATCTCTCCTCCCGCTCTCTCTCTTCTCTCCCTCTCTCGACCTCCTCTCCCTCCCTCTCTCCTCTTTCATCTCTCTCACTCATTCTCTCTCTCTTTCCTCTCTCTCTTTCTCACTACTCTTACTCAGCTCCGTCTTTCTCACACTCTATACTCTCTTACCAACACAGATTCACACTGTCTCGTCGACCCCCTTCCCTCTCATATTCTCTCATCATCTAACCCTATCTCTTTCACACTCGATCTACTCTCACTCACTCACTCTCCTTCATTCTCTCTTTCTCACTATACTTATCTCACCTCACCCACTTACACACCACATACATTCTCTCTCTTTCCCCTCCACTCACTTCTATACCACTAAACTACACTCACACACGTCTTATATCCTCTCACTCACACTATCAAACTCTCTCACCAAACCACCTTCTCCACCACTCAGTCCTCTCTCTTTCTCACCTCTCTCACAATACTCACACACTAACCAAACTCACACTCTATATCACTTTCACCCTCAACACTTCACACTTACTTTCTTTCAACCCACTCTTTCACATCACCATACTCCCCCCATCCATAATACATTAACCCCCCCCCCTCGCATACAACTATACACACCACAATATCACACACACACTCTCTCTCAAACCTCCCCTATCATATCTTCTCAACTCTATCTCTCACACACACTCAATACTCTCATTCTCACAATCTATCCTGCTCTCTCATTTTCACACAACTTTTTCTCGTACCCTCCTTTATTTCCTCTCTAACCTCTCTCATTCTCTCTCCTTATCTCTCTCCATCGTCCCTGTTCACACTTCCATCATTTACATCCATCGATCTTCTCTCTCTCTCATCTCTCACACTCTCATCTCACACTCTACACCCTACTCTCTCACTCTCTCACCTAACACTCTCTCTTCTCAACACACACACTCACACTCCTCTCTCACTCTCTCACACTACAACTCTCTCACTCTCTCTCTCTTATCAAAGATACCTCACTCTCTCACATCCACTCTCACTCACATCATTCACTCTCATACTCTCTCTCTATTATCTCTCTCCTCACTACTCGATCACCCCCTCACCTCCATACATACCACCGCACGACTCACTCGACACTCAATTCACACTCCTCTCTTCTTTAACTCCTCTCTTTCTCCACGTCGTCTACCCTCTCCTCTACATTCACTCCATATCTCTCACTCAATCTCCACTCCCTCTAGCTCACCATCCTCACCTCCCTCTCCTTACAGCTCGTCCTCTTACTCTCTCTCTTCCTCTCTCACAGTCTAATCTCACTCACGAACTCGACACTCTCTCACACACTCTCACCACAGACTCTACACACCACGACACACACACTCACATACTCTCTCATACACACACCACTTTCTCTCTTATCTTCTCACTCTTTCTCTCTACCTTCTCGGCCATCATTCTTCCACTGACGCGGCCATCCCGCCGGAAACTCTACATCCTCTTTCTCCTCTCTTTCTCCTCTCTTTCTTTCTCACTTCCTCTCTTACACTCTTACCGTCATTCTCTCTCGTCCCTCTTTCTCTCACTCTTTCTCACCTCGTCTTTCTCTCCTCTCTCAGCTCCCTCTCTCTCTCTCTCTCTCTCCTCTCTCACTCTCACTCTCTTCTCTCTCTTTTCTCTCTCTCTTCTCTTTTCTCTCTCTCTTCTCTCTCTTTTTCCCTTTCTCTCTCTCTTTCTCTTCCTCTTCTCTCTTTCTCCTCTTCTCTCCTCTCTCTTCTCTCTCTCTCCTCTTTCTTCTCTCTCTCTCTTTCTTTTTCTTTTTTTTTTTTTTTTTTTTCTTTTTCCCTTTCAATTAATCCTCTTTTTCCGCTATTTCTTACGATTCCTCTCTTTCCTAACTTTCCTCCCCTTTTTTTTTATTTTTTTTTAACAACAGGTGGAAAAAGGTTAAGGACCCTAGCTTTTTTTTGAAAACTATTACCGGTTGGAACCCAACTTTTTTGGCGTAGAGTGTTCCAAACTCATCTTTTGGGTTTTATGTATAAACTCAGATGGGAAACAGATAATTCCATCTTTTCCCACTTTTTTCTTTATCTTCTACTCTCTTCTCATTCTGTACCTGTTCCCTCTCTTTCTCCTGGTTAACCCCGATGGGTATTTCTCTCTCTCTCTTCTTCTTTTCTCTCTCCTCTTTTCTCTTTCTCTCTTCTCTCTCTTTCCCTTTCTCTTTCTCTTTTTCCCCTTTCCTCTCTCTCCTCCCTCTCTTTTTTCCCTCTTCTCTCTTCTCTCTCTTCTTCTCCTCTCTCTCTTCTTTTTTCCTCTCATTTTCTTTCCCTCTTCTCCTTCTCTCTCCTCTCTCTTTTCTCTCCCCTCTCTCTTCTCTCCTTCTCTCTCTCCACCCCTCTCTCTCCTCTCTCCTCTCTCTCTCTCTCTTTTCCCCTCTCTCTCTCTTTTCCCTCTCTCTCTCTTTCCTCCTTCTCTCTTTTCTTTCTCCTCTTTCTCCTCTCTCTCTCTCTCTCTCTCATCTTCTTCTCTCCCCCTCTCTCTCTCCTCTCTCACTCTCTCTCTCTCCTCTCTATGTATATAATATATATATACAGGGGACCCCCGCATAACGATTACCTCCGAATGTGACCAATTATGTAAGTGTATTTATGTAAGTGCGTTTGTACGTGTATGTTTGGGGGTCTGAAATGGACTAATCTACTTCACAATATTTCTTATGGGAACAAATTCTTTCAGTACTGGCACCTGAACATACTTCTGGAGTGAAAAAATATCGTTAACCGGGGGTCCACTGTATATATATTCAAAATATTTGGGGCGCTGCGCGAGTGAACGTATATATACATTTGGACTGTTTAAGGGTTAAGCATTAGGATTAGGATTGTGCTTAGCAATTTTTTGTTATATGTCAACTACATTATCTTTATATAACATAAAAGAAATAATTTGAATTTGAATTTTGAATTTGAGGGCTGAGGATGGGTTGTTGAGGTGGTTTGGACATTAGAGAGGATGACCTGGAGTGAAGGCAGGGTAAGGGTTGCTTTTATAAAGGATGGAGGGAGAAGTTAAAAGAGGTTTTGTATGCGAGTGGTATAGACATCCAGCAAGCATGTGAGAGCATGTTAGACAGGAGTGAGTGGAGGCAAGTGGGTTTTATGACTTGATGTGCTGTTGGAACATAAGCAAGTTAACATTTATGAAGAGAATCGGGAAAACGTTTTAACCACTTGAGTCCTGAGGGGGAAATACGTACAGTCTTTCACTCAAGAAGGGCTGGGG
>NC_069399.1:50945677-50971238 GCF_026875155.1 Cherax quadricarinatus | reverse complement strand
GAACTTCGGTTACTTTGTGATCCTGGTCGTGTAGTAAATGTTTATGTTAAAATCACTTGATTATGTAGCAGGTGGTCTTGATTCATGTGACTGCATCAGTAATCAGTTTCCCCTAGTTTTTCACGTAAAGTGATAAATGTTTGACTGTGGTACTCTGTAATGTTTATAACTGTGAGGGTTTTTTGCAGGTCTTTATTTAAAATTTGGCTATGATATATTCTCCATGTTTAACCCTTGTGCAAGATTTATTGATACATTCAAGTTGATTTGAATAGTATAATAGCTGTTCCTCCCCCTTGCTGGTCCTGTTTCTAAAACAGTTGTGTTATGGCCATGTAGCCAGGAACGTAAGAAATCTGTAATATCAGGCTTAAGCCAGGTTTCTGTGATGTGATGATTATATATTGGAATGAAGGGAACTGAGTAATGCTGTGAGGGAGCGTCATATAATTTTGCTCAAGGAATCTGACATTGTAGTTAAAGATAGGTTATGTATTGTTTGCACTGAGTAATGTTTTGCTTGTCTGCTGTGTAGTAATTATTACAGTTGCTGGTTGATTCATGTAATTCATTTTGTATAAAGGTTTACATCAGGATTCTATGTCTGTAATCATAGGATGAGAGTAATTTTACAAACTAGATTTTCTGAGTAAAATATATAAATTAATATTGAATCTACAACTAGACATTATGACTAAACACCGTGATACTCTTTAAACCTTGTAAAAATTGAAAGAAAAAGGTTATTACAGAACTGATAATTCAGTCTATACACTTAAGCATCTAATAGCACCTTAATTTATTTAAACAAGTGATTTATGATCTACAGTAGATATTTACAGCTAAAATAAAGAGGCTAATGGATATAATGTAAAAAGAATGTATTAAAAGTAAAATCAGTAGCACCTGGAGGTAGTCTTTATCAACCTGGAGTATTTTAATGGCAACACAGTGAACTTATTACACGAGAGAGCGTGCGCGCCTGAGAATAGCACTTTGGATTATTTTAACAATTTTGAATATATAAACTCAAGTAGACTTAATATAAAGCATATAAAGGAGCAAAATATATAAGGGGCTAAAATAAGTAATGGTAAACAAAGTTCAATGACAGATATCACTATGATAAAACACACTGATTTGGGAGTAGATCTGATTTGGTAATGTATAATAATGTTGACAGTTAATTGCACTATAAAAAGAGAGAAATATGAGGTAGTTGGGTACTTAGCTAGCAAAAGATAGTTTTGGGACTCACACAATAATGTAATTGGAATATATCACTAATTGGCTCCACACAAATATAAACGGGATTAAAAAAAAGTAGTGGTAAACAGAATTAAATGGACAGTAGCAACCATGGAATATCATCTATAATTTGGAGTAAGATTTGACTGCACAACACAAAATTATGATCAATTAAAAGCAATTTAAAAAGAAAAAGTATTTGAGGTAAGCTGGTATTAGCTAGTTAAAAGAAAAAAAATAAATGCACAATAGATGTGGATAAGTAAATAATAATAATGCACAATAATGTAATATAAATAATAATAATGCACAATAATGTAATAGTAATATAATAATGCACAATAATGTAATAGTAAATAATAATAATGCACAATAATGTAATAGTAAATAATAATAATGCACAATAATGTGATAGTAAATAATATTAATGCACAATAATGTAATAGTAAATAATAATAATGCACAATAATGTAATAGTAAATAATAAATGCACAATAATGTAATAGTAATAATATAATGCACAATATGTAATAGTAAATAATAATAATGCACAATAATGTAATAGTAAATAATAATAATGCACAATAATGTAATAGTAAATAATAATAATGCACAATAATGTAATAGTAAGGTACACTATATGCACCACACGTATTCATGTATTAAGGACACTTATCTAATCTGTTACAGAAATGTCAGCTTTTCTAAGGAAGGTAGAGAAATCATGTTCATTTGAGATGGTGTGTTGTTGTCCTATTGAAGTTTTTCTAACTAGTATTTTCCCATCTCGAGTGAAACACTGATGTACAGGTCTCCCTCAACATTCGCAAGGGTTAGGGGATCAAGAGCCTCGTGAATGTTGAAAAATCGCGAATGTTTGGTGCCCCAATATATTGTAGGGAAATATAATACAATACTGCTTCCTTAACTTGTTGAACCATGAACCATCATAAAGTACATGAAAAGTCGTAAATTGTGCTAAATACATACATGTTATGGCTTAACAACATGTATGTTATTAAATACCACTGCCTCCACCACTGCGAGTCCCTACTACCCTCCCTCCGACCCCCCACAACTGGCAGCCAGCCCTCCCACCACTGTGTGGTGAGTGTTTTGTTTGTTTATTATTTGCTATTAAACTACAGTATAAATAATGTCAACCCATTTATGACTGCATATTGGAATGGCTATTTGGACAGGTATTGGAGGGTGACATCATGTATTTACCCTTGAACACAGCAAAGAATGAAACATTTCTGCTACTGCTAATAATAATAATAATAATAATAATAATAATAATATAATAATAATAATATAATAATAATAATAATAATTAATAATAATAATAATAAATACGACAGAACTGAAGAAGGAAATTGTATAAAAATACGAAGGTTGAAGCAGTAGTGGAGGAAGTGGTTGACACATTGTCAGTGTGGCTTTGTTTATGCTGGAGTGAGCATTAGTCTCCATGCTCTTCCAAACATTTCACAATAATTCATTGTATTTGGTGCTTGTAGATTGAGTGTGACTGGAGTGGTTGAGGCAGTGATAGAGGTAGTGATAGAGGCAGTGGGTGAGGCAGTGGTTGAGGCAGTGGTAGAGGCAGTGGGTGAGGCAGTGGTATTTACTAACATATATGTTAGTAAATGTGTGGTGTGAATATAATGCAGAGAATTCGTAGTTTGGAAGTTAGGAGGAGGTGTGGGATTACCAAAACTGTTGTCCAGAGGGCTGAGGAAGGGTTGTTGAGGTGGTTCGGACATGTAGAGAGAATGGAGCGAAACAGAATGACTTCAAGAGTGTATCAGTCTGTAGTGGAAGGAAGGCGGGGTAGGGGTCGGCCTAGGAAAGGTTGGAGGGAGGGGGTAAAGGAGGTTTTGTGTGCGAGGGGCTTAAACTTCCAGCAGGCATGCATGAGCGTGTTTGATAGGAGTGAATGGAGACAAATGGTTTTTAATACTTGACGTGCTGTTGGAGTGTGAGCAAAGTAACATTTATGAAGGGATTCAGGGAAACCGGCAGGCCGGACTTGAGTCCTGGAGATATGAAGTACAGTGCCTGCACTCTGAAGGAGGGGTGTTAATGTTGCAGTTTAAAAACTGTAGTGTAAAGCACCCTTCTGGCAAGACAGTGATGGAGTGAATGATGGTGAAAGTTTTTCTTTTTCGGGCCACCCTGCCTTGGTGGGAATCGGCCAGTGTGATAAAAAAAAAAAATGTTATAAATAATAATAGTACATGTTATTATTAATAACATTTATAATAATAATAATAATAGTTATTCATAATATGTACTATTATTATTTATAACATATATGTTAGTAAATACCACTGCCTCACCCACTGCCTCAACCGCTGCCTCACCCACTGCCTCTACCACTGTCTCAACCACTGCCTCAACCGCTGTCTCACCCACTGCCTCACCCACTGCCTCTAACACTGCCTCTATCACTGCCTCAACCACTCCAGTTGCACTCAATCTACAAGCACCAAATACAATGAATTATTGTGAAATGTTTGGAAGAGCACGGAGACTAATGCTCACTCCAGCATAAACAAAGCCACACTGACAATGTGTCAACCACTTCCTCCACCACTGCTTCAGTCAGGGCCGGATTACCGCATAGGCAAACTAGGCATTTGCCTAGGGCCCCGCGCATTTGGGGGCCCCGCGGTCCAAGGGGTTCAGGGGCTCATCCAAGACTGCGCACATGGTGCAAGTGCAAAGGGGTCCCTACCTAAAAAGTTCAAGTGTTTTGCAGAATTGAGAGAAGCTGCATTAAAGTTGCAACAACACCTTTCAGCAGATGTTCAGGACACATTTGTTGAAGAAATAGTTCATTTTTCTGGGTATATGAATCAGATTAAAGCTCCACCTGAAAAATGTGTGCCCTCAGCTGCTTTGAAACATTTAAGAAATGCAGGTATCTCAGAAACCTTCCCTAATGTTGACATAGTGTATCGCCTTTACCTAACACTTCCAGCTACTAACTGTGAAGGACAACGTTCATTTTCTGTTTTGAAAAGAGTGAAAAACCAGCTCCGTTCAACAATGAGCCAAGACAAATTGTGTAACCTAGCCTTGTTGACCATTGAGTCTGATCTAACAAGAAATATTGATTTTCAGAATATAATTGATGATTTTGCCAATATGAAATCCAGAAAAAAGCTTATTTAAGAAGTGCCTGTAAATATAAACAATTCTTTACTTTCTTGAGTTTATATGATTTGATAGTCTTATGCATGATGCAATGATAACAATAATGGTCAGTGATTTATAAAGGGAATAATAGTGATGTAGTGGTTATGCTGAATATAATAGGTACATGATGTCACTACTTTAATAGCCTAATCTAGTAATACTATGCTGTCTTGAGTTTATTCTCTTTAAAATGCATGATTTAACAAGATAGTTATAATGGCTGTTGGTAAATGGTTTTGGTTGTCTTGATGTACTTTCCCTATTAAATTTAATCTAAATAGCCAGAATGTATTTAATTAGACCTTAAACAGGCTCACACCGACCCCCACCCCCAAGCTGGAAGGGGTCGCTTCGCTTACCCGTAACTCAAAGGGGCCCCGCCAATCTGAATAGCCTAGGGCCCGGAGACGTCTTAATCTGGTCCTGGCTTCAGCCCTCGTATTTTTTTACAATTTCCTTTTTTTTTTATTTATTTATTTATTTACAATTTGAGCACACATACAGAGGTACAAAAAAAATACAGATAAGAGCAGCATGCCAAAGCCACTTATACTATGCATAGCATTACGGGCTGGCTTAAAATTAACTTAAGATTAACTAAGCAATGATGAAATCAGTGATAAAACATTAATGTAAACAGATTACTATAAAGCACAAGTGAGTATTACAAAGACAGGTCATATGGTTGCATGCATTGTTGTACATTCAGTCGTATGGAGAATTCTGTTAGGTAGTGTATTTAAAAAATAGTAAAGTTAGATTGGGTTTTAGGTTTAACATTTATGTGATATAATTGTGAGAAACATTTAAGATATACAATTTATAAGGTTCAGTTATCCTTCTTCAATTATATCTTATTTATTATTATATTATTATTATTATTATTATTATTATTATTATTATTATTATTATTATTAGCAGTAGCAGAAATGTTTGATTCTTCACTGTGTTCAAGAGTAAACACATGATGTCACCTTCCAATACCTGTCCAAATAGCCATTCTAATATGCAGTCATGGATGGGTTTATATTATTTATACTTTAGTTTAATAGAAAATAATGAAAAAAACAAAACACTCACCACACAGTGGTGGGAGGCTGGGCTGCCAGTTGCAGGGTCGGAGGGAGGGTAGTAGGGACTCGTGGAGGTAAATTTAACCCTTTCAGGGTCCGTCCCGTAGATAAACGGCTTTACGTTGGTGTCCAAACCGAAAGATCTACACCAAAATTCTAGCGCCGTCAAATTTAGCGCAAAAAACTCATAGGCCTACATGTGAGGAACGGTCTACGTGGTGGGTGTGCGCCATAAACAAAAAATCTAGGCGCCCGCATGCATTGTGGGAATGCCGGCTCAGTTACCCTTGTTTCACCAGGGCCTCATTGCAAGTCAGCTCTCACTCCTGGAAAATTGGGACTCTCCTCTTCCTATCTGATATTTTCTGACACTGAGGGAAGTGGAAATGAAGACGAATTCTACGGCTTTGATCAGTTAGTGACGAAAAGAATGACCAGGATATCGATAATAGTGCAGAAAACCCTGACGATCCTCAACCTTCTACCTCTGGTGTGGGCACTCGGACTCAGGGTCGGTTGGTTCCTCATCACAAGAGAAAACAATTTTTTTCGCGTGGCCAGGCCTCTGACTTCAGTAATGATAAATGATAGTGACGTGGACTGGGATTTTATTGCGCTCGACGATCAATCGATATGATAGTGAGGAATCATATTCACCCAGTGAAGCGTCGGTATGTTCGCCCCCTGCATGCGCTCGGGTAGTGTACCCTATGCTGTGCCCAGGGACGGAGTACATCCCCGGAGTACATCCCGTGGCCCAACACCAGTTTTAGGTATGATAGTGGGGATGAGGGTGGCTACACTTGGCATGGATAGACCACAGGCATCAGTGGATGGTGTTAGTGGTGATGGTAGTGGCACCCCCATGCATGACTCACCAGGCCACGCTGGGACCCACGCTGCGACTCGTCAGTTCAAGGGGCAAAGCGGAGCGCCAGCCACCACCCACCACAACCACAACCACCCCCACAACCAGCCTATGATGTCCAGTATCCACCAGCAAACCGTATGTGGGATTGGCAGCAAAATCCCAATTTGTTCCCAAAGCCTCACCACTTTGATGATTCTCAAGTTTGGGAATTCTACCTACTTGTCCCCTTGGAACCACGGGCCCAAAAACTGGAATTCTTTTAATTATTCTTTGACCAGCCATTCATGGGAAATTATTGTCAGGGAAATAATAAGTATTTTGAGTACACCATGGCAAATACGATCTTTATCACCACAGTCAAGACTACACAGTGGAAAGAGACGACTGTTTTCAGAAATGTATTTGCTTTTTGCAACAATTTAAAGCTTATGCCTCACGTCTATAAGCATAATATAAAAGCATACTGGTCCACAGATCGGCTAATTTTACCCCGGTCTTCAGTGAAAATCATTTCCAGTGAACAGGTTTATCTTTCTCTTACGTATGTTTCACTCTCTGACAAAAACCAGGCCGACAGAAGTGACAGGTTATACAAGATTAAAAAATGTTTTCATGTATCTCAAACAAAGTTCAAAATATACTTTTATCCATTCAAGAATCTTGTAATTGACGAGTCTTTAATTTTGTTCAAAGGTAGACTGTCATAAATAACAAAAAGGCAAATACCGTGACTGGAACGATACACAAATAAAACCCGCAAAATAAAAAAACAGAAGCTTACGACGACGTTTCGGTCCGACTTGGGCCATTGACAAAGTCACACTAACAGAGGAGGAGCAGGACGGCTATATATAGGGAGGAAGAGGTGGAGGGAGTAGTAGTGGTGGTAGTAGTAGTAGTAGTAGTAGTACAAGAATTGTATATAATACCGACAGGATGAAATGACACATGCACAACACCCGGGATCCCCACCGTAGACGTTTCGCCAAACCACCAGCCACTGGATGGCGAAAAAGTCCACAACAAAGACAACCAGACGCCGCACATGTGTCTAATTTCATCAGTAGATGTAGTAGAAGAAGAAGAGGTAGTAGTAGTGGTAGTGGTAGAAGTGGGAAATAAGGAAGACGAGCCAGTCAAATACAAAGGAAGGGGAGCACTGCAAGAGAGCTAGAAACCCACAGAGGGAGAGCAAGCGCACCGAGGTGCGTGAAAGGGGAAGTGGTGAAATAAAATAAAGAAGGAACAGAAACACGAGACAGGAGAGAGAAAGACAACCCAGAGGATAAAAGGAGAGAGGAAAGGGGAAGAGGAAGAAGAAAAAGAAGAAGAAGAAGAAGAAAAAATGAGGATTCAGGTTAAGTCACGGGTGTTCTGAAGTTTGGAGCATTTTACAATGTAGTGGGAGAGGAAGGCATCTACAGAGACGAAGCCAGGGCTAAGGTTCATACAAGGAAAGTTGTGTATAAGAGAGGATTCAACTAAACCGGATGCCCGGGTGTTGTGCATGTGTCATTTCATCCTGTCGGTATTATATACAATTCTTGTACTACTACTACTACTACTACTACCACTACTACTACCTCCACCTCTTCCTGCCTATATATAGCCGTCCTGCTCCTCCTCTGTTAGTGTGACTTTGTCAATGGTCCAAGTCGGACCGAAACGTCGTCGTAAGCTTCTGTCTTTTATGTGCGGGTTATTTGTGTATCGTTCCAGTCACGGTATTGTGCCTTTTTGTTATTTATGGACCCCGCAGTTAAGCGTCATATTCTCTCCAACTTTTTTTAATGTTCTTCCCTCTTTTAAACCCCTCTTTCGATCTTATGAGGCTGCTCTTATTGCTACCCGGCGTCGTAAGAATCAGCTTCGCTTCCTACATGACTGTCTTGCTGAACAAGTTCTGCCACCTTCCTTCTCCCACTTCCTGAAAACCAACCCACTGGGCACTCCCTTTCCTGATCATGCCCGTCTCCTACTTCAACAGCTCATTCTTTCTACTAAATCACAGGTTGAAGATGCCTTCTTTACTCTCCGTCAACGTCAACGTGCTCTCTTTGTGGCTCTACCACAGGATCTCTGTAACCTTCTCTCTCACCATTGCCTTTGACACTGCTTGCCTGAATGCGCAAATTCATTCTTCCAAACTACAAAATAAACTTCAACGTCTCATCTCAGCTAGCCCTTGGTCTAAATTCTCCCTCACTGACTGTGTTACTAATCTGTCTTCTGTCTCACTCTCTCAGTATGAGCTTGAACTTCTTGGTTTTGGTCTTTCCTTTGCCACTTCGCCTACTCCTCGCGCTGGTATTTCCCTGATTAGCTCTTTTGATTCCTTTCGTCAATCTCACTTCCGTAATCTTCCTGACTTGTCCACTTTTCGTGGTGCTCTCCTTCCTGCTCTTGTTAGTCTGTTTTCCAAGAATCACCACCTTCCACGCCGTTACCAACTTGCCCTTTCTTCTCTTAAATCTAACACTAACATTGTCATACTATCTTCTGACAAAGGTAATTCGGTAGTTATCCTTGATCGCGAGGATTACCTCCGTAAAGCTGATGTCTTGCTCTCTGACTCATGCACCTACACTCCTCTCGTTTCCAACCCTCTGATCGCATCAAGAGAACTTTCAACAAAAAACTAAGGACTCTCTCCGACCTCTGTCCTCCTGACTTTGACCTTGTTCAACGGTTTCGTGTCATCTGTCCCTCTTCCCTATTTCTATGGCCTTCCCAAAACTCATAAACCTGATATTCCTCTTCGTCCTATCATATCCTCTAGAGGTTCTGTCTCTTATTCTCTTGCTTCTTGGCTGGCCAAAACCCTCACTCCCTTTCTGGTACTTTTTCTCCTGCCCACCTCCGTCACTCTCAAGACTTCATTGAACGGGTTCGCTCTCTCCCAACCTGTAAGATGCTTAGTCTTGACGTTGAGTCCCTCTTCCACCAATGTCCCTCTTGATGATGTCCTTGATTTCCTTAGAGAGAAGGCCCATGAAGGGTTTTTCTTCATCTCCTATCCCCCCCTGATGTCTTTCTTGATCTGATCCGCCTCTGTGTGGACTCTAACTCCTTTTCCTTCCAAGGGAAATATTATTTCCCAAACCTTCGGTGTCGCTATGGCTCTCCTCTCTCTCCTGTCCTTGCTAATCTTTACATGGAATACTTCGAGACTGTTCTTCTTCCTACCCTCGATGTGCAACCTTCACTCTGGCTCCGCTATGTGGATGACATCTTTGCTCTGTGGCCTCATGACTCCAGTCTCTTCCAACCTTTTCTTGAAGCTCTTAACAATCTTGCCCTTCCATTAAGTTTAAAGCTGAATGGGAATCTAATTCCTTACTTCCTTTCCTTGATGTCCATGTCCACCGCTCAGATACAGGTTTTTCCTTTTCCGTTTACCGTAAACCTATGCACAGTGGCATGTACATTCACTACTTTTCCTATCATGCTTCCCCTGTCAAGAAAAGTGTTCTTATCTCCCTCTTTCTCCGTGCCCTCCGCATCTGTGATCCTCAGTTCCTTCCAGCAGAAATTTCCACTCTTTATAATTCGTTCTCCCGTCTTGGCTACCCTTCCCATTTCATAGACTCTGCCCTCTCACGTGCTAAACGCAATTTCTTCTCTCCCAAACTCTCTACTCATGGGAACTCTTCTATCCTCTGCCTTCCCTACATTTCCGGTCTTTCTAATCTCAACAATTCTCTCCGTCCCTTAGACATCAAGCTTACCTTCCGCCAGACTAACACTCTTCGCACTAATCTCGTTCATACCTCTCCTCCCTCTACAGATGTTCCTGGTGTCTACTCTATTTCTTGCTCCTCCTGTCCTCTTCAATACTTTGGAGAAACTGGTCGATCTCTTTCTGACAGACTTAGGGAGCACAAAAATAGTGTTAGGCTTGCCGACACTAACAATGCTCTTTTCTGTCACGTCAGAGATCATAGCCATCCTATTGACTGGTCTTCTGCTAAAACTGTCTTCCTACTTCCAACTCGAACAGTCGCCGTTTAGTTGAATCCTCTCTTATACACAACTTTCCTTGTATGAACCTTAGCCCTGGCTTCGTCTCTGTAGATGCCTTCCTCTCCCACTACATTGTAAAATGCTCCAAACTTCAGAACACCCGTGACTTAACCTGAATCCTCATTTTTTCTTCTTCTTCTTCTTTTTCTTCTTCCTCTTCCCCTTTCCTCTCTCCTTTTATCCTCTGGGTTGTCTTTCTCTCTCCTGTCTCGTGTTTCTGTTCCTTCTTTATTTTATTTCACCACTTCCCCTTTCACGCACCTCGGTGCGCTTGCCTCCCCTCTGTGGGTTTCTAGCTCTCTTGCAGTGCTCCCCTTCCTTTGTATTTGACTGGCTCGTCTTCCTTATTTCCCACTTCTACCACTACCACTACTACTACCTCTTCTTCTTCTACTACATCTACTGATGAAATTAGACACATGTGCGGCGTCTGGTTGTCTTTGTTGTGGACGTTTCGCCATCCAGTGGCTGGCTGGATGGCGAAACGTCTACGGTGGGGATGCCCGGGTGTTGTGCATGTGTCATTTCATCCTGTCGGTATTATATACAATTCTTGTACTACTACTACTACTACTACTACCACTACTACTACCTCCACCTCTTCCTGCCTATATATAGCCGTCCTGCTCCTCCTCTGTTAGTGTGACTTTGTCAATGGTCCAAGTCGGACCGAAACGTCGTCGTAAGCTTCTGTCTTTTATGTGCGGGTTATTTGTGTATAGACTGTCATTCAAGCAGTATATACCGAGCAAGAGGAAATGCTTTGGTATAAAACTGTTTGTACTCTGTGATTGTGACAGTGGCCTGGTGTTGGATATTGTTGTATACACGGGAAGTAAAACATTGAAAGATACCAAGATGTTATTGGGTATCTCAGGTGACGTAGTGAGAAACATGATGGCACCTTATCTTGGTAAGGGGCATACATTATATACCGATAACTGGTACACAAGCCCCATTACTCAGTGATTTCATGCGAGTGAACAAGACAGATGTGTGTGGCACAGTGAGTTCTAATCGTAAACATATGCCCAGGCTCAACGCAGGTGCTCGTGGTGATGACGTGCAGGTGTTTACTGCCAATGACATCATGGCATTACGGTGGCATGATAAACGAGATGTCACATTGTTGACAACCATTTACCGTAATGAAATGCAAGGCAGTGGCAAAGTTGATCGAGTGACTAATGAACGTATTCGAAAACCAGTGACAGTGATTGATTATACACAAAACATGCGCTTGGTTGACAAATGTGACATGCAGATTGGTTTTGTTGACTGTGTTCGTTAGAGTTACAAGTGGTACATGAAACTTTTCTTCCATGTCATGGACATTTCAATGCTCAATGCATATAATATGTACCAAATAAAGACTGGCAACAGACCACCGTATGGTGAATTTTGTTTGTCTGTTGTGGAGGGAAGGTGATCATTTCATAATACAACTTCCTTCAACTCAGAAGAAATTTGCTCAGAAGAGATGCATCGTCTGTGCACAAACAAAAAGACGGCAACAAAGACGCAAAGACACTCGGTTTATGTGTGAGGAATGTAAGGTGCCTCTGTGCATGGTGCCTTGTTTCAAGGAGTTCCACAAGCTCCAGCAGTTCTAAAATCATGTCCAGTGATTGTAAATATGTAAATATATGATAGAACATTAGTATTATACAAGATTTGTGCATGTTTATTGTAATAAACAACAGTGGTAAACAATAATATGATAATAACTTTAGTGCGGTTATTGTGTTCAATACAGTGAGTTTATATATATATACATTATATACAGTATTGGTCTCTCAGGCCCCAAATGTTAGTAGGAATAGAAAAAAATTGGAAAAGAAAAGAAAAAAAACAATAAAAACCGCAAAATAATGTAATGCGCGTATGTGGAATTCGTCGATGTTGCCGCCACCACATCATTTTCGACAAACTTCTTGGCACTGTATCTCAGTAAGTACTGATCAGAATTTTTTTTTGTCTTATTACCTTCACAAAAATATGCTCTTTAATTCTGTAAGAAAAAAAAATAATTTTTTTTTTTTTTTTTCAAAATTTCTTGGACACTGGAGCACCACTTCAGATTTTGGCCTTGGACCCTGAAGGGGTTAAATATGATTTGGCAGCTGGGAATTTGGCGGTTGGGAATTCGCGAATGTGTGAAGCCCGCGAAAGTTGAAAACACGAATGTTGAGGGAGACCTGTATTTTGTTTTCCTGTTTAAGTTTTCTCAGCCTGAACAGAAGGTTTTGACGTTTTCTCATTAGACACTCATGTACACTCCATTTTTCATTGTAATTGCTGATTTAATTAAGTCCTTTCTTTTATCATATGAATGAAGTCAGATCATAATACAGTGGACTCCCGCATAATGATCACCTCCGAATGCGACCAATTATGTAAGTGTATTTATGTAAGTGCATTTGTACGTGTATGTTTGGGGGTCTGAAATGGACTAATCTACTTCACAATATTCCTTATGGGAACAAATTCGGTCAGTACTGGCACCTGAACATACTTCTGGAGTGGAAAAATATCGTTAACCGGGGGTTCACTATACTGTGTTTACTGCCTTGTTTTCCTACCAAACGTGTTTCTTAGATTTCATTTTTTGCACGATAACTTGTACATGGTCCTGTATTGTCCTGATAGCAGTTTCTTTGCACTGTTCTTGGGTTATGTCACTAGGAATGTGAGGGCTGTTTATTATAACTGCATCAAACAACTTATCTTGTTCAGTTTTGTCATCTTGGAAATCAAGGTATTCATTCAGTCGAGTGTGCATGTTCTGATTCCAGTCCTTGATTGCTTCTTCAACCTTCATATTTAGGGTTGTTATTTGCTCAGTGTGACTGGCTATAGCTGTTTTCAGAGTATTTTCTGTGTCAGCACTTCCAGAGATAATCTTCTCTTCAAGGTTTTGGATCTTGTTCTCGAGGTTGGTTATCATGGATTCTCGTCCCGCAAGTGTTGCTTTAACCCGTAAACGGTCCAAACATATACACCTACCATCCGACTTACGACCGAGTTCTGTTCCGAGAAACCGGTCGTAAGTCGAAATGGTCCTAAGTCGAACTTTACTACTGAATATCAACAAAACATTTTTGTAATGACCTTATTTTATTGTTTTATTTTGGTATTTCATGTTTTACTTTACTTTTTATGCTGTTAGTACTGTATTTTATACTGTAAGGTTTAGGATAAACACTGTGTACAACACAAATAGTTGTTTATTTCCCAGAAATTTGGCACAAAAAACACGGTCGTAAGTCGAGTGGTCGTAAGTCGAGCAGGTCGTAAGTTGGATGGTAGGTGTATATACGTTTTTACCGCTAGTGCCCCAAACGTATATATACGTTTTATGTGTCCTACATTTAACATTGCCACGATAAGCCTGAGTTGCCTAGACATGTGAGAATGGGTGTGAGCACTCACTCTGCACCATATTAAAATAATTGGGGATGCCTGGGTACCATATGCTATTTTTTCCTATTAAAAAACAACAATGTATTTTTTCTCAAAAAAGTTGGGGCAGTATGGTAGTGAACGTATATATACGTTTGGACCGTTTACGGGTTAATATCTTTGATTTCGTTTTCTAGAGCGACGCTGTAGTCCCTGATATTGTCAGGAATAATCATACCTGAGTTATCATGGGTGAATCCTTTTACCTTTTACCAACCCTGAGAACAGGTTTGGGAGAGGGCCTGCCGACCCTGAAAGGGTTAAACTTACCCCATTCATCTACCCCATTGCCTATACTCTCACTAGCCCATCTGTCCTCCAACAGTTGTTTATGTCTTACCCTAACTGCCTCCTCATTTAGTTTATAAGTCTTCACTTCTCTCTTACTTGCTGTTTCTATTCTCCTTGTATCCCATCCACCTTTTACTCTCACTGTAGCTACAGCTAAAAAGTGTTCTATCTGTGGCCCCTCTATAAATATGTACATCCTGAAATCTACCCAACAGTCTTTTTTCTACCAATACTTAGTCCAACAAACTACTGTCATTTCACCTTACATTATATCTTGTATAGTTATTTATCCTCTTTTTCTTAAAATATGTGTTACCTATAACCAAACCCCTTTCTATACAAAGTTCAGTCAAATGCTCCCCATTATCACTTACACCTGGCACCCCAAACTTACCTACCACACCCTCTAAATGTTTCTCCTACTTTAGCATTTAGGTCCCCTACCACAGTTACTTTCTCACTTGGCTCAAAAGTTCTTACACATTTGCTTAACATCTCCCAAAATCTCTCTCTCCTCTACACTCCTCTCTTCTCCAGGTGTTTACATGGGTGGCCCGGTGGCCTGGTGGCTAAAGCTCCCGCTTCACACACGGAGGGCCCGGGTTCAATTCCCGGCGGGTGGAAACATTTCGACACGTTTCCTTACACCTGTTGTCCTGTTCACCTAGCAGCAAATAGGTACCTGGGTGTTAGTCGACTGGTGTGGGTCGCATCCTGGGGGACAAGATTAAGGACCCCAATGGAAATAAGTTAGACAGTCCTCGATGACGCACTGACTTTCTTGGGTTATCCTGGGTGGCTAACCCTTCGGGGTTAAAAATCCGAACGAAATCTTATCTTATCTTATCTTACATACGTATTATGACCCTTATTTTATTCCACATAATCCTTGAATTTATACATTTATATTACCTCTTCTCTCTCCATAACTAATCCTTCAACATTATCACTATCCCTTTCTTAGCTTTAATTCTCTCAGATACTCCTGACTTAATCTCATTTATTTCTCCCCACTGAAACTCGCCTACCCCCTTCAGCTTTGTTTCACTTAGGGCCAGGACATCCAATTTCTTTTCATTCATAACATTAGCAATCATCTCTTTCTTATCATCCACACTACATCCACAAACATTCAAACATTCCAGTTTTATAATGCTATCCTTTTCCTTGTTTTTAGTAATTTATACAGAATGGGTTACTAGCCCATTGCTCCCGGCATTTAGTCGCCTCTTATGACACACATAGCTTATGGAGGAAGAATTCTATTCCACTTTCTCATGGAGATAAGCAGAAATAAACAAGAACAAGAACTGGGAAGAAAACAGAAGTAAAACCAGAGGGGTTAGCATGTATATGCTTGTACATGCATGTGTAGTGTGACCCAAGTGTAAGCAGAAGTAGCAAGACATACCTGCAGCTTTGCATGTTTATGAGACAGAAAAAGACACCAGCAGTCCTATCATCATCATGCAAAACAATTACAGGCTTATGTTTCACCCTCATCTGGTAGGACGGTAGTACCTCCCTGGGTGGTTGCTGTCTACCACCCTACTACCAACTTACTAAAAATAACTTTCTAAAAAAAAAAAAAAACCTTTGAGGTGAGATGTTTGAATGTGTGTGGATGTAGTGCAGATAAGAGATGATTGTGGATGTTATGACTGAAAAGAAGCTGGATGTCCTGGCTCTTAAGTGAAACAAAGCTGAAGGGGGTAGGATTATTTCAGTGGGGAGAAATACAGTGCTTGTCACGGCATTATACTGGGTGAGCGCCCCGGCATAATGCTGTGATGAAAATCAGTTCTACCATAAAGGGGGGGGGGTCTCTCTTCGTCGGTGCAGTCTGCTGGGTAGCAGCTGTTAGCATGACATCACGGCCTGCCGTCACACTTCACAGTGACTTCTCATTGTTCACGTAGCTGCCATGGTGAGAGGAAGTGTTGCACTCTTGTCTCTCATCCGTCCCATCTTTTGCCCAGTATTCCCTTTGGTTTTGGGGCTATACATCTTTGATTATGGGTAAAAGGAAGTATTTAACACCTGAAACTATAGCTCAAATCAGGGCTTCACAAACCTGGGCACCAGAAGAAATAGTGGAGAATGTTAGTGTGTGTGAGTGTTCAGTGAGGAACTGGGTGCAGCATTTCAAGGCTGGTGGTGGCATCGTGTTACTATCTGCCAAACCTTGGCCTGGCCCCTCCAAGAAGACATCTGTTCGTACCTTAACTGTGTTAAAGAAGCAGTTACTCTCTAACAGCTTAGAGAGTATTCTCTAACTCCTTCTTTAACACAGTTAATGTATGAACAGATGTCTTTTTGGAGAGGCCAGGCCGAGGTTTGGCAGACAGTAACTCGACACCCCCACCAGCCTTGAAACGCTGCACCCAGTTCCTCACTGAATGCTCACACACACACTAACATTCTCCACTATTTCTTCTGGTGCCCAGCTTTGTGAAGCCCTGTGATTTGAGCTATATTTTCAGGTGTTAAACACTTCCTTCCTTCCTTCCTACCGTGGATATCTGAAACCATGGAAAGTAGTGAACTCTATATATGTCATTTTTCGTTTACATACATGCCTATGATGAAGTTTAATTGATAAATTATGCATAATAAGTGGAGAATTATCACTTTTTCACTGATGGGAAGCACTTTATAGCTTCTGTTAGGCTTTGAAGAACTGCCACCATCACTACTTTTGTGCTTTGTGGTCATTATTAAGCAAAATTAAGGGTTACTTTCAGGCCACAATAAACTGCAGATAACTGAAACTGGGGATAAGGGGGGTTCTGCTGTATATATATATATATATATATATATATATATATATATATATATATATATATATATATATATATATAATATATATATATATATATTTATATATATATATATGAAGGAGGGGTGTTAATGTTGCAGTTTAAAAACTGTAGTGTAAAGCACCCTTCTGGCAAGACAGTGATGGAGTAAATGATGGTGAAAGTTTTTCTTTTTCGGGCCACCCTGCCTTGGTGGGAATCGGCCAGTGTGATAATAATAAATAATAATAATAATAATATATATATATATATACACCCAGCAGTAGATGGGTCTATGAAACACGAGGTGAATCATAGAATTGATGAGAAAAAGGTGAGTGGTGCACTAAGGAGTTTGTGGAGACAAAGAATATTATCTGTGGAAGCAGAGGGGAACGTATGGGTGTGAAGCATGGGTGGTGAATGTTGTAACAAGAAGAAGGCTGGAGGCAGTGGAGATGTCATGTCAGAGGGCATTGTGTGGTGTGAATATAATGCAGAGAATCCATAGCTCAGAAATTAGGAGGCAGTGCAGGGTTAGTAAAAGTATTATCCAGAGCACAGAGGAAGGATTGCTGACCCTTACAGGGCCAGACCCCTGATCTGAAACTTGTCCACAGGGTCCAAGAATTATCAAAAATATTTTTTCTTTTTTATGAAGTAGTAGAGAACCTTTTTCTGAAGGTAATAATACAAAAAGTACGAAATTTGATGGAAAATTGACGAAATTATGCTCTGGCAAATTTTGCTGTGTCAGCGATATTTACGCATCGGCGATTTTTTTTTTTTTTTACACAGCGTTTGACAAGGTTAAGGGTCCCTAGCTTTACTGACAAGCTATTTACAGGTTAAGGATTCCTAACTTTATTGACAAGCTAAGAGCTGTTACCTACATCAGCTCATTTGAAAGCATTTTTATTATGAGACATACAAGTAGGGAACAGGATGAAGTTGGAGCCATCTGTGGGCCAGCATTTTCATTTGATCAACTGAATCTATCTCGCTGACATCATTATGCTGTACGAATGTGTTCCATACTCGAGTCATCCTGGGTAAACCATCCCCCTGGCCGGGATTGAACCCGCGGTCATAGAGTCTCAAAACTCCAGCCCGTCGCGTTAGCCGCTAGACCAGCTAGCCACAATAAGATTCATCCAACTAGGTATATTTCTACACCATAGGAAAGTTAGCACAGGCACCTCTGTGACCACAAATGCAAGTTTTTACAGACGAATCTCCAGCTAGCGTGGCCGTGACGAACTCTAGCTCAAGTCCCTTCACTGCCGTCAACATGACTCAAGAAATCGTAATGACACGATTGCAAATAAACCATACCCCCGGCCGGGATTGAACCCACGGTCATAGAGTCTCAAAACTCCAGCCCGTCGTGTTAGCCACTAGACCAGCTAACCACAATAAGATTCATCCAACTAGGTATATTTCTACACCATAGGAAAGATAGCACAGGCACCTCTGTGACCACAAATGCAAGTTTTTACAGATGAATCTCCAGCTAGCGTGGCCGTGACAAACTCTAGTTCAAGTCATGTTGACGGCAGTGAAGGGACTTGAGCTAGAGTTCGTCACGGCCATGCTAGCTGGAGATTCGTCTGTAAAAACTTGCATTTGTGGTCACAGAGGTGCCTGTGCTAACTTTCCTATGGTGTAGAAATATACCTAGTTGGATGAATCTTATTGTGGCTAGCTGGTCTAGTGGCTAACGCGACGGGCTGGAGTTTTGAGACTCTATGACCGCGGGTTCAATCCCGGCCGGGGGTATGGTTTATTTGCAATCGTGTCATTACGATTTCTTGTGTCATCCTGGGTATATATGATCTCAGATGAAGTGATGTTCTGGAGAAGGGTACAGCCAGAGTGAAGTTGCTGCTTTCTGCCCGTCTTGTGGCATAAAATCTTGTTTCACGCTGTCCTCGAAGTGGATCCAAGTGTGGTACTTTGACAATATTGGCCTTGTACATAACAGTAAGGCCACCCACATCCCTCCTGTGTTGATGGCTCTGCTGAAATGACAGATCTATCCAGGATGGGTTCAGGCGAGAGATGAGACATCTTGCTCTGTTCTCTACTCTGTCAAGCAGTCACAGATGAGAGAGGGGGGAGGCAAACCAAGAAAGTGGAGCATACTCAAGGTGTGAGCGTACTTGTGCCTCGTACAGAATCTTGCAACCCCTACTGTCAAGCAGATGTGAGATACAGCGAAGGGCTGTAAGCTTCTTGGCTGCCTTGTTTGCAAGATTTACAACATGGTTCTTCATGGTCAGTTTGGAGTCAAATTTCACCCCAAGGATATCAACTTCTTCTCCAGGTGCCAACACCCTCACATTCATCCTTACTACTGCACCAGCATTACCATCATGGTGCCTAGAGATCATCATTTGCGTTTTCTCAGGTGCAAATGTTACTTGCCATCTATTTCCCCAAGCTGATATAGCTCTTAGCTGGTGATTGATGTAGCTTAGAGCAGCTGGCATTTCTTCTCTTGGATAAGTGAATGTCAGTGTACAGTCGTCTGCATATGCATGGGATTCTGGGATGAGATGAAGGTTATTGAAGTAGACATTCCATAACAATGGTCCCAGAATGCTTCCTTGTGGAACACTTGCCCCAATAGGATGTCTTGCTGATTCCGTTCCATTGAGAACTACCCTTAGAGATCTACCATGGAGGTAATCACTGAGGAGACATAGCATAGAGCCTGCAATTCCCAGTGCTTGAAGTTTTGCTAAGAGGCCCTGGTGCCACACCCGGTCAAAAGCACCAACAATGTCCAGTGCTACCACACAGCTGACTTTGGATTCATCCAGTGACTGGTGCCACTTAGTGGAGAGGTTTTGCCCACTTTGACTCCTATTTTAGGCTGCCTACATTGTTCCAGTTGACAAAATTCTTAACTATTTCGCTAGTATGCCTTATATTTATCGACTGAGCACAAGAATCCACCCAATCAACTATTTCAACTACCCAATAAAGTGATCAGAAATTGGTAATTTGGCTAATTTGACACAAATTTCAAAATATTCTAGTTTCAAAATAGGGTCCAGAATAAACCATGCAGGCATTCCTGGCACTAAAATAACATTTCTTCTGTTCATTAGTTACATTCCCAGCCTTTACATATGAATTCCATTTTGATTTTTTATTCACAATGAATTTTTATTCACAAAAAAATGGAAGATTTACTGTTATGCAAAATTGCAATAATTATATAAATAATATCAGTGCATTTGTGAACACAAACCCACCAGCTGACATGTATTGGATGCGTTACGTGATTTGTTTACTCTTGAACATCGGCAAAAATCAAGTTTCCGCTACTTTTAGTTCAATTTTAAGCTATTTTGAGTCCACAAATTCATCAAAAACATCTCTCTTTCTGTAATATATCTTCCATTCTATCAAATGAGACCAAGAAACCGAGAATACATTCATATAAACCATACGAAAATACACGGCAAAGTTGTTGTTTTAAATAAAAATTATGGTTGCAGATATTTTTTCCTCATTGTGGATGCAGTAAGTGTGCAGCACATACTGCACCCAAACCCATTATATCACATATAGTCTCAAATTGAATGATCAAAACCTTTACCTGAGTGGCCGAGCTTGTCACATATCCTACAGCACGGACCCTGGCTTCAAAGCCGTACTACAAGGCACGAACCCTGGCTTCAAAGCCGTACTACTAAGGCATTGGACTCTGAAATTGTTAAAGGGGTTGGGACGTTTAGAGAGGGAGCAAAATAGAAGACTTGGCATATAAATCTGTCGTGGAGGGAGGAGGGGTGGGAGACAAAGGAGTCATCCCCAGTCACCCACAAAGTTGGCAGTAAAGCAATTGCAAAGAATTACACACAGTTTAGCTTTAACGTCCCACATCATAAAAGTCTTTGAAAGGGTTCTAAGAAGCAACATCGCCACCCAATAGATTCCCATCAGTTGCACAACCCCGATACCTCAGAAAGGAATTGTTCAAGACTGTACACTGTGAAACGTCAGGCCCATACTGGAATATGCAGCACCATTTGGAACCCAAAACCTGTCAAGCACGTCAAGAAGTTAGAGAAAGTGCAAAGGTTTGCAACAAGACTATTTCCAGAGCTAAGGGGAAAATGTCCTACGAAGAAGGTTAAGGGAAACCGCCCTGACAACACTAAGGACATAGGGCTATGGAGACATGAAATGACATACAAAATACTGCAAGGAATAGATAAGGGGACAGACAGGATGTTTCAGAGAGGGGACAAGATAAGATAAAATTTTGTTC
This sequence comes from Cherax quadricarinatus, assembly GCF_026875155.1. Classification (NCBI taxonomy): domain Eukaryota; kingdom Metazoa; phylum Arthropoda; class Malacostraca; order Decapoda; family Parastacidae; genus Cherax; species Cherax quadricarinatus. Next base: position 50,949,980 of record NC_069399.1, on the reverse strand, counting down.
AATTTTTAACCCCTGAGGGTTAGCCACCCAGGATAACCCAAGAAAATCATGCGTCATCGAGGACTGTAACTTATTTCCATTGGGTCCCTGTCTCCCAGGATGCCACCCACACTAGTCGACTAACACCCTGGTACCCTACTTGCTGCTAGGTGAACAGGGCAACAGGTGTAAGGAAATGCGGTGAAATGTTTCACCCGCCAGGAATTGAACCCGGGCCCTCCGGTGGAAGCGAGACTTTAGCCACCAGGGCCACCAGGACACAGACACAAGGGGTCACAATTGGAAGTTGAAAACTCAGATGAGTCAAAGGGATGTTAAGTATTTCTTCAGTCATAAAGTTGTCAGGAAGTGGAATAGTCTGGCAAGTGATGTAGTGGAGGCAGAAACCATACAAAGTTTTAAGACGAGGTATGATAAAGGTTAAGGGAAATCAGCCTGATGACACCGGAGGAGAGGAGGGTTTGGGGAGACATGAAAATGACATATAAAATGCTGCGAGTAATTGACAAGTTGGAAAGAGATTGGATGTTCCAGAGATGGGACACAGAAACAAGGGCTCACAATTGGAAGTTGAAGACTCAGATTAGTCAGAGAGATGCTAGGAAGTACTTCTTTAGTCATAGAGTTGTTAGCAAGTTGAATATTCTGGCAAGTGATGTAGTGGAGGCAGGAACCATACAAAGTTTTAAGACGAGGTATGATAAAGCTCATAGAGCAGGGAGAGAACCTATAAGCGACCAGTGAAGAGCCAGGGCCAGGAGCCATGTCTCGAACCCTGCAACCACAAATTGGTGAGTGCACACACACACACACACACACAGTAGGGACAGCGAGTGCCCGAGTCACGCCTTCCATGCTCCGGGAATATAAGTGTTTTTGAGGGCTACCCAAGTGTTCTGCAAGGGTTGCAAAGCGTGTCAGGGTAGTGAACAATCCTAGAAGTGTTTTTTAATCTGCCTGAGCCACATAAGCGTGGGGAGAACCACAATTTTGTAAATGATCTAGAAAATAAAAAACGTGGTGGCGCAGAGTGGGCAGGTTAGTGTGGGTGGTAAGGCGACATTGTCAAGTGTCACCCAAGAAAGATAATAAAGTGAAACAATCGTGTGACCAGTGAGAGAAATACAGTGAACAGGGTACATTATTAACGAGAAGAAATTGAGGTGGATCTACGCCAGGACGTCACATCGAGCTGGACAATCTACAGGCTGCTACAGCTGCACTGCAATTACTGTATCCACCTATGAGTGGTTGTTTGGGTGTGGGGTTCCAGGTTCCAATTAACCACCAAGCTGAATGTGAATGGTCGAACTCTCATAGCACGATAAAGAATAGGCACTCAAGTATTCAATAAGGAATAGCAATTGGTAATCCATTGAACAAGGTGAGTAACTTACTGTAAGCTAGGTGGCAGGTCAAGCATTGGCAACATTGTAAGTAGGTGAGCGTAAGTCCCAGGAGGGTGGGGGTCAGGTCACAAGAGGTTGTGGACACAAGTGACCACTGAGAATCCACATTACACTCCAAGCACAAGCCACCTACTTTTCAGACACATAATAAACCCACACATAATTCGACACATAATTACACACACACAAAACACCCCACACACACACACACTCCACATGCCAACCCCCCCTAACCACCCCCCCCTCACACACACACACAAAAGGGGAAACACTCATAGAAGCTTTAGACCCTAGTAGCAATTTTCCGTTTTTTAAAACCCAAAATTACTGGTATGTTTTAAACAGATCTCCCCTCATACCTCCCCCATACACACAATGACAAGTATACACACATACACCACACACACCGTACTAGAAAAAAAGGGAACTAACTAGGCGAATACACACAACCACACACACACACACACACACACAACACACAACACCACTCACACATCATGCACATAAACTAACATATATACACACATAAAACACACACAACACACACACACACACCCCAAAAACCCACACACACACACAACACACACAAAACACCATATGACGGGGACTAAAGGGCAAGAACATGTCAAGGAGGAAAAAAAATCCTCGAGACGCAGATGGAGACCAGGGGGAGGAGGAAAGGCGAGGTCAGTTTTTGTGTCGGGCCCCAAAGAACCAAGGGGGCCAACTTTGAAGAAAAAAAACAGGGAAAAAAAATGATTGAAGGCTAAATAAAACATGGGGAGGGCAATTACCCAGGTGAAAAATTTTTCAGAAATTGGGTGGTTTGCGAGTGGAAGGATACGGCCTGTCAGGTAAACTTTCAAGGAAAAATGTTCGAATCGGGATTCTGCAAAGAAAGAAAGAGAGGGACAAAGGGGGTACCAGAAGAAATACCTCCCCGCGACAGAACACAAAAGAAAGGAACTAACTGAAAGAGGGGGTACAAGACGCAAGAGGAACGAGAAGCAATAAAAAAGACGGGACCCAGAACGGAGGAAGGGCAAACACCCCCCACGAATCTCCCCCCAAAAGCCCCCACCCGCGACATTCCCAACGCAACTGAAAAAACCTATACTACAACCCCTCACTTTCCCCCTCCACCAACCCCCCCTATACAAACCACCCCAACAGCTTCCCTTATGGGCATTCTGACCCCCCCCCCCCACCAAAACCATACCCCCCCCTACACCCAGCACCATATAGGGGCCCCCCCCAAACCTCGCTCCCCCAACCCCCAAAATACTTGCTACCACAATGAAAAAAGAAATAAAGGTTGGTACACAAAAGCGGTGGAATAACGAAATAAACATGAGGAGTGGAATGAAAGAACAGGGAAAAACCCCAACATCAAGCATCCAGAAACAAAACTCCTGAGACAATAACAACCAATCTTCCCCACAGATATCAGTCCCGAGGAAGATAGGAGTAGAGGGGGGGGAGGGTTGCACTGCCCCTAAAACACCAATGGGGATTTAGGGAAAAGGAGGGATGGAATGATTGGGAGAAAAGACACATTGTAGGTACAATCATCCCGGGGCAATAAAGTAGTCATTGGGGGGAGTATAAACCCCCCACGAACTGCGGAGGCCAAAGAGGGTCGAAAAAAACAAACGGGTGATGGTGGACACACGGGTGAGGTGGCAAGAAGAGCCACTCGAGCAGAGCAAAAATTACTGGTAATGGGCGATTTCACCACAGGGAATCGCTGGGGAAAAATTGGAGCCACATGGGGGGCCCGAACGGAGACCAAGATGATGGATGTGGACTTGAAAACCTCATGCATCAACATGAGGGCACAACCAGAGAGGGGGGAGGAGACCACAAGACTGGATCTTGTGTTCACCCTGAGCTTTCAACCGAGGCATCACTTTCGAGAGGCCCCTTGGAGCTAGCGATCTGTTTTGATTTTTGACTATATGTGGGTTAAAAATGGAGAAGGAACAGGAACTGAAGGGGAAGGCCAAACTATAAAAGGGGGGACTACACGGTATGAAAACTTCCTGCAGGAGGTTCGTGGGACGGAGAAATGGTAGGAAAAACAGTAAAAGAGATGAGGAATATGTGGCAACAAAGGCAAGGAGGGGGAGGAAAAATTTTTTTCCCCAAAGGGGGAAAAAGAAATAATAGGAAGACCAAAACGATCCTTGGTTTTCCCGAAGGGGTAGGGAGGCAAAAACTAAGTGCAACAGAGAATGGAAAAAGGGACAGGGGGGCATAGGGCCCAGGAAAACAAGGAGATTATAGAAGAGCCAGAAACGAGTTGCAGATAAAGGGGGGGGGGCCCGCGACAGATGAAAAAACATAGCACGAAAGTCAAATCTGACCCAAAAAAGCTGTACGCCCCATTGGAGGAAACAACAGTCAAGGACCAGGGGATAAAGGGTGAGGAAAGAAGGTGGAGAACTCACAAGAAACGATCAAAGGTATGTGGGAAAAAGCTCAACACGAGATTTAAGGAAGTATTTACGTAAGACAGGAAGGACCTGGGGGGACAGACCCAAGGGGACACCAAAAAGGAAATACACCAAAAAGTGTTGGGACACATACTACAGAAAAAGGAGGAGGGAAAAAAACGCTAAGGGCATCGTACCTCAAAAGGGAATGGGACCGGACAAACTCTCCTGGGTCCCCAAGAGGGGGCGATATTTGTGGTACCACTTACCACAATCTTCAACACATCCCTGGAAACGGGCAACTACCTGAGGGATGGAAGACGGCAAATGTTTCCCTTTTCAAAAAAGGAGACAGAAAAGAGGCACTAAACTAAACCTGTGTCATTGACGTGTAAGTAGCAAAAAAAATTTTGGGGAAATTATCAGGAGGGAAAAGGGGGGACACCTGGAACCGGAAAA
>NC_069399.1:50916231-50945177 GCF_026875155.1 Cherax quadricarinatus | reverse complement strand
GTGGGGTTGTTTGCCCTCCTCCTGTGTCCTGGGTCCTGCTCATTTTCATTGCTTCTCGTTCCTCCTTGCGTCTCTGTACCCTCTCTTTCAGTGTAGTCCTTTCTTCTTGTGTTCTGTCGCGGTCGAGGTATACTCTCTGGTACCCCTCTTTGTCCCTCAGTCTTGCTTTCTCTTGCAGAATCCTGATTCGAACTGATTCTTCTTGAAAGTTACTCTGACAGGCCGTATCCTTCCACTCGCAAACCACCCAATTCTCTGAAAATTTGTCACCTGGGTCATATTGCCCTCCCCTATTGTTTTCATGATGCCTTCAATCATTTTTTTCTCCTCCTGTTTTATTTCTTCAAAGTTGGCCCCCTTGGCTTCTTGGAGCCCTACACAAAAACTGACCTCGCCCTTTCCTCCTCCCACTGAGTCTCCATCTGCGTCCTCTGAGGCATTTTATTTCCATCCATTGACATGTTCTTGCCTTCAGTCCCTGTCATATGTGTGTGTGTGTGTGTGTGTGTGTGTGTGTGTGTGTGTGTGTGTGTGTGTGTGTGTGTGTGTATGTGTGTATATATGTGTATGTGTATGTGCATGTATGTGTGAGTGTGTGTTGTGTGTGTGTGTGTGTGTGTGTGTGTGTGTGTGTATTCGCCTAGTTAGTTACCATTTTGTCCTAGTACAGGTGTGTGTGTGTGTATGTGTGTATACTTGTGCATTCGTGTGTATGGGGGAGGTATGAGGGGGAGATCTGTTAATACATACCAGTAATTCTGGGTTATAAAAAGCGGAAATTGCTACTAGGGTCTAAAGCTTCTATGAGTGTCTGCCCTTGTGTGTGTGTGTGTGAGGGAGGGATGGTTAGGGGGGGTTGGCATGTGGAGTGTGTGTGTGTGTGTGTGTGTGTGTGTGTGTGTGTGTAATTATGTGTCGAATTATGTGTGGGTTTATTATGTGTCTGAAAAGTAGGTGGCTTGTGCTTGGAGTGTAATGTGGATTCTCAGTGGTCACTTGTGTCCACAACCTCTTGTGACCTGACCCCCACCCTCCTGGGACTTACGCTCACCTACTTACAATGTTGCCAATGCTTGACCTGCCACCTAGCTTACAGTAAGTTACTCACCTTGTTCAATGGATTACCAATTGCTATTCCTTATTGAATACTTGAGTGCCTATTCTTTATCGTGCTATGATGAGTTCGACCATTCCACATTCAGCTTGGTGGTTTAATTGGAACCTGGAACCCCACACCCAAACAACCACTCATAGGTGGATACAGTAATTGCAGTGCAGCTGTAGCAGCCTGTAGATTGTCCCAGCTCGATGTGACGTCCTGGCGTAGATCCACCTCAATTTCTTCTCTTAATAATGTACCCTGTTCACTGTATTTCTCTCACTGGTCACACGATTGTTTCACTTTATTATCTTTCTTGGGTGACACTTGACAATGTCGCCTTACCACCCACACTAACCTGCCCACTCTGCGCCCACCACGTTTTTTATTTTCTAGATCATTTACAAAATTGTGGTTCTCCCCACGCTTATGTGGCTCAGGCAGATTAAAAAACACTTCTAGGATTGTTCACTACCCTGACACGCTTTGCAACCCTTGCAGAACACTTGGGTAGCCCTCAAAAACACTTATATTCCCGGAGCATGGAAGGCGTGACTCGGGCACTCGCTGTCCCTACTGTGTGTGTGTGTGTGTGTGTGCACTCACCAATTTGTGGTTGCAGGGTTCGAGACATGGCTCCTGGCCCTGGCTCTTCACTGGTCGCTTATAGGTTCTCTCCCTGCTCTATGAGCTTTATCATACCTCGTCTTAAAACTTTGTATGGTTCCTGCCTCCACTACATCACTTGCCAGAATATTCAACTTGCTAACAACTCTATGACTAAAGAAGTACTTCCTAGCATCTCTCTGACTAATCTGAGTCTTCAACTTCCAATTGTGAGCCCCTTGTTTCTGTGTCCCATCTCTGAACATCCAATCTCTTTCCAACTTGTCAATTACTCGCAGCATTTTATATGTCATTTTCATGTCTCCCCAAACCCTCCTCTCCTCCGGTGTCATCAGGCTGATTTCCCTTAACCTTTATCATACCTCGTCTTAAAACTTTGTATGGTTTCTGCCTCCACTACATCACTTGCCAGACTATTCCACTTCCTGACAACTTTATGACTGAAGAAATACTTAACATCCCTTTGACTCATCTGAGTTTTCAACTTCCAATTGTGACCCCTTGTGTCTGTGTCCTGGTGGCCTGGTGGCTAAAGCTCTCGCTTCACACACGGAGGGCCCGGGTTCAATTCCTGGCGGGTGGAAACATTTCACCGCATTTCCTTACACCTGTTGTCCTGTTCACCTAGCAGCAAGTAGGTACCAGGGTGTTAGTCGACTAGTGTGGGTGGCATCCTGGGAGACAAGAGGACCCCAATGGAAATAAGTTACAGTCCTCGATGACGCACTGATTTTCTTGGGTTATCCTGGGTGGCTAACCCTCAGGGGTTAAAAATCTGAACAAAATTTTATCTTATCTTGTCCCCTCTCTGAAACATCCTGTCTGTCCACCTTATCTATTCCTTGCAGTATTTTGTATGTCATTATCATGTCTCCCATAGCCCTCATGTCCTCTAGTGTTGTCAGGGCGGTTTCCCTTAACCTTTCTTCGTAGGACATTCCTCTTAGCTCTGGAACTAGTCTTGTTGCAAACCTTTGCACTTTCTCTAACTTCTTGACGTGCTTGACCAGGTGTGGGTTCCAAACTGGTGCTGCATATTCCAGTATGGGCCTGACGTACACAGTGTACAGTCTTGAACAATTCCTTTCTGAGGTATCGGGGTTGTGCAACTGATGGGAATCTATATGGGTGGCGATGTTGCTTCTTAGAACCCTTTCAAAGACTTTTATGATGTGGGACGTTAATGCTATCTGTGTGTAATTCTTTGCAATTGCTTTACTGCCAACTTTGTGGAGTGACTGGGATGACTCCTTTGTCTCCTACCCCTCCTCCCCTCCACGACAGATTTATATGCCAAGTCATTCTATTTTGCTCCCTCTCTAAACGTCCCAACCACTTTAACAATTTCAGAGTCCATGCCTTAGTAGTACGGCTTTGAAGCCAGGGTTCGTGCCTTAGTAGTACGGCTTTGAAGCCAGGGTCCGTGCTGTAGGACTACGTGACAAGCTCGGCCCACTCAGGTAAGGTGTGATCATTCAATTTGAGACTATATGTGATATAATGGGTGGATGCAGTAAGTGCTGCACACTTACTGCATCCACAATGAGGAAAAAATATCTGCAACCATAATTTTTATTTAAAACAACAACTTTGCCGTGTATTTTCGTATGGTTTATATGAATGTATTCTCGGTTTCTTGGTCTCATTTGATAGAATGGAAGATATATTACAGAAAGAGAGATGTTTTTGATGAATTTGTGGACTCAAAATAGCTTAAAATTGAACTAAAAGTAGCGGAAACTTGATTTTTGCCGATGTTCAAGAGTAAACAAATCACGTAACGCATCCAATACATGTCAGCTGGTGGGTTTGTGTTCACAAATGCACTGATTTATTTATATAATTATTGCAATTTTGCATAACAGTAAATCTTCCCATTTTTTTGTGAATAAAAATTCATTGTGAATAAAAAATCAAAATGGAATTCATATGTAAAGGCTGGGAATGTAACTAATGAACAGAAGAAATGTTATTTTAGTGCCAGGAATGCCTGCATGGTTTATTCTGGACCCTATTTTGAAACTAGAATATTTTGAAAATTTGTGTCAAATTAGCCAAATTACCAATTTCTGATCACTTTATTGGGTAGTTGAAATAGTTGATTGGGTGGATTCTTGTGCTCAGTCGATAAATATAAGGCATACTAGCGAAATAGTTAAGAATTTTGTCAACTGGAACAATGTAGGCAGCCTAAAATAGGAGTCAAAGTGGGCAAAACCTCTCCCCTAAGTGGCACCAGTCACTGGATGAATCCAAAGTCAGCTGTGTGGTAGCACTGGACATTGTTGGTGCTTTTGACCGGGTGTGGCACCAGGGCCTCTTAGCAAAACTTCAAGCACTGGGAATTGCAGGCTCTATGCTATGTCTCCTCAGTGATTACCTCCATGGTAGATCTCTAAGGGTAGTTCTCAATGGAACAGAATCAGCAAGACATCCTATTGGGCAAGTGTTCCACAAGGAAGCATTCTGGGACCATTGTTATGGAATGTCTACTTCAATAACCTTCATCTCACCCCAGAATCCCATGCATATGCAGACGACTGTACACTGACATTCACTTATCCAAGAGAAGAAATGCCAGCTGCTCTAAGCTACATCAATCACCAGCTAAGAGCTATATCAGCTTGGGGAAATAGATGGCAAGTAACATTTGCACCTGAGAAAACGCAAATGATGATCTCTAGGCACCATGATGGTAATGCTGGTGCAGTAGTAAGGATGAATGTGAGGGTTTGGCACCTGGAGAAGAAGTTGATATCCTTGGGGTGTGAAATTTGACTCCAAACTGACCATGAAGAACCATGTTGTAAATCTTGCAAACAAGGCAGCCAAGAAGCTTACAGCCCTTCGCTGTATCTCACATCTGCTTGACAGTAGGGGTTGCAAGATTCTGTACGAGGCACAAGTACGCTCACACCTTGAGTATGCTCCACTTTCTTGGTTTGCCTCCCCCCTCTCTCATCTGTGACTGCTTGACAGAGTAGAGAACAGAGCAAGATGTCTCATCTCTCGCCTGAACCCATCCTGGATAGATCTGTCATTTCAGCAGAGCCATCAACACAGGGGGGATGTGGGTGGCCTTACTGTTATGTACAAGGCCAATATTGTCAAAGTACCACACTTGGATCCACTTCGAGGACAGCGTGAAACAAGATTTTATGCCACAAGACGGGCAGAAAGCAGCAACTTCACTCTGGCTGTACCCATTCTCCAGAACATCACTTCATCTGAGATCATATATACCCAGGATGACACAAGAAATCGTAATGACACGATTGCAAATAAACCATACCCCCGGCCGGGATTGAACCCGCGGTCATAGAGTCTCAAAACTCCAGCCCGTCGCGTTAGCCACTAGACCAGCTAGCCACAATAAGATTCATCCAACTAGGTATATTTCTACACCATAGGAAAGTTAGCACAGGCACCTCTGTGACCACAAATGCAAGTTTTTACAGACGAATCTCCAGCTAGCATGGCCGTGACGAACTCTAGCTCAAGTCCCTCACTGCCGTCAACATGACTTGAACTAGAGTTTGTCACGGCCACGCTAGCTGGAGATTCATCTGTAAAAAACTTGCATTTGTGGTCACAGAGGTGCCTGTGCTATCTTTCCTATGGTGTAGAAATATACCTAGTTGGATGAATCTTATTGTGGTTAGCTGGTCTAGTGGCTAACACGACGGGGTGGAGTTTTGAGACTCTATGACCGTGGGTTCAATCCCGGCCGGGGTATGGTTTATTTGCAATCGTGTCATTACGATTTCTTGAGTCATGTTGACGGCAGTGAAGGGACTTGAGCTAGAGTTCGTCACGGCCACGCTAGCTGGAGATTCGTCTGTAAAAACTTGCATTTGTGGTCACAGAGGTGCCTGTGCTAACTTTCCTATGGTGTAGAAATATACCTAGTTGGATGAATCTTATTGTGGCTAGCTGGTCTAGCGGCTAACGCGACGGGCTGGAGTTTTGAGACTCTATGACCGCGGGTTCAATCCCGGCCAGGGGGATGGTTTACCCAGGATGACTCGAGTATGGAACACATTCGTACAGCATAATGATTTTCAGCGAGATAGATTCAGTTGATCAAATGAAAATGCTGGCCCACAGATGGCTCCAACTTCATCCTGTTCCCTACTTGTATGTCTCATAATAAAAATGCTTTCAAATGAGCTGATGTAGGTAACAGCTCTTAGCTTGTCAATAAAGTTAGGATCCTTAACCTGTAAATAGCTTGTCAGTAAAGCTAGGGACCCTTAACCTTGTCAACGCTGTGTAAAAAAAAAAAAAAAATCGCCGATGCGTAAATATCGCTGACACAGCAAAATTTGCCAGAGCATAATTTCGTCAATTTTCCATCAAATTTCGTACTTTTTGTATTATTACCTTCAGAAAAAGGTTCTCTACTACTTCATAAAAAAAGAAAAAATATTTTTGATAATTCTTGGACCCTGTGGACAAGTTTCAGATCAGGGGTCTGGCCCTGTAAGGGTCAGCAATCCTTCCTCTGTGCTCTGGATAATACTTTTACTAACCCTGCACTGCCTCCTAATTTCTGAGCTATGGATTCTCTGCATTATATTCACACCACACAATGCCCTCTGACATGACATCTCCACTGCCTCCAGCCTTCTTCTTGTTACAACATTCACCACCCATGCTTCACACCCATACGTTCCCTCTGCTTCCACAGATAATATTCTTTGTCTCCACAAACTCCTTAGTGCACCACTCACCTTTTTTCTCATCAATTCTATGATTCACCTCGTGTTTCATAGACCCATCTACTGCTGGGTTGTATATATATATATATATTATTATTATTATTATTTATTATTATCACACTGGCCGATTCCCACCAAGGCAGGGTGGCCCGAAAAAGAAAAACTTTCACCATCATTTACTCCATCACTGTCTTGCCAGAAGGGTGCTTTACACTACAGTTTTTAAACTGCAACATTAACACCCCTCCTTCATATATATATATATAAATATATATATATATATATATATATATATATATATATATATATATATATATATATATATATATATATATATATACAGCAGAACCCCCCTTATCCCCAGTTTCAGTTATCTGCAGTTTATTGTGGCCTGAAAGTAACCCTTAATTTTGCTTAATAATGACCACAAAGCACAAAAGTAGTGATGGTGGCAGTTCTTCAAAGCCTAACAGAAGCTATAAAGTGCTTCCCATCAGTGAAAAAGTGATAATTCTCCACTTATTATGCATAATTTATCAATTAAACTTCATCATAGGCATGTATGTAAACGAAAAATGACATATATAGAGTTCACTACTTTCCATGGTTTCAGATATCCACGGTAGGAAGGAAGGAAGGAAGTGTTTAACACCTGAAAATATAGCTCAAATCACAGGGCTTCACAAAGCTGGGCACCAGAAGAAATAGTGGAGAATGTTAGTGTGTGTGTGAGCATTCAGTGAGGAACTGGGTGCAGCGTTTCAAGGCTGGTGGGGGTGTCGAGTTACTGTCTGCCAAACCTCGGCCTGGGCCTCTCCAAAAAGACATCTGTTCATACATTAACTGTGTTAAAGAAGGAGTTAGAGAATACTCTCTAAGCTGTTAGAGAGTAACTGCTTCTTTAACACAGTTAAGGTACGAACAGATGTCTTCTTGGAGGGGCCAGGCCAAGGTTTGGCAGATAGTAACACGATGCCACCACCAGCCTTGAAATGCTGCACCCAGTTCCTCACTGAACACTCACACACACTAACATTCTCCACTATTTCTTCTGGTGCCCAGGTTTGTGAAGCCCTGATTTGAGCTATAGTTTCAGGTGTTAAATACTTCCTTTTACCCATAATCAAAGATGTATAGCCCCAAAACCAAAGGGAATACTGGGCAAAAGATGGGACGGATGAGAGACAAGAGTGCAACACTTCCTCTCACCATGGCAGCTACGTGAACAATGAGAAGTCACTGTGAAGTGTGACGGCAGGCCGTGATGTCATGCTAACAGCTGCTACCCAGCAGACTGCACCGACGAAGAGAGACCCCCCCCCCCTTTATGGTAGAACTGATTTTCATCACAGCATTATGCCGGGGCGCTCACCCAGTATAAAGCCGTGACAAGCACTGTATTTCTCCCACTGAAATAATCCTACCCCCTTCAGCTTTGTTTCACTTAAGAGCCAGGACATCCAGCTTCTTTTCAGTCATAACATCCACAATCATCTCTTATCTGCACTACATCCACACACATTCAAACATCTCACCTCAAGGTTTTTTTTTTTTTTTAGAAAGTTATTTTTAGTAAGTTGGTAGTAGGGTGGTAGACAGCAACCACCCAGGGAGGTACTACCGTCCTACCAGATGAGGGTGAAACATAAGCCTGTAATTGTTTTGCATGATGATGATAGGACTGCTGGTGTCTTTTTCTGTCTCATAAACATGCAAAGCTGCAGGTATGTCTTGCTACTTCTGCTTACACTTGGGTCACACTACACATGCATGTACAAGCATATACATGCTAACCCCTCTGGTTTTACTTCTGTTTTCTTCCCAGTTCTTGTTCTTGTTTATTTCTGCTTATCTCCATGAGAAAGTGGAATAGAATTCTTCCTCCATAAGCTATGTGTGTCATAAGAGGCGACTAAATGCCGGGAGCAATGGGCTAGTAACCCATTCTGTATAAATTACTAAAAACAAGGAAAAGGATAGCATTATAAAACTGGAATGTTTGAATGTTTGTGGATGTAGTGTGGATGATAAGAAAGAGATGATTGCTAATGTTATGAATGAAAAGAAATTGGATGTCCTGGCCCTAAGTGAAACAAAGCTGAAGGGGGTAGGGGAGTTTCAGTGGGAGAAATAAATGAGATTAAGTCAGGAGTATCTGAGAGAATTAAAGCTAAGAAAGGGATAGTGATAATGTTGAAGGATTAGTTATGGAGAGAGAAGAGGTAATATAAATGTATAAATTCAAGGATTATGTGGAATAAAATAAGGGTCATAATACGTATGTAAGATAAGATAAGATAAGATTTCGTTCGGATTTTTAACCCCGAAGGGTTAGCCACCCAGGATAACCAAGAAAGTCAGTGCGTCATCGAGGACTGTCTAACTTATTTCCATTGGGGTCCTTAATCTTGTCCCCCAGGATGCGACCCACACCAGTCGACTAACACCCAGGTACCTATTTGCTGCTAGGTGAACAGGACAACAGGTGTAAGGAAACGTGTCGAAATGTTTCCACCCGCCGGGAATTGAACCCGGGCCCTCCGTGTGTGAAGCGGGAGCTTTAGCCACCAGGCCACCGGGCCACCCATGTAAACACCTGGAGAAGAGAGGAGTGTAGAGGAGAGAAAAGATTTTGGAGATGTTAAGCAAATGTGTAAGAACTTTTGACCCAAGTGAGAAAGTAACTGTGGTAGGGGACCTAAATGCTAAAGTAGGAGAAACATTTAGAGGGTGTGGTAGGTAAGTTTGGGGTGCCAGGTGTAAGTGATAATGGGGAGCATTTGACTGAACTTTGTATAGAAAGGGGTTTGGTTATAGGTAACACATATTTTAAGAAAAAGAGGATAAATAACTATACAAGATATAATGTAAGGTGAAATGACAGTAGTTTGTTGGACTAAGTATTGGTAGAAAAAAGACTGTTGGGTAGATTTCAGGATGTACATATTTATAGAGGGGCCACAGATAGAACACTTTTTAGCTGTAGCTACAGTGAGAGTAAAAGGTGGATGGGATACAAGGAGAATAGAAACAGCAAGTAAGAGAGAAGTGAAGACTTATAAACTAAATGAGGAGGCAGTTAGGGTAAGACATAAACAACTGTTGGAGGACAGATGGGCTAGTGAGAGTATAGGCAATGGGTAGATGAATGGGGTAAGTTTAACCCTTTCAGGGTCGGCAGGCCCTCTCCCAAACCTGTTCTCAGGGTTGGTAAAAGGTAAAAGGATTCACCCATGATAACTCAGGTATGATTATTCCTGACAATATCAGGGACTACAGCGTCGCTCTAGAAACGAAATCAAAGATATTAACCCGTAAACGGTCCAAACGTATATATACGTTCACTACCATACTGCCCCAACTTTTTTGAGAAAAAATACATTGTTGTTTTTTAATAGGAAAAAATAGCATATGGTACCCAGGCATCCCCAATTATTTTAATATGGTGCAGAGTGAGTGCTCACACCCATTCTCACATGTCTAGGCAACTCAGGCTTATCGTGGCAATGTTAAATGTAGGACACATAAAACGTTTTATATACGTTTGGGGCACTAGCGGTAAAAACGTATATACACCTACCATCCAACTTACGACCTGCTCGACTTACGACCACTCGACTTACGACCGTGTTTTTTGTGCCAAATTTCTGGGAAATAAACAACTATTTGTGTTGTACACAGTGTTTATCCTAAACCTTACAGTATAAAATACAGTACTAACAGCATAAAAAGTAAAGTAAAACATGAAATACCAAAATAAAACAATAAAATAAGGTCATTACAAAAATGTTTTGTTGATATTCAGTAGTAAAGTTCGACTTAGGACCATTTCGACTTACGACCGGTTTCTCGGAACAGAACTCGGTCGTAAGTCGGATGGTAGGTGTATATGTTTGGACCGTTTACGGGTTAAAGCAACACTTGCGGGACGAGAATCCATGATAACCAACCTCGAGAACAAGATCCAAAACCTTGAAGAGAAGATTATCTCTGGAAGTGCTGACACAGAAAATACTCTGAAAACAGCTATAGCCAGTCACACTGAGCAAATAACAACCCTAAATATGAAGGTTGAAGAAGCAATCAAGGACTGGAATCAGAACATGCACACTCGACTGAATGAATACCTTGATTTCCAAGATGACAAAACTGACAAGATAAGTTGTTTGATGCAGTTATAATAAACAGCCCTCACATTCCTAGTGACATAACCCAAGAACAGTGCAAAGAAACTGCTATCAGGACAATACAGGACCATGTACAAGTTATCGTGCAAAAAATGAAATCTAAGAAACACGTTTGGTAGGAAAACAAGGCAGTAAACACAGTATAGTGAACCCCCGGTTAACGATATTTTTTCACTCCAGAAGTATGTTCAGGTGCCAGTACTGACCGAATTTGTTCCATAAGGAATATTGTGAAGTAGATTAGTCCATTTCAGACCCCAAACATACACGTACAAATGCACTTACATAAATACACTTACATAATTGGTCGCATTCGGAGGTGATCATTATGCGGGAGTCCACTGTATTATGATCTGACTTCATTCATATGATAAAAGAAAGGACTTAATTAAATCAGCAATTACAATGAAAAATGGAGTGTACATGAGTGTCTAATGAGAAAACGTCAAAACCTTCTGTTCAGGCTGAGAAAACTTAAACAGGAAAACAAATACAGGTCTCCCTCAACATTCGTGTTTTCAACTTTCGCGGGCTTCACACATTCGCGAATTCCCAACCGCCAAATTCCCAGCTGCCAAATCATATTTAAACCCTTCAGGGTCCAAGGCCAAAATCTGAAGTGGTGCTCCAGTGTCCAAAAATTTTGAAAAAAAAAAAAAAAATTATTTTTTTTTCTTACAGAATTAAAGAGCATATTTTTGTGAAGGTAATAAGACAAAAAAAAATTCTGATCAGTACTTACTGAGATACAGTGCCAAGAAGTTTGTCGAAAATGATGTGGTGGCGGCAACATCGACGAATTCCACATACGCGCATTACATTATTTTGCGGTTTTTTTGTTGTTTTTTCTTTTCTTTTCCAATTTTTTTCTATTCCTACTAACATTTGGGGCCTGAGAGACCAATACTGTATATAATGTATATATATAAACTCACTGTATTGAACACAATAACCGCACTAAAGTTATTATCATATTATTGTTTACCACTGTTGTTTATTACAATAAACATGCACAAATCTTGTATAATACTAATGTTCTATCATATATTTACATATTTACAATCACTGGACATGATTTTAGAACTGCTGGAGCTTGTGGAACTCCTTGAAACAAGGCACCATGCACAGAGGCACCTTACATTCCTCACACATAAAACCGAGTGTCTTTGCGTCTTTGTTGCCGTCTTTTGTTTGTGCACAGACGATGCATCTCTTCTGAGCAAATTTCTTCTGAGTTGAAGGAAGTTGTATTATGAAATGATCACCTTCCCTCCACAACAGACAAACAAAATTCACCATACGGTGGTCTGTTGCCAGTCTTTATTTGGTACATATTATATGCATTGAGCATTGAAATGTCCATGACATGGAAGAAAAGTTTCATGTACCACTTGTAACTCTAACGAACACAGTCAACAAAACCAATCTGCATGTCACATTTGTCAACCAAGCGCATGTTTTGTGTATAATCAA
This sequence comes from Cherax quadricarinatus, assembly GCF_026875155.1. Lineage (NCBI taxonomy): Eukaryota > Metazoa > Arthropoda > Malacostraca > Decapoda > Parastacidae > Cherax > Cherax quadricarinatus. Next base: position 50,933,070 of record NC_069399.1, on the reverse strand, counting down.
TCACTGTCACTGGTTTTCGAATACGTTCATTAGTCACTCGATCAACTTTGCCACTGCCTTGCATTTCATTACGGTAAATGGTTGTCAACAATGTGACATCTCGTTTATCATGCCACCGTAATGCCATGATGTCATTGGCAGTAAACACCTGCACGTCATCACCACGAGCACCTGCGTTGAGCCTGGGCATATGTTTACGATTAGAACGCACTGTGCCACACACATCTGTCTTGTTCACTCGCATGAAATCACTGAGTAATGGGGCTTGTGTACCAGTTATCGGTATATAATGTATGCCCCTTACAAGATAAGGTGCCATCATGTTTCTCACTACGTCACCTGAGATACCCAATAACATCTTGGTATCTTTCAATGTTTTACTTCCCGTGTATACAACAATATCCAACACCAGGCCACTGTCACAATCACAGAGTACAAACAGTTTTATACCAAAGCATTTCCTCTTGCTCGGTATATACTGCTTGAATGACAGTCTATACACAAATAACCCGCACATAAAAGACAGAAGCTTACGACGACGTTTCGGTCCGACTTGGACCATTGACAAAGTCACACTAACAGAGGAGGAGCGGGACGGCTATTATATAGGCAGGAAGAGGTGGAGGTAGTAGCAGTGGTAGTAGTAGTAGTAGTAGTAGTACAAGAATTGTATATAATACGACAGGATGAAATGACACATGCACAACACCCGGGCATCCCCACCGTAGACGTTTCGCCATCCAGCCAGCCACTGGAGGCGAAACGTCCACAACAAAGACAACCAGACGCCGCACATGTGTCTAATTTTCATCAGTAGATGTAGTAGAAGAAGAAGAGGTAGTAGTAGTGGTAGTGGTAGAAGTGGGAAATAAGGAAGACGAGCCAGTCAAATACAAAGGAAGGGGAGCACTGCAAGAGAGCTAGAAACCCACAGAGGGAGAGCAAGCGCACCGAGGTGCGTGAAAGGGGAAGTGGTGAAATAAAATAAAGAAGGAACAGAAACACGAGACAGGAGAGAGAAAGACAACCCAGAGGATAAAAGGAGAGAGGAAAGGGGAAGAGGAAGAAGAAAAAGAAGAAGAAAAAGAAAAAATGAGGATTCAGGTTAAGTCACGGGTGTTCTGAAGTTTGGAGCATTTTACAATGTAGTGGGAGAGGAAGGCATCTACAGAGACGAAGCCAGGGCTAAGGTTCATACAAGGAAAGTTGTGTATAAGAGAGGATTCAACTAAACGGCGACTGTTCGAGTTGGAAGTAGGGAAGACAGTTTTAGCAGAAGACCAGTCAATAGGATGGCTATGATCTCTGACGTGACAGAAAAGAGCATTGTTAGTGTCGGCAAGCCTAACACTATTTTTGTGCTCCCTAAGTCTGTCAGAAAGAGATCGACCAGTTTCTCCAAAGTATTGAAGAGGACAGGAGGAGCAAGAAAATAGAGTAGACACCAGGAACATCTGTAGAGGGAGGAGAGGTATGAACGAGATTAGTGCGAAGAGTGTTAGTCTGGCGGAAGGTAAGCTTGATGTCTAAGGGACGGAGAGAATTGTTGAGATTAGAAAGACCGGAAATGTAGGGAAGGCAGAGGATAGAAGAGTTCCCATGAGTAGAGAGTTTGGAGAGAAGAAATTGCGTTTAGCACGTGAGAGGGCAGAGTCTATGAAATGGGAAGGGTAGCCAAGACGGGAGAACGAATTATAAAGAGTGGAAATTTCTGCTGGAAGGAACTGAGGATCACAGATGCGGAGGGCACGGAGAAAGAGGGAGATAAGAACACTTTTCTTGACAGGGGAAGCATGATAGGAAAAGTAGTGAATGTACATGCCACTGTGCATAGGTTTACGGTAAACGGAAAAGGAAAAACCTGTATCTGAGCGGTGGACATGGACATCAAGGAAAGGAAGTAAGGAATTAGATTCCCATTCAGCTTTAAACTTAATGGAAGGGGCAAGATTGTTAAGAGCTTCAAGAAAAGGTTGGAAGAGACTGGAGTCATGAGGCCACAGAGCAAAGATGTCATCCACATAGCGGAGCCAGAGTGAAGGTTGCACATCGAGGGTAGGAAGAAGAACAGTCTCGAAGTATTCCATGTAAAGATTAGCAAGGACAGGAGAGAGAGGAGAGCCCATAGCGACACCGAAGGTTTGGGAATAATATTTCCCTTGGAAGGAAAAGGAGTTAGAGTCCACACAGAGGCGGATCAGATCAAGAAAGACATCAGTGGGGATAGGGAGATGAAGAAACCCTTCATGGGCCTTCTCTCTAAGGAAATCAAGGACATCATCAAGAGGGACATTGGTGAAGAGGGACTCAACGTCAAGACTAAGCATCTTACAGGTTGGGAGAGAGCGAACCCGTTCAATGAAGTCTTGAGAGTGACGGAGGTGGGCAGGAGAAAAAGTACCAAGAAAGGGAGTGAGGGTTTTGGCCAGCCAAGAAGCAAGAGAATAAGAGACAGAACCTCTAGAGGATATGATAGGACGAAGAGGAATATCAGGTTTATGAGTTTTGGGAAGGCCATAGAAATAGGGAAGAGAGGGACAGATGACACGAAACCGTTAAACCGTTGAACAAGGTCAAAGTCAGGAGGACAGAGGTCGGAGAGAGTCCTTAGTTTTTTGTTGAAAGTTCTCTTGATGCGATCAAGAGGGTTGGAAACGAGAGGAGTGTAGGTGCATGAGTCAGAGAGCAAGACATCAGCTTTACGGAGGTAATCCTCGCGATCAAGGATAACTACCGAATTACCTTTGTCAGAAGATAGTATGACAATGTTAGTGTTAGATTTAAGAGAAGAAAGGGCAAGTTGGTAACGGCGTGGAAGGTGGTGATTCTTGGAAAACAGACTAACAAGAGCAGGAAGGAGAGCACCACGAAAAGTGGACAAGTCAGGAAGATTACGGAAGTGAGATTGACGAAAGGAATCAAAAGAGCTAATCAGGGAAATACCAGCGCGAGGAGTAGGCGAAGTGGCAAAGGAAAGACCAAAACCAAGAAGTTCAAGCTCATACTGAGAGAGTGAGACAGAAGACAGATTAGTAACACAGTCAGTGAGGGAGAATTTAGACCAAGGGCTAGCTGAGATGAGACGTTGAAGTTTATTTGTAGTTTGGAAGAATGAATTTGCGCATTCAGGCAAGCAGTGTCAAAGGCAATGGTAGAGAGAAGGTTACAGAGATCCTGTGGTAGAGCCGCAAAGAGAGCACGTTGACGTTGACGGAGAGTAAAGAAGGCATCTTCAACCTGTGATTTAGTAGAAAGAATGAGCTGTTGAAGTAGGAGACGGGCATGATCAGGAAAGGGAGTGCCCAGTGGGTTGGTTTTCAGGAAGTGGGAGAAGGAAGGTGGCAGAACTTGTTCAGCAAGACAGTCATGTAGGAAGCGAAGCTGATTCTTACGACGCCGGGTAGCAATAAGAGCAGCCTCATAAGATCGAAAGAGGGGTTTAAAAGAGGGAAGAACATTAAAAAAGTTGGAGAGAATATGACGCTTAACTGCGGGGTCCATAAATAACAAAAAGGCACAATACCGTGACTGGAACGATACACAAATAACCCGCACATAAAAGACAGAAGCTTACGACGACGTTTCGGTCCGACTTGGACCATTGACAAAGTCACACTAACAGAGGAGGAGCAGGACGGCTATATATAGGCAGGAAGAGGTGGAGGTAGTAGTAGTGGTAGTAGTAGTAGTACAAGAATTGTATATAATACCGACAGGATGAAATGACACATGCACAACACCCGGGCATCCGGTTTAGTTGAATCCTCTCTTATACACAACTTTCCTTGTATGAACCTTAGCCCTGGCTTCGTCTCTGTAGATGCCTTCCTCTCCCACTACATTGTAAAATGCTCCAAACTTCAGAACACCCGTGACTTAACCTGAATCCTCATTTTTTCTTCTTCTTCTTCTTTTTTTTCTTCTTCCTCTTCCCCTTTCCTCTCTCCTTTTATCCTCTGGGTTGTCTTTCTCTCTCCTGTCTCGTGTTTCTGTTCCTTCTTTATTTTATTTCAAAACTTCCCCTTTCACGCACCTCGGTGCGCTTGCTTCTCCCTCTGTGGGTTTCTAGCTCTCTTGCAGTGCTCCCCTTCCTTTGTATTTGACTGGCTCGTCTTCCTTATTTCCCACTTCTACCACTACCACTACTACTACCTCTTCTTCTTCTACTACATCTACTGATGAAATTAGACACATGTGCGGCGTCTGGTTGTCTTTGTTGTGGACGTTTCGCCATCCAGTGGCTGGCTGGATGGCGAAACGTCTACGGTGGGGATGCCCGGGTGTTGTGCATGTGTCATTTCATCCTGTCGGTATTATATACAATTCTTGTACTACTACTACTACTACTACTACCACCACTACTACTACCTCCACCTCTTCCTGCCTATATATAGCCGTCCTGCTCCTCCTCTGTTAGTGTGACTTTGTCAATGGTCCAAGTCGGACCGAAACGTCGTCGTAAGCTTCTGTCTTTTATGTGCGGGTTATTTGTGTATCGTTCCAGTCACGGTATTGTGCCTTTTTGTTATTTATGACAGTCTACCTTTGAACAAAATTAAAGACTCGTCAATTACAAGATTCTTGAATGGATAAAAGTATATGCTGAACTTTTGTTTGAGATACATGAAAACATTTCTAATCTTGTATAACCTGTCACTTCTGTCAGGCCTGGTTTTGTCAGAGAAGTGCAACATACGTAAGAGTAAGATAAACCTGTTCACTGGTATGATTTCACTGAAGACCGGGGTAGAAATTAGCCGATCTGTGGACCAGTATGCTTTTATATTATGCTTATAGACGTGAGGCATAAGCATTATTGTTGCAAAAAGCAAATACATTTCTGCAACAGTCGTCTCTTTCCACCTGTGTAGTCTTGACTGTGGTGATAAGATCGTATTTGCCATGGTGTACTCAAAATACTTATTACTTTCCCTGACAATAATTTCCATGAATGGCTGGTCAAAGAATAATTCAAAGAATTCCAGTTCATTGGCCGTGGTTCCAAGGGGACAAGTAGGTAGAATTCCACTTTGAGAATCATCAAAGTGGTGAGGCTTGGGAACAAAATTGGGATTTTGCTGCCAATCCCACATACGGTTTGCTGGTGGATACTGGACATCATAGGCTGGTTGTGCGGGTGGTTGTGGTTGTGGTGGGCTGGTGGCTGGCGCTCCGCTTTGTCCTTGAACTGACGAGTCAGCAGCGTGGGTCCCAGCGTGGCCTGGTGAGTCATGCATGGCGGTGCCACTACCATCACCACTAACACCATCCACTGATGCCTGTGGTCTATCCATGCCAAGTGTAGCCACATCATCCTCACTATCACTACCTAAAACTGGTGTTGGGCCACGGGATGTACTCCGGGATGTACTCCGTCCCCTGGGCACAGCATAGGGTACACTACCCGAGCGCATGCAGCGGCGAACATACCGACGCTTCACTGGTGAATATGATTCCTCACTATCACTACTCGATTGATCGTCGAGCGCAATAAAATCCCAGTCCACGTCACTATCATCATCATTACTGAAGTCAGAGGCCTGGCCACGCGAAAATATTAGTTTTCTCTTGTGATGAGGAACAACCGACCGTGAGTCACGAGTGCCCACACCAGAGGTAGAAGGTTGAGGATCGTCAGGGTTTTCTGCACTATTATCGATATCCTGGTCATTCTTTTCGGTCACTAACTGATCAAAGCCGTAGAATTCGTCTTCATTTCCACTTCCATCAGTGTCAGAACTATCAGATAGGAAGAGGAGAGTCCCAATTTTCCAGGGAGTGAGAGCTGACTTGCAATGAGGCATGGTGAACAAGGGTAACTGAGCCGGCATTCCCACAATGCTATGCGGGCGCCTAGATTTTTTGTTTATGGCGCACACCCACCACGTAGACCCGTTCTCTCACATGTAGGCCTATGAGTGTTTTTGCGCTAAATTTGACGGCGCTAGAATTTTGGTGTAGATCTACGGTTTGGACACTCAACGTAAAGCCGTTGATCTACGGGACGGACCCTGAAAGGGTTAAATTTACCTCCACGAGTCCCTACTACCCTCCCTCCGACCCCTGCAACTGGCAGCCAGCCCTCCCACCACTGTGTGGTGAGTGTTTTGTTTGTTCATTATTTGCTATTAAACTAAAGTATAAATAATATAAACCCATCCATGACTGCATATTAGAATGGCTATTTGGACAGGTATTGGAAGGTGACATCATGTGTTTACTCTTGAACACAGTGAAGAATCAAACATTTCTGCTACTGCTAATAATAATAATAATAATAATAATAATAATAATAATAATAATAATAATAATAATAAATAAGATATAATTGAAGAAGGATAACTGAACCTTATAAATTGTATATCTTAAATGTTTCTCACAATTATATCACATAAATGTTAAACCTAAAACCCAATCTAACTTTACTATTTTTTTAAATACACTACCTAACAGAATTCTCCATACGACTGAATGTACAACAATGCATGCAACCATATGACCTGTCTTTGTAATACTCACTTGTGCTTTATAGTAATCTGTTTACATTAATGTTTTATCACTGATTTCATCATTGCTTAGTTAATCTTAGTTAATTTAAGCCAGCCCGTAATGCTATGCATAGTATAAGTGGCTTTGGCATGCTGCTCTTATCTGTATTTTTTTTGTACCTCTGTATGTGTGCTCAAATTGTAAATAAATAAATAAATAAAAAAAAAAGGAAATTGTAAAAAAATACGAGGGCTGAAGCCAGGACCAGATTAAGACGTCTCCGGGCCCCTAGGCTATTCAGATTGGCGGGGCCCCTTTGAGTTACGGGTAAGCGAAGCGACCCCTTCCAGCTTGGGGGTGGGGGTCGGTGTGAGCCTGTTTAAGGTCTAATTAAATACATTCTGGCTATTTAGATTAAATTTAATAGGGAAAGTACATCAAGACAACCAAAACCATTTACCAACAGCCATTATAACTATCTTGTTAAATCATGCATTTTAAAGAGAATAAACTCAAGACAGCATAGTATTACTAGATTAGGCTATTAAAGTAGTGACATCATGTACCTATTATATTCAGCATAACCACTACATCACTATTATTCCCTTTATAAATCACTGACCATTATTGTTATCATTGCATCATGCATAAGACTATCAAATCATATAAACTCAAGAAAGTAAAGAATTGTTTATATTTACAGGCACTTCTTAAATAAGCTTTTTTCTGGATTTCATATTGGCAAAATCATCAATTATATTCTGAAAATCAATATTTCTTGTTAGATCAGACTCAATGGTCAACAAGGCTAGGTTACACAATTTGTCTTGGCTCATTGTTGAACGGAGCTGGTTTTTCACTCTTTTCAAAACAGAAAATGAACGTTGTCCTTCACAGTTAGTAGCTGGAAGTGTTAGGTAAAGGCGATACACTATGTCAACATTAGGGAAGGTTTCTGAGATACCTGCATTTCTTAAATGTTTCAAAGCAGCTGAGGGCACACATTTTTCAGGTGGAGCTTTAATCTGATTCATATACCCAGAAAAATGAACTATTTCTTCAACAAATGTGTCCTGAACATCTGCTGAAAGGTGTTGTTGCAACTTTAATGCAGCTTCTCTCAATTCTGCAAAACACTTGAACTTTTTAGGTAGGGACCCCTTTGCACTTGCACCATGTGCGCAGTCTTGGATGAGCCCCTGAACCCCTTGGACCGCGGGGCCCCCAAATGCGCGGGGCCCTAGGCAAATGCCTAGTTTGCCTATGCGGTAATCCGGCCCTGACTGAAGCAGTGGTGGAGGAAGTGGTTGACACATTGTCAGTGTGGCTTTGTTTATGCTGGAGTGAGCATTAGTCTCCGTGCTCTTCCAAACATTTCACAATAATTCATTGTATTTGGTGCTTGTAGATTGAGTGCAACTGGAGTGGTTGAGGCAGTGATAGAGGCAGTGTTAGAGGCAGTGGGTGAGGCAGTGGGTGAGACAGCGGTTGAGGCAGTGGTTGAGACAGTGGTAGAGGCAGTGGGTGAGGCAGCGGTTGAGGCAGTGGGTGAGGCAGTGGTATTTACTAACATATATGTTATAAATAATAATAGTACATATTATGAATAACTATTATTATTATTATTATAAATGTTATTAATAATACATGTACTATTATTATTTATAACATTTTTTTTTTTTATCACACTGGCCGATTCCCACCAAGGCAGGGTGGCCCGAAAAAGAAAAACTTTCACCATCATTCACTCCATCACTGTCTTGCCAGAAGGGTGCTTTACACTACAGTTTTTAAACTGCAACATTAACACCCTCCTTCAGAGTGCAGGCACTGTACTTCATATCTCCAGGACTCAAGTCCGGCCTGCCGGTTTCCCTGAATCCTTCATAAATGTTACTTTGCTCACACTCCAACAGCACGTCAAGTATTAAAAACCATTTGTCTCCATTCACTCCTATCAAAACACGCTCATGCATGCTGCTGGAAGTTTAAGCCCCTCGCACACAAAACCTCCTTTACCCCCTCCCTCCAACCTTTCCTAGGCCGACCCCTACCCCGCCTTCCTTCCACTACAGACTGATACACTCTTGAAGTCATTCTGTTTCGCTCCATTCTCTCTACATGTCCGAACCCACCTCAACAACCCTTCCTCAGCCCTACTGGACAACAGTTTTGGTAATCCACACCCTCCTCCTAACTTCCAAACTACGAATTCTCTGCATTATATTCACACCACACATTTACTAACATATATGTTAGTAAATACCACTGCCTCACCCACTGCCTCTACCACTGCCTCAACCACTGCCTCACCCACTGCCTCTATCACTACCTCTATCACTGCCTCAACCACTCCAGTCACACTCAATCTACAAGCACCAAATACAATGAATTATTGTGAAATGTTTGGAAGAGCATGGAGACTAATGCTCACTCCAGCATAAACAAAAGCCACACTGACAATGTGTCAACCACTTCCTCCACTACTGCTTCAAACCTTCGTATTTTTATACAATTTCCTTCTTCAGTTCTGTCGTATTTATTATTATATATTATTAATTATTATTATTATTATTATATTATTATTATTATATTATTATATTATTATTATTATTATTATTATTAGCAGTAGCAGAAATGTTTCATTCTTTGCTGTGTTCAAGGGTAAATACATGATGTCACCCTCCAATACCTGTCCAAATAGCCATTCAATATGCAGTCATAAATGGGTTGACATTATTTATACTGTAGTTTAATAGCAAATAATAAACAAACAAAACACTCACCACACAGTGGTGGGAGGGCTGGCTGCCAGTTGTGGGGGGTCGGAGGGAGGGTAGTAGGGACTCGCAGTGGTGGAGGCAGTGGTATTTAATAACATACATGTTGTTAAGCCATAACATGTATGTATTTAGCACAATTTACGACTTTTCATGTACTTTATGATGGTTCATGGTTCAACAAGTTAAGGAAGCAGTATTGTATTATATTTCCCTACAATATATTGGGGCACCAAAACATTCGCGATTTTTTCAACATTCACGAGGCTCTTGATCCCCTAACCCTTGCGAATGTTGAGGGAGACCTGTACATCAGTGTTTCCACGAGATGGGAAAATACTAGTTAAAAAACTTCAATAGGACAACACACCCCATCTCAAATGAACTGATTTCTCTACCTTCCTTAGAAAAGCTGACATTTCTGTAACAGATTTGATAAGTGTCCTTAATACATGAATACGTGTGGTGCATATAGTGTACCTTAAATATTACATTATTGTGCATTATTATTATTTACTATTACATTATTGTGGGATTATTATTATTTACTATTACATTATTGTGCATTATATTAAATTTTCTATTACATTATTGTGCATTATTATTATTTACTATTACATTATTGTGCATTATTATTATTTACTATTACATTATTGTGCATTAATATTATTTACTATCACATTATTGTGCATTATTATTATTTACTATTACATTATTGTGCATTATTATTATTTACTATTACATTATTGTGCATTATTATTATTTACTATTACATTATTGTGCATTATTATTATTTACTATTACATTATTGTGCATTATTATTATTTACTATCACATTATTGTGCATTATTTTTTTCTTTTACTAGCTAATACCAGCTACCTCAAATACTTTTTACTTTTTAATTGCTTTTAATTGCTCATAATTTTGTGTTGCAAGTCAAATCTTACTCCAAATTAATGTTATTCATGGTTGCTACCTGTCCATTTAATTCTGTTTACCACTACTTTTTTAATCCCGTTTATATTGTGTGAGCAATTAGTGTATATTCCAATTACATTATTGTGTGAGTCCCAAAACTATCTTTTGCTAGCTAGTACCAACTACCTCATATTTCTCTACTTTTTATAGTGCAATTAACTGCTCAACTTATTATACATTACAAATCAGATCTTACTCCCAAATCAATATTATATCATAGTGACTAACTGTCCATTGAACTTTGTTTACCATTACTTATTTTAGCCCCTTATATATTTTGCTCCTTTATTTTAGCTTTATATAACTACCTTAGTTTATATATTCACAATTGTTAAAATAATCAAAGTGCTATTCTCAGGTGCTAAAGTGTAATAAGTTCACTGTTTTGCCATTAAAATACTCCAGGTGATAAAGACTACCTCAGGTGCTACTGATTTTACTTTTAATACATTCTTTTACTATTATATCCATTAGCTCCTTTATTTTAGCTGTAAATATCTACTGTAGTTCATAAACTCACTTGTTAAAATAATTAAGGTGCTATTAGATGCTTAAGTGTATAACTGAATTATCAGTTCTGTAATAATCCCTTTTTCTTTCAAATTTTTACAAGTTTTAGATTAATCACGGTGTCTTAGTCATAAGTCTAGTTGTAGATTCAATATAAATCTTATATCATTTTACTCAGAAAATCTAGTTTGTAAAATTACTCTCATCCTATGATTACAGACATAGATCCTGATGTAAACTTTTTACAAAATGAATTACATGAATCAACCAGCAACTGTAATTACTACACAGCAGACCAAGCAAAAACATTACTCAGTGCAAACAATAACATAACCATCTTTAACTACAATGTCAGATCCTTGAGCAAACATTATAATGACCTCACAGCATTACTCAGTTCCCTTCATTCCAATATATCAATCATCACACTCACAGAAACCTGGCTTAAGCCTGATATTACAGATTTCTATACCATTCCTGGCTACATGGCCATACACAACTGTAGAACAGACCAGCAAGGGGGAGGAACAGCTATATACTATTCAAATCAACTTGAATGTATCAATAAATCTTGCACAAGGGATAAACATGGAGAATATATCATAGCCAAATTTAAATCAAAAGACCTGCAAAAACCCCTCACAGTTATAAACATCTACAGAGTACCACAGTCAAACATTTATCACTTTAGTGAAAAACTAGGAAACATGATTACTGATGCACACATGAATCAAGACCACCTGCTACTAACAAGTGATTTTAACATAAACATACTACACGACCAGGATCCACAAGTAACCGAATTCACAAACACAGTAACTGCCTGTTGCTACCAGCAATATCTAAACCTACAAGAATCTCCGAGACATGCATCTCCTTAATAGACCACATCTGGACAAACACCATATCCCCTTTAAAATCAGGCATATCACAGATAACACTACAGACCACTACCCAACCTTTCTCATCACTAATCTGGGCAAACTACCACAAGACATTACTAAAGTAACCTTCAGACTACATAACAAGACAGCAGTTAACAACTTTATAGCAGCTATGAATAACATCGATTGGCAAAATGAGCTTGAAACATATACAGATATGAATGAATGTATAAATAATTTTCTAAAAAAAGCCCAATGCCTCTATAACAGACATTGCCCCAGAAAAACTAAACAGATCACAGCAAAGAGACTGAATAATCCCTGGCTAACACCAAGCATCCTCAAATTCATTAACACAAAGCACAAATATGAAAAACAGTATAGAATGGGTCAAATAACTAGAGAACAGTCGAAGAATTACGCATCAGCACTTACCAGCCTGATGAGAAGGTCAAAAAAATTGTATTATGAAAATAGATTACATAACATCAAAGGTGATATGAATAAAACCTGGAAAATTCTATCTGAAATTCTTGGAACTAAAAAGTTATCCAAAAACAAAGCAATCAAACTAACAAAATCAGATGAACCCCTACTCACTCCAACCGAAACAGCAAACAGACTTAATGTTTTCTTCTCCACCATAGGAAAAATTCTAGCAAACAAAATACCAAGCACAAACGCCCATCCATCAGACTACCTCATAGGTAACTACCCAAATACGCTATTCCTAGCTCCAACCAACCCCACTGAAGTTATGCTCATCATAAACACCCTTAAAAACAAGGCAGGAGACATAAACAACTTGCCTGCTTTTATGTACAAAAAAGTTTCTCAAGTACAGTGGACCCCCGCATAGCGAACGCCTTGCATAGCGAACAATCCGCATAGCGGACGCTTTGTTCGCTAAAATTTTGCCCCGCATAGTGGACAAAAACCCGCTCAGCGGCCTTCGTCCGAGACGCGTCCAATGTGCGCCCTCAGCCAGCCTCACATGTGCCGCCCGTGCCATTGTTTACCAGCCAGCCTCCGTGGTAACATTCAAGCATACACTCGGAATATTTCGTATTATTACAGTGTTTTCGGTGCTGTTTCTGGAAAATAAGTAACCATGGGCCCCAAGAAAGCTTTCTAGTGCCAACCCTACACCTCAAAAGGGTAAGAATACCCATTGAAATGAAGAAAGGAGATCATTGATAAGTATGAAAGTGGAGTACGTATCACCGACCTGGTCAGGTTGTACAAGAAACCAAAATCAACCATCTCTTCTATTGTGGGCAAGAAAATGGCAATCAAGGAAGCTGTTGTTGCCAAAGGTTTAACTGTGTTTTCGAAACAAAGATCGCAAGTGATGGAAGATGTTGAGAGACTCTTATTGGTGTGGATAAATGAAAAACAGCTAGCAGGAGATAGCGTCTCTCAAGCGATCATATGTGAAAAGGCTAGGAAGTTGCATGACGATTTAATAAAAAAAATCCCTGAAAACTAGTGATGATGTGAGTGAATTTAAGGCCAGCAAAGGTTGGTTTGAGAGATTTAAGAAGCGTAGTGGCATCCATAGTGTGATACGGCATGGGGAGGCTGCCAGTTCGGACCACAAAGCGGCTGAAAAATATGTGCATGAATTCAAGGAGTACATAGAAACTGAAGGACTGGAACCTGAACAAGTGTTTAATTGTGATGAAACAGGCCTGTTCTGGAAGAAAATGCCAAGCAGGACCTACATTACTCGGGGAGGAAAGGCACTCCCAGGACATAAGCCTATGAAAGACAGGCTTACTTTGTTGATGTGTGCCAATGCTAGTGGTGATTGCAAAGTTAAAGCCTTTATTAGTGTATCACTCTGAAACTCCCAGAGCGTTCAGGCAAAAGAATGTCCTCAAGGATAATTGTGTGTGCTGTGGAGGGCAAACAGTAAGGCATGGGTCACTAGGGAATTTTTCTATAACTGGTTACACCATGCATTTGCCCCCAATGTGAAAGATTACCTAACTGAAAAGAAATTAGACCTTAAGTGCCTCCTGGTGTTAGACAATGCCCCTGGTCATCCTACAGACGTGGCAGAGCGACTTTATGGGAACATGAGCTTCATTAAGGTGAAGTTTTTGCCTCCTAATACCACTCCTCTCCTGCAGCCCATGGACCAGCAGGTCATTTCCAACTTCAAGAAACTGTACACAAAAGCTCTGTTTAAAAAAGTGCTTTGAAGTGACCACAGACACTCGATTGACTCTAAAAGAGTTTTGGAAGGATCACTTTAATATCCTCAATTGTGTAAACCTTATAGGTAAGGCTTGGGAGGGAGTGACTAAGAGAACCTTGAACTCTGCTTGGAAGAAAACTGTGGCCAGAATGTGTAGACAAAAGGGATTTTGAAGGGTTTCAGGCTAACCCTGAGAGGAGTAGTATACCAGTTGAGGAATCAATTGTGGAATTGGGGAAGTCCTTGGGGTTGGAGGTTAGTGGGGAGGATGTGGAAGAGTTGGTGGAGGAGGACAATGAAGAACTAACCACTGATGAGCTGATAGATCAACTTCAAGAGCAAGAGGCCAAACCTGGGAAACTGGTTCAAAGGAGGGAGAGAGAAATTGAAGGAATTGGCCTACTTCAAAGATTAAGGAAATGTGTGCAAAATGGCTTGAAGTGCAAACCTTTTTTTTGATGAAAATCACCCCTCACACAGCTATTGCAAGCCGTGCTGGTGACTGTTACAATGACACTGTTGTGAACCACTTTAGACAAATCATAAAGGAACGAGAGGTACAGGCCACTATGGACAGATATGTTGTGCGAAAGAAGTCAGTGACTCTGAAGCTGGTCCTAGTGGCATTAAAAGAAGAAGGGAAGTAACCCCAGAAAAGGACTTGCTACCTCAAGTCCTAATGGAAGGGGATTCCCCTTCTAAACACTAACACACTCTCTCCCCTCCTCCCATCCCATCAATCATCACCAGATCTTCAATAAAAGTAAGTGTCATGTAATTGTGCATGCCTTTTTCAGTTTGTGTGTACTAAAATTAAAATTTTTTTGTGGTAAAAAAAATTTTTTTTCATACTTTTGGGTGTCTTGCACGGATTAATTTTATTTCCATTATTTCTTATGGGGAAAATTAATTCGCATAGCGAACATTTCGCATAACGGCCAGCCCTCTTGCACGGATTAAGTTCGCTATGCGGGGGTCCACTGTATTGTCACCAATTATTTCAACGCTCTTTAACAAATCCATTGAATCATCTACCTTCCCAACAATCCTCCAAATAGCGAGGGTCACTCCGATCCATAAAGGAGGTGACCAAGCTGACTTGAATAACTATAGACCAATATCTAACTTACCACTGCTCTCTAAAATCTTTGAAAAATTCATTCATAGACGGATCTATTCCTACCTCATTTCACACAACATATTAAACCCTTGTCAGTTTGGATTCAGAAATAATAAAAGCACAAATGACGCTATCATACACATGCTAGAACTAATATATACCGCACTTGAAAAGAAAGAAGTCCCGCTGGGTATTTTCATTGATTTACGTAAAGCTTTCGATACAGTCGACCATGAACTGCTGTATTCCAAATTAATGCACTATGGTATCAGAGGTCACTCCCTCAACTACCTAAAGTCATACCTTAGTAACAGAACTCAATATGTGTATGCAAATGATGCAAACTCCTCCACCCAACCAATCGCAGTAGGAGTCCCACAAGGAAGCGTCCTTGGACCACTCCTCTTTCTCATCTACATCAATGATCTACCAAATGCATCACAGCTACTCAGACCCATATTATTTGCAGATGACACAACATATGTCATGCTGAATTACAGAAAATATCTGCCTGGATGATGACTAACAAACTTACCCTGAACACTGATAAAACCATTTCATTCAGTTTGGAAACAAAGCTGCAAATGATCCAATTAACATAATGCTAAATGGATCATCAGTCACAAGACTCACAGAGGGAAAATTCCTAGGTATCCACCTTGACAGTAGCCTTAATTTCCGGACACACATACAACAAATCACCAAGAAAATCTCCAAGACTGTAGGCATACTATCAAAGATAAGATACTATGTTCCACCATCAGCTCTCCTGACACTGTACCATACACTCATATACCCTTACCTCACCTACGGAATTTGTGCATGGGGATCAACAACATCCAATCACCTAAAGCCCCTAATAACCCAGCAAAAGGCAGCAGTAAGAATGATAACAAATTCCCACTCCCACCAGCATACTCCACCAATTTTCAAAAGTCTGAATCTGCTTACCATTAAGAACATCCATACTTATTCATGTGCCTACTACATACACAGAACAATACACACAAATATAAACCTCCCACTCAAACTTCTCCTCACCAACCTAAACAGGACACATGACTACAACACAAGACACATCTCTTTTTGATATACCTTGTGTCCATATCACACTTTGTAAAAACTCTATGCACATAATATCCAATACAAGACCACTGTAACAATCACAAAGCACAAACAATTTTATACCAAAGTGTTTCCTCTTGCTTGGTATGTATTGCTTGAATGAGAGTCTTCCTTTGAACAGAATCAAAGACTCATCAATAACAAGCTTCATGAAGGGATAAAAATACATATTGAATTTCTGTTTCAGATACATGAGCACATTCCTAATCTTATATAACCTGTCATTTCTGTCAGGCCTGGTTTTGTCTGAGAAGTGAAGCATATGTAATAGTAACACAAATCGATTCACTCCTATTATATCACTGAAACCTGGGGTTGCAATCAGGCGGTCTGTTGACCAGTATGATTTTACACTGTGTTTATACACATGTGGCATAAGCATTATTGTGGCAAACAAAAGATACATCTGAACCACAGTTGTCTCCTTCCACTGGTGTAGGCATGAGTTTGGTGAAAGTGTTGTGTTTGCCATGGTGTACTTGTAGTATCTGTTGCTTTCCCTTACAATAATTTCCATCAGGGGTTCGTCAAAGAATAACTCAAAAGATTCCAGTTCAGTGGCATTGTTCCCAAGTGTACAAGATGGCCGTATTCCACTTTGACTTTCATCAAAGTGATGGGGATTGGGAACAAAATTGGAAGCTTCCTGCCAATCCCAGGTGTGGTCTGCTGGTGGGTACTGGATATTGAGGTGGTTGTGGCTGTGAAAGTTGTGGTTGTGGAGGCTGGTGTTGGGGTGGTGGGGGGGG